>JBBMOI010000003.1:8050000-8055000 GCA_038088405.1 Porites divaricata
CCTTTTCCAAAATAAAACTCCAGACTAAAGCTTAAAATATATATTGATCCAAGTGCATGACCAGCAAGGTCAGCAGTAAGAATAACAAAAAAAGGCCAAAAGGAAAAATAGTGTTCAGAAGAAAAAAAAAAAAAACGGTACAAAGAAACAGAAAACAGCTTCGCCGGTAGTCGAACCCGGTTTATCTGTACGTGCAAGCAACTCCTTGAATAAATGTAAAATTAAGCAATATGTAGATCTTATGCAAAAGAAATATATCTCTTACTGGAATCACACCCTTCAACATTCACAAAAACTTAACTTTTATTTTAAAATCAAAACGAATTATAGCCCTTCTGCCTACCTAGATCTAACAAGAAAGAACCCTTCTAGGAAAACATTAGTGAAACTGAGAATAAGCAGTCACAAACTTAGGATTGAGACAGGTAAATACGACAATATACCACGTGACGAAAGGTTATGCAATCTCTGCAATTGTAACAGAATTGAAGATGAAACTCACTTTTTATTAGATTGTCCAAGTTTTTCTTCGATAAGAGATATGTTCTTCTCTAAACTAGAACCTAAAATACCATTTGTACGACTACAATCACATGAGTCCTTATTATCACATCTGATGAATTCCACTGACTATTTTATTAACATCCAATTAATTTCATTTATATCAACTTGCTTTGAATTGAGAGACAAACTCATCCCCGGAATAATTATTCCTAGTGATGGTTAGAAATGAACAATGATTAATACGTTTTCAAATTATTTTGAATATTTAATTTACAAGGAATCAATGATTCATTTCAAGTAGCTTTTGATACGTTTTCAAATTATTTTGAATGTTTAATTTACAAGGAATCAATGATTCATTTCAAGTAGCTTTTGCAATGCTGTAATACTTTGTTATGGTCATGCAAATAAAGCTTATTGTTGTTGTTGTTGCAACACAGTGACGCACATGATTTTTGAAATTAATTTTGTCATATCAAAACAATCTTTCGCTACCATAGACGCTGTTTGAAGCTGGTGGAGCTGTATTTATCATGAATTCAAATATATATTTGAGGAAAATTAGCTTAAGCGCGTATTTCAGAGCTATTTCGCATTATTTCGGGTTCAACGGGCCCACTCGGTGTAGATAATCGATCTAACTATAGCTTTACTGAATTTGGTGGAGAAGTAGGAGATCAACAGAGACCCACACTCGAAAGGAATGATATGAAGTTAGGCCCGTTTAATTAGCAAAAGAATAGATAAAATATAAACATGTGTAATCTTCGAATGGAACCTCCTACTCTGGAGACTATACATTGCCTATTTTAGAGAAAAAAAAAAAAGATTTAAGTTTTGACGATCTTTCTGGTCCCGCGAAATAGATGGTGATCCCGCAACACAGCCCGCAAAACAAATTAACAAAATTATCCAATCACGGACACAAAATATCAAAACGGTTTACACAAGCAGATTATGGCAACTCCAAAGCTCACACACATTTGATCAAATAAGCGATATATAGCGATATTTGCTAGCTTCTTAGCTTTTCCTCGACCTCGCTCATCCAAATAACTGTCGTATCCCGTGCTAATTTGCACAAGCGACCCGAGGCTCTTGCCCGTTACTATGTGACGTCATACTGGCAGGCGGAGTGGGTCAAGAAACTTAGGTGGAAAACAATAGTGTTACCTCCCCCCTGGTTTGTTGGCAAACCTACCCTTCTGTTCAGAAAAACGGGGAACGTTCTACGGACGTGTGGTCTACCTCACTTGACGTACCTTTGTTTGCGATCATTTCACACATAATCCTGTGCTGGGTTGGTTGGAGTAAGTCAGTAAGGTTTTTAATGGATGATTCTCACATTTACTTTGTTTACCAGGTGCTTACTCTTCCACTTACACGAGGTACTTCTGTTGACCTCAAACGTAAGTTAATGGTCATATTTTCGCGCGCTAGCTGTTATTTACTGTCTTCACCTTTTTCAAAGTTGCATTAAAATGCCCTCGAGTGTTAAATGTGCAGTCACATTACATGATATCAGAATATGACTTTGATAAATAGATGACATATTTAACTCTCTTTCTCGTCACAGGAAAAAAGGTACAGCTGACTAGGCCGTCTACCGGTAATTCTTTTAAGAGTACTTCCAAAGTAAAGATGCTATTTAAAGCCTAAGCTCGTTTTACTCTAGCGAATAATAACGGGACCAGATCAAAGAACTTAAAAAGGAAGGAAAAAACCAGAAAGCACATTTTTTTTTCTGAACTATCCGTTGTCTTTTCTTTTTCAATTGCTTTACTGAAAGTGACTGGTAGATAATGGAAATATGGCTTTTACTCTAGTCGATTCGAAGAAATAATAAAAATTGCTTTTTTAGTCCGGTATGCAAAAGTTTCTCCGTTTTCGAGTGGTATAAATGTCCGGGCCAATAATTCATAAAGCGCTATCGCTGACCAAAATTGAAAAAAACAATACGTTAATTGTCCATTAAAAATATTAGTCGTCACGTAGATCGTCATATCATTTACAAAATTATTGTACGATTTGCGTTACACAACCGTTTCTTATGTAACTGATGACCGAATATAAACACTTGAAATTTAGATACAGTGTATGTGTTCATTTTTTCAGGAAGAGAAGTTGACCTGATTACGAATCCACACGGTAATTTTTCACGCTTACCCAGTTTAATTGTCGATATTACTAATAGCCTTTTCCTTTGTTCTAGAAGGACCTTTGGTCACGTAGAGGTGGGGGGGTGGGGGAGGGCTATTTTCTTAGTTTGATGTCGTTTTTACGGAGACTGTAATCAGAATGTACATTTAGGAAATTTGATAGGCAAAATTAAAAGAAACACTCATTTGCTTTGTCATTTCTTAGTTTTTTTTAAATATATTAGGTAATCATTTTCTGTATACGCGCAATTGCAATTACGTTGTCATAGCAAAATGCAAATAGGAAAAAAAAGGAAAATGTAGAAATCAAATAGGAATTAATTAGACATACTAATAGACCACTATAGGGTTCATCAATTTGCAACTTAAATGCGTACAGCAGTTGCATATGCATTGGTTATTTCGTCTTAAAAAAAGGGCCAATTCTGCAAATGAATGCTTCCCAGAGTGGTTCTAGTAAGCTTATTTAATTCCTATTTAGCTTTTTCTGTATTTCACTTCCTTGTAGCATTTTCTAAGACAATGGCGCAATCAGTTGTGGTAAATCTTTTTTGTAATCTCTTTTGTTTCACCTAGAAAATCAAGAAACTACGTCTCCATCACAGACAAGTCAGGGTAAGGAAAAACAGCAACAACAAAATGTGGACGTGATACATCGCCATGATAAAACCCTTAGCATGGAAAGATTACAAATAAAAGATTACAAAAAGAAACATATATTTGAAAGATTAAAAAAGGAAAAGATTAAAACAAAGACCAGAAATGAACTACGTTTGGATGGCAAAAAAAAAAAAAAACAAGTTGATAAAAAAAATAAAATTAGCTCAAAACGTTTCGGTCTCATAACCTTCATCAGTCAGATACATGCATGTATATTCTAACGGTCTTCCAAAGGAGAGAAAATGTATTGACCACTGGTATAACGCATGCTCGTAAAATAATGTTCATTTAGGCATTTTTTTTTCCTTTCCCAGGAGAAGAAATTGCCTTTACTGTGAAAATTATTTTTTCACTTGATGTTACTTAAAGATATTTCTTTGGGAGCAGCTGCTCGAAAGAGAAGTCATCAATGGTCAACAATACTAAAAAAATGGGAAGATTGAGAAAACTGTTTCCTGCGACCAATTAGGAGAGGCCTTACGAGCAGCTCCTACACAACTGTTTCTTTTTGTTCTAGAAGGACCAGTATCCAACAGGCCCCAGTTGTTCGAAAGGTCGATAACGCTATCCACTGGATTAATCTCTATCCAGTTGATAACGCAATTGGTTTCCCTAATGTTTATCCGCTGGATAGTGATTTATCCGGTGGATAGCGCTATCCAACTTTTGAACAACCAGGGCCAGGGGTATAAGAATGAGGAGACAGTAATAAGACTACTCTATCTGTGTACCTATCAGTTATTCCTCTCATAAGTAGGTGGATTATAATTATGATCGTCCGGGCAAGTGTGGTCCTGTGAATAGAACTGTTGTTGACAGTGACAGACGTTTCGACAACGTGTGCGATAGACATCTTTAGAGTCAAAGTGAGTTGTATCACGTCTGTTGGTTATATTTAGCTCTTTTTAATAACCTGATAGGTCAATTAAGTCGCGACGTTAATGGTCGCCTATGTTATTGGCTGTGAAGACTCTAGATCATACACAGCCCTATAACATCACTGCTTAATTAAATGGCTCCTGCCGTTCAAACCTTTACAGTTCTATACGTATACCTGAATAATTTATTGCTTTTTTTCACACAAGTTGTTTTCCAAAGGGATCGATTTTTCGAAACGGATTGATATCTTCACTGCCAACCAACCACGTTATTTCTTTTTCTATCTGAACAGAGACAATAAATCAATCTTCATCGTCTTCATCTACAAGTAAGTATACACTATGTCTGTGTAAGGGTTTCAGCTTTAGTTTGAAAAAAAAAAAAAAAATGAGGACGATGTAAAAACGCGAGCTGCAATTTTTTGTTCTTAAGCTCAAGTAAGCCAAGGGAGTATTTCTGAATCTCTGTCCAAAGGTAAGTATGGAAAATGTATTGTATGTTGGTTTGTTTTAGTACTGTTGTCTTGTCTTTTTTATATATATAATGCGGATTTATCAAGAAGTTAAGAATTGCAAGCGTAGTATAGAAATTCAGTATACAATCATGTTCCTTTTGTAACGCTCATCTCAGTCAGATCTCTTGTTTTGGTCCCATATCAGGCAACCAGGCTTCACGCGAGAAAGTTTTAATCATCACTGCACCTTCGATCTTCGTGTTACTAGCTGTGACTGTTTCAGTTTACTGGTGCTTTCGGTACTTAAGCACACAAAGACAATCAGCACGAGGTAACTATTACTT
>JBBMOI010000003.1:8057500-8072500 GCA_038088405.1 Porites divaricata
AGAAGGCTTGTCGACTGTTTAAAGCACGTTCCCGGCAAGAAAACGTCTCCGGTTAGTTTCGTGTAATCGATAGGATCCTGGACAGAGACGAGTTGGCTTTCTTCTAATCAGTTGGTCCAATTTCTTCAAGTAGATTTGTTAATGAAGGTGGGATCCAACACGCATACAATCAGTTTCAGTAACATGCACATCGGCATTTCGTTGAGGATTGTTAACTGAGACATGCCTGGTACCTGTTAAGCTAGACCAGACCAGAGACAGTTTGGCACCGTTCCCCATTCAAGCACCACCAAAGTCCTAGTTATTATGATTCATGCCTTGCAGAGTGCCACTGACGGTAGTGCTACTAAAATGATCACTCGCTTTAACGTTTCGCTTCCCAACCCACCGACTACTGGGCTTTAGACAGGAATCTTGGTACAAATCACATTCTTGAGGCTGTCATCTGTTGGATCAAGGATGATGCGTGATACGGGCTAGGCTACTTCCTCGAGACACATGATGCTCTTGTTAGCAGGCCGCTGTTGGCAGTCCCTTACCAACCGTGCTTCCGAAAAAAAAAGTTTCAACTAAACAAGGCCAATTTTAAGGAACTGTATATAAACCTAAGCACCTGAGAACACTTTACTTCATGCGACCTTTAGCTTGCTATGTACTTAACGAAATGCCTATTACGAATTACGCTACGAGCAAATCGACGCGGCAACTCCCAACACATTGTTGACTCAAAAATGTTGGGAGTTGTTGAGTCCGTTTTGTATAAACCTTGCGCAACACGTACATCCAACAATGTTGGGGGTTGTTGGCCAAGAATGTTGCGTTCGTTTGCACAAGGCTTTAGTTACCAGTGCTGAACATACCAGATCCCCCTGAACTGTCTTGGTTTTTCCATTATAAAAAATAAGGAATCCTAAAAGAACTAGGAAGCCAAAGTAATCATGAGCTAGTTCAGTTTTTCGGCAATTGCATGCAAATTATCAGCGAGTATACGTGTCTCATCTTCCATGACGGTCTTCCTGCTTATCTCCTCAACCTGCTTAAGAGTATTACACGTCATATTCTCTCTCACTACTGCACAGTACTTGCTCTTTTTTTATGAAAGTAGTTCTAAATTATTATATTAATCACATTTTATTGTAAAAGATTGCTTGATTCGACTGCTGATTGTATTATAAAGTGATTATTGACAAACCATCCATCTACCAACATAATTTGACAAGTTCTATTTACTACCGCTTTCATTGTCCATTGCAGACAACAAGTCATTCTAGATGCGGCTCACTGCTGGTTTTTGGCCCACAAAACATGTATATTAATGAGTTTGAAGGAAAACTAGCTTTTATTAGGGCTCGAGCCGAATATTTCTTCTCCGTACACAATTCATTTATTTAGATGACCCTTGAGTCCTTTTCTTTCGATCATATTTGGCCTGATTTCGGCATTTTTTAAAACCTGGTTTTTGTCTGTCTGGCAGAAAAACAATAGCAATGTGGTGGTGGTGATAGGAAAACAATACAAATGTGATGGTGATGGTGGTGGGAAGGAAAAATAGAAAAATGGTGGTTTAATGCCATATAGAGATGGTCGTGAAGTCCTTCTTGCTTTAGCGGAGACGCTGCAATTGTTTAGAAGAACCCCACAGAGAGAAACACCGATAGTGAAGCAATGGAGATTGCAAAAGCAGCCAATTTTGCACACTAGAACTCCTTTAACATGGACAAAAATAAAAGTTGGTTTCACTGATCATTTCAAATTAACTGTCAAGAAGCCTCATATCCCTCAGTCTTTAAGAAGTTTAATTGAGATCATTCTGGGCCGGTGGAACTAGTATTGAGGCTTACTCAAGCAATATCATACAGAATCAAGCTGCTCTTACTGTATTACAGCTTATAAGAATTAAGTCTTTGCAGGGGTGGATCCAGGGTAGTTCAAGTGATTTCCAGAAATCACTCAAATGTTTCCAAACCTGCGTTTGTTACTCCTCAGGTTCTTTATTGTAAATCAAGAAATCAATTATCCTTGTTTTATTTTTTATTATGAAATTAAAAAATAGAAAAAAGCGTCCCATCTCGTTATTTCGTCAATCACACAGCACACCCGGTCCTTTTCGAGCGAATTCGACGAGTGTCCGTTTTTTGTCGATACTTCCGAGAACAATGCGAAAAAACTCGTGAGCACGACCGGAGAAAGTTTATCCCCGTGGGTGGGACTGTATGGTATATGGATCGTGTCACAAATCACTCAAAACCAAGTTCGATTGGTCAGAAACACTCACATTGTTTTGCGAACTACTCAATTCAAAGTCGATTGTGATTGGCTATTCAGGCCTCAAACTACTGTGGAAACTACTGACAATCGTATATATTAAAGGGAGGTATCCCCCTGAAAGTCCTTTCGTTTGTTCTTGTTGATTTGTCGATTAGAGTTCATCGTTAACTTGCTACGGAGGAAGACAAGATTTTGATTTATAAACCATGTTAGAGGCGATCCAGTCTGTCGGAAGGAGGACTGTTCTCATATTCGGACCAGGACAAGGTCAAGTTCATAGAGAATGGGTGGAAACCAGGTGAGCTATTTGACTTCCAGTGTCAGTGGAATGTTCTTATTCTAACCGTCATTTTGTGTGGAGCTGGCTGAAAATATTTCCCTGTCTATAAAAGGGGGTGGTAGCCCAGCTTATTCAAATACATATTTTTTCTTTTGTTGGGTAGATTATGCGCTGGAAGGTTCTACATTTTCACTGAGCAAATGTGATTTTAGCCGCATGTTTCACACTGAGAGGTCATGACACACGTATTGATTTACTGTAGTTATTGTTTCTGGTCGGCAGGATTTGCCCTCTGATGCAAGCGCATTTTATTTGACCTCGTTTGAAGCGTAAAGCTTTTTTATTACCGCTGAATAAGGGTTCCAATGTTCTCCAAAGCGCCTTCCGGATCTGAATAGCTAAGCGATTTTCTTTAGTCCGTGAGTGTAATGTTTTTCTGCAATGTTGTATCATGATCACGCTGGGCCCAGCTTGTTAGTTTTCTTTGCAGAATGTTAAATTATCACGGACAGTGATTTACAGATCCAAAATTGTAAGAATGAAGTGCAGCTTAACTGAAGCTACATCAACTTACTATGGAGAATTGAATTGACTCAGTACTGTGGGTCTTTTGACTGGAGCGCATAGTTCCTCCTTTGGTAATAGCTTTTGAATATTAAGCTTTACAGTCTTTATAGTCTTTAAACTGTTTTGTTATTGCCACTTTGTGATGTTATTCTGCTTTGTCTGTGTAACTACTGTTTAAGACACAGAAATGAATTTTTGTACAGAATTATGCCTTTCTGAGGAGGTGCTGTTTATGTGCATGTCTGGATGGCTTGAGGTGCTCTCAGAATGCAGGAAAATTGCATTCTGAGAGCACTAAATTTCAAATTTTCTTGGGGGAGCATGCCCCCAAACCCCCTAGTTAAGTTGGTGCAAATCACTCATGTAAAATCCTGGATCCACCCCTGCTTTGGTTCGACGTTGCAAAGATTCATCTTGAGAATCCACTGCAATTCTACGTAAGTCTCTTGGTGTCGATAACATAGATAATAACCAAGGTTCTACTACCGCAACTGGTTTTTCTATAAGGAACAGCAGTATCGTCAGGGCTCTTGTGAAATGAAAAAATCTACAAATGTATATAAGGTGTTGTACTTTTACCACGCAATTACAAAATGCAATCTCACATCAGTTTTCTTAGGACGAGAGAACCACCTGGGCCACAAGGATGGTCTAAAAGAGAAGCCACTGAACCTTTTTACATCCCTTAGCAAACTATAAACTAACATATTAAGCGATATTCAAGATCTACTATGTCCGTGCTTAAGAGCCGGATATGTTGTCCTAATGTCTGACCACACAAACCGGAGTCGAAGAGTCAATGATGTCAGAAAAGTTCTTGAGAAACCTTGAGAACCTCCCCTCTATTGACCATGTATTATTTCATCACACCAAGAGAGTTGTCTACAAAGATGGACATTGTTGGGGACAGTGCTTGGAATGGGGATGATCAAGATCCGAGTCAGATGCGAGGAAGGCTCTTTGGTCCACCTTAGCTCACCTTACCTCGAACATCAAAAGGTATACCAGGAGCTTCACCGGCGACAAATGTCTACGCATGCTCTGCAAAAAATGACACGTGATCGATTTCGGGTAATGTCATTGGCTCCGAGGCAAAAATGCCCGCGAAATGTTGTTGTGACGAAAGAAGCGAGGGAGGTTTTTTTTGGCAGTGACAACGTTGCAATTTCTTGCCACTGTAAGAGATCAAAAATTATTTTGTTCGAAGTTTTGACGGAGATGTGTTCTCTAGAGAATATAGCGTCCTGGAGCTGGCGAAAAATCGCAGTGGCATGGTCTGATTCAGTTTTGTTGACGTTGAGATCGCTGGTTTGCATGTGGAAGAAAGGCCGAAAAGGTGGGTAATTTTTATTCTCTTTGTTTACTGCATGTTCCGTGCCACTCGGTACAAAAAGAAATTATAAAGTAGTGGAAGAAAAATTATTGGGCTTTGTTTTGGTATATAAATAAGCTTGTACCGAGTGGCACGGAAGCGACAGTTTTGTTAAATGTGTATCCCGTTTTTGTGTCAAAATTCGACTTTAACATTCGACAACATTCGACTGTTGATCGAAGAGCGTATTACAACGCTACCCAAAATGTTTTTGTTGTTTAGTTCGAGTTTCCTATCACAGATTCAGCAAAAAAAAGTAGAGGGACAGACATATTTGGGCTTTGTTTTGTTAATATGACTTAGGTTGTACTTTGTTGCTCGAAAAACTATATTTAGATGCTAAATCTCCGTGTGTTTACACTGTTTATGGCAGAAAAATAAGCTTACGCTTGGTTCAACTTAATCTCGTGTCACTCGGTACAAAAGAAATATTCTTAGCCATTGTCTTGCTGTGTAAATTGTCTTGTGGCTAGTGGATCGAAAGCGGCCGGGTTGCGGCAGTTTTCTAAAGTGCGTAGTCCATAACATGATTTTGTCGATCAGTGTACATTTCATTGTTGTTGCACATTATTACAGCTTTGTATGTTACAGAAATTTGAGTTTTATCCGAACTGTCGAATGAGAAAATGTGAGTGTGTTTTCATTAAAATGCTTAGACCGTCTTGGAGCTACAGTTCGATAGGTCCAGCAACATTTTGATTTGTAAAAAAAATTCTGTTTACAATGTGCAATTTTATAATTGAAGGATCGAAGTTTAGATTATTTTGCTCATAAATTTGGCTTGGGATTATTCACACAACGAGTTACTTGTTACTTTCCTCGTGAGGAACCGTACTTACGGACATGATTTCCCCCGTGTATAATTTTTTAGAGCTAAATTTTTACACACAAGGCTTTCAGTGGGGGGTGCTTCTTTGCTTGAAAATTGGATCCTGGAAGGAGATGAACAGGTAATTTTTCTGTGAATGCTTAATTAGTTGTTGGCTAAGGCAGTGTTGAAGATCTGACATGTTAACATACTTTACTTTTCATTTCTCTTCAGAAAAGATTGATTGATCCTGCATCAAACAAAGTGCAGCCTCACAAACAAGATTTTTTAACGAAAAAATGTGTACTCAAGGAAAGCACATGTCCCTGACAGTGTCAATAAAATTTGTTTATGGAAAGATCTGGGTTTTTACGCCTTTGTAGCACTTTAGACTATATGCATCACTTTTTTAACCTTCATATAGTAAAAAATATAATCAGTATTTTTTCCAACTAACACTTGAATCAAAGTTCTCTTCTTTTAAAGTTTAGTATTGCCTTTATTTTAGAAATTTCATTATCTTTTGCAGATCAAGCACAATAACCATTGAAAAGAAAAAAAGCCTTGCTCGGTCAAAGACGGCTTTAAAGTTTTGATATTAAAATTGCACCCGTTCTCAATGAAAAGACTGAATGCAGACACTAAAGTTCATTTAGCTCATGTTCAAGCTTTTTTTTGTAAATTGGAAAGTGTTGCTGGAGAAAAAGTATTTTTGCTTTACCTTTAAGGGAAAAAAATAATAATGAAATAACTACCAGGTGTCTAAGCAATTTCAAAGGACCCATAGTGTCTTATTTATCTGCTGCATTGAGCTGAGAACAAAGGCCGTTCTTTCTGGTGACCCTGCTTTTTTTCAGAAACATTGTTGTCCTTCGTGATCCGAAGTTGAAATTTGAATCCCGAAAACCGGCCAAATCGCGAGCATCGCAGGAAACGAATCCCATAGGAATAGGTGAAAAACAGGAGCCCATAACCCGGAGCGTCTAACTTCCATACTGCACCTATGCAAGGGCGTTTTGACAAGTAGGTTTATTTTTAGATAAGCATTTCCCGCGAATTGCTTTCAAAAAGCCAATCACTAGCAATTGCGTCATCAATGATAAACTTTTAATGCGTAACTAGGACAACTCCTTCACATTGAAAAAAACATAGCAGACACACGTGAGGAACCTTCAGAGGAGTCTTCTGACAGTACTTCAAACGACAATTTCAGTATTTACACGGAAACTAGCAGTTCAGAAGAAGATTTGCAAAACCTAGCCAGGACGTTTATTTCGTCGAAGACAACGCATAATTCACGCAAAGGGAATTAAATCGAAATCATTTTCGAAATAGCCGACTGTGAAAAGGTCCAAGCGAGCTACTAACAGTCTAAGCGATGATCAAATGCAGGAATTGACCTCGTGGAACAGTTATTTCCGCTGGAAAAGCTTATCTAAAAATAAACTCACTTGTAAAAACGCCGTTTCACGAATTTATGGCAGTTGAACGCTCCGGGTTATGGGCTCCTGGTGAAAAAGGATAATAAAAAGTCTAGGCTATTCTAAAAATATCCGATGTGCATTTGCAACGCATATTTTAATATGCGTTGCAAATGCACATCGGATAAAACCCTTGTTGGACTTGCGGTCCTCGGGTCGATAGGGTGTCGGCCAAACTCCGTCCGGCTTTGATATCTTGCAGGCCCGCTTGGGCTTGCTGTAAAATCAGGGGCCCGGCGATTTTGATCAATTCTTCGGCCAAGGCTCCCCCATCTTGTTTCCGGGTGACCACGGGCGTGTGGTAGCGCGTTAAACTCCCTCCTCGCATCCTGTCGGTGGGTGTGTATGGGTCTCCCAGGGGGTGCGTCTGGTTTTTATAGCTGTTTGAGACCGATCGTCACGATGGTTTTGCCTGGGGGCAGGACGGTGAGACTCCCACTTGGATTGGACACTTCCACTTCTAGGATATCCAATTGATTGCCTCGGACTTTGATCCATTGTTGATGCAGGGGTTCCACCATACTTCGCCCATCGCCCGTTCTTGTTAATTGCACTTCGCGCAACAGGGGAAACTTGCCACTCCCCACCACCGTGGATTGGACCACATCCGAATACACCATCACTGTGCGTCGGGTCGTCCCCACAATTTTTTCAAAGGCGGCATCCATATTGTTGAACTGCCATTCCACCAACAGCGATAGATACAATCGCTTGTTTTTCACCATGAATAATTGATCCATCACGTCACTCGTCAAATCCGAGGGTTGCTGTCCCACATAATGCTCTCCCATCCAGTCGTTGACGGCTCGATTGGAGGGATCCGAGGGAGTTGTTCTGGTGTTGTACGGGGTGGTGGGGAGGGTGAATTGCAGATTGGGTCCCAAGCGGTACCCACTCCAACCTTTCGGTTGCTCCACTAACCCAAACTTTTCGGCCACACCCAAGTCGATGGAAAAGTCTGTCAGGGCTTTGGTTTTGGCTAGGTTCATCAACTCTCCTTTGGGGATAGCGTGCAAGATCAGGGCATCGTCTTTCCAGCTCAGGGTGGGCATCCAGTTCTTTTTGACACTGACCACGGGTCTTTCATCGGCATCAAAGGTCAAAGCATTATCTTGTTCAAACACCAGTTGGGTCATGACTTTTTTATGGACTTCTTGCATCACCCGTTTCCAAAATCGGCTGCCAGACGTGACGGATTGATTGGCATTCATGATATCTTCTAATTCGATGATATAGTAGTCTGTCTTGAAACTGACCCGACGATACCTATCTATGACATATTTGCGGGTGGTATACGTCACATTGAATCGGATGACCTGGGTATGAGGATCCGAGGCGATCACGCCATTGCTCTGTCCATGATCAGGCACGGACAAGGACAACAACGAAGCATGTCATCGATCCCCTGCCAACGTCGTGCGTTCGGGCAAACGCACCTTGAAGCTGTTGTTGGTGTTGTTGGGAAACTCGTTGGTGGGGTCGCTGATCAACGTGATGCGCTGTATCTCGCTCATGATGCTGAGGAGGATGACCGTCTGGGGACGGTGGGTGGCCTTTTATAGCCACTGGGCCACTTTCTGTTTGCTGCGTGGGACACGTCCTACCAACGAATGGAAGGTCGACTGTTTGGGATGAAAACACACTTGCTGGGCAATGTTGGGAAAGACCCGCGCCAATTCCAACAGGGTCAAGCATGTTTTTTGTTTTTTGGCGGGTGTCTTCTTCTTGCGCATGGGCGGATGACGCGTGGCGCGTCGACGTTGTTTCTTTTTCCGGGCCAAGGCTCCCCGTTGACGGGCATACTCTTCCGCCTTATGATAGGCATTGGCGTACGCCCATTGTTTTTGGCTGGGACTCGCCAATTTTTCCCACCATTCCAATTGTCTGTTCTTTCTTTGGTCGGCGGCTTTCCGATGAATGTATTTCATAATCTCGGCGTCTGTGGTGGGCGTGGGCGTGTAACTCTTCCGGGGGTCGACGGGCTTCGGCCTGTATTTCGTCCAACCAGCTGACTTTTTTCTTACGGGGCGTTTTTTGTTTGACGCGCACCATGTCTGGGTTGAGCGGGAATCCAACTGTCGTACTTGGAGGGCCACCCTTTCCACCGCACCAACACCTGACCTCTTTTCCGTTTCAAGACTTTTTCCACTCGGAATAAGGAATCGTCCGATACTTGGACTTTTTGCACATCCTGTTCGTAAAACGTGCCTTTTATAGGCGTGCCATCCCATTCGCTCAATCGATAGGTGACCACCGGACGCCGACGGACGTGGGTCACCACAAACACTTCTTCCGTCCAGCCTGGTAAATACCCTTTTTTGAAGGGTCGATGTTTCTTGTTGAGACGCACGCGATCTCCCACCTGACATTTGGGGGGTGGGGTCTTTTGATCCAGTCGTGGACCGTAGAGTCTGTCCCAGACCTCCGGGACGGTTTGGGTCATGACTTGGTGCGGGGCCATCCCGATACTCCGATGATATGCTTGATTGTACGTGTCAATCAACGGTTGTAACGCGTCCACGTACCTCAACGTATTGTGGGCGGCGAAGTAGCGGTACATGCGCTGTTTCAAGGTACGATGCCATCGCTCCACCACGGAGGCTTTGCTATCCCCATACGTCGAAAAATGATGCGTGCCGTGTTTCTTGAACCAGGCTTGGACCCCCGCATTATAAAATTCTTTGCCTTGATCCGTTTGGACGCGGAGGGGCCAACGCGGGGAGGCCTGACGGCGAATGGCCTCTAACCCTTTGATCATGTTCTGACTGCTCTTCGATTGGATGGGCACCGCCCAGGCATACTTGGACAGGACATCAATGACGGTCAACAGATATTTGTTCCCCTTATTCCATCGACTTAGTTTTTGCATATCCACCAAATCCATCTGCCATTGTTCGTCTCGGTCAAACACCAAGGTGGGGGTGGTGGGAAACCGAGTCCGTCGCGGTTTGTGCAACGTATAACTCAACACCGATTGGAGCACCCGTTGCGCTTGCGGGGTTTTCAATTTATGGGCCTGGACAAAGGGTTTCACCCCACCCAAAGCCCCGGGTTCATGGGGATCCTCATAGGCCCGGGGCAACGACATCACAAGACTGACACAAGATGGGTTCATTTCATTCTCTTTAATAGATTTTTTTGTACACACACGTCAAAACAAGACCATACTGCCATACTTTTTATGCAAATGGGACCTCCTCTCCATCTCTCGCTCTTGGGCTTGGGCAGATCTCGCAAACTGAGCTAACCAGGGATCCTTCGGTTTGGGGGGCGCTTTGTCTACCACTGGGTGCTGGGTTTGGGTCCTCCACAGGCGTGGGGGGCAGGGGACATTGCCCATAGGTGTTTCCTTGACCCATCGTCTCAGGGTGGGTTGGGCTTGCTCACGGGGCTGCCACAGGGGGCCATGTAACCACTGAAAGTACCCACAGGGTGGTTGCGTTCGGTTAAACTGGCCACAGCTGAAAAAGACCTTTGGAAATTCTTGGCCGTGCGACTCAATTTCATCTTGGGGGTGAATCCGCATTGGCAGGTCAGCGAACCTTGTTTCAATTTGGCTCGCATTTGGGGATGGGTCTCATCGTTCAGTTTCTCCAGGATGATCTGTCGAGTGTCTTCGAAGAAATACACCGGACAACCCTGTTGGGGACACTTGTACCTCAACTGTCCAAATTCCGCGTCGGGGTTCAGGCAATGAATGTATTGATGGGGATGAAACGGGCAGGTCTGGTACAACAGGTCATTCAGGTTGGTCTCCATGGTGTCCAGGTCCACCTCTTCACGCAACGGACCTTCGCCCACCCCTTCTTCTTCTTCATAGTCTTTGAGCGTCTGGGGTGTTGGCTCTTGGTGGATGTTGTCTACCCCCTCCAACAAGGCTTCGATGGAATGGTAGACTGGCGTCGAGGGGGGAATCAGATGACCATACTGCCGTTTCAACCATTCTTCCGTCACTGGCATGTCCACTTGGTTATGCACGTCTTGGTTATACACGGCCAACAACTCATAAAAACGGGGTGTCCTGGCAGGTTTTTCTTGCACCGTTTCTTCGGTGGGGGGCGTCAGAGGCTCGCTGACTTGTTTCACCCACTCTTGGGCTTTCTCTTCTTCGTCTTTCTTCTTCTTGCCACAAACTCGACGTCGTTTGCGTCCCGAAGGCACGGCAGCAGGTTGGGTGGCTTGACGTTCCATGACTGGCTGTGTCGTTTTTCCTGGCTCCCACCGTTTCTTTTATACTCTCCCGACCCGTCTCTCCACCAATCACAAGCGAGTGGCGTGAGAATGTCTCCACCAATCACGGTGGTGGGGCATGAGGTCATTCCCTCGCGTGAGAGTGGTGTGATGCTCTCTTCCACCAATCACGGTCCGGCTGCTCTGGTATAAAAAAGCGAGACGCTGAGTCCACTTTCATTCTGTTGGGACCACTATAGACCATGCCCTTGACCATTTACACGGGAGGTGCCGACGGCGTGGACACGCATGTGGGACATTTATGTCACAAGTATCAACAAACCTGTGTGGTGCTGATTCCACCCTGTCACCCTCATGCCAAGGTCCTCTCGCCCTTATCTCAGCCTCAATTGGATGCGGCTATGCCCACGGTGACGGGCGCTGCCTTTCGATTGCACCACTATGTGACGAGTCCCATCGCCCTTCAGTATATACAGCGCAACTATCACGTGATCAAAGATGCTTCCTTAGTCTTGGTGTTGGGTTATTTTGATGGCCTGCGCAAGCACGTGTTGGGAGAACCAGGGTGGCCGGTGGCGATGGCTCAAATCTTACACAAACCCCTCTATGTGTTTGATGTGGAGATGGAACAATGGTATTGGTGGGATCCCACATTAGAGAACTATCAACCCTGTGAAGGCATGACCGAGACCCAAGTCTGTAATCCTACCCTCCAAGACCACACCGCCATTGTCGGGACCCGAGGACAAGCGTCTGTGATTTATCCCACTTTGGACAATTTATTCAAACAATATTCACAAGCAGTGTAATACATGTTTAATAAACACCATTTTTTTTACTCTACATTGATAACCATGACGTCTAAACTTTGCATGTAAAATAAAATGTCGTACACCCGATTGAGTCTGTCCATCACTTTCTTCACGGTGTTGTACCGTCGAGCTCGGCGGCCAATCATGACAGGATGCATGCCCACTGGTAGCTCACTCGTCTCACTCGATAAGAACATGCGAATGGTATGGGCCACGCCTTCATTGAGTAGTAGGTCCAGGTCAGTGGGTTTCCGGGCCAGCGCAACCATCATGCCAATCTGCCATCAATAGAATACATATAGGGATGAGTTCATGTATCCAAACAACCCACCCAAAGAAAAAAATAGGATCCATGCACTTACCGATAAGCGATGGTCAAACAGGCGGTGACAGTGGTGACAGTGGTTCTGACGGCGCACCCCATGTCGCACCACCACCTGATTCCACCTCCGATCCACTCCCAGGTTTTGTGGGTAGCCTGTGGTCTCGCACTTGGGGAGTAGCCGGATCTCCCGGTTGACTTTGCGCCGCTTGTCATTGGTGACAAAGCACTCGGCCAGGTACACAATAAAGACTTGAATTTCAATCGGGAGCAAGTCCGTGTGGCATTTGCCGTTAAAGAAACCGTGCCTGCAGACCCTGTTTCGACGCGCAAGGACCGATGAGTTGACCAGTTTGGCCAAAACGCTCCCGTGGGAGGACCCAGTGGCCCGCGCCCTCGATTTCGAGGTACATCGCCGGAAAATGGCTGGTAAGATGACATCTTTTTCTTTAGGGCAATGTTTTTTCTTGTTTATTCATGCCCCCCTTTTTGAATTTTTTGGTAGGGGTCCGGGGCAACCTGCGGTGGCGCCGAGGCTGGCTTTGGCCTACTAGCCATTATAGAGTGTGTACGACACCACGCCGGTGTAGATCAAGTTGGCTCAAGTTTTATGGTTTTCAGCTGGGGTCCCTCACCCTCGTTTTTCTTTTTTGTAGTCCAATTTCCACTCGTCTCTATTCGGCGTAATATGCTTTGGACCACTGGGATATACCGCTGTGCATGCAGACGTAGAATGGATTGGA
The DNA here is from genome assembly GCA_038088405.1 of Porites divaricata. Taxonomy (NCBI): domain Eukaryota; kingdom Metazoa; phylum Cnidaria; class Anthozoa; order Scleractinia; family Poritidae; genus Porites; species Porites divaricata. Next base: position 8,070,345 of record JBBMOI010000003.1, read on the forward strand.
TCGCTCGTTGTTGGATCGAGGGGTGTCCAAGCCATTTTTAATTTGTTTCCTTTTCCTAGACGTTGCCGCCAATTTAAAGGATAAGCCCATCTGTCATTTATTTCATTGGATTGCCCGTCCCACACTCAATGCCCTGTGCCATCATTGTGACAGAATAATGCACGGAAAAACCATGGAGGGTGTCATTTTTTAACGGCCCCAACCCTCCTTAGACGAAGATGCCATTGTCAAATTTGTGAGGGGAGAGGATCCCGCGGGGGCCTGGGACGATTTAACTTTAAGAGTGACTTTACGCATTAATCGTTATTTACGTTTCAATCCGCCTACCGACACCATACCAGATCTAGCCATTTTGGATTTATTTTAGGGACCCATCTCATTGTGAGCACCAACAGGGTTCATGCTTATTGGTGGACGACCAGTCTTCACTTGTTATGCATCCGTTGTTTACTCAATTGCCGCCATGTTTCCAACCTAACCGTCGAGTGTTTTTGGTGTACCCTTTTAGATGAATTAGACTATCCACGCCCTTAATTTGTTTTGTGTTTTTTCAGACTGCCACTTTGTAATACGAGCCATCTATCTCCCTTCCCTTTTTCAGGCACTAGGAGACTGTTAGTGAACATGGTGGTCATACCCATTGGTACCATCGGTTCTCCTGCCCCCTTAGATTATGTGTGCAAACGCTGTTGGATGTATGTGCGCACCACTCAATTGTTATGTAAACCCTGTTGGGGCTGCTAGTATAAACAAGCCGTTTTTTTTCAAGCACTAGAACATTGGTGGTCAGCAACGTGATCCGAGCACCCGGTGACATGAGTTATCCGGGACCATTACTATATGTGTGCACTCGGTGCTGGATCTATGTGCGATTCATCCGCCAGTTAAGTGAACCCTGTTGGGGCTGTCGTCATTTACAAGCCATGGGCTTTGAATTGTAACCCAGGCCCCCTTTTTTTCAGACACGTATCATGTCATCCACCGTCATAGTCGCCGTTCTCGCCACCCCAGTGGCAGACTATTTTTTCTTTGTAAAGATTGTTGGTTGCATATACGCCCTGTGCAATATCTATGTCAACCCTGTGGGGGGTGTGAATTGTTTAACCACCTCGACGTTGACTTTGATCTTTTGTAAATTTTTGTTCGTTAGATACACGTTGGATCTTGAGTCGTGTCAGCATTCATCCGTGTCGGCCCATCCCAGGACACACGGTCCTTTGCGCCCGAGAAGGGTGGTACCTTCCAATGCTCCTGTTATTTCATTGGCCACGTCAAGTTTCAATCATGCCGTTTTTTTATGTCCCTATCATTTCTTCTTCTTAGACACTCATTGGCTTGTCAACGAGATTTCGATCTTTCCGGGATGGCCCGACCCGGGGAAGCTCTGTGTGGTCACTTGGAAGGGTCGATGGTTACATTTAAAACACCTTCTAGACCTTCGTTAGATTTTTGTGATGAAGATCGTTTTTTTTTTTGTAGACATGCATTGGATTGTCAATCGTATTAGGATCGTTCGGGGATGGCCCGTCCCGGGGCAACTCTGTGTGGTCAGTCATAACGGTTATTGGAACAGTTTAAAAAACTCATTTTTGTAACAACCTTTCCAAATGATTTTTTTAGTGACCCATTGGTTATTGGCCCTGGTAAAGATTCATCGAGGAAAACCCTTTCCGGGAAAGCTCTATCCACTTTATTAAACTTTTTTGTATATAACCAACACAAATCAAGGGCGTGACGTCGCTAGGGCGTCACACACGTCCCGCTTGTAATTAGGATGTTTGAAAAACATGACTTCGTTTATTAAAACACCAACGATTGTGTGATTTTATTGACTCACGGGGGAGTTTTGTCGCTAATCGATAGTGTCGCACTTTTTTGCAGACATTATCGTTGGCAATCCGTACCTCACATGTATTCGTTGTAGACGCACCTACCCTTATTATTTCCACTTGAGGGTCCCTGTGGTTTACCGGAACTGCGTCAATTCCAACAGGCGTTGGTCCATCTTTTAATTCGACTTGTAAATAGTCCATTTTCATGGGCGTGACGTCACTAGGGCGTCACACACGTCCCGGATGTATTTAGGATCGAGAGTTTGAAAAAACATGACTTTTTATGCACTTTACATGATGTGTGTGTTTTTTATTGACTGGCGG
>JBBMOI010000003.1:8075000-8177500 GCA_038088405.1 Porites divaricata
TCACCTTCTGAGCGTCTTTACTGTACAAAATGTCACAGAACTGAAAAAAATGAGCTATAAAGTGTTCCAGGTCAATATCACTGAAAAAGAGCTTCCAGATAAGTTCTTGTCAATGTCCTCTTGGTTTCAGCATCTTTAGGATCAAACCACATGTGTTCAGCTTTGACATACCCATTCGGATCACTTTTGTACACCTTTAGATCCTATAGAATAGCAAAAAGGAAGGTGCCATAACATGCATTAATAAAAGTCAAGAGAAAATACTAAAATGAAATGCCAGTGCTTGCTGCCTTTTTTTGGTTATCATATGAAATGACTTCTTTAACCCCATGTACTGTACCTTTAAGAAATGGTCAGCAAACATGAATATGTGGAATCCACGGTTTCCTGGCAACTGTTGTGGTACCTGAAGAGAAAACATTTTTATTATGCCATTAATTTTGACAGTACTATTATCAACACAGCTGTTAGTTCAATATAACCAGGCAGTACCCAGTTAACCCCCCCATCAGAGATGAACATGTCAGTTTAATTCTTTAATTATGTCATTACATGGGTGTCTAGAAAACTCAGACCTCGAAAACTCAGACCTCAGACCTCAGACCTCGAAAACTCAGACCTCGAAAACTCAGACCTCGAAAACACAGACCTCGAAAACTCAGACCTCGAAAACTCAGACCTCGAAAACACAGACCTCGAAAACTCAGACCTCGAAAACTCAGTACACATTTGATGAAAACAGTCGCATGGCGCTTATTTTCCCCACAATTTTTGACTACTGGCGTGCCGACTTTGCTTTCTTCTGACGTTTCATGTTTATCTATATCTATTGCTGGACTGGCAACAAGAACAGGCAATAGTCAAACTGTTGATCTAGAATCTATGATTGCGTGATGAAATGTGTCAGTCTTTGAAATTTATTTCTTTGTTTTGAATAAAAGCAACATAAAATATATGGACTGAGTAGTTTTGGTGGTGTGAAGGAGATCGTTCGGAAGGCCCTGCAATTTTCTTTAAAAAAGAGAGAACGAGAGAAACAGAGAACGTAGAGGAAGTTTAATATATCACACATCATCTTTATTTGCGACTACATCTGACCCACATCGGGTCACAATGACTTGATACATCCGGAGTGGCAAATTGTGACACACAAATTGTCATTTTACCACGGTTTTAAAAAAACAAGCAAACACCAGTAAATGAACAGCAACAATAACGATGAAATTCATGAAATTGCAGTTTATCAACACTTGAACGGCCGCTTTGCCCATTCTTCAGTCCTTTATCGATTAACTAGTTTGTTTCTATTGAGTTATTACATTGGTGGGAAAACCATCGTCATGGAAGTAAAGACTACGTTATAAACAGGAAATGGCCGGGACTACATCGAAAACATCGCGGCGCAATGCAATCGTAAATAACGATTGATCGCAGGACATTTAAATGCTTAGTAAGTAGGCAGTATCACTTTGCTTGTACTTGAGGTCCCAACAACTTGTAACTTAGAACATTCCCATGCAGTGCTTGTAGAGATTGAAATCATACGTTAGAGATAACAAAACTATATAAAAATACAAAAATATATAAAATATATGAAATCTATAATGGTGCAAAAATCACCTCAGTGATTCTTGCTATTTACGAACCGATGATGTGACATCGTTCAGTTTATCTAATAATCTCCCAGGCTTGTTTGTCGGTCAGTAATAAGCTGTTAGGTTTCAAAACAAGAATACAGCGCTAAAGAACAGTCACAACCAGTGTTCGAACTTAACCTTGACAGCACATAGCACTAGGCGCCGGTATCACGTGACTAAAAAAGTGCGGGAAAATTAGTCACGCGATTCTTCGCGTGACTGGGGAAATGAGAAAAATAGGTGGAACCTCGATTTATAAGGAAAGTGCCGAGAGACTTGGGAAATTTGTTCGTTATATCGAGGGTTCGTTATATAGAACACCTCCATTTTTTTAATATTCCGGAAAACTACCAAAATGTTCATTATATCCAGGTATAGTTACTATTAAAAAAAATTATTTACAAAACGCAGCATTTTCGGATCTGAAAAATTATTGTAAGAACATTTCACTACCGAGCTATACATAGCAACAGCAGTAGAAAGTCAAGAACAGGCTAACAAAACTGCTAAAAAAATACTGTACCCATAATCTTTTTCCTTGTTAGTCTGTTTGGCTCTTATTTTAGCACATGCTGACATTTATTCGTTATATCGAGGTTAATTTTACGTTTACGCTTGGGGATTGTGTTCTTCATAACGTTCACTTCCTGAAATCGAGGTTCTGTTCCATGCATACTCTGTAATTTAAGATTGGATTGGGCCGCGATGTTTTCGATGTAGTCTATTTCCTGTTTATAACGTAGTAAAACAATAACAACTTTACTTCCATGACGATGGTTTTCCCACTAATGTAATAACTCAATAGTAACAAACTAGTTAATCGATAAAGGACTGAAGAATGGGCAAAGCGGCCGTTCAAGTGTTGATAACTGCAATTTCATGAATTTCATCGTTATTGTTGCTGTTCATTTACTGGTGTTTGTTTGTTTTTTCAGAACCGTGGTGAAATGACAATTTCTGTGTCACAATTTGCCACTCCGGATGTATCAAGTCATTGTGACCCGATGTGGGTCAGATGTAGTCGCAAATAAAGATGATGTGTGATATACTAAACTTCCTCTACGTTCTCTGTTTCTCTCGTTCTCTCTTTTTTAAAGAAAATTGCAGGGCCTTCCGAACAATCTCCTTCACACCACCAAAACTACTCAGTCCATATATTTTATGTTGCTTTTATTCAAAACAAAGAAATAAATTTCAAAGACTGACAAATTTCATCACGCAATCATAGATTCTAGATCAACAGTTTGACTGTTGCCTGCTCTTGTTGCCAGTCCAGCAATAGATATAGATAAACATGAAACGTCAGAAGAAAGCAAAGTCGGCACGCCAGTAGTCAAAAACTGTAGGGAAAATAAGCGCCATGCTATGCGACTGTTTTCATCAAATGTGTACTGAGTTTTCGAGGTCTGAGTTTTCGAGGTCTGTGTTTTCGAGGTCTGAGTTTTCGAGGTCTGAGTTTTCGAGGTCTGAGGTCTGAGGTCTGAGTTTTCGAGGTCTGAGTTTTCTAGACACCCGTCATTACATACCTTAAAGCACACAATTTGATCGTTGGCTTGTCATGGAGGTTATACTGTGTTCAGCAGATAGGTGATCCAAGAAACTAAGTTTTGAAGCCAAAAAGTTAGAAATGAAGATACAAAGCAATTAGTTTTTCACTTCCCCTATATATAAAGCTCAGTGTATTTTGAAGAGATAAATTTTATGCCTGTTAATATTGTCTATTTCCTCATGCCTTGTGCTTATGTCCCATGTCAATGAGTCCAGTATCAAAAAGTGCCTATAATTGAACAAAAATGCCAGCTCGATTGATACAATTGAAGATGTATTAAATAGAAATAATTCCAGTAAAAAAATAAATGTTACAGGTGCTATAATATATACAATGGAACGTCTATTATATATGTATAATTTATACACATCTTTTTAAAATATCCTGAAATGCATACCATGGGGTTATGACAGCCAGCAGCCAGTGTAAGCTGAAGAAAAAATATTGCAAATGTATGTTACTTATAATAACTTATTTGCAGTAATTTAAAAGCTAAAAATTATGTTTTATAAAATTATTATAAGATACAATTCATGCAGTTTTACCTCAAACATGGACTCCCTCTTGTTTTAACTGAGTTGTAAGCAAGGATTCCACGTACTCGTCATTGAATAATCTATAGTCATCAAATGACTTATAAGCGGCGAGTCCCTGTTTATCGTAATCGGTGGAGTGGTGGATTAAATGGTTAAAAATATCGAACAACCCGAATGACGGAGAAGAGTTGAAGTTGTTCACGGTCTTCAGGGAAAATGGATCAGGAATTACCATATCATGAATGATTAATGTACCCGCGTCATGTGTTTGATCTTTTTCAAAGTTTGGGTCAATGGGTAAAACCATTCTTTCGACTGCAGAAGCGATTTCGACCAGCGAAGGTTTTAAGTATCCGCTCACCGAAACGCCGCGATCCTGTAAATATTTTTTAAGTTCTGCCACATTCATGGCCTTGAAGTCGCTGCTGTTCACATTTTGCCCCTGATGATACTCTAGTTTCGGGGAATTAAAGCGTAGATATTTAAGCTGAGCGGGAACTCGTACTTCTCACAGTATTATAAGAAGGTGAATGAAAAACGCATGTTCGTTCAATTTTTAAAGACTTTAATAGCGATTTGTGGTTCGACAACGTACAGTACGTGGGTAGGAACGGATGCTCTATTCGATATTCGAATTTTAAACACTATAGGTCATGGAAAAAACCGGCTATATAAACGGAAACCTTGAAATAGCGACTCGAAGTTCGTACACGTGGGTGAAACTAATGTCCGAACTTTGAGTGCTTGTTTACATCGAAAGTCACGTGACACTACACGTGAAAGCTGACGCTCAGAAGGTGAATTCTAAAAAAGATGCTACAAGATCTTAGAAAAAATTAGGACAGATCTTTTAAAAGGCTATTCGATTGTGGAAAAGATCCTAACAAATCCGATAAAAGATTCTACAGGATACTAGACAAAAATGCTACGGAATCCATATCAATTTTAAAGATGCTATAAGATGTTAGAACAAATTAGGTAGCACTGAATAGCATCCTATGAAATATACAAACCTACTACCTCCTACAGGATCCCTGAAAAAAGAGAGTTTTCTCTTTTGCTAAATATCCCCCGTCCCCCCTGTTCAATGTTGGGATATAACAGAACAAACATTAACGTTTTGATCAACATTGGGGCAGGGGTGGGGAGAGAAGGAAAAGAAGACGTAAAAGGGGCAACCTTCCCAACACTTTTGACGATGATTGTAGTTTCACGTCATTATTGCTAGCTGTGAGGACATCTACCGTCCCTACTGCATTAAAAAATATAACAACGATCACGTCCACCCATAATTTGCCATTGTTGTCATTATAAAGATAAAACGTTCTTCGTTTTTTGTTGTCTAAATTAAACAAATAGAAGCGCGATTTACTTCTTGTATTGGCAGATTTTATCGCTTGTTTGCCTGTTGAGAAACCACGTGACATTACTAATATCTCACCAGTCCTTCAGCGCGTGCAAAGATAGTGGGTATCGTGAACGGGGTCTATATATTAATTACCTCTACATGAGCAGGTCTCATTGATTAACAAATGTTTTTGAAGGAGGCTTTTTTTTTGCTCGCTTGGAAATAAATATTGTGTTGAATGAATTATGAACGACAATAAAGGTTTTCAAGTAATTTTGATTCGGTATTGTTGGAGCAGTTCAACTGGCAGCAAATTATTAAAGCAGAAATTGTATGGAGCCGAGTCTTTGGAGGTGAATAAAGGTGAGTTAAACGGTCTTAAAAAAGATTCAGAAGCGGTTCAAATCATGTGGCTCAGATACGAGCAATATTTTAATTCCGTTGTTCTCCGTTTGTTCACCGAGCTTATTAAAGCTGATTATAATTCAAAATTTCATCCCTGTATCAAAAACCCCAGACAAAGTAACCCAGAAATCAAGAACGATTCGCTTGTTATGGCCAAAAATGTAAACGTTCTGTGTTGGGCCCTCTTTCTAGATGCTCTCCTCGAACTTTCAACGTGTGGCAAGTGACTAAGAGCATATATGTTTACATGGAGGTGGGGGACCCCAGATAGGTAAGGCAACATGCGGCGGTCATGTATTAAACCGTGATCGAATTAAAATGAGATATTATAAGGACAGGCGGGTTACCTCATATACCTGGGGTCATAAACCACCATGTAAACAAGCTCTAAGGCCAAAATCATGGGCATACATCTAAACAATTAGCTTGAGAAAACAGTCGACATTTGAGGACACTACCACTGGTTTCCCCGCCAAATGAAGTCTGAGAAACGAGCGCAGAAAATCCACACTGATGACACGTCACTATCCATGGATAGTGCTTCTGATTGGTCGTGCCGCGTGGGAAATTTGATTCAAACGATCAGAAGCACTACCTAGATCTGGGTAGTGACGTGTCATCCTTGAATTGCTGCGCTCGTTTTACAGACGTCATTAGCGGGGAAAGTAGCGTTGCCAAATGTCGGCTGTTTTCTCAGGCTACTAAACAATAATATAATAATGTTTGCCATGTTGTTCAAGAAGCGGCAACATGAATTTGCATTTCTCAGAATTTTGCGCCAATAGCCTTAATTCAGAATTTTATAGGATTCTCACCGTTGGAGGGGGGTCTCGAAATATCCACCAAATAAAACCGGCCACGCTGGCCGGCCTGAGTGTTCGAACCTCTGTTAAGTTTATTTGAAACGAAACATACTGTATGCGCTTTTATGGCTACTAAGCCTGTATTTGCATGCCCTAATGGTCCTTCAAAAAGTTATGGAGGGTAATAAAATGGACTTTGCAGTCTTGCAGGTGTCTCTTGAAATCGTTTCGCGACATCTTAATCCTTAAACCTCATCAAAAGTTATCACATGTTAACACTGAAACGAACTCTGTCAGATTATAACCCGGTTAGCCTACTATTGGTATTGACAATGTCACATTGAGAAGGAAAAATACGTGTGAAACAAAGCAAAAGCTTCTCAGTCCAACAAACAAACAGACAGAAGAAAAAAAAGGTATTTCAAGTAATAACTAACGACAGCGAGTTCTATCTTGCCGTCAGCCTTGTGTCATCGTGGTAAAATATCTCGAATGTTACCATTCTCCCTTTTATTGCAAGCATAATGGTACTTAGCAAGCAGCTCATTCTTAGCTTGTGGTTCATTCCCAGCCTGCTTATAACGGACCGCTAGTGTATATCCTCCTCTGCTTGATTTATCGGCTTTGCTTTATAATCAGTACCATGATTGCATTGCAGTACCCAAGGATTCTGCTCTGCAGTTCCGAGGGTTTTTCAAACTTGCGGCAATGAGCGCTAGTAGGCACCATTGTACGTCCTGGGGCCATATTACGACCACCAGGGATTTTAACAGGGGCACCCAAAGACTGTTTTCTGTGAAATATTTGTTTGGAGAAGCAAATTAACTAGAATTTTTGTGTGGGAATTGAAACGGGATTTTCTGATGGCGCCGTAGGTAGAGCTGTCCGCTTACGATAGTGTCCGTCCAGAGAGCTTCAACTGAATATTATTTTCCAATAAAGCAGGGTACGTGTGATCGGAGACTTAACAGCCAGGGCCCAGTTGTTTATTCTTGAGTGGTCAGCGTACATGATAGCGGCGTTTTCGAACGTTGGCCAAAAACTTGCAGTTTTTGAACGTTAACATTTATGTTATCACGTTCTTTATTGATATTTTTGTCGTTTTTGTATGTATTAATCGTTATGTCAAGCTTAACAGTGGAAAAGTTGGAAGAAATTCTCGAAGAGAAGCTACAGAAGTCCATATTTTTTTTCTCCACCTTTTTTCACTAAAACTCTTAAGTAAACTTTGATTATGTCTGTGTGTTTGTGTATTTGTTAACTAAATCTTTAGTACACCTGTCCCCTTTAAAAACTATTCTAATAAGCACTAAGGATGGCTGCCCAACCTTATTAGCCAATGATGGTTATTTTGGGCAGGCATGCACTTTATTTTATTTTTATTCTTGTCTGTTTTGTAAATTTAAATTAATTTAAAGTTGTTGTTGTTGTTGTTGTTGTTGTAGTTGCTCAAGCGCCGGTTAGCGCTAACCCAGGGTCAAATTTTAACCCGGGCTTCTTTTTCTTTTCATGAAAAGCAGTCTATCGGATTATTTTCTTTATTCTTTTTAGAACAGTCCAATCATCAAATTGTAGGCAAACAAAATTAAACTGAATTTGTTTTTTTAAGCTATCATATCTGAGTTTAAATTTCGCACCAACCCCGGGTCAGATCTTAAACCCAGCTTCGCAAAACAACCCGGCCCTCAGCTTTCCGGACGGTGCACGTGTTGTTTCAGTTGTTTCAGTGCTAATTTGCATAGTTATTGTTTGTTGTGACAAAAGAAGGACACTATAACGATATAACCTATGGGAATTGTGCTTGTTTTTAAGAACTTTTGAAACAATATCAACGAAGCCCTACAAGCTGAGGTAATGAATCAGTATTTTCTCGATTACGTGAACCGGTAGGATTTAATAAAACTTTTAAAATCTTTCTCTCACCGATTTGTTATTCATTTTGCGATCAGAGGGACTAAAATCCATTGGTTTGTGTTTACGCCCCGAAAACAGAAATAGTCGAACACAGCACGGTTTTTGTCATTTCCAGCCCGTATAATTAAATCATGCTAAGTTAAAACACTTGATTGTTGTTGTCCGGACTATTTACACATTCGCTAATATCCCTATAGGATATGAACCTGATGGATACGCTTAATGTTTCGTTCTGATGGCGCTGATCAGCATATCGCCGAACAAAGTAGCATTCTGAACTATAGTCGGCGACCGCAGCAATGATGATACTGGAAAGCTCCGGTTTGTTGAAGAGTTGTCTTGCAGTTAATCGTTGCGATCGTTAATTGATCTTTTTTATTCTCGACCGCAGCGATCCTATATCAGGGAGGAGGCTTTATCAGAATCAAGACTGTATCTTTTCACGTGCAAGAACATCTTAAATTATTTAAGCGGCCGGCCAGCAAGAAACATATTCTATATTTCTTAAAATTTCATTGTTCCCCATTTCATCTCCTTTAATTGCAAATTACTACTGGATAAATCGAATATCACAGAAGCAAAACCCAATCAATTTAATCAGATTTGATGACGTCAATCCTTCCTCATTGGCTGATACTTATTCTATTGTTCTTTCTCTATATATTTGCGATACCACCCGGATGGTTTGGGCGGATCCGTAAACCATTGCACAGTATAACAACACAACACCGTCTCAACACAACACTTCACACCTTTCAAAACTTCATCCATATTCAATCAACTAATCTTTAACAGTAAAAATCCACAATAGGCCCTTTGCAGCTAGCCATTCACGTGACACAAAACCGCCGTGCTGGTGAGCAAAAGTCGCACTGGGACAAAACAAACAAAGAAAATTACAGTTTAAAATTATGTATTTCTTTTGTTTGACTTGTCTATTCGATTGTGGAAAGATCCTAACAAATCATAAAAGATCCTACAGGATTCTAGACAATTTTAGACTATAAGATTCTACAGGATTCTAGACAAAAATGCTATGAAATCCATATCAATTGTAAAGAAGATCCTACAAGATCCTACAAGATTATACGGGATACTAGACAAAAATGCTAAGGAATCCATATCAATTTTAAAGAAGATGCTACAAGATCTTCGAAAAAATTAGGAAGCTCTCAATAGCATCCTATAAAATAAGCAAAGCTACTAGATCTTACAGGATCCTTCAAAATTCTTGACAAGATCCTACAGGATCATAAACAATCCTACAATATCGTATAGGCCGGAAAAGTCCGAAGACAAGCTTTACTACAGATCTTTTAAAAGGCTATTCGATTGTGGAAAAGATCCTAACAAATCATAAAAGATCCTATGAAGTTCCTAGACAATTCTATAAGATTCTACAGGATACTAGACAAAAATGCTATGGAATCCATATCAATTCTAAAGAAGATGCTACAAGACGTTAGAAAAAATTAGGAAGCACTGAATAGCTTCCTATAAAATAAACAAAGCTACTAGATCTTAAAAGATCGTTCACAAAAACCTCGGGAAAAATTATCGAGTCTAGAGACCGCGGACTCTATGGCAAATAGAGAAGAGCTTTTAAGGGACGGAAAATGCGAAGACAAGGTTTACGACAGATCTTATAAAAGTCTATTCGATTGTGGAAAAGATCCTAACAAGAAAGATTCTACAGAATGCTAGAGAAAAATGCTATGGAATCCATATCAATTGTACAGAAGATGCTACAATATCTTCCAAAAAATTAGGAAGCTCTCAATAGCATCCTCTAAAATAAACAAAGCTACTACATATAGATCCTACAGGATCCTTCACAATTCTTGACAAGATCGTACAGGATCCTAGACTAAACCATATGGTATCCGTTTCAAGTCTACATTCTACGGGGTAGAATGATCCTATGAAATACTCAAAAGAATTACAAAATCAATATCCTTAGAATTTAATTGGCAAAAAGAGAAGCGCTTTTTAGGGCAGGTAAAATGCAAAGACAAGATTTACGACAGATCTTATAAAAGACTATTCGATTGTGGAAAAGATCCTAACAAATCATAAAATATCCTACAGGATCCTAGACAAAAATGCTATGGAATCCATGTCAATTCTAAAGAAGATGCTACAAGACGTTAGAAAAAATTAGGAAGCACTGAATAGCTTCCTATAAAATAAACAAAGCTACTAGATCTTAAAAGATCGTTCACAAAATCCTCTGGAAAAATTATCGAGTCTAGAGACGACGCTATGGCAAATAGAGAAGAGCTTTTAAGGGACGGAAAATGCGAAGACAAGGTTTACGACAGATCTTATAAAAGTCTATTCGATTGTGGAAAAGATCCTAACAAAAAAGATTCTACAGGATACTAGAGGAAAATGCTATGGAATCCATATATATTCTAAAAAAGATGCTACAAGATCTTAGAAAAAATTAGGAAGCACTGAATAGTATTCTATAAAATAAACAAAGCTACTAGATCCTACAGGATCCTTTAAAATTCCTGACAAGATCCTACAGTATCATAGACAATTGCAAGATCGTACATTATCCTAGACTAAACCATATGGTATCCTTTTCAAGTCTACATTCTACGGGGAAGAATGATCCTGTGAAATATTCAAAAGAATTATAAAATCAATATCCTAAGAATTTAATTGGCAAATAGAGAAGCGCCTTTTAGGTCAGGTAAAATGCAAAGACAACGTTTACGGCAGATCTTATAAAAGTCTATTCGATTGTGGAAAAGATCCTAACAAATCATAAAACATCCTACAGGATTCTAGACAATTCTATAAGATTCTACAGGATTCTAGACAAAAATGCTATGAAATGCATATCAATTCTAAAAGAGATGCTACAAGATCTTAGAAAAAATTAGGAAGCACTGAATAGCATTCTATAAAATAAAAAAAGCTACTAGATCTTACAAGATCCTTCACAAAATCCTCTGGAAAAATTGTCGAGTCTAGAGACGACGCTATGGCAGATAAAGAAGAGCTTTTAAAGGCCCATGTTCACCCTAGATGCATTGCGCGCCCTGTACTCAAGAAAAAACATTTCGCGTAGTTGAAAATCGCCGCCTTTATTGTGTGGAGTCAATCCTTGCTAATCTTCCACAGTTCGCAAAATTTGGTTTAAAAGAAAGTCTGAACAGGTGCTTTTGGTATTTTTCTTTACATCTTTCTGGATATTTTGGTCTGGTATCGAGCCTTTTTGTTTCTGTGAGTGTTTGTTTCACTGCAGTACTTTCGATGGCGGCGCCATCGCAACGTACGGTTGGAAGACCGCATCGACTGGGGTCGCCGAAGTACAGTCGTCTCCGTGGATCCGTTTTTTTAATCTCTGGAGAGATGGGAAAGAAGCTTTTGGCTGCAAATTCTACAGACTTCGTGTTTGCCGAGTTCCTTCTACATCAAATGTTGATGTTCAATTGTAAACAAAGGTCCCGTTGAAATCAGTTGAAAGCAATACAAGCGAGTCAATCTAACATGAACAATGCTTTATTTAATTTAACCTATGAAGCGAGTGATATCCTTAACGTAAACTGATCGTCTGGCGTATCGCTCTTAAGTAGCGAGAACTATTATTAGCAAACCAGTCCTTAGCCAAACCTAAAGAAACTGTAACACAGCGATTACAGCGACAAGACTGTAAGCAGTGCTGATTCGACGCTTTGCAAACACAACTTCTCGCCTATTCTTTCGAGAACACATACCTAAGCCTCCTAAGACACAATAATAGATTGAGGAATCAAAACATTTCACAGTCGAAACGGGCTTCAGGAAAATCTCACCTGGTGCTTAGACATTTCGTAATTTTATGACCTTCATTGCGTTCATCGGACTCGACAAAGCATCCATACGCATTCACTACCAGTTGTAAATTTTGAACTGCTTTCTCCGGTGACATTTAACGAAGTCGGCGATATATCTTCCTCCATTTGGAAAAGAATTAATCAAAAGTCTTACTGGCCTCTTTGGTACTGTCTCTGTTAAGCTTCGGTCAAGCTTGAAAAAAGCTAATCTTCCTCGCAGTCGTTTTTAGTATGGCCACGCAACGCTCCTCAAAAGTGGAAGCCAATCAAAACACTGCATTTGACAAAAGGATCGTTTCAAAACAAAAACACAAGCGCGCAAAGCCGTTTGGGTGAACATGAGCCTTTATTAAAGGGCCGGTAAAATGCAAAGACAAGCTTTACAACAGATCTTATAAAAATCTAGTATTCGATTGAGGAAAAGATCCTAACAAATCATAAAAGATCCTACAGGTTCCATTCGACTGTGGAAAACATCCTAACAAATCATAAAAAAAGATCCTACATGATCCTAGACAATTCTATAAGATTCTACAGGAATCTAGACAAAAATGCCATGAAATCCATATCAATTTTAAACAAGATGCTACAAGATCTTCGAAAAAATTAGGAAGCTCTCAATAGCATCCTATAAAATAAACAAAGCTACTAGATCTTACAGAATCCTTCACAATTCTTGACAAGATCCTACAGGATCATAAACAATCGTACAATATCGTAAAGGCCGGAAAAATGCGAAGACACGCTTTACGACAGATCTTTTAAAAGCTAAATGCTGCGACTGCCAGGCTTCATACATTGGTGAAACCGGCAGAAACCTTAGCACGCGACTGACCGAACACAAACCAGCAACGAGGAATGGTGACGTCAACAATCACATTGCTGAGCATCATTTACAGACGAAACATCAAATTGACTGGGACTCTGCGACATGTATAACGTATTCTACAGACTACCATCAACGTCTTACTTTGGAAAGCTGGTTCACTAACTTAGAACAAACGCCACTGAATCGTAGCCAACAGTTACAAGCGCCGTACAAACGACTTATTGAAGAGATGAAGCGAAACTAACTACGAGAGATCGACTGGAGAATTGACAATTTGACTAACAGACGACTGCTTAACTGTGACAATAGACGGATCGAAACGCACCAATTACTGATTACGAGTCTTCATAGCCAATAACACCACGGCTTAACTGACAGACGACCAATAACATCTTGACTTTATTGACCAATCAGATCAATAACCAGAGTATATAATACCATCTACTGACGTGATACAACTCACTTTGACTCTGAAGATGACTACCGCACGGGTTGTAGAAACGTCAGTCACTGTCAACAACAACAGTCCTATTCAGGACTACGTTCACCCGGACGATCAAACTCAACCTACAATAGTATTCTTTCCGATTCAAAGCAATATTTTTGTCCTTTATTAACAGAATCCAGGTTAGTTATTTTTGTAAAAGTGTCAATAGTGCCGATCTTTAGGCGAAGAATATTCACGCGCAAAGTTATTTATAGATTATTGAACGTGTGAATGTTTCAAATAATAAAAGTGAACGCGGCTTTGAATTGGGATCTTTATTTATTCTGAATTTAAAAGGAATTCCATTTATTCGTACTTAGACCGTGCATTTTTATCCAACTTCCAAAAGTTTTAATATTTTAAGTACACTCCTTTCCAGGTGATCTGTGACGTCACTGCGGGGGCCTGGGGAAAGAAATTTTAATGCCGTATCCCATAAACCAAAGCTGACGGGAACAGATTGAATTGAATTGAATTGGTGCGCGCGTTGGTTTATGGGATACGGCATTAAAATTTCTTTCCCCAGGCCCCCGCAATGACGTCACAGATCACCTGGTTACCGGTGACATGATTTGCGTGAAGTAAAAGTAAACAATGTGTTTTGATTTGCGAAGACGAAGATCGAACTTCAATAAAGTTGTGTGGTGTTCCAAATACAAAAGTCACATCAGTGGGTAAACACGAGTGTTTCCTTACATTAACGACTCATAAGAATCGATAAACAAAAGGTAATAAACTCTATAAATAATTATTCTCCTCCGAGAGTTATAATATTAAAGCGGTGGTACATTTTTGTCATGTCCCCTTATGGTATACATTTATATTTTTTGCAAGAAAAAGATGCCTCAGAAGTTGCTGCTGATTGCCAGTTTAAGTCTGATCCATTAAATGAAGATGAAAGTAAGTAAGCCTGTTATTCAAATTACAAAATTCTTTCGTGTTTTGTTGGGGAAGGCTTCAGTCCTTATTTAAGAGCGGTAAAAAGAAAATTCCTAAATTAAAAAGTTACCAGGCCACTGCTTCAATAAGAAAAAACTTCTAGCCAATTTGATGATTTTAATAAGGTCTGACTACCTTTGCCTTATAAATTTCTTTTCCCCTCCCTAAAAAGAATTGAATTTAAATACAGCTTTTGGGAATAATTTATAGTAAGGGTAGGAGGGGTCATTCCATTTGATATCCCTCCCCCCCCGCCGTGAATGATGTTCCTTTTTCTGTAGTCCTTCAGAAATAATGTTACGCTAACCGCCTTAGCAATACCTATGGATGAGTTAAAAAAATTGAAGCCCCCTAAGAAATATCTATGGATGAGATAATGGTTTCTTCTGAAACCCTTCAGAAAATTACTTTTGCTGATTTCGTATTTTAGGGAACCCTTAGAAAGTGACTTATGACTAAGGATGAGTTCGTATCTTAGGGGACCCTTCAGAAAATCTCATCCATCGCGGGGGAGGGGTGTGGATATTACATGGAATGGCGCATTTGACATTGTTCAGTTTCACCCCATTCACCATTTACGTCACCTTGGAATATACCGTAAGGTAAGGTCATTTCAACACTATAAATGACGACGCTTGGCCACCCTCACTATTATGATTTCCATAATTCTTAGATGGGAATCCTTCTTAGGTTTTTATTACTCCGCCGTATCAATTGAGACTAAATGAATTTCTCCTGCAATATATTACAACTCGTCAATCAATTATAAAGAAAGGCAATTCAAACTGAAGCAACCTTGGAAATTAATGTGAAAACCACGTGACTGCCTCGCCCTGTTTCAGCGTTAGTGCACTTGGATATCGAAAGCCGCAGACCGCAAGCTGTTGCAGAAACATCTCACCTGAGGTCGACATAATTTCAAACTTCATTTTGGCTTGATTTCGTTTTTGGACAAAGGTACATTGCAAAGTCCCCATAGCAAACGATGTATAGAAGGGAACGTTATACGGACAAGAGTGCTTAGGTTCAAATGAAAGTCTTGCCTCTGGCGCCGAGAAGGACTGGCCCGAGATCGCAAAAGGAATGTGCCATAGTACCATGTGAAAGGCATAGTGCGAGGTGCACCATGGGAGACCATCAAGTCCGTACCCAGTCCCTGAGTAAAGTCCGTGAAAATCCCATTCGTCATTCAGCTCTGAACGAACGTGTTCTATGGCTTTCTCAGCTTGTAGTAACGCCTTCTGAGGGTTCAAACCTGAAATAAGATTGTTTCAAGATTTGCATTAGCGTAATACTCAAGAGTTACTTCAGTCAACTCTCATTAAGAAGGGCACCGTTTGAACCGTCACCGAGTATCCGCCTTACAGAGGTGTTCGCCTTAGAGAGAGTCAAAGAGGATTACTGAAGAACTGCGGGGGAAACCCTTACATTCCTCTTTTAAGTGTCCATAGCCTAAAAGAGTCCGTTAACAGAGAGGTGCACTGTAATATGTTCTCGAAATCTGTTATGAAAGGAACGCTTCGTCTTCTCTTAGTGGGACAGGGAGGAACAAACGAATAAACCAAAGACCAATTTATTTAGGTTAACGTGTCAAGTCTTCTAGCTGGCTAATTGTAACCTACTATTACTTTAACTTCTTTTTCAAAGGGGTTACCACCATGGGACACGGTAAGCAACTTCCACGTCAATGACGTGCTAGGCAGAAACCGAAACAAGCAAGACGACCCTGTTCTTGCTGGCAGTTATACAAGCTTACCCAAATGAAGTTGAAGAGTCGTCCAGTCAGGGCTGGCGCCCATCCAGATTGACTCGTGTAGCGCCACCAACTGGTTTAACTTCTTAGTACTGATATCCTTGGGACATGAGCCCACGCTCTTGTTAGTTGGATGGTCAGTAGCCATCACTCGGAGCCCATATGGCGTATCGTTGATTTCAAGTTCTTTCATCAAATGAGATCTGAGCCTATACACAGGGAATTGATAAAATGTGTTTGCTTCAATGGCCCTATTGTACAATACATAACAATAACTTTATAAAGGAGAGAGACGTAATAACCTTGTACAGTGTTCTAACCTACGACTCTCTATAATGTAGTAGTGGTAGTGGTAGTGGTAGTGGTAGTGGTAGTGGTAGTGGTAGTGTAGTGGTAGTGGTAGTGGTAGTGGTAGTGGTAGTAGTAGTGGTAGTGGTAGTGGTAGTGGTAGTGGTAGTAGTAGTAGTAGTGGTAGTGTAGTGGTAGTGGTAGTGGTAATAGTAGTGGTAGTGGTAGTAGTAGTGGTAGTGGTAGTGGTAGTGGTAGTAGTAGTAGTACGTGGTGTCTTCTGAACTGTTGTCACTAAAATTATTGTGCATTATGCAGCGTAATGGAAATGGCTTTACTATGGGAATGAAAAAGGCGCCTAATTAGACATTAGGGCATTTAGTAACAGTACCTAACCATTTTTAGGTCATAAAACCTTCCTTTACAGCCTAATTATCGCCCCTAGTCACGCAAATTTTAAGAAAAGCCCAAAAAAAAAATGTGATCGCTACCCAGAGATACAACTGAACTCAAACCACGGAAGTAACAGGTTATCCTGAAGCCGGAAGTTACATCCTAACCTCGTTGGATCGTCCAAGTGTCCTAGTCCCAGAGTGTAGGCCCAGACTTGAGCGTACAGTGAATCACTCATCAGCCATGACGGTGAACCTTTCTCCTTATCCCACCAAGCGTGATAATAACCATCTTCTTCGCTCCATAATTCTTCCGATATTCGATAATTTGCAACCTCCAGTGCTGTTGAAACTTCCTTCAACAAGTCCAGCTCGTCCATTATCTTGCACAGCTCCTCTGCCGCTCGAAGAGCCAGGACATACAAGAAACTGTTAAAGGTATTGTGATCGTATAAGTTGAGAAAGAGCTGATCATATGTACACTGTAGTCTGTAAGGTAAACCAGTCCCTTTTGTGCCTCCGTCAATCATCCAAGCAATCGCCTTAACCACGTGAGGCCACATGTCTTTTAAGAAAACGCTGTTATTGGTCCACAGATAAATATGGTAGGTTTCTGTTATGAAAACCGTAGTGACATCGCCCATAACTCGCTGATTTGGAGGACCGCTGTAAAAGAGAAAAGTGCCAAGTAAGTATTGTTCGAAAGACTTTTTTTTCTCACACATCAATAAGGTTTTTAAAAAAGATTTTAAAATAACCTGTTGTCCATTTTAACTTTCCCATAAGCTACCATAATGAATTTGCAACGTGATTTTTGGCGGCCATAAACAAGGTATGGTACAACTTTTCACCATTCTGACTCTACTGTTATTCGATGTTGGATTAAGAGGCTGCTCTACAATATCAAAGGTTTGTCTCCATCTAGCCAAGCATTTCAGTTGACTCGAACTAACAGAATCAATCAGTCTTTTAATTTCTTTTGCAAATCATGACAAAAATCACGTAAGTTGTAGTCCAATTATGGGTTTGTGAAATTGTCCTGTTTGGAAGGAAAAGGGAATGTGTCATGACCAGAAAAATATAAACTAACCTGAAAAAACAGCCGACATTTTGCGACGCCACCACTTGTTTCCCCTCGAAATGACGTCTGAGAAATAAGCACAGAAAACCCATACTAATGACGTGTCATTGACCAGGTCTGGGTAGTGCTTCGCCTTCTGGTTGGATAAAGCAAATTTCCAACCAATCAGAAGCACTACCCAAATCTGGATAGTGACACGTCATTGGTATGGAATTTCTGGACTCGTTCCCGCCTCAGACGTCATTTTGCGGGGAAACACCGGTTGCGTCGTGAAATATCGACTGTTTTCTCAGGCTACATAAACGCACCTGTCTATTTTTCTGGTAGGGGAATAACAACCAGCAGCAAGAGTTTCCACAATATGGCCGTCATCACTCTGGTACTTTGCCCAAGCACGCATTACATTCTCAACCAAGTCAGGGTAGAACAAGACATAAGGAATCTCTCGCTGAAAATCGTTATGAACTGAATCAATATCAATACAGTCTAAAGATTCAAACTGCCGCCATCTTCCGTCACGGAGGTAGAGGCCACTTCGCCAGAAACTTAACCCGTTTACCAAGACATCTTGTAACCACAGTGGGAGGGTCTGGACCGAGTTGCTGTTGCTGTCGATTATCATAGAAGCGTGCCACGCGGAAATAGCTTGCAGAGTAGGGGACAGGTTACGTAATAGGAAGGAGGCTGGCTCCTCACTGTGCTCGAATAGGTTACCATAGTAATTACCAACAATCTCCGCTGTGTAGAATATGACATTAAAAAAAACGTAAGGTTGCTTTTTTTGATTATGCGGAGGGTTTATTTTTGCTCTCTGTATTGGAAAACTGAGTCTTATTAAACGCCATTATAGACTGTTTCGAGTCAGTTATTGGGATGGTTTTAGCCTTAGAGAATATTAAAAAGAATCCCTGGAAACTTCCAGCAGACTTTGCTTCGGGAATATCTGCTACGCCTTCATTTCTAATCGTCGCCCACTTCCAGAAGGAAAGGATGGAGATATCAGGAACCCTTTATTTAAAAAAAAAAAACACGTACTCCGGGATTTTTTTCTGATCTAGGCAGATAAACGGTTTCACTACAAGTGTCAATTGACCCTCTTCGCCCCAAGAGCTATTTTCATACTTTGCTGTTGAAATGGTTTCGTTAGGATCTACGCTGTATAATTTACAATTTCTTTCTGATGGTGCGTTTTAAACATACCGCGGAACTATAATTGTTAATGTAAAGCATACCCGTGAAATCTCTGTTGGGATAAAACCAACCCAAAACCAAAGTAAGCGTTCTCTCTTTCCCAGGCTTCACAGTAACGTTTACAGCTGTAGCACCATGAAAACCGTTCCCAAATGTTTTAGATGTTGACACAAGATAGCCATGTTCCTCAAATTGCTTCCAAATTTGTTCAAAACTGTCACTGACCATAAATGAGGGGCTAAATCGCTTGCCGCCTGTAGCAATAGTTGTGTTGCCGCTTTGAGGATAGTTCCCAGCCCTGTTGAGCGTTAGCATTGAATCATGAGCTGTCCACGTGCTCTTCTGACCGGAAATAAACCCTGTATGCCAAGCATGAGGAGGGACCTGATAGAACAACTGACATGTCTTGTTTTCTTTGGCCATTTGCCACGACATACATTGTTTGTTATCAATACAAGCCCTTGAGCACTGACTAACATTCGTACTTTTGATGGTTTTGTCCGGGCTCCCAAGTCTTACTGTGTCTGGCTGTATACCAAGAGGCAGATTCAGCATAAATGATACTTGAACAGACTTCCTGGTTGGGTTATTAATGCGTAACGTAAAGGCAATGGCCGGAGTAGCAGATGTTTTGGAATCACGTGGTTTCAGGGCTGAAAAGGCGAAAAGGTCCAGCAAGACGTCTCCAAACCGTTGGTCTTTAATAGTCAACTTGGAAACTGGGTAGGACCCAGAATATCCTATTGAATCGACACCTGGTAGGAAAAAAGGAAACTATTAGAAACCGTACAAGTTTGCTCGAAGGAGCACCTGGGCGCTTGTCGAATTTTTCTCTCTTCGGTAGGGGGCCTACTCGAGGGCGGCGCTTATTAAGATCTATCTATTTGCAAATTTGGCTCGTTACGCTCTCCTCCCCAAAGTTTGTGGGGAAGGAACACGTGACAATACCCTAAGAACATCTGCGTGGGAGGCTCTACCACGTAATTTTCCCTTTTTTGTAACTTTGATTTTTTTGAAAAAAAAAAAAGATACAATTAAAGACTGAAACATTGTAACAAATAGAATGCACAGCCTTAAGAACTGTTTTTGGCGTTTAAGTCTTTTAAAAGGCTTCTTAAATTACCGGGGTAACCCATAGGGGGGTGGGTGCGCAGCAATGCTGCTGAACTTGACGTCCCAGTCTTTACTCGGATACTGAACACAGCTAATTCAAGTGCTGCGAAGTTAAGCTTGGCCGAGCCTGCCGGAGTCTGGTTTTCAATAGTCCACTCGTGGATAGAACCATCTCCACGAAGCTCAAATGATCCCGTACCTAAAAGATATAACATAGTACAGCAAGTGATAGGTAAGCAACGCTCCTTTCTCCTACTTATTAGACGTAGTCGAGGGAGCGAATTTGAAACGAGAGTGAAAATGTTATGTTGAGGATAAACGCCTGAGGAAAGTTTGAGGCCAAATAAGACACATAAGACTAACAGCACGAAAGATCTATAGAGGGGCATGCGACAAACAATTGTTACATCATAGTACGAAATCAAAATTGTAAACCTCGTCGGAGGACGATAAGAGATGTTTTAAAAATGCAGAAATAGCCATGGATGTCATGCTGCATGCTTGCAACAAGATAAAGGTACGGTATAGGGTCAGGCAATGGTATTTAGAGCCGTCCAATAGAATTTAGGACTAATTTACAAAGGTAAAGGTAGATCTTTAAATTTGTACTACAGGTTTTGTTTTTGTTTAATTGTTTTTCTACCAACCAAGTGACAAGGACGACTGCTTTCCAGATCTGTGATTTACATGCAATATTTGCCGGGAAAATTGCCTGGGCTCTTTAATTTCGTGAAGGAATGCAATGGAAATGGAACTGAAAGACCTTCTGAAGGTGCTTCTTGATTCAGCGACTAAGAGTTTACTTTCTCAGTCGGAAGTTTTTAACTATGTTAGCTGGTTCGTGAAAAAAACCCTCGCTTTGTTTTGTAAACTCAAAGGAAAGTCTCACCTATTACCCTTTTGTAACGTGCTCATAACTTTCCAGAGACAAAGGCGCTGGAGACAAGAAACGAATTGTGTGTCTAACCAAATCTCACTCTCAGAGTTTGCGTTACCCTTTTCCAGCAAATGGGCAACAACGTCGATGTTGCCCGTCCGCTAGACAAGGGTAACGCTGCCTCTAGTGACGGGATTAACTTCTTACCAAGACCTCCTAAGGGAACAGCACTACGCATGCCTGTCGGAGGTGACCGCTGCTTCTTCGGATCCTTTGGGTTCTCAAACAGGTAACTTCGAAGTCCCAGTGTATCCCAGCCAAACCGTATGGTAGAAATGTTCTCAGGTTCAGCATACAATACACAAAACTGATGCCAGCCAAAACTTTGATTGGCGAGCACAAACGAAGGACCATTGCGGAATTGAAGTGCGTTCAGGTATTGGATAAGATCCTCAGTCTTTCCTAATAACAATAAGTTCACAAATAGGATTTTTTGATCAAGGAGTAATGTCGCCTGCGAGCAAGCTCTCCGGGGCGCTCTAGTGGCAGGACGGGAAAACGAAGGAATTTGAATATCTCCATCGAAAAAGTCGATGCGAAATGCTGATTGGCGGAGATGACATTGTAGCAATGTCGACATTACCCTTGATACGTGTTTTCAATGTTTGTTTACATTCGCCCGTCTCTCCTTTTCCCGCCCCACCGCCAGAGCGCCCCAGAGAGCTTGCTCGCAGGCTAGGAGTAATGACATACTTCAGTCGTGGTGTTGCTAGTCTGTTTTAAGGTTAGCTCGTCAGTTGTTAGTCTACAGTCTAAGCATTTTCTTGGTTGGGTTGGGCGAGGGGGGAAAAATGCAGTTCACTCCAGTTTTAGTACATAAGTCACAGGAGGCAGTGAAGGTACGTAGATGGACACCTTGTTTCTACAGCCTTGTGCCCGTCATTTTGATCACACCGTTTACTCTTCCCAATCTTCTAAACTCAAGATGCCTCGGTGCTTGCAAAGGAATCCCAAGCTCACTCATCCTCTGAGACCCAGGGGCAGTCATTCGTGTCGAGAGAAAGGGCGCGACGAAAGTTTTCAAGTACGGGCGAACTATTTCCAAAAATTCAAGCGGATACCGGCTCCTGATTGGGCACAAAAAATGCTTTGTATTATTGTGCCCAATCGTGAGTTCTTTTCGTGAGTTCGTACACGACGGCTATTGTTTCGATCACGGCTTGCCTGGTTCATACACCAAACAGTGACCAAAGAACTGCACGCAGTCAGGAAACTTTCAGTTTGATATAAAATGCCCACCCGATTTCAAAATACTGTCTGCCCGAAAACTAAAGACGATTTTCCGAAAATACAAGCTTGCGCTTACGACAGGCTTCACGCTTGCATCGGTCACGTCTTGTGTAAATATTAGGGAATTTTTAAAAGATACCACAACGGCTGACAACCACGAAAACGTCGCAGGGAAAAGGGAATTCACATCCACATTTTCAGTTTCTCTCGTGATTATTCCAACTCGCTTACTTTGTCAAATGCAAGCGAACTCTTCTGAAGCTGAATTTCCATCAACCATATCCAAGTTCATGAAGAGAATGAATTTTGTCATTGCTTGTTTACGTCCTTGACAAAATGTGAAATTAGGCATTTTCACGGGTAGTCGTGCAGTTGACAGCAAAGAAATGTACAAAAAAGTGTGATGCACGTGCAAAATTCTTGTTTTGCCTTGTCAAGCTATTGCTTATTTGACCTTCTCTTCGCCGCCGCATCTTTAATTTACCATTATTTAGGATACATTCTGATGAGTCAAAAACAGAATATTCTCGGGGCAAATTAAATTGTTCCTGCAGATAACATTCCAACCGTTTTTTTGACTCATCGGTAGTTCCTTCGTTTCTGGTTAGGAAAGTAGTAAATAAAAGTTTTCCTTGCTCGCACAAGCTTGGTGAACGAACCGGGCAAGTGTGGCAAGACAATAGCCGTCGTGTAAGAACTCACGAAGAGATTCAGGAGAAACTGTTCGCCGATTGGGCACAATAATACAAAGCATTTTTTGTGCCCAATCAGGAGCCGGTATCCGCTTGAATTTTTGGAAATAGTTCGGTGAGAGTCGGTACCCAGGGGCTCTTTCGCCCGTACTTGAAAACTTTCTTCACGCCCTTTCTCTCGACACGAATGACTGCCCTTGGGTCTCCGAGGATGAAGCCCACTATGAGCGCTTGGTAATACTGCGTTACGCAACGATTTATACAGCAAAAGGAATAAAACGAATAAAATTGCCGCCTTATATTGTCTTATTGGGGAGAAAAGAAATAAAATTAACTTAGTAATTCATAAAGGTGTTAAGGTAGGATCCCATAACACAAAATACAGCCCAAGTAAGACCAAGTATTACTTGCGTCGCAGACGCTCTAAACCTTCTGTATACAGCGTCTACGGACTATACAAATGGTTTCGACGAGTGCGTGGGCCGGCTGCAACGCAGGCTATACCAAGTAAAGTAAATTTGTTTTATGTCTTTTCTTCACAATAAGCTAAAATAAGGCGTTTTTTCGTTTTCCATATATGCCCTATAAATCGTTGCGTTACGCAGTGAAACCAGATGTATTACCAAGTGATCATGTACCCTAAACTTCGGCTTATTAGCCACCCACCCGTCCCCTCCCCCAAGTTATAGGCCAATCTACCTATCAACAGAAAAAATAGACTGTTCACAGTCCCCTATTTTTCCGTGGGATCGTCGAGATCGAGCGCGTCTTACCGTTAATAGGGACTTCAAGATCCAACGACGCGACGGTGACGAGAACGTTGGTTAAAAAAGTGTATTTGCGTTCTTTCAGTCTTTAAAGGGATTATTCGTACCCAATTACTTTGTCAAATGTAGGCGAACCCTCTCGAAGCTGAATTTCAAGGGACCATATCCAAGCTCAGAAGCAGAAATAAAATTTCGTCGTTGCTTGTTTACGTCCTCCATAAAACACGAAATTTAAACTAGGCATTTTCACGTCGTAGTCGTGCAAAAACGGGAAAGAAATGTACAAAAAAAGTGGATGCACGTGCAAAGCTGTTGTTTTGCTTATAAAACCTATTGTTTTTTTTTTTACGTTTTCGTCGCCGTCCGCGTCGTTGGATCTTAAAGTCCCCAATGGCGACCATCTTGATTTTCAGATGTACCGAGTCTAACCTGGGGAAGACTATGATCAAATCTACTTAGGGGGCGGGGGACGGTTTGGGAGGAGGCTCCCCCTAGAGCTAGAATCCCCGACGCCCGCCCCCTCGGTACATCTAAAAATCAAGATGGCCGCTATTAACGGTAAGACGCGCTCGATCTCTGACTCAACGATCCCATGGAAAAATAGGGTACTGTGAACAGTCTACAGAAAAAAGGACATTCAGTTATAAGCCCCCCTCTAGCTTGTTATGAGATAATTTCGATTCTTTTACGACGTTTTGAAGGTTAAAAATGGGAGTAAATTCAAAACGCATTTTGATCAGCACTGCCATAGCTAACTTGTTTCGATGCGCTTTTGTTAGTCTGGTTATAAGCCCCATCACCACCCCCCTTCCACCACCACCCCCGGATATAAGCCTCTCCGCTTAAAAGCCCTCCTAAAACCCCTTCACGAGGTTTCACGGTAGTGAGTTTGGGATACCTGTGCTACTCGCAGAAAACATTGAGCGCCCGAGAAGACTCGCCTGCTGAAGCCTGTGTACAGCCGCCTGATGGAGAAGGCTTCTGACACAGGCTTCAGCAGGCTTGTTGATAATTCACCCCTGAGACGGCCCTGAGGTCAGTTGCAGAAAGAAAGTAACGCTTCTTCGAGAATCTGTTCATTAGGATAGTGAGTCATTGTTGATCCGCAATATATCTGAAACAAGGAATTTACAAGTTTGATGAAGAAAAACCATGAGATGATGACTAAAATGAATCTTTTACAGCCAAGGTGGGAAAAGTTCGAAGTTGTCGATAATTAATGAGGCTTGTATTGATGTCACTCCAAATTATTGATGCTACGATGATAATTCCTAGTTGTATGTAAGCGTACTGGCAGAAACCACATTTTTGGTTTTTGAAATTGCCATGATGTACCTTACACAACTGTCCAAAGGCTGATACAGTCAGTCACATTCAACAATCTGAACACAGCATTAGCTAGCATCAGGAAACGTACATTTCGCCAAGTTTTATAACAAGACAAGATATAATTACCCTTACCTGTTAATACAAGCACTGTTTGACAAACAACGGAGGCCACAAGCAATACTCGTTTGGTGATTTCCATTGCTTTATGGATTCCGGCTTCGACAAGGCTTCGACTTTGTTTAGGTCACACGCTCCGATTAAATACGGAGCTGTCGTGTGCCCCGGTAGGGGGTTTTGGAGGTAACATCAGTTGTCAAAAGTGAGAAACGATCCCTTCCTCAGTTCGATTGACCCTTTCCCTAGCCTCTCACGCAGACATTCTTAGGGGTTCGTCACGCGTTCCTGCCCCACGAACGTCTGCTGACTTGAGCGGAAAAAACGTAGACCAATCACAGCAGACTTCCCGATCTAGGAAGTGCACTCTGGACCTTGAAAAAATTTCGCGCTTGACTTTAAGGTTAAGGTCGGTACACACTAGGCGACAAGTTGCAGCAACACGTTGCGGCGACGACACGTCGCAGCGACAAATCGCTTCGTGTGAACTGGGAAATTTTTGTGAAAATCTGTCTCTGCAACAGAATTTTGTCGCAGCAACATGTTGCAAAAAATGAAATCAGACAGAATTTGTACGACAAAATTCTGTTGCAGAGACAAAGATTTTCACCAAATTTCTCCAGTTCACACGAAGTTATTTGTCGCTGCGATGTGTCGCTGCAACATGTTGCTGCAACTAGTCGCCGGACCTGTACACACGGAGTGATCTGTCGCCGCGATCGCGACTTGTTGCAGCAACTTGTCGCTTAGTGTGTACCGACCTTTATAGCACCAGAAAAGATCAGAAAGGTCTCTCGAAAGGTGAAGACCTTACAGTTTTAGAACAAACTACTCAGTTAACTCACAAGCGTTCGTACTATTGGCTACCTTCAGAATCTCATTGAAAAATATTACCTCGGCTTTACTACAAAACAATACTGAACCTCCAGCCTTTACAGAGAAATATACAAAAAGGCAACGCTTACCTCCTACATTCTCGTGAGGAGCAAAAATCTTTGGTCACGTATCACACTCTACAGAGCTTGTACGTATGTGCTTGGCTTCTCAACACTTTGACTTCAATAGCGCCGATTGGATCTCCGATAATCTGCATGTGATCTCGTGGGGCAGGAACGCGTGACGAACCCCTAAGAACGTCTGCGTGCGAGGCTACCCTTTCCCTCTTTGTCATCAAAAAGAGAAGGATAACAACTTTTGGCTCCCAGGTCTTCTCGGTGCCACAATCACGGTCCCAATGATTGTCCAATAAAACGCATTTTTAGATTATAAAAACATTATTTTGAGAATACAGTATTTTTTCAATGTATGGCGGGTCGGTTTGGGAAGAAAAAGAATGGAAACGAGGAGGAAATTTTGGGTTTTGTTCGTGTCAGAGGTTTCATTGCAGAAAATTTATTCGGATTTGTTTATTTTTTAGGGTGACCGGTGTACTGTCGCAATTTGTAATAAATCCATCGCACTTTGTAATACCTGTCGCAATTTGTAATAAACCGTGTCGACTTTGTAATAAAAAAGCTGTCGCAATTTGTAATAACTGTCCATCGCACTTTGTAATAAACTAAGCTGTCGCAATTTATAATAATTCTATCGTACTTTGTAATAATTTTTTGAGAGTGATTCCTGGCTCAGACTTCATCAACATTAATATAATGCCAAACTATGAATGGTACTTCGTAAACAAAGATCATGACGTCTGCAAGCAAGTAACTTACAAAATTACTTAATTTATAATTTATATTTCCGCTCATTCAAACCATTTAACTTTATTCGCGGTCCTAAACATTTTTTTAAATTAATGTTGAAATTCTGTGAGGTTTTTGGTTTCGCCGTGAGGTATTTTGTTTTTGCCGTGAGGTTTTTGCTTTTGCCGTGACAGTTGTGGGCCACCGTAAGCAGGACTGGCGCGTTCAACACTGCTATTTCATGTATTACTGAAACATCTTTACATTCTGGATACCCTCTGACTTACTTTTCCAGTCATCAAACCGTTTTGATATTCGGAAGAAAAGAGATTCACCGGTCTCGCTTTATTCAAAAATTACGTGAGGACTTTTAAGTGTTATAACACGTAAGACACAGTACTCGCGCGCGACTCACGACCTACGACGCACGACGTACAACCACCCACCTACCCACGCGATTTAGCCATCCTTCAGTGTTTCATAGGTCCCAGTGTTCGCCCCATTTGACCCTCCTATCTTTAATTTCGCCGGTGAGGAGTTGCAGCCACTTGTGAGGCCCCATTAGGGGGAGGGGGGGGGGGGGGGTCTGAGTATCCCATATCCCATTAATTTTGGGCCAAAATATCCCGTATCCCGTTAATTCTTGTGGTTTGTACCCCTATTGCTGGTTTTCAGTGTCACGCCATTCAAAATAGATCAAAATAAAAATCAAAACCGTCCAATAGATAAAGTCCAGAATCTGGGAAATGAAAGGAAGTACATATACAAAGACCCTCGCCAAGATTCAGGTCAGAGGAATATTTCGTATACGAGATATCCGAAGAAATGTTTTACCCAAATTTATAGAGATTTGTATGGAGACGCCATGCTGGTGCTCACATGGATGAGCTCCAACATGGCGGACGGAAACCAACAGAAACATCTGTTACCGAGTTTTGCTACAAAAGCGTGAATTTATTCCTCGAGAGACTCATAAACATTAAAGTAATACTTTTTCTAATACATGAACTGTTTAAATAGCAAAAGTTTCTGAAATAAGTCATTTTTTTAACCTACATGACAGCTCTCTTGGCCGTCATGTAAATATCGCGTCACGCAAAAACTGAGAAATTCAAGCGTCCTCTATCACAAAACCAAGAACCCTTTTGAAGCGAAAATTTGTATGAAAATTAGTTTTCAGCTGTTCTAATGCATCGTGAAAGTAAAGTCTTGGTAGGATCGACAGCTTTTTAGTTTGAATTTTAGTGACGTCATGTGAAAACCAACAATAATGCCAGTTAACATGATGACGTCATTGAGCGTGATATGTTTGGGTACCTGATAACGAAAAACACATTTTCCTGGGGCGTTTCGTATTTCAAATAGAAACTAGGTGCAAATAAGCCATCATGTTTATGGACGGTATGCTCTTATGTAACATTCTGTAAAGAACTGCTAAAGGACTGAGGTGACTCAATTCAAAGCAATGAGTCACCTTATAAAGCATTATGCTCTGGTCTTATAGGATAGTTTTTATACCATCTGTCATAGTCCGTCATAGGTGCATTTCTATCCTAGCCATTTATAAACTAAGTAATTTTGTAAGTTACTTGCTTGCAGACTTCATGATCTTTGTTTACGAAGTACCCTTCATATTTTGGCATTATATTAATGTTGACGAAGTACGTCAGGAATCACTCTCAAAAAAATTATTACAAAGTGCCATAGAATTATTACAAATTGCGACAGCTTAGTTTATTACAAAGTGCGATGGACAGTTATTACAAATTGCGACAGCTTTTTTATTACAAAGTGCGACACGGTTTATTACAAATTGCGACACGTATTACAAAGTGCGATGGATTTATTACAAATTGCGACAGGTATTACAAAGTGCGATGATTATTACAAATTGCGACAGTACAACCGGTCATTGAGAAAATCAGGAAAAACGCTGGAAACGACTTCCGGTACATTTTTCTGCGAGTTGCTTTTTTGTACTTCCTACCCGGCAACACTAAGTACCGACCTATTTTTATTCGACGTTATGTGGTTCCCTGCCTTCAGTTTAGGTCGTTGACTTAGGCAGATTAGAATTCTTCACTAGTGACCAGTCGGGTACAAATTCTAATGATTTTGCCTCGGTCCACGCAGACACGCTCCTTGCGCCATCCCCTAGCTAGAATTGACGTACTTCTCACGGGACAAAAAATTTGCTCTTTCTCCTCTTCCCTCGGGACAAGAACACTTCAAGAAATTTCCCTCCCCCAAGACAGAAGGGTACTTGTCTTAGGGGTTGTCCGGGGCAGATGGTAACAACAAGGACATCAATTGAACCATGTATTAAAATAAGGTGTTGAAAAAGTAAATATTTTCTAAAACCAGGAGCCCTACACTTCCTGGCGAGTTCCGTGTATGCAAAAATTACGTTATATGCAAAAGTGCAACTTCTAATTAACCTAAATTACATGTGTCGACTACGTAAAAGGGCGCGGTGATTTGGCCCGATAGCGGGTAGCGTATAGCAGGTAGAAACCGTGTAGAACAAGGCACTTTTTCTGAAGTTCGAAAGGTCTTTAGCTTAGTCTTTAGCATGTACCTCTATGCCTGCGGGAACCTGGATCGAGTTGCGAGTTTCACCAAAATGGCGGCCTTGGACGAAGGTACGAAAAAAAATTAGGAACACAATTTTACGGTTAAAGGAACATTTTAAAGCCCTTAGAACTGCATCTTTAAAGATACTAAATGAATAAATCAATCCATCTGTAGTGCCAGTCTTTGTGAAACCAAAGCGGGAGATTCTGAGCCCATCAGATCTGAGCAAGTGGGAAAAGTCTCAGGTAGAGAATTTCTGTTAATTTTGTTTTATTTATAAGCTTATTTGACGTTTCTTACGTTTAAGCAGTCATAAGATTTGTAAAGGTATTTCGTTTTGAAGACTACATAGATACATTCATGAATGCGCGCAGCAGTCTATCAGCGTACCAGCTCTTTCAACAGGGGCTAATACATGCATGTGCTGCCTGTTTTTAACTCTGGTAGCAAAGTAAAATTTTACAGAATCCCGAAATCGAAAATTTCAAATTTCAAATCCCTGTCACTTGAAAGCCGGAGTACCCCCACTGGGACGTGCCTATTCTGCATTTGTCGCTTACCAATAAGCCTGATATGCATTCTTTTTGTTGGGCTGCCCTTGAGGGCAATGCCCAATCATAAATTGGGTCACAACTATGTAAAAACAAAAGACCAAATGGTGGACAGATCTCTCAGAAGGCTTTGCGTGTCCCATTCCCCGTTCAATGGGGCTGATTTTTGCAGGGAGGGGACAAGTCATTTCAGGTCATCTGGCAAACAGATTTGGAAGGCGATTTGGAACTTACACAAAATTATTGCATGGAGTTATTGGCCCTATATTTGCACCAGATGATTGTCTAAAATACAGTACTCGATGATGTAGCTAGCCTACATGGGAGGTACAGAAACAATGCCCTCCCATTCAGTCCCCACAAGAAAAGCTTTAACTTGTTGAATATAGGAGGTGCCTTGTGAAAATGTTCCAGTTAAGTAATGGTCCAGCTAAGAAGCAGGCAGAAAAACAATAGCCCGCGGCAATAGCGTCAGTTATTTTTCAGGCGCTAATTTCTCTAATCAAATTAAATCTGAATGCTCTGATTGGTCAATGCAGCGAAAAGCGTGAAATTTGAATTTTAGAGTTGAATTAAGATAGCTTAAGACTCATTTGAACAACTTTTTATTTCGTCTATTGCTTTGTTATGTTGAAAAATATAACATATCTAAAATTTAAAAGATTTCTATGCGCCAAACCCGAGGAAGTTAAACTGATATGAAATTACATGAAGATGAGCACAATGTTACATCAATCAGTGACGTTGTGAACAACATTTACGTCGGCTCTCACAAAAGAAATGTCAAAACCATGATCGTAAACAGCAGCAATTCACTCTCACGTGGCGAATCTGGCGAATGCGCCAATGTCACGCGTTCATATTTGGCCACCATACAGAACAACAACAAGTACACAAAATCAAATCTAAATGTTATCTAAATGTTCTGCATTTGCAAAAAAAGATGATGTTGCCCAGATAGAAAAAATTCCTGCATGTTTGGAGAATCGTGTTTGCGGAGGTGCGAAAATCCATAGAGTTCAGCTTACCTCAAGCCCAAGTGTTCTACATCTCTTCGAGAAATAAATTCATCCTTGTAAAAACAACAAATCTTTCGCTTTCTTATTTTATACCCAGCTGTACTCCAATTTCTAGCGCCACAATTATTCCGATCTCCTCCTGATCCGG
Source organism: Porites divaricata (assembly GCA_038088405.1). Classification (NCBI taxonomy): domain Eukaryota; kingdom Metazoa; phylum Cnidaria; class Anthozoa; order Scleractinia; family Poritidae; genus Porites; species Porites divaricata. Next base: position 8,106,139 of record JBBMOI010000003.1, read on the forward strand.
CCTGACGACGAAAACAAATACACCGGGACCCAAATTTCCACATGGCGACTCAACATGTCGAAGACGGCAGCAAACCATGTTGAAGAGCAGTTTGACGATCACTCCGATGATAAAATACAGTAAATTTGAAATAAATATTCAATAGAGGAAAAATGCAGATTTTCAACGAAGAAATTGACGAGATTTCTTCGGGTGAAAGACAAATTTCCTAACATCTCAAGTGTCACATCTGAGATGGGGTCACAACAAGGTCGCGCGTGTGTTGCACGTTTTCCACTCTAACTTTTGATTGGCGCATAGAACAATGCTGAAACTTAGCCGTGAGGTACAAGACAGGGGAATGGGGAAAATAAAGCTAAAAAAAGTTGTTTTTGTCACGTTTCTCACTGTTTTTTCGGTGATTTTTGGATTTTGGCCAATCAGAACGCTGGATTTAATTGAAATTAATGATTAAAAGTTCACACCTTTTAATTACTTTTGCCGTTCGCCTGCCTACCTCTTACACGGACCATTACTTGAAAATAATGCCAATCATTTCTTGTTTCCAAAGGCTAACTTGCCAATTTTTATTCGTAATGTTAGAAGTTCAAGACCCATTCCACAGGTTAGGACTCAAGCAAGAAAAAAAGTGTAATTGTAATGTGTACTTCCCAAAATATTAAACCACTGCATCACGAGATCGGCAGCCCAATGAACCCCAATTAAGGGGGTCTTGTTGGGCCAAGAAATGGGTTATGGGATTTAATGGTCAAACTAGGGACACTGGACCATGGAACTTTTAAGTTTGAGTCCATCTCTTTCCTTGCAGTCATGCAAATTGATCTGTGGTAACCACTATTTCTTGCAGGCATACAGTGATTACCTTGGATTTGTCCTGACTTTAAATGATGCTGTCAAAGGCAAATCAATGAGAGGGGATTATAAAGTATCTGAGGTAATTATGACTGTTACTCAAACCTTACCTACCATGCTAAAGTAAATTTAATTTACAGTATTGATGACAGAAGAATTCAAAATTATATTATTTTGATTTTTAGTTTCACAAATATTGACCGCCCTTTACTCATGGGAAATTTTCCTCAACCTGTCTTATCATAAGCACAACCCAGGTCTGGGGAGTGAAACATCATCAGTATGAAATTTCTGTGCACTTGTTCCTCAGACATTATTTTGTGGGGAAACCAGTGGCTTTGCTATATGTTGGCTGTTTTCTTAGGCTACAGGTTGTTTTGTTAACAACTTTTAACTGCATACAGGCTTCAACAAAGTTGTTAACCATACTAAATACCATGGAGTCTTGGATTGATGAAATACCACCCATTGATCAACCACAGAGGTTTGGGAACAAGGCTTACCGGACATGGTTTGAAAAACTAGAACAGGTTAGAGACAATTAAGTGAACATGTTCACCCTTCAATTTCTGCTTGTTACTTGTAGGTTCAAAAGAAACCCCCGGCTGTTTGATTCCCTGCCTACTTGTTGTATTTACCCGGCAACCCTGCACATAAAAATGGCTAGTGTATCTCAAAACTGGGTTATGACAAATTTTGATAGCATAATTTCACACATAACAGTAGATGGAAAAGCTAATGCTAGTCTAATGGTATTATTTTTCTAATGCAATAGCCTCATTTTGCAAGAAAAGTTGTTAGTCCTAGACAATACCCTTTGTGAACAGGACACTTTTTGGACTTGGAATAATGCCTTATAACAAACCCTTGCTCAGCTTACAGCTGTACTGGGCAAAAGTAGAAACTAATAAAAAGCATTCTCCAGAGAGTTTAAAGTAGAAAGGGGAAATTTAAGTAGGAGTCAATATATGTGCACAGCATATTAGCCACATTTGGGGGTAGTCACCTTCTTTTAGGGGAGTCAGGGATGGGGGGGGGGGGGGGGGGGCGGCAGGGTCTTCAGGGCCCTGAAAAGTAAGTGTTGAGAAACGGAGACAAATAGGATGGAATCATTCTTTTCTGCAAATAGCTGGTGTTTGCATGATGACTAGACAGCGATTTTCACCTATGCCTATGAAGAAACCTGTGATGCTTGATTATTACTTTTTGAGCTATTTTGAAAAAATAGCTCATATGTCAGTGGTGTAAGCATATGTATCTTTGTGGCTTTGTGGCTTTGTATGGCTTTGTATGTTGGGATGTTTGTTGCAAGAGCCAATAAGGTTGAAGGTACTGTGAGTTGATGCTTAGGAACCAATGAGATCTTGGCATCTATTTAAACATGGCATTGGTAAAGGTCGAACAAGGGCACTTTGAGACCGCCATCTTGATCCTTCACAATTTTTTCGTCTTTTATTACGGGTACAGGTGTTTGGAAGCATTACATAAAATATCTTCATGATTCAAATGCTGTGAACAGTGATGCAGCTATTTGAGGGTTCATATTTAAGTGTGGTTGCTGCTTCGGGGCATTTCTGACCTAATTCGGCTATCGGTACAATGCACGTCAGTATGAGTTCTGTTTCACCTGCTACAACTGGGTAGAGTATAAAAGATCATATATTTTCAAATCTCTTCCAATGAAGCAATAATTGATATTTAGATATAGACTTTAATTCGAAAGTATGTGCCCTATAAAATGTGGTTTTAGAAGTTTAAAAGGCAGCTTATTTTTTTGAAAGCTGTATCGAGTATTGTTAATCCCGTAAACAAGCTTTAAAAATATTATTCTCTCGCTTACAAAGTTCAACTGACCTTTTTCGTTCTATTTAGTAACGATGCGTAACTTAAGTAGAAACAGTAGCGTTAGGGAATAAAATTGGAAGAAGCTAGTTTACACAATAATTAGATACTGTTATATTGAGTAGAGTAACATGATATAAGTAGAAATATATTTTGGCAGTTTGATAATTTTCTTGGAAGTTAATAAATGTTAGGCTATCAACCTTGACGTTGCATGAAACATAATTTAATTGCAGATGTTGTAATAAAGCCGAGGTGATTTCTTAAAATTGTTTGAGAAAATTAATTTTTGTAGTAAAACAATTTGCCTCTTTTTTATGTACGAATTGTGAAAGGGCCAAAGACCAACATCTTCACATGCAAATTGTGTGCATGAGTTATTTTTATAATTCTGTTTACTAGATTACTGTGTGATAACTCGAATTCCCTCACGTACGAACCATGAAAAGGGGGCAAAGTCCAACACTTTCACGTGCCAGCTGTGTGACTGTACATCTCATGTAGATTGGCTTTTCACAGTAACAATAGTAACTCGGACGTATGAAGACCTGTTTCATTTAGTAACCAATGCCTTAAAAAAGGCTCTTGTCTTTTAAGAAGCAATGGCTTTTAAAACATGACAAAATAAGTTGTTGGAGTTAAAGACTGTTTCACAAATGTTAATAAATGTTAGGTTATCAACCTTGACGTTGCATGAAACATAATTTAATTGCAGATGTTATAATGAAGCCGAGGTGATTTCTTAAAATCATTTGAAAAAATTTTGTAGTAAAACAATTTGCCTTTTTTTTACGTACGAATTGTAAAAGGGTGAAAGGCCAACATCTTTATGTGCAAATTGTGTGCGTGAGTTATTTTTATAATTCTGTTTACTAGTTTACTGTGTGATAACTCGAATTCCCTCACGTACGAACGACGAAAGGGGGCAAAGTCCAACACTTTCACGTGCCAGCTGTGTGACTGCACATCTCATGCAGATTGGCTTTTCACAATGATAAATAGTAACTTGGACGTATGAAGACCTGTTTCCTTTTGTAACCAAATCCTTAAAAAGGCTCTTGTCTTCTGAGAAGCAATAGCTTTTAAAACATGAAATAAGTTGTCGGAGTTAAAGACTGTTTCACTGAGTAGATCGTACGTGAAAACCTCGTGAATTATGATGATGCAACCATCTACCACAATGATAAAAATCCTGGTATTTCGTAACTATTCATTATTCGATGAGTCACATTTTGGCTTAAGAAACTCCGAGGAAACCTTAAAGTTTTCCTTCTAATCAAGATTGGTGAGTAGAAATTTATTTCACTTTAACGATTTGTTTAACTTGCATCAGATGTAACAGGGAAAGACAGAAGAAAGTGAATATATAGCTTGAGGATCGATTCAGCTGAGCGTTTCGCGTTTTCATTCATGTGCCGCAATACGCAATTTCGCACAAAAACCCAATCTACATTTAGGATGAAAGAGGTAGATTCATCACTCTTGGTAAGGTTACAGGGAAGCATTAAAGTTACACTGAAGCATTCAAAATAGCTCATGCACGTTTAACGTGCCTATGTTTTGCTCATAGATATTGTCTCAAATTTATTTTTATTCCAATCCCTTTTTAACTGTTGAGGAACCACCAGCACTTAAGCTTTTTTTGTTGTTATTTAGAATGCTGACTCCTTGATTAAGAATCTTCTGCCAGAAAAGTTTATGGGTGCCAGCACAGAACTTGCAGCATATCTTTTAGGTTTGGAGCTATTATCTTATTTTTTCGTAAATACCCACAAAAAGGGTTCTCTCTCTCCTCCTTTGGAAACATTTGAGATAGCTGACAGATGCCGTTTTGTTGAAACTGCATGTATCCTACACTCTGAGAGATTACAACACTACCGATAATAATCTTGCTCTGATCTTTGTGGTATAGTCCTGTTTTTTAATGCCAAGGAAGGTAGAAAATAGTTTTATTGTGAATTTAAGTGGTGCAAAGTCAGTCTTTTCCAGTTTCTTGAAATTTAGCACCTGCAAAAAATGAATCGCAGCATGAACACCTGATTTTAAAAGTTTTGTGTTATAAAATTGTTATTTAAAATGCCTGTACATGTAGTTGACAAATTTGCAATATTAATTACTTTAACTCCAGGAACAAGTTGAGAATTTCAAATACTTCAGGACCATAACTGTGACCTTATTTTTCCATGTACAGGGTACGTGGTGATTAAGTTGTAAGCTAATATTGTTTTTTTTTGGGACTCAACTTTTAGATGGATTTGGCAATAAGACAAGAATAGACTATGGAACAGGTATTTTTGGCAGTTATGCACTGAAATTATAATTAATTTATTATCATTGTTATTATTATTGTTATTTGTATTAGTCATTATATAATCACAATTGTTAATCTCATGGACTAACTTTCCATGGGGGAGTCTTGTCACTATGCCAGGTTTCCTTAGGAACAGTATCCCTTTATTAACAGCTGTGAATGCTTACAACAGAGGAGAAAAAAAAATTCAGTTTAATTCTCTTTGCCTACAAACTGATGATTGGATACTCTAAAAGGAAAAGAGAAAATTATCCAAAAGAGTGCTTTTGATAAAAAGAAAAAGAAACTTGGGTTAAAATTTAACCCTGGGTTAACGCTAACTGGCGTTTGAACAACTGGGCCCTGATGATTAACAGTCATGTGTGGCTTCATAGCTCAGTTGGTAGAGCAACGCACCGGCAACGCGGAGGTCACGGGTTCAATCCCGTTGAAGCCCTGATTTTTTTTTTCAGGCTTCTTCTTTCCAATTGCTTAAAATTGGAAAATTTACTGCGATGATCATTCTTCACTTTCATCTACAACCGCAGTTCAAAATGAATTATTTCATTTACTTCACATCACTTCACTCCTCACAGGAGATATGAACTCAATAAATTGACCTTGCTCCCAATGTGTGGCTTCATAGCTCAGTTGGCAGAGCAACGCACCGGCAACGCGGAGGTCACGGGTTCGAATCCCGTTGAAACCCTGATTTTTTTTTTTCAGGCTTCTTCTTTCCAATTGCTTAAATTGGAAAATTTACTGCGATGATCATTCTTCACTTTCAGTCATGTGACTGTTAACCTGAAAAGGGGCCCAATATTAATAATATTTATATTTCATATCCTAATGGTGTCTACTTTAGAGACAGCTGGCCAAGTTCATTTATCATTTTGCATGTAAATCATTGCTGGTGAGCCTTATGTGAGCCAGCACACTATTCTCTACAATAGCGGGGAAAAGCCATGTCGGATGTAAGATCAGAAGCGTTTTCCTCTTATCTGGGGTATTCCCTCCTGTGCGATGACATCACGTAAATGCATGTGGATGAGATAGAGGGGTATAGAGTAAATTTCCAGGCTGCAAGCAGATTATAATTGAGGTGAGTGTTTAGTAATTGCATTTTTACTTTCTAGATGTCTCTTTTTTGCTCATGGAAGTATTCATCAAGGTCTCGATCCAGAGCGTTTTAGTGATAAATCTTGAGGAAGACGAGATATGTTTATGTTTGGCTGCTCTATTTGCCGATTCTCAAATAAAATATGGAGGTGCAAATATATCAATCAAGTCCTCATTATTTTGTGGAAATAGTTTTTTTCTCTGCGTATTAAGCAGTATTTGAGTGCCCAGCAAAAATTCTTCTTTTCAGAGTAAACTGCCGACTTTAGCTTGCTGCTCTTGGGAGAAAAGAGAGGAAAGGTGGGAAGTAAACCAACTTTGCTTCAAAGCACTGATCTTAAATACAATGTAACTTCAGTACCCCTTGTAAAAATTAATCAAAGTATTCTTTGCCCACTGAGGTGTTTAATTTGATCATCATGTCAAAATCTCTGCCCTTTTGAGGTAAATAATTCAGGTGATAATTTGATCATGAGTCACATTTGTCCATTGAGGCAAAAGAAAGGCGTGGAATAAAGGATTCAAAATGTGTTTCGCTCTTTGAGGAAGCTAACCCCTCGCTTTGACTGTTGTGTGGGCACAGGCTACCGTTAAGTCCAATAATTTGTTAACCTTTAAGTCAACCAAAGAAAACTTCTTGAGCACTGCGCATTAATCTGTCTTTTGCCCATTGACCATGAATATTCCTAAAAATGTATTTGTATTTCTTTTCGCCACCTTTGACGAATAAATACTAGATTGTGACATTTAGGCAGCTATAGAGCCAACTATTAATGGAATGATACCTGTTGATATCCATGTGTCAATATCTTCACACCTCCATTTGCAAATCAGCAAAAAATGTTCAGTTAGTAGAGGAGCCAAACACAAAAATATCTTGTCGTCTTCCTTGGGATTCATCACTTAACTGTTCGTGACCTTAATGAATATACTTCCAGAGGCAAATAAAGAAATCTAGAAAATATAAACAAGCAATTACTAAAAACTTAGGCCTTTTGCTTGAAGGGCTTTCCCCTTTTGTGCATCACAAATACACAAAAATAAGTCCTTTAAGAAGGTTTACCCACCCTAATTTCCAGGAGCCATTTTCATTTTCTTCACGTAAGGCAGGTAGGTGAGGGGTAACCCGCTTAGGGGGGTAAAAGTTAACTCTCCTTTACATGCAATCTTGCAACCAAGTCATCCCGGGGTGCACTTTCTCAAGATTATTAAATGGTTGCTAAGCACATAAACAAGAAATATGCTGGCAAACCACATGTTTTGGCAATTAATGCTCTTCTACACTCACTTGCTGCTCTTGCTGCAACCTTCAGTGCTGTGGCTTTCTATTGTTTAATAATGATGCAAAACCACTGCCAAAGTGAATTTTGCACGAATTTGATGTATCACAAATCGGACACCAGCTAGGTGGGTTACCCCACCTTGAATGTTTACATGGCAAAATTTGACCCCGGCTGAGAGGGTTTCCCAGTCTGGCAGACCGGGCTACCCGCCTTGGCGGGTCACCCCACCTATCATGTAAACGTGATCAAATTAAAAATTAATGAGAGATTATATGGACAGGCGGGTTACCTCACCTAAGCAGGTTACCTCACCTACCTGGGGTCCCCCACCTCCTTGTAGACAGGCCCTTAATTTATTTTCAAACTGTACTATGATTCCCCATATTTTCTTCCAGCTCTGACACCAGCACTTACTTTCAATTTGAAACTCCTAGTGTTAATTACTGGCTGTCTTGTTGTAGGCCACGAAGCTTGTTTTGCTGCATTTCTGTGCTGTTTGTTCAAACTCCGAGTGTTAGACCAAGGTGACTGTGTTGCAATAGTCTTCAATGTTTTTCACAAGTAAGTTGTAATTTTTTAGTTGTTTTTAGATAATAGTAAATAATGGTAACTAAAGATCATGTAATAGAGAACAATTATTGTTTTCTAAAGAAATGTATTTGTGAAATTGTATCAGGAATGTGTTTTTGGCTGTGTCATCAATTTATTCTGGAAACGTCCAACAATTAGTATTCCTTTTCACCATAAATATACTTTTTCTTGCCTACCCACAGTGATGAATACTAATTAAGTTCAATGTCAGGTAACCTTATTTTATTAACCCATTCGCCCCTGAACCGCCCGTAAAATTCTGGTCAAGGCCAACTTTGTCTACTAACTTGCAGTCAGTGAAGAGATCTTTCAAACCATACCAGAATGAGCACAATTCAGTCAAGGACACGGGAGAAAAAGGCAAAAAACCATGTAAGATTGACCTGTAAATCTCCATGAAAATCTTGTTCCATTGCCCACCTACCTTTCCTTTCACCTAATCCTAAGATCCTAACAGCTTTCCTAAAAACTCTTCCCGCCAAAATGAAGCCTACTAAATGGCCAGCAAGAGAAAAAAAAATGAGGCAAGAAAAGTGAAAAAAAGAGGGGAGGAGAGAAAGCGAAAAGCAAAAGTCAAGACTGCTGTGTCACTTTTAAACCCAAAAACTATTTTGCTTTCTGTGCATGCCCGAACTTCGCAAGCTAATATTTTGCATCTGAATCAGAAGGCCGTGAAGTGTACGACCTGTAAACAGGTTTGTGGTAAGTTTTAGCTCTTTTATAGCATGACAGTGACCAGAAAACCACTCAACAAGCTTCAAAATGCGTTTTTTGGCAAAATCTCCAGGAGCGAATGGGTTATAAATAGCCAATTATAAGTAAATAGCTGGGGGCCACATTCACAGTAGCTGGGGGAAATCTGCGGCCCCCGCCTCTTAATGACAGCCCTGGTCTTGCATTTACTCCTCGTGGTTTGAGGCCAGGTAATCCAGTGTGCAACACTATTGTTTGTGGACTATGGATTATGTTTGTTGAGTTGTTCCTGAGGACCTATAAAAACAGGTGAGCAATTAATGTATGTTTTCATGTGAAAGGGCTATTGGTGCCTTGTTTTGCTTTATAAATTGAGTTTGAAGCAGTTGGTCAAGGAATACAGTTGTACGCTCAAATTTTTGTCAGAACCAACATGTTTTTCGCAGCTCGATTTACATGTACATTGAGCCAGCCCTCAACTCCCATGGGGAATGCAATGAATTTGTCGACATTATTTTTGTTTTAGAGGCTACTTTAGGCTCAGTAGATTGTAATATCTTATTCAAATTTATATTTTATTTATACCTCTCATACATACATGCTCCATTCTTCCACTTTTTAGTAAAGGGCTTATTTATTAATAATTAATAATGCAGTGATTATTAGTTCCTGAGGCCCCCTGGGGCATAGTTTGCCATGAGTTCCTCTGCCCAATCAGCACTCTGGAGTTCTGCATGTTCAAATCCCACTAAGGTCTTTTATCTTTGTCACATGCATGCAGATTAATACAACGTCACCTTTTCTGATGCGTCTCCAAATACAAAGTAGTAATAAGTAAGTGCTTCTATTCTAATCTATCATCCATTAAAATTTTTGCCTGATCAAATTCTCTCAAGATATTTAAAGCTTATGAGGAAATTACAAATGACATATAGAATGGAACCTGCTGGCAGTCAAGGAGTATGGGGACTAGATGATTTCCAATTTCTGCCCTTCATCTGGGGTAGCTCCCAACTGATAGGTATGTGGTGTGCTAATCACAGGTTATTTAACAATTAGTCGCCGAAGGCGACGTGAATATCGGCGAATAGTCACCGAGACGAAGTTGAGGTGACTATTCGCCAATATTCACGTCGCCTGAGGCGACTAATTGTTTTAGTATAATTACATTGATGATTATTCGAGAAAATAAAATCATTGATCAATTTCCGACCCCGAAACATCAAAAAATCTGGCTGCCATTTTGAAAACTGCTAGCCTTCAATGCTATAATCACCGCGCGGTGATTATAGCGGGATAAAGCGAAGCTCCTAGCCAATCACAGCGCTCTATTTTCGATATTCATCGATGTAATTATACTAAAGTCAGTTAGCTAGCAAAGTGATCGGTAAAAGTGAAGGAGAGCTCCCCAAAAAGACTGTCGGCCAACTGTTGGCCAACAGTTTTTTTGGGGACCTGGTCTTCACTTTTTCCAAATGATCAGTGATTGGAGGAGCAATGGTGGCATACAGTTGGTTGCATGGCTTTGGGTGCCCGACATCCTGGGTTTGATCCCTGGTGACATCCTTGTTTCACCTTCTCTTATGCCTGGTTAGCTCAGTTGGATGAGTGAGGGCTGCTGAGCGGGAAGCTGTGGGTTCAAACTCCACCTGGGCCAACACTCAGGGTCCTTTTATAATAACTTCAGAGTAGAAAGTGCTGCCTTTAAGTAAAGACATCTGCAATAGGTGAGCCTCTGTATGGGTATATAGCTGCGGACATCTATTTCGGCACTCTTTTTCCATCAAATCATTGCTCTTTAAGGCAAAATTGTCACATATCAAGAATTGTATTATGGGGTAATACTACTAGTAAGCTTGCCGCAACCACAACAACAATTGAAACAAGAAAATTAAAAAAGCATCATGTTAAAAAAGCAAAACAAAATCTCAACATATACTTTTGCCAGATTTCTTTGCTGTCACTGGATGACAAACGTTGTCAGACTTGATTGGAATGACAATTTGATTGTGGCTTTAATCTGTAAGATGGTCATTGCATCAATAGCGATTATCATGACTATAGTCAATGTCATTGGAAATACCAGATGTACAGAGGCTCGGGAATTAACAGAAGGTCCCGTCTCACAACCCTTGCACATATAAAATCTATAGGACATCAAAGAACCCACACACTGTTCATAAAGAGAAAGGGACTTAGTTCCCTGTGTGGTGGTGTATCTCCCATGGGGCGAGGGACTGTAACAAGCCCATAGTAATAGGTGCCATGCTGTGTTGTGGAGACCTGCCAAGAATTGGTGAAACTGAGTAAATAACTAAGTAAATACATTTTTCAACCTCTAAAAGTTGTTATTTCCCAGCTGTTCATAATTTGTTCCAGGTCATCCTGATCTCATGCCATCTCACTTTCCCGAAAAAAGCACTGCTGAACAAAATCACCTTGATTATATGTTCTTTGACTGTATCAAGTTTATACACAAGGTAATTAGACACAGAGCTGAGTTGCCTAAAACAAAAAACTAGTAAATCCAGGTTACAAACTACAAAGGCTTTGTGGCATTTTGCTTTGTTATTATAATTATTTAAAACCCAGCCCCAGTATTTTTTTGTAAAAAAATAATATATTAATTGAGGTTTACTGCTTATCTAATTGCTAACCTGTCAGCATCTGCACCTTGTGTCAATTAATGGTTCAAGCAGCTTTTTTATGGTAAAATTAATTTAGCTGATACTTAATTTCAAATTATGTAATCTAAAGCAACAAAGTTTATTACGAAATACTCCAATGCTAGTTATAAAGAGTGCCTCATTCAGTTAAATCTTCTACCACTTAATTACTTGTTGGAGTTGTTCTTTTACTTTAATGTAAAGTAGGTTGACGTTCATTGAATTTGAAAAATTATGTTACTGTTTTTCCTGGTTAACCATTACCATGGTTTTGTGAAAAAGGGTCTATTCTTAACTTGTTCAAAAAAATGGACAAGGGCAGGTATCGAACCCAGTACCTTCAGCTCCAAAGGTTAAGTGTTAATGCCTTGCGCCATGAGGACAATAGACAGAGATACCCTTGTGGACAGGTGGACGGACTTACACAGACATTAAAAAGCTCAAAAACTAATTATTAAAAGCAAAAGTTTTGTTAAACTTTTTTTATTAGAATTGCTGGTTTGCTCACTAAAAATGCCTGCTGCTGTATCAAATCCTGTAGAATATTGTTTCTAGAAAAAGATATATAATAAGTCATTGTGTGAACTTGTTTTGACTGATTCACTCTCTTTGAAATAACAGAAAATATTTTTCCTTGTCACAATTTGCAACAAGCAAGTAAGGTCTTTTTTTCTTGTTTTAGATGAAAAGTGGGCCTTTTGCAGAGCATTCTAATATACTGTGGGGAATAAGTTCTGTGGCTGCATGGGAAAAAGTCAACTCTGGATTAATAAAAATGTACAAAGTTGAGGTAACTGGTCAGATTGTTTCATCTCTCAAAGAGATTTCTTGACAGTTCAAGGACTCGATCCTTTCACCTCCCCTCTTCCTCCAGCCGTTGGCACCTGCTGGAGAAACACTTTTCTTACCTGTCTATTTCTAGGAGTGCCAAGAAATTTGTCAAAGATTTGCCTATTGAATAGACTGTAAAACAGTCCATATTTTTGCGTATTCAAGAACACGCGAGCAGTCAAACAAAAGGTCTGGAACGAGGCTCATGCAGGGGCGTGTGAGGCATGCACGCTTTGCGCGCGTAAGACTCTTACGCCACATTTTACCTTTTTTTACTGATTTTAAGGAAAAAACCGACTGTTTTGCAGTCTACCTATTGAAGCCAACACTCCGGGTCCAGTCCCTCCTATCCATGATACAGGGCACACCCATACAATGTTATAGTCTTTTCAAATATCATTTGAATCTGGGGATGAAGAGCTGGTGCAAAATAACTTGTACATCTGTACATGCAGTGATTTTGTTGTCTCTGCATCCTGCGTCCCTGATGCATAAAGATCCTCAGAGAAACAAAATAATTCATGGCATGCGTCCTATGGGACACAAAGAATGATCGATCAATTTGAAGATTTTTTTTGATAAAATATGCAGTTTGTGTGATTTCTTTTATCAGTAAACTGTAATAAAGAGTTTTGGCATCTGTCTCCAGATTAACTGTCTGGTTATATAAAGGCCCAAGCAATTCAATTTAGGACTGTAGGACTCACCATAACTATTTGTAACAAAATCACTGTACATGTAGTTTTATATTTATTTAAAAGGATATACCTGTGGGGAGAATACCAGAATGTTTGTACTGTAGATGAAAAGTAAAGTGTTCTTCATTCAATCTAAAAAATGGGTCAATTCCAAAAAATAGAAAGTGACTAAGTTGGGATCACGAAAATTACATATATTAATTGCCCAAAAGTGACTAAGATGGGGTCTATAATTGGTCACAGAATAGACTATAATGGGGTAGGGGCTCTGAGAGACCAGTGGCACATACCCAGCAAAAATTAACCCAAGTAACCCCCCCTCCCCCCCACCCACTGGGGCACAAGCACACGCTGCCCATTTTTGAAATATGAATATATCGGCCTTCTTGCATAACCTTTGAATTAAATAATTATATGAGGATTTTTATGGGGAAAACAAGATTGTTTCTTTAACCTATGATTGTGAAAGGTTTAGATAAAAATTGGCTAACTGGTTACAATAAAACCCATACATTGGCTTTAAATCGGCTCTGGAATCAAATGGAAAGAAGAATTATCACACAACTTAATTGAGGTTAGCCTGTACAAATCCTTATATTTTGAAGGTCACACAACAATGCCAATGCTCTTATTTCGAGCTTGGGCCATCTGAACACAAAGAATTTACACACTCAGAAATGTTTCTCAGCAACAGAACTCAGATCTCAGATCAAACCCAGAATGATTTTACTCTTCCTATTCCACAGTCTACTGACAACAGTCAAAATCAAATCAAGTTGAATTTTTTTTTTAAGTTTTGCTTTATATGGTTAATCAGTTTTTGTATTTTTCTAGGTACTATCCAAGTTCCCTGTGATACAGCACTTTGTTTTTGGAACACTGATGTCCATCAAAGAGGCAGACAAATTTAAGAAACCTCTGTAACACTCTGTGACCTTATGTTATGACTTCCTCATTACTAAGGTTGGCAAAGATGAGGCAGTAACATCTCCACAATAGTCATGACAACAAGTCACCATGACAAGACTGTAAAGCCTTGTTCATGTAATTGGCATATTTTGTCCAGGCATTGAATGATTGTAAGCAAGCCTTGTTCACTCTGCTTACTCAGCATGTGAATTCAGGCCAATTTACCGTATATCCGGTGAACGGACACCTTGTTAAAATGGACACCTAGAGTTGGTCCCTGCCTTTCTTGACTCCTCTTTAAGTTGACTCTCTGTAAGACTGATGGACACCTTGTCAAGATGGACAGCTAGGGTGTATAATCACTGTCTTTCTTTTATTCCTTGTGTCTCTCTATGAGATGGGTACCTCACTAAAATGGGCATCTAGAGTTGGTCCCTTCATTTCTTTACCCCTTTTAGTTGACTCTCTATAAGATGGAGACATAGTGCCTTTAATCCCAAAGGTGTACCAGTACTTTCAAGGTTTTTGCCGAGTTTCTCTGAATTCCCAGTTTGGAAGAAAAATGATTTTTTCTTGTTAATTGGTATTAAAATTGGAAAATTTTTCACCTGAGTGTTGCTGGGGGTTAAAATTTGTTCTGGGGTAAAACCCTGTGTACCAATAATTATTAATGCTTCCTCCATGGTGGTTATTACCACTTGAGTTCTCTCCTATGAACTTTGACAGTTAAAACCCACAAGTAAGAACTGTATTTTCCCAAGTTAACCTAAGCAGGTTGTTTCTTAAATGGTAATTAGCACAATTATTTAGGTAAAATTTAAAAAACAGCTCCCTGAAAAATCTGTTGGTTGTCTGTTGTCTAACTGTCGACCAACAGTCGGCTGACAAGTGACCAACAGTCAGCTGACAAATGGCAACTGCCAGCCGACAAAAGACCAACAGTCGGCTGACAGTTTTCCCAATTTTTCTGTTGGTGAAGAACAGGTGGCCGACAGATTTTTGGGGGAGCTGTTCTTAGTTTTACCATTATTTAGGCTATTTATGTTCATAAATAGGTTCGTATTTTGTGAAGAAAAAATACATGTAGCTAAGAGTATTTATTGGTATTCGCTTAAAATCTGCATAAAATCTTTATATACTGTAAATCCTCTATTAAGCCCCCCCTGGTGCGGGGGGCTTATTTCTTTCAAACAGATTTGAGGTAGGGGGCTTAATTTTTTATAAATTTTAGAAAATAAGAACCTGTGTCAAATTGTATAGAGGGGGCCTAACAAGCAAATTTTAGCTGAACAAGTTCTTAAAAACTAGGTTCTTACTTACAGGTTTTTACTGTAAGTGGTGGTCGCTGAACCACTGGTTGAAAAATCAAATGGGTCGCAGCATTCTGTTTGGGAGCTTTAGAAAATATGGGCTGTGATTTGAGGCGATGCAATTTTTCCCACTCTTTTTAGCATTTTCAGCTGATTTGGATATAATTTGTAGCGGGGTGTTCTCTGACCACACCAAATTTTATAGTTTTATGCTTATGCACAAGATTTCCACCCGAGTGGTTTGTGCAAATGGTATGCACCTCAGGTTTTTTTCCTGCTGCCTCGTACAAACAATTGCCCTTTCGACTTTGCTATGAATCAGGGTTCACTAGTCACTAAGATCTCAAGTTTCAGGGTACATGAAATTTTTATGAGGGGAATTGAACAGCTAGGAAGTTTATTTGGTTGTATTTAATCCTTTGTTTCATATAAAAATAGCCAGGGGTCATGTTTTTGTAGCCAGGGGAAATTTCCAGCCACCTGCCTTAATTACAGCCCTGTATGAACACAAATATACAATGATTTTACTTAACTCATGAAATAGGTAGTAGAATACTACATGCTATTATGCAATAATATTCCATTGCTGCCTTTTGTTTACTTGTAGCTATTTTGCACTACATAGTTGTTAGTATCTGTTTCATGGATCAAGTAAAATCACTCTAATGTAGGCGTCAAAAGGGTAGGGGATTGGAAAGAAGGGGAAATGGGAGGGAAATTAATTCTTACGCCTGTCACACAGGCTAATCTTCTAGTACTATTTTCATTTCCTGTCACCTCAAAAATATTAGGGAGAGACCTGGTTAAAAAGTTTTTATACTTACGGTAGTTCAGTCCATCATCTTTCTTTTTTTAAGACTTAGCATACACTAGCATACTTATTACCATTTTTTATCATGGACTAACAAAATTTGTCACAGCAAATCTTGATTTTGTTAAAAATTGGAGGTAAAATTCAACCCTTTCTGTTTCAGATCGTTATTTCTCCTCCTCTTTTATTATCTTATTTTTCACCCAATGAAGACTGTGCAAAAATGCACTTTTTTACTGAACTTAAGGAAAGATGGTTGAGTTAGGCAGCAACAAAGACTTGAAATAATTTACCAAAATGTTGTAACAAAATTGTGAAAATGCTTATTGTCCCACTCTTCCTGACATCTCTTTTGGATGTTTGCATCCAAAAATTCCCTTTTTAAATAATAAAGCACTGTTTAGTTCAAGAGTGGAAATAATTATTTACTGTCATGCCTTTGTCAAACACCACACCAAATTAGGTTATCTTCAGCTTCAAAGGGAGGTGATGCTCATTGATAAATATAGACTTCCAAAGATTTATTTTTCCCCTCAAAAAGCTATTGTGTAACTCAGTTAGTTGTGGGAAGAAAAAATGAAGTCCACAGATTCATTTGGTATACTCAACATTTCATTTATGTTTCTATATTGAGCTTTTTGCTTTGTCCAACACACTTTGTAGAGCCTAATGGGAGCAATGGTTTGATCTACGGAGATCATGATCAGTAAATAAGTGACAGCCCCAACTCCTTCATTCATTACCGCCCTCTTGCAATTGGAAAATTGCAAAACTTGTCAAATATGAGGGCGGGTTGGAAATTTATCCCGTTTATACGTTTCCCCACTCCAATGACGTAATCCACAATACCGAACTTGGCCTTTCAAGTAAAGGCTATCTTTATATTTCATTGTTTACTGATCACTCAAGACTCCTTCAGAAAAAATAGAGGGCAAGATTTCGATGAGACCTTTGACGGGCTAAATTAAAAGCGGGACGCAAGTACAAATAATTCTGTAAAATATTTTATTTCTTTTGTATTTCTCGTTTTAAAATATGTTTCTTTAACAATAATTTTCTTTGGTATATATTACAATTCTTGACAGTTATCTGCCGTCATAATGTTGTACATAAACATAGCAAGATCTGAGAACAAATATTTAGGGATCTTTCGCCCCAATAAGGTAAAATAAGTGCAAGAACGTCGATGCATTTCCTCATAAGGACCAGCGTGGCCAAAACGCAGCAATGCGTAAACAATATTAAACAGTGTTTCTCTTTAAAGATTAAGAAGGAAGCTTTCTTACAAATGTGAGCTTGCAATATACAACATTAGAAAAACATTAGGAAATTAAAGAGATTATTTTGTCTTTAGAAAACACCACGAAAATACTACATAACATTTAAGGATCACAAAACAATGCATTACGCAAGATAAAGCGCTGCTGCCTTCACCATAATCAAAAAGTTCGAACGCGCATGTAGCTATGAAAGTAATTAAGCCGCCGCTTGCGAAGCGTCAATAAACCAATAAACAATGGCAAGGAATAATAAGAGGAAGTGAAAAATGGTGCAAAAGGTCCGTTAAAACGCCTCTACAACGGTCTGCGGCCAGCCAAACACGCCACGAACAGGTCCAACAGGCGCGATGTATTGAAAGGAGTCGAAGTTCGACCCCAGCGAGGAAGTCGACCCAGGAATACTAGAAAGTCCAGAAAAACTACTACTAAATACATTTACAAGTCCTGAAATATCCATTGGTTCTTGATAACCGAGTTCCGTTTTAAAAGATTCTTTGTCGCTTTCAGTTTTCATACGTTTCTTTTGTACCGCGTGGCTGTCACAAGGTTCATTACCATGCGATCTCGCTCGTTTCGAGCCGGTCACGCATTTGACCTCTGTTTTCTTTTCTCTTCTCTGTCCATGAGTAGCTTTTACTGTTTTATCAATATCCAGAACTTCCTTGCACTCCTTTTTGGCTTGCTTAGGGGCGCTTTCATCCATTTCCGTGACTCTTTCATTTAATTTTGCCGTGGAACGCGTCGTATGTTTTGCATTTCCTGCGTCAACGGACCCTCCTGGAATATCGGGAGTCATTTTCGTTTTGTCAAAAGTCGAAAGTTCGTTTTCCATAGGGTCTACATCCATATCTATGTCCACTTTGGTTCTGTAAGTGTAGTAAGCAGAGTCTGTTGACGTTAAGACATTGTTTAAGACTTGAGACACTAGCAAATTACGTCGAAGAAGTGGACCGCCACGACAACGCCGCGAGTCCGTTATCTTTGACAGTGAAACCTGAATAATCCTCGTTTTTTCGCAATCCATCTTCACAAAGATGTCTTCTGAGAATGATCTTCTCGCAATCTTTGTTTTGAATCGCTAAGATGAGCGAACTTGCCGGTAAAATTTAAATTTTTCAACGACGAAACTTCAACACGACACAGTCGAATGAAGTTCCGTGAATGAATAAACGTTGAAGAGGGCACGATTGTGAAATCGACATTATTCGGGAGGGCTCAGCCAATCAAATTGCATTACGTCATAACTCGTTGTCCGTCAGAGC
Organism: Porites divaricata; assembly: GCA_038088405.1. Taxonomy (NCBI): domain Eukaryota; kingdom Metazoa; phylum Cnidaria; class Anthozoa; order Scleractinia; family Poritidae; genus Porites; species Porites divaricata. The sequence continues at coordinate 8,124,576 of JBBMOI010000003.1, forward strand.
CAACGTGTCGAGGCTCATCAACCAATCAGGCGACACGAAAGTCACACTTGACGTTCGTAGCTGCTAAATTTAGAGATGTTTTGTTCGGTTGCTATGGGTGAGGTTCCTTTTGGCGGGAGACGTTACACGCGAGAAATATTCAGAAGATTCGACCGGATACTAGAATCACTAGAATTCGGTATGCGTGAGTCGTCAGACGTAACGACTTTCCTAGGAAAATAAAATTATCGCCGAAAATGCGTTTAGAGCTTTTAAAGTACCCAATAGATTGTTTTCCCAATGAGAGATACGTTTTTACATGTCCGCTAAACCGAAAATGCTGGCTATGCTATTTGTAAACTACCAATTTTGCAAATTGGCAATTTTTACGTAACAGTTGATGCTGATGTCAGATTCCGTGACCGTCAGCACCTTTTGCATCTCGCGTACGCGTGTTTAGGCGGACCGGTCAGGTCACGGATGTTTTGTTTATAAAAATATTGTCCCAATATCGAGGTACAGGGAAGGTAATAATGACAACTAACACGTTGATAAAAGAAAACAAAATAGAAAATGGGGACATGATCTCACCAGGGCGAGTTAGACTCTCATTACAAAGACGAATTTTAAACTTTCGACAATGCATTGTTTTCCGGAAATAAAACCTTCTTAATGAATGTATTGTTTTTCTATTTTTTTGTTAATAATAGAAATGAGAAAAGAATAGTATTTGAACATGTCATGGCAGATTAAGCCCACGTTTGAACTGTACGTTATGTATTCGGGAACTCAAGGTGTCGCTTGTTTAAACATTTTTCATGTTTTTCAGCACCGTGGATGCAATTCAATGTTCAGATGCCTTATGGAAAGTTCTAGTGACTTCAAAATCCCGATATAAAGGATTTGGAACAATCTTTTTGTGTATTTTTATTCCATATCACTCCAGATCAATCAATCGAACGCTGCTATATAGAAGTATATAAAAGAGGAAAATTAATATCCCACCCGTCTGCTTGGACTTGTTTCCTGTTTCCGCCCTCTTACTTCCTTTACCATAACCCAACCCTGGCTACAACCGGAAGGAAATATTAGTCCACACCTTGGCCTCAAAAATAATCGGCCTCTAATTGGGTCTGAAGATCCAGTTGTTTTTTTTTTTCGTAACCTCGTTCCACATGGCCTTTCGCCAGGAACGAAGTTTTAATTTTTTTTTACTTTCCGCACGAACGGTTTTTTGTTGGTGTTGTTTTGTTTCCGTTTTTGTTTTCATCCTGTTGCACTCTTCGTGACTTGCGTGCAGGAATTTTTGTTTTATTCGGGTAGTAGAAAATGAATGCACAATTTAATGTCAACGACGTTGGAAAAAATCTTCCTGTCGAGAAGGCAGGCGTTTAAAAAACCTGATCCTGTGCCAAAAAGTTCTGTAATTTAGTTGCAACTCTTCCTTTCGTGTGATTAAATCATAACATACACCTTACAAGAAAACTCTTCAAGAAGAAAAACTTCACAGTGTTTATGCTGTGAGAAATAAGAAAAATATTAAAAATTGAAAGTCCATCAGTAGTTTATAGTAACACAGTGGACCTCGCTATAACGAAGGGCCAGCGGACTGACAAATATGTTAGCCAATAGACCGAGGAAAATCGTTCGTTATACCGAGGACTTCGAAATATAGAGGTTCGTTATTAAGGAGGTTCCAAGAAGAAAAACTCACAATGTTTATGCTGTGAGAAATAAGAAAAATATTAAAAATTGAAAGTCCATCAATTAGCCGTAACATAGTGTACCTCGATATAACGAAGGCCCAACGGACTGACAAAATATGTTCGCTAAAAGGCCGAGGACTTCGATATACAGAGGTTTGTTATTAACGAGGTTCCATTGTAATAAAAGGGAAAGAAAATAGAAAGAAGAACGAAATGAAGAATGAGGGGTCAAAAAATGTCCGACATCCGCCGACAGATCTCGTGAGGTGTTACGGAAGGGATTATCGCGCTTTTTGCTAAGACACGGTTCTTAAATTGGCAAAAATATAAATGACGACAAAAACTAGTAAACGACAAGTTTTTTGACAAAAATCCTCTCCATAGAATGGAAGTGGCCAGTCTATAAGATCAGCAGAAACCCTGCATTCATTCCTGGTTTATCAATAGGAAAAATACTGAAAAAACTTAAAACAAGGAGGGAACCTCGTCAATGTTTCTTTCACTCGTCGAGGCCTCCCCCTTGACAATTTTTTCTCTTCTGTTAAAGTTCGCCCCCAGAAAACACTTCTGCAATCAGTTCGTTTCTTGGTGTACGTGCTTACGCGATACACATCTGCTGTTATTGAAAAAGGTGTTAACAATCCGCCCCTCGGGAACGCGTACCTGAACGCCTAAGCACTTCTCGTCAAGAAGGTGCATGTGATTAAGTTTCTGTTTTGATGGTTTTCCTCGATTTTACATTGTTAGCGGGGTAGCAATTCCCTGTTGGATCTTTTGTACTCGGCTCCTGCTTTTGTCTGAAACTGTGTTGAATATAAAATAGTATCAGGCTCTTTATCTTGTAAATATTCCCGCCCCGCTTTTTCCAAATTATCTCAGTAACAAAAGAGAATTAAACAGCAGGGTAGTGTGAGTAGCGTTTAAGCTCTCTGCCGTATCATGTCTTTCTGCACTTTTCAGTTGTAAGTATAAGCTTTTTTGGTTTATGGACTGCATCCAAAATGGTGAGGGCTGAGGAGACACTACGGGCGTGGAAGGCTTACACGCCAGAATCCACGCATACGGAACTGTCGGGCGTTTTTGAGCAACGGACGTTAACCGGAAGTGGACGTTTTGCTCTCTTTATCTTTATCTTTAATCAAGGTAATGCCAATAGCGTTTATGCTAATCCGGTAATGGAGCGGCCAGCGGTCGATCAAATACATGGTATGACTTGTACCCAGCGGTCAGCGGGGTTTCCCCGCTTACCAAAAAGCCTGAAGACTCTGGGTGAGATGAGTAATTACAATGAAACATTTACATAATATTGAATTACATGGTATGAAAATAAACGATGTTAATATGTTAAAGTAGTGGACACTCTTCGGATAAATTCTGGGTAAGACATCAGCTGATAACGCGTTCCACGCAGGGATTGATTTCGCATAGAAAGAGTGTTTGTAAGCGTCGACTGAAGAGGATGGGAGTCTTAACTTTAAGTCGTGACTCGCCCTTGTAAGGCCATACGCAGGTACGGAGGTAAGGTCATAGGGAAGAGAGAAGTTGACTTGACCTCTATGAATCTTATAAAACATGCCGAGATCGCATATCCTGCGCCTTGACTGCAGTGCAGTGAAGGCCAGTTCAAATCAGTAAGCATAGATGAAACGCTACCATAGCGGCTGTAGTCGCTGTTAACAAACCGTGCAGCACGGCGTTGAATGCATTCGATACAGTCAATCCCTTTATTTATACGCGGAGACCAAACAACCGTAGCGTATTCAACAATCGGACGCACTAAGGATAGGTATGCGCGTGCATTAATCGATCGATCACACGATGAGAGATTCCTTTGAAGGATCCTCAAAACTCTCATAGCCTTCTTTTTAGCTTCGTCACACTGCAATTGCCAACTCAACGTACATGTTATATAGACACCGAGGTACTTTTGGTGGCAAGCACCGTCGAGCTGCGCATTACAAAGGGAATATGGGAAGGAGAATTCTTCAAAGTGACGGACATAACAAAATATTTTGTAGGAGCAAATTTCATCTGCCATGTGTAGGCACACTTCTCTAGTTGATCGAGGTCTCAATGGAGGGAAAAATGGTCGCTTACGGAATTAATCGGGTGGTAAAGAACACAGTCGTCGGCTAAGAGCTTAATACCAGATGTGATGTTGGTAGGTAGATCGTTAATAAACATCAAAAAGAGAATAAGACCGAATACGGTTCCCTGAGGCACCCCGGAAACTACAGGCGACCACGAAGAAGCAGAACCACTAATCACAACTCGTTGGCTACGCCCAGTTAAAAAGCTTCGAAACCAGATGTTAGTCTTATTACGAATTCCGTAGTAGTCAGCCTTAAGTAAAAGCAGTTCATGGGGGACGGAGTCAAATGCTTTTACGAAGTTTAGGAACACAACATCGACCTGACCATTGACGTTTAGGACTGATACCCATTCGTAAAAATGACGGTAATGAAGTTGAGTCTCACATGACAGACAGACCCCGTTGTAAACAATGCTGGTGCGGAGAGATGATGCGATTTGTAGAAAGGTGTCGTGATATTTGGCAGGATACTATATGTTCTATGACTTAAGATGTAAGGGATGTTAGAGACACCGGTCTGTAGTTCTTGGGATCTGCTTTGCTGCCCTTTTTAAAGATGGCACAAATATTGGCTAGCTTCCAAGCATATGGCTGAGTTCCCGAATCGTAAGATTGTTGAAAAAGGGAGGAGAGTACAACGGCCAGCTCTGAGGCGGCGTCGCGGAGGATTCTAGCTGGAATCAAGTGATCAAGTCTGGTTCACTAGCTTTATCGTTCTTAATTTTCAGAAGTTGTTTCTTGGGAAGAGGTTTCGCTTAAATGCTTGGGCAGATCTTCTCAGTAAGAAAACAAAACACTTAGCACTAAAACTTTGAAAGAGGAAAAGGCGTCACTTCCGGTTGCAATTGCTGTCCGTCGCTCAGAAACGTCTTTGATTGTGTAAAGATTCGTTTTAAGAGACAGAGAAGATCAGACGGGGCCGACTGTTCTGCAGTTTGGTACGTAATTCCTAGCCTTCCGCGAATCCGAAAAATCAAATTGTAACTTATTAGCTTCAATTCGCTTGATAATTTATAAGTGAGCCATCGCTTTTTCTTTTGTTTCTGTTGTTAGTGTTTTATGTTGGATCTGCGCGCCAGTCCGGCCTTAACGATTATATACACCAAGGAGCTCCACAAGGTCAACCTCGTCCCCAGGGCTTTTTCCTACCCCTCCCTTCCCCTTTTATTAAAGGTAAAAGCCCTGGGACGAGGTTGCCACAAGATACCATCCTGACAACGCCTGACCTGTGACGTTTTCGAAACAATTTAGTTGTTGTAAGCAGAAGTGTTATGGCCTCAATTTCCATGTAACTGTCTCTTCAATAGATTTGTAAATTATAATTACGACTGAAAAAATTTTAATTAGGGTAAACTGAATTACTTGTGTAAGGGCAGAGTGTTAGAGAGAATAGCAGATTTATTCTTAAAAGACCAAAATCGAACCTGTACTGAAAGGATGGCCACGTTAACAGTTTTCGTGCATGTTTATACATAAATTTCAATATCGGAGGATGAAAAGTTTACAGTTGCCTAACTTAAGATAAGACTTCGATGAATACTACATCAGTCAGCGCTAAAGCAAAAACAAGATTACGTTGGACGTCTCGCTATTCATCAAAAGCCCAAAATGATGTTGGTTTATTTTCCACGGTCCGATAACGTGTGACAAATGCAGTGAAGCTTGATACACAGTTTCCTATGAAGTGATTAGACATCGTCAGAATGGCCAGGTCTACTATTGGATCACTGATTTCATCTGAGGGGTTTCTCTTATGCACGGAAACCTGCAACGAGATCAAAACCATAAGGAGGTTAAATGTGATCCGCCAGGTAAGGACTGTTGTTGACAGTGACTGACGTTCCACAACCTGCTCTTCAACCGGGCATTTTTCCGAATTGTATAGGCACCATACCCTTCACATTGGTGACGGGAGAGTTCGCCCCCCTTTCGAGCGCCCCCTTAAAGTTCGCGTGGCAACTTAACTAACCTTACACACCCAGATATACTTCTTTCTAGTACCATATATCGACTCAGTGAGGATATTGGCCGAGTTTTGTTTATCTTTCTTGCGGGACCAACGCAGAAAACCCCTTGCGGGCAAAACAGGTCCATCTTTCTCGCTCGGGTAGCCAATCAGAACACAGGGTCCGTTTCATGACGCCCGCTCGCCCAACAGGTCATATGAAAGCGCAGGATACTGGCAAACAAAAGATTTTTTTCTTCCTTTTAAGGCCCGGGACGAGGTCGAGGTATGTAAAACACTTGTAAAAACACAAAAACAGAACGTGGCCAAAATCCAGCCATCTTGACCGAATATCCTTGGTACTTTTATCTGCGGGACTAACGTGGGAAATCCCAATTTTACAACAAACCCAATCTTGCCCTCTCGGGTGGCCAAACAAGAACAGAGGACTCGCTTCGTTTTAGTCGCTCGCAAAAGCTGCATATAATTGAACTTACAGCTTATATAGAACTTGGGGGCGAACTCCTTGGGGGCTACTTCACCACAAGTCCACCCCGAATAAATTCAACGTTTGCTTTGGCAGTGGCTTAGCTTTTTACAACAAAATCCATACCTTGAGTGATTTCAGCGCCTGACTCAAATCTTGCAGCATTGGATCGTGGTCTGTTGCCACAAATACTCTTTTAGCTTTGATTTTCTTTACAACTTTTTTAACCTTCTTGAGGATTTCCTTCTTCGTAGGAAAGCACATTTCGTACGTTAGCTTCTTGGAACCTTCCCGAATGCATTGTGGTGAAGCGAAAAATGAGGTCTGCCTTGGATCTTTGACGTGTTCGCATGCCCTCTCCTGTGAAAGAAATATATATATATATATTTTTTTTTTGGCGAAAACTGCTCTATGAAAGTTTGTGTATTAAGGTAGAATAAGGTAAGAAGTGTAAAACATATCTGTGTTTAGTCACGGTCAATATGCATGAATGTCAAAGAACTAGATTGTTAGGGGTCAGTAGAACTGAATCGCACTGAAGATTAGTCAATACGTCGATTTGCGGTCGTTTCGACCACAATTCGTCTACCTGGTTGTTTCGCCAACGTCCTAAGCTTGATCAATGACTTTAAGAACCAGGTATACACATGTTTATTAGGAGTCTTTTCGTGTCATGCCTGGAAGAACGAGGTGCATTCAAATGTAGCGCTCGTTAAGACATTACTGAAAGGGAAGTTCGGTCACCACTAGTACGTCGGCATGCAGGAGAATGTGGACTGTTTTTGTTTTTGTTTTTGTTGAGGACTGTGCTTTGCATGCACATGGCGGCTTCAGTTATAAACGAAGCCTCAGAAGATATGGTAGTTTCCCCTTCCTAAAGATCTAATTTCTAAGTGGGTCAAAATTCAAGATTCTAAGACCGTCTTCGAGAACTACAATCGACAAAATGAAAAACACAAAGGCAACTTTAATTTTGGTAACGTGTGACTGTCATGTTTCCATGGTTTCTGAGCATTGTTAATACATTCAGTTGATCCGTTCAAAAGCCTTAAATGTGCTAAATGTATAACGGATTTGTTTATAAAGCGAAATACCCTGGTTCCCAGGCCGGGATCTTAACGAAAACCAAATATAAAAAACACAGTCTCATTGCGTAGCAAGCGTTTCCGCGCGAGTTCGTCGGGAACAGTTGGATCAGAGCGAAAAAAAGGACGAAGGGGGAGGGGGAAGGGAAAAGTGCCTCTGAACTAACGCTCTCCCGGGATGGTACTCCTCCGTGTTCGTCCGCGTGAAAGGGGGAGGGGGGAATCCCTTGTGTCAGTTTCTTGTTCGAGACTTCGTCATTCTTGGAAACCGAAAGAAAAACACTAATTATTATTTCTGGGCAAAATCGCCTGTCAAATTTCCCCTCCTGTCTACACTAATACACTATCATACAGTTACTAAGGATAGAACTTACAAAATCAATACCATTGCGTAGATGAATACCAACAAATGGCTCATCATTCAGAACACTTTTAATAAATTCCTTGGCTTTCTTTTTAATCTTCTTTGACCAATGGACAAACTTTTGAAGCCACCAGTTGTGCTCCCGGACGGGAAACTCCCCTGGGGCTCCCATCAGAGCTATTACAGGATACTCCGAAACTGGGAATCTAAAGATCAGAAAACACAACATCAAGGAACTTGTATAAGGGACTTGTAATGTAAGCTCAAAATTACAGACTGTTTTTTTTCTTGTGAGAAAGATAACATGTTTGTTAAGTCACGAACGTGGAATAAATTAACGTTAAAAAATAGAGTATCGAATAAAAAAAATAGAGTCGAGTATTTATTTTAAACCTATGACATCCCAAACATCCAGTACAAGCACCCTATTCACTGAGCTGCGGAGAGACTCATCAAAGCACTTTACTAATTTAATGTGTGACATGTGTCTTGCATACTGTTAAGAACTGTGCACTGTCAATAAAGTACCATATGGTCATAAATAAAGAGGGATGATAAATTTTAAGCTCAGTTATAGTAAAGCGAAGTAGATATAACAGTTTTTCATGTGAATTGCATTGGGCAAAGAACTATTATTCAGTCTCCTTTTACTCCTCCTCCTAGCCTGAGATCATGCCCTCTCCCTATTAACCCTTTATGTCTCTTATTTTTTTCCCTCTTGAGCCAAAGAAGCAAAGAAGCAAAAAAAAAAACGAAAAAAAAAAAATAACGCCTGATCTCAGGTTATCCTCCTCCCAGTTCTCTTCATATCCTTGTAATAGCCAATGAAAGAAGCAGCAGCACCCCCCGGGGGTGGGGGAGACTCCCATATAAAAATGCCAGGGATGCTCATCATCTCGCTTAGGAGTAGACTGTAAAATAACCTTTTTTTCTCAAAATCTTAAATTTTAGCGTAGTGTAAAAGTAGCATAAGAGTCTTGTGCACACGAAGCAAAGCGAAGTGCCTGTAGGGCATGTGACACAAGAGAAAGATAAAGTCCATATTTTTAGCATCTCTCCCCAGTCTTGCTCTCCACTTTTAGCCTCGCTCCAGACCTCCAGGGACCATTATGCCTCCTGCGCATACTTGGATATCCAAATATACGGACTGTTTTGCAGCCTAGATTAGGGTTGCAAATTGCATATTTTGGTCTCACTAAGGGTGTTTGGGGCATAAAGTCACTATATTTGCCCATTCAGGTAAAGAAATTTACAAAGAATGCCGTGATATCTGTTTTAGTATGGTCTCCTTTAGGAGTCAGTTTAAGCTTGAGACATACCCACATGGTCTCCCTTGTGGGTTCTATGCCAATTTTCCAAAGAGCATCCCTGTCACAACAGAGCTATAGTTACAACTTGACACAACACTGGGCCATTCTTAGGTGCAATTTCAAAATGGCCAATGCATGCAGCCTAACAAACATCATTAATTAAGATCAGAATTAAGTCCAATATCACATCCTGCTTGTAATACTGTCACACCTTCCAAAATATATTCCTTCATACCTTTCTAGCCAGGCTTGTCTGCTGTGTTCACTTTCTGTGTCCCACAACATGCCAGTGTGTTCCCGGTAGTCATCAAAATTTATGTTAAAATGATCCCAGAAAGGACCAAATGGATTCCCCTCCTTCATTCTACATTTATGCCCAGTAAAGGAGTAACAGAAACCTGAAATAAAAATATGAAAGCACTGAACTTCAGATGTCAATAACAATCATTTTATCCAAATTACCTTAATCAGTCACCTACTAGTGACACACATGTTCAGAGAGGGGGGGGATACTTCCATAAATTTTGAATAGGTGTGTGGTGCCTCAGGTCTAAAACTCTGACCGTTTTTTAAGGATGAGACATAAAAAGTTAGTAACCTATTTCAGGCCAAATTATTAATATGATGGTAAATATATTCAATTATTATGATATGCAAATTGTTTTCAATTCTAGTTTTTAGTTTTCAGATATTTTTCTTTGCAAATAAGTTTTTTAGATTCTAGGTTTTAGATTTAAGATTGTTTTCTCTTTTATTTTGGGGAGTCTTTATATAGGGATAACCTTAAGACCTTCTCTTTATACTGAGATATTTCGTTTTTTTGTTTGTTTTTGTATTGTATTTTGTTAAAGTATTGTACTTGTATTGTATTCAAGGGAAAAGAAGAATCTAAGAAGTTAATGGCAACATATTAACCTTCATTAAATTGCTGTCCTAATTTGCTAAGGTATAGTTAGCTTAGCTTGCTTAGCAGCGGGACTCTAAAAATGCAAGCGTTTCTTTTTTTTGTGTGTGTGTGTGAGACCATGGAAAATGGGGATAAGAATCACGATAATACCCTAATTAAGGATCTTGAAGATCTTCAAAAACCATACCCTATAGGGCAGCACATACCAGTCTAGCCAATATATGGAAGTACTCCCCCCAGGCTGTACATGTAATATTTACAAGAATGATGTTGTTTCAGTCAATATTTATGACTAACTGTCATTCTTGTGTCCTCAGACACTCTTGACCTCCGCAAAATATGTACAACGTCAGCATCTCAGTCAGTCACATCTATTATATCCCTTCAGGTCTGAATGGGTAATACTGGTGGAACCCTTATGTCTTAAATTATAGTTTAGTCCAACTGAAACAGAAGTAAAGATCAAGAAGCATCATTACAGAGAAAAAAATACCAACCTATACGTTGACTAGGGGGCCAAACACTTGGTGCAATATCTTTCATAAATTTTTCCATTGTTATAACATTGTGATAAGCTTCAAGTGGTTTTACAAGAAACCATTCATCAAACGGTACCCTCTCCTGAAAAATAAATCAAACCATACATTAAAAAAAAGTCCCCCATATTTAACCAACCTATGCCACTGACTTTAGTATTATAAAGGAAATGAAGGGAGATGTAAAGAATTGACCATAAGAGGACACAGAAAAAATCTGAGCCCCAGATCATGGGATTCAAACCCACGACCCTTTGGTGGATTCTTTACATCTCCCTTTAGTGGCATAGGTTGGTTGGCTGGAGGCTCCTTCAGTAAGGCAAGGCATTTCTTGCAATTAGTTTGACTGTGTGATGCAGTTTAAAGCCTTAATGTGTTGCTTGTGATGGACTGCGTGAAAAGACGGATATTAGATCTCCACAGCTTGGAATCTCTGAGAATCAGACCTGCTAACCCCTGATCAAGGAAAATTTGGAAACTAGTAAAAAAAATTGGAGTTTCTACAAAAAGTGCTGAGATTCTTAGTTTTTCCAGACCAAGATTAAACCAACCCTGTTTCTATTGGGGGAATTAATTGTTTATTTAAATAGTACCTTGTTTTAGTGTGATCCCACTTGTGACAAGATACTTCTTTTTTAGTTTTTTGATGACTCTTAGACGCCATGAAAGAGGTCATCACTGAGACAAAACTTACAGCAAAGGGTCAATTCCTCTGAATTATCTGCCAACTTCATGGCCAAAGTATTGGACAAAGTGTCATCAAGGCTTAAACAAGCACTAGCAATCCCCACAAAATTTTCCGTTTTTATTCAAAAAAAGTAACATTTGATTTCAGAATGATATTTCCCAAAACACCGTGAGATTGGGAGAGAGTTGGCAAGTCTGGAGAAAATAGTTTTACATTTATGTTTGATAATATAGTGACAATTCTTACAGAGTCTCCAATTTTGTAGCTTGGGTATACTATCCAGGGAGGAAGTACAAGAGTCCTATTCAGTCCCTTTGCAAAAGATAGTGATCCCAAGAACTGATCAGCTTGGTTTCCAAATCGACCTGTATACAATACCAAATAAATTTAAAAAAAATAGTTTTTGCTGGAACAGTAGAGGCACACCTGCTGAGCAAATAGACGGGGCTATCATTAGGGCCATGGGACAAATAGACAGGGCTGGGCAAATAGACAGGGCTGTCATTAAGGGCCAAGGGCTAGGGATTTTCCCCGGGTAAATGACCACAAGCACGACCCCAACATATACACTTTTTACACACGACTATGAAGAACATCAATTGACAATATTCTTTGGGTGGTATTAAGTTCCACAATACCCTCGACTCTTTGTTGATTTTACAAAAAAAAAAAAACCGAATTAACCACATAGGCCTCTGCACCAAGATACATCTAACTCATTCTGTTAAGTAGTGATTCTTTTATGTACTATGAATAATGCTTTCATAATAATTTATAGCTTACCCATACAGGGACAGTAAACAATGTACCCCGTGCTCTGATCATTGGAAGAAAACGAGATTGGTTGTTGACTTCCTGCAACATCAAACGCTATTTGCTCATCGAGATTTTCTTTTCCACTAATGGTAACTAAAACTGATAAATATGAAACTAAAACTAATGCGAAAGAAGAGCAAAAAGACGCTGAATCCCGTTTCACGGTCATTCTTTTAAGATAGTAAACATCGACCATCATCCAGCGGTCACCCGAAGGAGCAGGTAAACAAATGTATTAATAAAGAACCTTATCTGGTGTGACTCGTTCGAAGTTCTGCGATCGGAACATTTCATGTCTCTTTTTTCGAAGGATGTTGGAGCTCTTCAAAATGCTAATTTCATCAAAAATGCGTTCAATCTTAGTAATCAAGCAGAAAAATAATTAAACACAGCTGTAGAACATTTCGTCTATCATATATGACGTATTTCGCCTCTGCCATGTATGACGTAGGGTAACATCTACGGTGTTCGAGTCCTTGCACAGGCTCCCCAAGATCGAATAATAAAGATTTGTAGCCTGTAAGTCTACGACAACAAATTACAACGACTTGACAGACTTAAAAAGCTGACCGACAACGACCTTACTTAGTACTATACAGATTTTGTTGATTTAACGCACTGACTAACAATGGGGTTAACCGACTAGCGACAAAGGGTCGAAAAGGGCGAAAAATGTTACCGTCTACCGACAAAACGCGCGAAAAAAACTACCGACTACCCACATGGACCGACATTATCTATATTTTTTTCAGAAAGAAGAGCATATTGTATTTTTTCTGCCTTCAGGAAGTAACCAAAGATACCACCGACTTTGTAAATTTTATTGAAAAGACAAAGATGAAAACCCGAACATTTCTTGTTTCGATGGACGCCACAAGTCTTTTTACAAATATACCACATAAAAAGGGGATTGAAATCGGTTTGCAGAGCGTATGAAAATTTCTACGAAGCAACCCACCTATTCCTACATATTACCTGCGCGAAATGCTTAGATTAATCCTCAAAGAAAATTCTTTTCAGTTTAATGGGAAGCTCCACCTACAAACCCACGGTACCGCGATGGGCACAAAGACAGCAGTTTTCCTTTGCCAACATTTTCATGCCATATATTGAAACACAAAGTCTAAGCAAAACTGTCTTTAAACCAACTGTTTGGAAACGCTACATGGATGACTATTGTTCGCTGTGGGACATAAGTAAACCAGAGCAAGCAAACTTACATTACCCTACTATTAAATTCACCACCGAAATTCACTGAGACAATGTTTTTAGACACATTTGTTCAAAGACGGAAGATTCAACGAAAAAGCTATCCTTGATATAAAGATACATCTTAAACAAACGAAGCCTTCCACCCCACTCATTTTGCCCCTTGTCAACCACTGACTTGTCACAGGAGGAGTCTTTATAGCCTTAAGCAACGTTTAAGAAAGTATTTCAAATGCTTAATGGACATGGGCTACCAAGGTACACAGTGTGAAAGAAAAATTTCCATCAGAAATAACTAAAACTCACAGAAACTGGAATTCCGCGCTCCTGAAACAAAGCAGCAAGGAAGAAAAAGAAATGTTACCTTTCTTGACACAAAGCCCAGACCAGCAGTTAATGTCTACCATAAAAGAAGCTTTAATTGAAAAGTGGAGTTTCATACAAAAACAACCACTACTTTGCCAAATTTTTAAAGAACCACCTATTAGTTCCTACAAGAAAGAAAAATCATGGCAAAGAACACTTATGCTTGTTAGAGCCAACATATTAAAGGTCTACACCCGGTTTCACGTCGGTATAGATGTCTCTTCAGCAAAAAATGCTGCTATCAATGAAGGCCCTGGGGAAAAAAATATAAATATATATATAAAACTAGCTTAACCTTTAAGCCCTAAGAGTGATCAGTGTCAAATTTCTCCTTGTAATATCACTGCTTTTATAAAACACAGTAGTCATGAGAATTGAGGACATGATCACACAAGATGAATCTAATTGATACTTCAACAAATTCTCCCCACTTCTTCTATTGAAAACGTATAGGGACAACAAATGAGAAGTTGAATTTTAGTGTTAGGGTTTAAAGGGTTAAATTACAGTAACTAAAAATACACTAAAAGTTAAAAATACAACAAGATTTAATAAAAAAATCATTTAAAAAAGCTAAAATACAGCAGTTAAAATATGTTTAAAAGCTAAACTAATAAGAAAACTTAACAATTAACAAAAAACTTTTGATCTATATAATTCCAAAATACGAGTTTTAAAAATCACAACTGACTTAGAATCCTTCATTTTACTTGCAATATTATTAAAAAGTTTAGATCCATTAAAATAAAAAGACTTCCTTGCCGTCTCAGTTCTGACTTTGGTGAGCAGAAAGTTCTGCCGACTTCCCCTCGTGTTGTGGATTGTTTTAAAAACCTTAAAATAGTCTTTAAAAAACATTGGAGAGGATCCCTTCAAGCATTTAAAAGTCACTTAATAGTGTGCATATCACGCCTCATAGACAAGGGAAGCCACTTTAATTTCTTCTCGGCGTCTCAATCTTTGGTATTCAAAACTCTTTGCTGCCCCTCTTTGTGCTCGATCTAACTTATCACGTTCTATTTTCCCAATGCTGCTCCAAGCCATCGCAATAATCCATAACCGGCATAACAAGAGACTGATAAACTTTATTGGCTACATCGACAGTTAGATTGTTTCTAATTCTTCCGAGGACACCGATTCTTTTGGAAATCTTAACCAGTAGCTTATCCACGTGTTGTTTGAAATTAAGATTTGCATCTATTAGCACACCAAGGTACCGTAAAATTCCGAAAATAACCCCGGGGCTTATATTTTTCAATGGCCCCTTTTATGGGGCTTATTTTTGGAGGGGCTTATATTCGGAGGGGCTTATCTACGGAGGAAAATTTGCGTTTCAAAATCGATTGGGCTAGTCATATAGTTGGAAGTAAATTTACCGTTTTTGCCTTTTTTACTTTATATTTGAGGGCAATTTTCCAATTACAAGCCCCCGGGGGGGCTTATATTTGGAAGGGCGATTTAACGGAGGGTTTTTTGCTTAACCGGTTTGGGGGGCTTATACACGGGAGGGGCTTATTTTCGGAATTTTACGGTATTTGTAATGTTGTGCTTGATTTATCGGCTTATCCCCGAGGAATAAGGTAAATGGCCCATCTGAAAAGGTAGCCGAAGCGATTCGTTGTTTAGTGCCGAAAAGAACGCATTCGGTCTTCACAGGATGAATGCACAGCTAATTAATATGGGTCCAGGACTGCAACTGTTTTAGATCTTTATTCAAAACAGTACTTGTGCCACGGCCGATATTGGAGTCAGCGTAGAAAAGGACAGCATCGTCCGCATAAAGTAAGCCATTGATGTAAATCGAAAACAAAATCGGACCAAGTATGGACCCTCGTGGGACGCCAGATTTTATCTGCTGAGGTGCAGACTGTGCGCTGCCATAGACAACAGATTGACATCGATTCGTAAGATAGTTTTCGAACCACCTCAGTTCATGGTTTTTGATACCATATGCAGGCAGTTTCTTTAGGAGAAGTTGGTGATTTACACTGTCGAAGGCTTTTCGAATTCGACAAACACCACTGCTGTAACACAACCTTCGTCAATGCCTTTCCTAATACAGTCAGTGAAATATGTAACCGCGTCCTGGGTAGAATGATTTTTTCGAAAACCACACTGGAAGGGAGATATTACGTATCCAAAAGGCCAGAGTGGATGTTTCCCTCTGAGTGCAATTAACCTCTCTTCATTACTTTTTGTAGTGCCCTGTAATCAAAAGGGAAACCAATTAGTTCGCATTTGGTGATTTGGTGATTTAATCGGTCACGGCTATATTAGCAAACAAAAGTGAAATAAACGATCATGTTGCATAAAGAAACCAGAGTTAATGAAGTTTAAGTTCAATCAAATGATGCATTGACTGCATTGTTACAAGTTTTATACGTTTTATAGGGAAACTGAATTAAAGACAAAATGAATATTAATAATTAACATGCATTTTTACTTATTATTAACTGAGATTAACTGACAACCGACAAAGATCGAAAATTTTAACCGACTACCGACAAGTGGACCCCAGGAGCCCATCAAATGATGGTGAACGAGACATC
Source organism: Porites divaricata (assembly GCA_038088405.1). Lineage (NCBI taxonomy): Eukaryota > Metazoa > Cnidaria > Anthozoa > Scleractinia > Poritidae > Porites > Porites divaricata. The sequence goes on from JBBMOI010000003.1 coordinate 8,140,615, forward strand.
TGAAATGCACCGCGTCAAAACGAAACAGAAACTGACAGTCGACTCGGCAAGATACAAAAAACGCTAGAACATAGTCATACTGCCGCAGACAAGGGACGGGTGACTGTTTTTTGGACAAGATAGACTACAACGACAAAACGGACGCACTTTTTAACGTACGAAAAACTTAAATAAGACCCGACACCCGTACTGCAACGCAAACAGTCACGGACGATAAACTGCCCAGTAGAAAACCAACACCAGGTGTCCGACCGTTTCGTTGCAAAATCTTTTCGCTTCAAAAGTCATTTCAGTGCATCATGAAGTCGATTAGAGCGATTTTCGTATGACCTTGAAAAATGGTTTCGATAAGTGTTCGTCATCTGTTTCATAAGCCAATGGATGAAAAGAGCAAAACATGAACTCTTCGTTTTCCCGCCAAAGAAATCCCTAGTATGGAGAAGGCATTGTTCGATTGGCCAATCGTGTTGCAGTATGACGTCAAAGCGAAGGATCCATTGATTTCTAGAAAGTTCTTGGGCATGAAGTTTTTTTACGCGAGCGTTCGCTTAACCAACCAAAAGCCACGCACGCACGTTTGTATCCGTTCGATAAACCAATCAAATCGCTCTATTTCCGTTCGTTTGTTGTTTCTGTTTTGTTCGCGCGTTTTCATTTCAAGGTCATACGAAAATCGCTCTATCTGCAAAGCATTTTTCGTTTCACAGAAATGACATATTTTCCTTGAGTCCAGCTCAGTCCCGTTCCACCTAATGACGTCAGATGTGAAGACTGGTGAAGCTCTCCGTGTTCCTCTATAAGGAGTCCCGGCTGTTGCCTCCGATTTGAGAATTCCGATGCAACGCACTTTTAACAAACTAACTCGCTGCTTAGTAGGAGCCACCGATTTAAATATCTATGATTATCATCTCTAAAACCAAAGTTTTCTGTATTTTTCCCAATTGATGCTATGCAATTGATGCAAAACCGGGCATATTACAGATTCAGGCACGGATCCACACCGGTTTCCACTGTTTTACGGAAATCGGACAGATTTTTCATGATAAATATAAATTTATTAAACAAAACAATTTTCCAAGTTGACATCTGTCAAATGGTTTTGGCAGCCAGTAAATATCCTGTCTGAATGACCCCCCTGAAGCTTGCTTTTTCGGCGCTCGTTTAGGAAATCGGTCAGTATTTATCCTAGATCCGCACCTGAGATTTAATAACTTTGGACCATGAGTTTCTGCCCTACACTAGTGAATAAAACTGCTTGCATTGATAAGACAGCTTTGTTGAAAATTTTGATTGATTTCAGAGGAAGAGAGGGAGAATTTTAGAATGGCTCAAAACTGATGCGTTCAATAAAAAACGGATTCGAACTTAACAGGCCCTGATTGAAATGGCAGACAAATTCACCTCAACAAACACCAAGCTGAAGTTGTCTGCCAATTCACTACCTGTTCGCCAACTCCAATTCCATTTACCGTAAGCTGGAAAAAAGCAGGGAACCATTGCGTCGTGCAAACGGACGCAACATCGTTGGGAGTTGTTGCGTCCGTTTGCTCGTAGCTAAACTAAGTTTGACTGGTTTCAATCTTTGCGCAAAAACTCCCAACAACACGCAACGACGCAAGCGAACGAAAAATCTGACATCCAACACTTTTGGGAGTTGTTGGCCAAAATTGTTGCGTCTGTTTGCACGGCCGGGCTTAAGAACAATGATTTTTCAGGTTTTTGTCCAAAAATACTTATTATTGCACAGCTGCAACTCAGCTATACCGATGATTTTTATGCACCGAAAATTTTCGTTTCTACGTGACCTAAATCTTATACAGTAGCTTACAAAAAAAACTGTTCGTGTTTGCTTCACTGACATGTCGCGTGAGAACAATTTTCCACGGCAATTAGAATTCTTTTGTTGGCAGGCTGGAACAGGCATAAAAAAAACCACAATGAACATATCTGATTAGCATGTTTTGTGCACATGTGTGAAAATGACAGGCAACGTTCTATTTATTCTACTCCGGACTTCGCATTTTGTATTTTAGTTTTCAGCATCTTTGACGAGTGATTTTTCATAAGGAAAGTTGAATTTAAGGCAGTCTTTTATCCTATTATAAACTACAATGGTAAGTAAGAACTGAAATATTCGAATATCCTGGTAAATCTACATGTATGCCGTTTATTCATTTACTTATATTTTATTTCTTTTCCCTGTTTTCGGAAAAAAATAAACCCAAAAGATTCGGATAAGGCTTGAATCAAAGAAGAGGAAGAACCACCCTTGATCCTCAGTTGAAGTCATGATCAATTGCGGCGCTAACTCGAAGATCATCGCAAGAAAATGAACAAGTCGCCCGCTTGCTCCTTTCAACCTAAAGCGGAGTTAAATATTAAGAAGCGTGCAAACCGGTGCAAACCGTTTTATTTCTAAATTTGATCAAGGTAATAAGAAAAACGTAAACATCAGGAAACTCGAGAACTGAGCTGGTATATAAAACTCGAGAGCATCTGTGGAGTCACCGAAGTAATGTATTGTTATACCACCCGCGCGGAACTTAAAAATTCAGAATAGCCTTACTATACTAAATAAAGACTCCAAATTTGAATTTAAATTGTTAAGTTCTCAAAGCATACTATGAATTCATTTTAAGCTACAATTTAAATTTGAAAAATTTTAAAATTTTTCGTAAAATCTAAAACAAGGAAAAGATATAGAATTCCAGCCGGACGAAAAGTGATATTTTCCATTGTGAAATAGGTCGAAACAAGGCCGGTGACGAAAAAAAATCCTTTTTTTCTCGTCTAAGCGACCCGCATTTCACCTGCAGCTGTTCATACATGGAGGATCTGTTTGCATTACCTTAAAGTGACACCTAACAAATACAGTAGTTTTTTGTTCAGCTTCTCAAAGAGCAAAGGGCTTCAGAAAAGTTTCGTGCTGAAAATAGCCTAAATGGCTCACATAGTAAGTTCGAGCGAGGACTTATCATTTGTAGCCTGCAGAAAAGACGCTACTTTTTCGCGTTTTTCGGGAGAATTCCTCCGTCGCGCGTGTCTCGCACGCTACACGCTCGCTTCGCGCTTGCCTTCGCTCGCCTGTACAACGCGAAAAACTAACGCCTGTTCTGTAGGCCAGGAGCCCATAACCCGGAGCGTTCAACTGCCATAAATTCGTGCAACGGCGTTTTTACAAGTGAGTTTATTTTTAGATAAGCTTTTCCCGCGGAAAATAACTGTTCCACGAAGTCAATTACTGCATTTGATCGTCGCTTAGACTGTTAGTAGCTCGCTTGGGCCTTTTCACATTCGGCTATTTCGAAGATGATTTCGATTTAATTCCCTTTGCGTGCATTATGCGTTGTCGTCGACGAAGTAGACGTCCTGGCTAGGTTTTGCAAATCTTCTTCTGAACTGGTAGTTTCCGTGTAAATACTGAAATTGTCGTTTGAAGTACTGTCAGAAGACTCCCTTGAAGATTCCTCACGTGTGTCCGCTATGTTTTTTTCAATGTGAAGGAGTTGTCCTAGTTACGTATTAAAACTTTATCGTTGATGACGCAATTGCAAGTGATTGGCTTTTTAAAAGCAATTCGCGGGAAAAGCTTATCTAAAAATAAACCTACTTGTGAAAACGCCGTTGCATAGGCGCAGTATGGAAGTTAGACGCTCCAGGTTATGGGCTCCTGGTAGGCTAAATCATTTCCGACGAGTAGTTCCTCGTTCTCAAGCTTCTGAGGCCGGTTAAATAGCTACAGTAGGTGGCTCCTGAGCACTTAGCACAAGGGCAACATTACATTAATGGTGAAAAGTTCAATGCCTTGTTGATTCTAGCTTTACAAAGAGCATAATGTATTTTTATTTCTTACATTTTCAGGAGGTATTCCATGTGAACACCAAAGGAACTCTCCTGTTTCAGGACTGGAGATATACTTCCATATCAGGTCAGTACGAAACTCTTTTACACCAGAATTACCGGCCATATTGCGGTAGCATTAGTAGTATTGTACTAGTTCTTACATACTACCTTTCACACTGGAAACTCTCCTTTGCGACACTTTAGACTGCAAAACAGTAGGGTTTTTTTTTTCTCAAAATCAGTAAAGAAATCGGTAAAGCGTGACGCGAAGCTCGCGAGAGAAAAAAGAGACATATTTTTATTTTTAGCGTCTCTCCCCAGTCTCGCTCTCTGTTTTCAACCTCGTTCGAGGCTTTTTGTTTGACTGCTCGCGCGTACTTGAATACACAAAATACGGACTGTTTTACAGTCTAGCGACACTTCTACTCAAGGGACACCTCCATTCAGGGAACACAAAATTTGCTCCCGGAAAAATGTTCACATAATTCAGTTGTATCTTGTTACCTCTACTGAAGGGACACCAGCTCTATTCAAGGGAAGGGGACAACTTTTCTGGGTCTCAAAACGTTGGTTTGACCTCCATTCAGGGGACACCTTAGCAATCAAAAAGTGACTGACCACAAAAATCGTCGATAAGTTTAAGTGTTCACTAGTCACAATGATGACAGCTTTCAAAACACGAGTTAACTCACTTAAGTCGATGTACTGCATTTGTGGTCATCGCAGACATACATACATACATTATCTAGCTGCTTGAAATAATGACGACAGCAGATAATTCCTTAGCCTGCGAGAACAGATGCCTTTTTCAGATCTAATTAAGATATTTCATTTGTTGGTTAATTATTAACAACCTCAGCCCAACCTCCATTCAGGGAACACTTGCCTTGGTCCCAAGGATGTCCCTGAATAGAGCTTTAAAGGCTCCACCGTATTAAGTTTCTCCTGAGCAGAGTTAACCTAGCCTGCGAAAACATCCGTTTCTCCTCGCTCTTCGCCGCTGGGGAGGTGTCCCTCAGCGGCGATGAGCGAGGAGAAACGTTTGCCGTTCGCAGGCTAGAGTTAACCATACTAGAAGCCTATGGTTAGAAGCTATACCTCTCTAATTGATTCTTATTATTTCTTCGTTTCAGCCCTTGTTGGAGTCTGCTTAGCAACTTTTTTATTTACTGCATTATATGAAGGAGTTAAAATATTTAGAATATGGCTAGAGTCCAGACCTCTGAGACTCTTGATCCGAGACGTAACACAATCGTCAACTACAAATGAAGATGACGATGCTCAAAGCGCATTCAACTCCAATGGGAGTCTGCAGCAACGTATAATTAGATTTCCTAGACAGAGGTAAATCCTGTTGAATAGTGTGCATTTGGCACTTATTAAAACATAGGCTGGTACCAGACTCGGTAGTGGGAGGAAAGGCACAAAGACAAAAGGGTGACACAGCAAAAATCGGCGAGCGAGGCGAGCCTAGTGGTGGGCTAAAGAGGGGGAAAAGCCGCCACCCTTCCCAGACTACCGCTTGGCACGCTTAGCTCGCCAAAATTTTTTTTGTTCGCCCCAATTTTTTTACGCTTTTTCCCGCAATGCGCAACCTGGTCCCAGGCCAATTAAAGATAATAAACGTTATTTAGCTAAGCGTGAAGTGTTAAACCTGGGGGTTTCAGGCGAGAGGAAAAACCTTCGTTCCAGTTTTATCCTCTTCAGTCTCTGTTTTGCTGGCGGTACTTGACTGAAATGATGCTTGCGTACCAAACTCGGCACTGGCTTGTGAGTGAATGGGTGACTCCCGAGGAGATCAACTTCGTCAGGCAGGGTATTTTCCTCGAAACGAAGCTTACATGAGATCAGAGTCGTGTGCCGTTGGGTTGCTAAGCCCGAAAGATTTCTGTCAGCTTTAAGTTTGGAAAAGGAGATGATTACTGAAATGTAAACTTACGCGAGGTAAATATGGGGGATTTGTACAAGGTCTTGGCTTTTAGCATTTGTAAAGTCGTTCGCGTCGCTTGTCAGTCGCGTAGGTGGTTTGTGTGCGTTTCTCTCGGGGCGTAAACAAACTAACTACGCGATCGACAAGCGACTTGAACGACTTCGTAAATGCTAAAAGCCATGCCGGAAAGAAGCCTCTGCACGCTGGGGCGCACACGCTGGGTAGGAGCGAGTAACTCCCGCACCACACCCATGTCACGCCGTTTTCAGAGGGCGGTTTACTTTTAGAAGTCACAGTTTGGAACACTTTTCCCGGGGAAATGGAAGCGCCGTTCTCTCTGTGAGCGCATTGGCAGAAGGGAAAACTAAGCGTTTGAGTCATGATCATTGAAAGGTTATAAAGAAAAAGACTATGTTAGATCTGCAGGTTTCTCTGACTCGTTCTAAGAAACTGGTCGGTGAAATCGACGTGACACGAGTAAAAGTTGGAAGTTGCTAACTCTGGGTTATGAGCTCCTGGTTGTAATCAACTCCGTTTATACTTGTTTCAGCGGGAAGTGGAGAAAAGACATTCACTTGTTACAGACGTTTCTACATGTGCTGCAGGTGTTTGCTGGATACGTACTGATGCTCATAGTGATGACGTATAGCACGTGGCTTGGCGTCGCAGTGATCGCTGGGGCAGGAACCGGATACATAGTGTTTTCAGCGATTTTCCCGGATAATTTGCGATTCCAAAGAAAAATCGATAAAGGTTTCCAATTGGGGGAAATTTCATGTGAAAACGACTCTAGGTTAATTGATAATTAAAGAAAGATGGTGAAAGGTTTAAATTTTTATTCAGAAATAAATGACACCTAAAATACTGCATCATCACATTCCGCTTACACAAGAGCCGATTACTTATCGGCTCCTGGCTTACAAGAAAAAAAATCTAACCTCACGCCAATGTCATTCCCAGATGCTAGGATCTTGTCGGTCAGCACCAAGAATTAGCCTATCCCGCTAAATTAGGGTAGTAGTAAGGCTCTGGTGAAAGATTGACCCAACCTCGTTCCCAGGTTCTCTCTCTCGCTCCGTAGGGACATGTGGGGGAGAATCCTGAGAACGAGGTTGAGATTGACCTCGCGCTATTCATTCTCGTACCCAGAGTCTTCTGGCTTTTTGTCCAGCAGGCCCCAGTTGTTCAAAAGGTGGATAGCTCTATCCACCGTATAAATCACTATCCAGTGGATAGCGCAATTGGTCTCCCTAACAATTATCCACTGGATAGAGATTTATCCGGTGGATAGTGCTATCCAGCTTTTGAACAACTGGGGCCTGATCATAAAGATTGCTTGCTCCCGGCTTAGAGTCCACTTTTTAGTACTCAATACTCAAAAGGGAAAGCCTGTTCAGGCGTTCAGATAGAGGGAACGGGGCAAAGGGAAGTCAGCAGGAAAAACAGCGAGGAGGTGGGGCAGGGGAAGTGATGAGGAACGACTGGTTCGCAACTCCGAACGTACTAGGGCTCATTATCCTTTTTTCCTTAGCTAAATCTTAGCTCTTCAAACGCCGTGTTTATCTAGAGAGCTGCCAGAACAATGTTAAGCTGATTGTGTGAAGATGCACAGTACCTTTACGGAAAAATAAGATGTAAACAAGAGCCTTTAATCTTTGTTGTCAGGGAAGGAAGGGGGGGTATTTACTCTGACAACACCCCATTGGTGGCTTACTTAACCCATTATAATGGAGTTGGACAAGTGCCGATCTACCCTCGGGAGGTTGGCTCGATTTCCGCCGCTTTCTCGGGTCCGCCGAGGAGCGCGGGATCGTTTCCCGAACAGCGGCTGGTAATCAGGCCGAGCATGTGCGGGAGGCCGGGGGTTCAAATCCTGGCCGAATCAACGCTCAGGGACGTTAAATAACTGACTGGTGAGAAAGTGCAGCCTTTGATATCACAGGACAAAATAACGGATTCCCATTTTTGGATATTTTAGGGTATTTAAAGAATACCCATAAAAATCCCAAATTTGGCAAAGTGAGACAAGTCCCAACCAGGGAATTCCCAACTAAGTTCCCAGATTGGGACTTGTCTCACTCTTCCAAATTTGGGATTTTTGATGGGTATTCTTTAAATACCCTAAAATATCCAAAAAAGGGAATCCGTTATTTTTTCCTGTGAATGATATCTGCCCAAACGGTTAGACTTTCTAGTCTTCTTGGATAAAGACGATAAAGGACAGGCCCCGTCTCTCGACCTATTCTCACAAAAATATTCTAGTCGTTAAAACACACGCTTCGTAAAGACGGAACGTAGTCCTCGGCGTGGTGGTTTATCACAAATTCATGTTTACACTGGCGGGAACATTCCGTGACTCACGGCTACAATATTAGGGAACTTAAGCAAAGACGTTTTTGAGCGACGCACGTCAACCGGAAGTGAGGTCTTCTCCCTTACTATATGCCTTGACGCTAAGAAATTGGTATTGATAAGTTTCTTTTCTCTTATAAGGACGATTTACCTGAGAGTTTCAACCAAACCACCGCTCAATGATGCAAAACGTTCACTTCCGGTTGACGTCCGTCGCTCAAAAACGCTGTTGCTTAAGCTCCCTAGCAGTCCGGTAACAAGACGTTGTAAATTAGTGAAACTATCCCTGAAAGCCCTAAGGGGAGAGGATGGTAGAATATTTACGATTTTTTCACGGCAATTGGACCTTACCATTATGTCACTAGCTAGCCCAACTGGGTCTTTCGGTAAGCGCAGGGGTTAAGACTATCTTACCCTTCGGAGAAGGGTTGGTAAGCTACGCACAGTATCATTATCGTCGTCATCATTATCATTATTGTCATCATCACCATCATTAAAATACGATTACGGATGAATTTATTCTTTATTCATACACAAAAATATCATAACATACAAGCATATACTATCCGCATATAGTTATAATTCTTTCAGCAATTTTCCCTTTCACGGAATAAAATTAACAAACAATTCCTAAGAACCAACAGTGATTAGTAACATTAAACGTCAAGCGATGCCTGACTCTCATGGATTGTTTGTTTGGAAAAGCAAACGTTTTTATGTCTTTTGGCCTTGCGTCCACATTAAAACGATCAAAACGGAGGATTACTATAACCAATGTTTCGAAAACGAAAATCGAAGCTTCTCCATTGCGGAGAGGCCTTTTGAAATAGGGTTTCACAAAACGCTTATGTCATAGCTTCTTGCATTCATTGCTTCTAGCCTGAGAAAGACATGTTATCGCAGTGAACTTCGTTTTTGATTGCTTAGTGTGGACTTTTCAAAAAATGAGATAAAGCCTTAAAAGCTACATCGGCAAATAATTAAATTGAAGGTTTCGCGGACAACGTGAAAAGGAATCAGCAAATTTTTCCCGGCCAATGAATTCCCCGTTGAAAATTTCAATTGGTAATTATCTTGGTAGACTCTAGATCATAGGTTTGAATTTCTTAGCGGATTCATTTTCCTTTGTTCAACGTTGGTGACATAATAAACATTGCCTTTCATGTTACTCATTCGGTTTCCAAAAACGCGCAGAGAACTAATTCTAAAAATTTTCACTCCTGGAAAAACGGTAGTGCTGGCAGTTCACAGTTTCCAACAAATATGACACAAGATCACACATGACGATTTTAAAAACTAGAGAAAAATAGCCCCTGGAAATCTGGATAAAACTTAAGGAAATTCAGCCAAAAATAGTTAAAATGTTAAAGACTACTTTCAACATAGCTCAAGGAACCATAAAATAAAATAATCAAAATAAATAAAAAATATCCAAGTTTTCACCCACAAAAATAGATTACCTGTATGATTGGTTTACCACTAAAACAGTTACTATGTTCAACCTCTATACCCACTGGCAAATATTAAATTAACTTAGATCAGAAACCCATATGAGTTTCTGCTTAGATATAAATTGTAACAGAGCACTTCTTGCTAAGATGAACATTTCACATTGAAACAAAAATAACACAAAAACTTATTTTCCCTAAAATAGAAATAATAAGATTGATTAAAACTATCTGGTATTTTTGTATGAGTTATTAGTAAAGCCCTTGACACTATTAATATGAATATTAATATAACCCCACAAGTGGAATATTTATTTCTTAATATGAATGATAAGGGGGTCAATCCTAATATCAATACTGCAGCAATGTAGGGACAATATGAATTTGGTATACTGTAGGTACTAAAGATAACTATTTGCAATTGTGAAGTGTCTGTTTGCTCAGTGGCAAATCCAGGGGAGGGGCCTGGGGGGGCCTGCTCCCCACCCTCCCCCCCCCTCTATTTTTACACCAAACTGAGGCCCAAAGGGTCAAAAAAAATTTTTTTGAGACTGGGCCCCCCTCTTTTCTCAGGGTCTGGATGACTGCCCCCCCCGCCCCCCCCCCCCCCCCCCTCTCCCCACTTATCTGAAAGTCTGGATCTGCCACTACTGCTCATGCTATTTGGATCATATTTGGATCCAACTTCAAGTTACGACATTGTTGAAATAATGTTTTTTTTTAACCATTGGGAGTTAGCAAGTAACTCAACCCTTATCTAGGTGCAAGAGTCGGCAGCTTGACTCAACATCACAGCTGAGCTGAGCTTTAGAGTCTGTCCACTTTGAATAATTGAGATTTCCAACTGGAAACTATCAATAATCACAATAACCTAAAAATATTATTAACGCCAGAACTAAAAAATTTGGTCATACAATCAAGGACAAAACAATTTAAATGAGTGAAATAACAAAAAAAAACAAAGCTTGCGATTGCAGTGGTCACCAATCACAGAAATCACATTACTGACTATGGCTAAAGTATTAACAAATTAATAAAAAAAGAATTATTATATTAGCCAAGAAAATGTGAGGTCATAACATTTGTAAAACTTGAGAAGAAGACAGCTCTAAATTAAAGAATTGTTATGCATTGCATTTTGAGTTTGAGAACGACTATATATTTTAAGCCTGCTCTCAACTGATCATTTTCCAGCTACTTGTGCCAACTGCTGCAATTGTACCAATTGAATAAATAATTTTTTGTTGTATTCAAACCTTCAAAATCTGGACACAATACATGCAAAAAAGATAGCCTGTTGGAATTATTTAATATATAGAAGCATATGAACTTTTCTGATTGGTAACAATTAACTGCAGAAGCCATCTGTTATTAACGGATATAAAAGGTCTTGATCAAACAAATGTACTATATAAAACAGTGTTTGTTGTTTGTAAGCTAAAGAAACTGTAGTCTTTGAGCAAGCTCTCCATTACTTTGAGGGAGTAGCAAGAAGTCACACAAGAGCAGCACACAGAAGAAGACACTTGCTATAAACGGAGAACTTGCTCGCAGGCTAACGAAACTGATGAAGTATTCTTTCTCTGCTCATGTTCCAATCTTGTTTTACAAAATTACTTCTGCAGGTACATAAAAATGAAGCTAATACATCATACTTTGAAAAACAAGTTTCACTTTTGTACAAATCTATATGCCAAACTTTGTTAGCTAAATACACTGTATGCATGTCATATAATTATTACACCTTGAAAGAAGGTTGCTTACCTATTTGTATCATGGATATGTAAAATAATGTTCAAATTTTCTAATACAATTAAGTCATGCACATAAAATTGTAAATTACTCTATATCAGCATTACTTATGATTTATGGTGAGGTGGGACAGGGCATGAAAGTTCTCAGGGGAGGGGGAGGGGTGGGAAAAGAAAGCAGGAAGTGGGAATATCCTTTGGTGGAATGTGACATGGGCTAGGGGGAAGAAGTGCTGTCGAAGGGGAAAGGAAGAAACTGAACTTCAGATTTAAATTTGAAGGCACATTAAAACCAATATTTGCAATTTCAGAGTAAAAAATATGCCAATTGTTTTAGGACAAGGACCTAGATTTGAGTGCAAAAAATATACCAACCAAACATAGCACTTAGAGTTGCTGTACATCCTGTAGCATTTTGGGAATTTCAAGACACAATTCTCAAAGTCAAAAGTTACGTTAAGTTCAGAGCATTTGGAGGTTTATCTTCAAGGGCTTCAAATTAAGGGGTTTTGATCTCTGACCTGGTTCCCACTTCCAAGCATCTTTCTGGGGTAGATCTAGGGAGAGTGTAAGGGTGGCTAGTTGACCCCTTTGGCAGAAACACCTTAAACTTGCTCTTTTATCAAAACCTGGTGAAAATTACAAAAATTGGGCAAAAAATATTTCATCAAAATACTCTAATTTGTTCCTCAGAATGCTGGAAAACACATAATTTCTGAGGACCAAAACTGGAAAATGTTCCAGGGGAGAGTTTCTACATACTGTCCTAAATAAGCCCCAGACTGAGTACCGGTACCCCTGGGGAAAACCCTTGTCCCTCCTCTCCACCTACAACTTGGGTGCTTACCATTTGACAGAAAAATCTGGTTAGGTTTTCAAAGCATAATAGTAAGCAATTTTCCAGTTTTATGCAGAACTTTCTCATCTGTCACGGTTTGAATCCAAAAAAAGGGGACAATTTGTGTAGCACGAGTCTGGAATTATACCAAGAAATTGGTAAATGGCAAGCAATATTTTGTTTGGTTCATACCAACTGGAATGAATGGACTACCTCAAAATGTACTCCACCTCCATTTCCGGTCTGAAAAGTCACCTTACCATTTTTACCTTCCATCCGGAATTCTGAAATTTTCTGCCAAAAGGTAGGCACCCTGTATGTAGAAAATCCTAGCTACAAAAATGTGCTTAGCTATTGGCAATCAGTGGCAGTGTTCATAAATATCCACCACTTTATTAATCATCCAGCCAAAGACAAAATATCCAAAGCCTGCACCAAGGACCACAGCAAGACACAGCCACACATTGTACGTCATAAAGATCAACATGAGGAAATAACTGATAGTAACCTGCACAACATGGAGAAAGGTTTGAAGGAAATGATGCCAGTTGAATATGCGAGAGCTGAAATAAACAACAACAACACATGATGTGTTTAGCATTCAAGACTGAACATCACCCAAGTTGAGGAATAAAGTTTGGCCTGTAACACCTTATACCTAACTGGCACTTTTAAATTTTGCATTTTTTGCTACAGCTAAAACATAGTGAAATTAAAGACCTGCAAATAAAAGTCCTCGCAATATTTAAAACCCATATGCATTGTACAAAATTCAATCCAGAGAAAAATGATTTACATGTCATAACAACAACACATACAGTGTATGTATTGACTAATACACATCCCAAACTACTAACTTGTTTTCCATTTTGCATCTTTCGCTTTGAAATAACATCAATTTTTAACTGTAAAGATTCCACATACAGAATCTCAAAAAAATTCAGACCTAAAAAGGAAGTTGAAAATGCTTGCATGAATTGCAAAATTTAATTCCCTTTTTATCATTATCTTGCAAAAATTGCAAAATGAAGTAGGAATTTTTAAGGCAGTGTTTTTGATACCTCTGCTAATCCTGCATCCTTCACGCATAAAAATCCCCAAAGACGCAAAAAAATTCATGGCATGCGTCCAGTAGGATGCAAAGAACAATCAATCAGATGTTTTGGTAAAATATCCTGTTCGTGTGATTTCTGAGGCTGTTGTTTAAAGATTCATATTTATTTTAGTCTTTTTTGGGCTTTCAATATATAGAGAAGGACTATAGCTAAATTTTCATTTCAGCAAACTGTAATAAAGAGTTTTGGCATCTGCCTCCAGATGAACTGTCTGGTTACATAAAAACCCAAGCATTTTCAATTAACAATCGACTTCTAGTTATTTTGAACTGGGACTCATTGGTTCTGGACTGGGACTCATGATTTTTCACAAGATGAGTCCCACGACACAGCATTACTTTTTGTAACAAAATCACTCTAACATAATAATAGTCCCTCTTTAAACTTTCAAAATTGTCTTTGTTCATCGCTAACTTCAAGTGAACTCAGCTGTAACAATTAAGAGTAGCAAGTTAGAGCCCTTAATGACAGCCCAGGTGCTAAAGAAAATCTGAAATTAACCAGCAAATTTTTAAGTGCATATGCACATAAAATTTAGGTGCGTAAAAAAGACAGAGGCAATGTATGAAAGGTCACATGTTAACGTAAGTTGAACCTTGCTCATCTTCAATATTAACCTGCGACACCTCACACATTACCTCTCTTTTAATCAGGCACATAAAATTTATGTCCATAAGCACATAAAATTATGTGGCAGTGGAAATCCACCTTAACTTAACAGGGGTTGGCTGCTAAATAGGTGGCCGCTTAATGAGGTTCAACTGCATTTTATTAATTTAATTATACTTCTTTTTGTTTTTTTTTTTTGGCCTTCTTTTTTTTTTGGGGGGGGGGGGGGGGGGGGTAATGCACCACATAGAAAATGTTTCTGTAAATTTGAAATTACCAGACAGTGAGTACAGTCAACCCCACTTAATATGGACACCTCATTATTAGGGACAGTCTTCTTTGTCCCTGGGGGCAGAAATCCCTTACATTTTCTCTAAATTCAACCTGCTTAATATGGACACCTCATTATTACGGACAGTCTTCTTTGTCCCTGGGGGCAGAAAGCCCTTACATTTTCTCTAAATTGAACCTGCTTAATATGGACACCTCATTATTAGGGACAGTTTTCTTTGTCCCTGGGGGCAGAAATTAAGCCCTTACATTTTCTCTAAATTGAACCTGCTTAATAAGGGCACTTCATTATTACGGACAGTCTTCTTTGTCCCTGGGGGCAGAAAGCCCTTACATTTTCTCTAAATTCAACCTGCTTAATATGGACACCTCATTATTAGGGACAGTTTTCTTTGTCCCTGGGGGCAGAAATTAAGCCCTTACATTTTCTCTAAATTGAACCTGCTTAATACGGGCACTTCATTATTACGGACAGTCTTCTTTGTCCCTGGGGGCAGAAAGCCCTTAAATTTTCTCTAAATTGAACCTGCTTAATACGGGCACTTCATTATTACGGACAGTCTTCTTTGTCCCTGGGGGCAGAAAGCCCTTACATTTTCTCTAAATTCAACCTGCTTAATATGGACACCTCATTATTAGGGACAGTCTTCTTTGTCCCTGGGGACAGAAATCCCTTACATTTTCTCTAAATTCAACCTGCTTAATATGGGCACCTCATTATTAGGGACAGTTTTCTTTGTCCCTGGGGACAGAAATCCCTTACATTTTCTCTAAATTCAACCTGCTTAATATGGGCACCTCATTATTACGGACAGTTTTCTTTGTCCCTGGGGACAGAAATCCCTTACATTTTCTCTAAATTCAACCTGCTTAATATGGACACCTCATTATTACGGACAGTTTTCTTTGTCCCTGGGGGCAGAAATCCCTTACATTTTCTCTAAATTCAAGGTGCTTAATATGGACACCTCATTATTAGGGACAGTCTTCTTTGTCCCTGGGGGCAGAAATCCCTTACATTTTCTCTAAATTCAACCTGCTTAATATGGACACCTCATTATTATGGACAGTTTTCTTTGTCCCTGGGGGCAGAAATCACTTACATTTTCTCTAAATTAAACCTGCTTAATATGGACACCTCATTATTAGGGACAGTCTTCTTTGCCCCTGGGGGCAGAAATTAAGCCCTTACATTTTCTCTAAATTCAACCTGCTTAATATGGACACCGTTAATGCGGACAACAGACACTTTTTTCTTGCCCAAAGAGCAGATTCTTATACAGTGTATGAAGCCAACCTCGCTAATGTGGACACTTTATTGTCCACTGTGTGCTGTAATAAACCTCTCTTGTTTGGAGTAAAAAAACCTTCAGTTGATATCAATGTCAATGTTCCCAGTGCTACAATGCACCAGATAGGATAAATTGTGGATGTCAATTTTAGACTATTTTGACATCAATCAAGTTATGCAGAGAACGGTTTTTAATTAACTAATGTATAATGAACAACTTTTCGAGACATTTGAGTATATTTTCATGGACATAGTCTGCACAATTATGGCTCTTTGAAGTTTAGAGATGTTTAGTTTGACGATGCTGATGTCTTGTTTTATTTCTGTAGTATTTTTTTAAAACAAAAGGTGTATTTTTTACTTTAATATCATGACCAGCTTAATACGGACACCCCCTTAACATGGACACTTTTTTCAGCATCCATATAATAAACAGAGCTTGACTGTAATGTAGATGTTTTGTGCTCTTTTGATGACTTACTGATGTTGTAGAGTGAATTAACCCCCTAACTGGCAATTGGATGAATTCATCATGATCAAGAAGGATCAGGAAGGGGTCTGCAGAAAAATGGTCAGCAGGCATTTCTATTAGTCTTGGGTGGCCTGTGGTAACTCGATCCAAACAGAGAACAACATGGGCGACAATTTGCTGTTTATTTGATCAATTTTCATTAAATTTTCAACATTTTATGGACTTTAATTTAGCAGCATACAAACTTTAGTGATGGCGATGAAACATATTGAACGTCTTTCAGCTTTGGTTATATTTTTGGGGATTTTCAATGAGTTCTGCAGCGAACTACGAGGGTAAATGTTCAAACAGTTGAACTTTCAAATGTGTTGTGCTGTCGAGGAACGGTGCTGGATTTACACGCTTGAAAGGTAACACAAAGCAAAAGTTGTCATTTTACAAAGAAACACATTGTATCGACTGGTCAAAGGTTTTAGCCTTTTTCTTCATAGTTCTTAAGCTGTTTATTAATAATAATAATACTTATATAGCACCGATATCAATACGGCTATTTTCATATTTTCATCAGCGCTTAAAAATAAAAATATTTCACAACTAAAACTATAAAAATTACCTATTAAACTACTTAAATCATAAAAAACTGCATAAAACTTACTAAAAACGAGATTAAAAAGAACATAAAATCACAAAAAAGCTTTCTGAAATAAAAATGTCTTGAGTGTCATTTTAATTAAAAGATGCTACTGAGGGGCTATATTCCTAATTGCGTAGGGCAATGAATTCCATAGTTGAGGAGCAGCAGCACCAAAAAATCGATCTCCTAATGTAATGTTGTTACAGTATTGAATTTCACAGGTTTTAGTTGCAGTCAATCACAATCTGAGTGTATAACTTGTATTTACATGCTTCTTTAACCCATTCGCTCCTGGAGATTTTGCCAAAACCCGTGTTTTGAAGCTAGTCGAGTGGTTTTCTGGTCACTGTCGTGCTACAAAGAGCTAAAACTTACCACAAACCCGTTTACCGGTCGTACTCTTCACGGCCTTCGCATCCAGATGCAAAATATCAGCTTGCGAATTTCGGGCATGCGCAGAAAGCAAAATTTTGACATAGTTTTTGGGTTTAAAAGTGACACAGCAGTCTTGACTTTTACTTTTCCCTTTCTCTCCTCCCCTCGTTTTTCGCTTTTCTTGCTCATTTTTTTCCCCTCTTGCTGGGCATTTAGTAGGCTTCATTTTGATGGGAAGAGTTTGTAGGAAAGCTTTTAAGATCTTAGGATTAGGTGAAAGCAAAGGTAGGTGGGTAATGGGGCAAGATTTTCATGGAGATTTACAGGTCAATCTTGCATGGTTTTTTGCCGTTTTCTCCGGTGTCCTTGACTGTCCTTGTTGGATTTTCATGCTAGCCGGAACAAAAATCTGAAATAAGATTGATCCATACAGAAGCTGCCTGCCGCTCCGATCTTCTTCTCAATTTTAACGCATCGCTTTTTACGTCTTCCTGCTAAATTAAGCATCTTCTCGTGGAAAAAGGGAAAAAAATTGCTCTTCAACTAGTGGTGTTTCATGCTGGGACTCCGGCGTCAACTTAAAATAATCTGGAATTTGATTCAAGAACATTTCAGAAGACAATTACGAATTCTCAAGCGCTGAGAAGCACGCTCTTGACACACAGACATTGGCCAGTATAGTTTTTTCAGTGAGAAAATCTAAGCGTTTTCACTTCCTAACGGATTTAGAGTGACAGTGGAACTTGAGTTTAGTATACTACAATCGTTTAGCGGCATAGAACAACGAAGGAGTTGAAAATAACTTTTGCCTGAACTAACCTTGACCTGCTGTGTTTATTGATGAACGAGCACGTTTTTGCTATCGAAAAGCAGTTTCATTAAATGGAACAAAGATCTGAAACCAGATTGAGATACCAATCTGAACGATCCACGTTCAGAGGTAGATCGTTCGGATTGCAATCTTAGATTGGTTTAGTCCTTAAAGGAACAAAAAATCGAATTTTCGATCGCAAAATCTGGATTTACATTGGCTAAAAGGAATGCAGCCTTAAAGTCAATTCAGAATTTAACCAGCAGCCAGTGCAGATTATACAGCAATGGTCTTACATGGCAATTTAGATTCCTGGAAAATTAACCTAGCGGCAGCATTTTGGACCCTCTGTAGCTTATTAAACTGGTAGGCTGGCAGGCCATAGAGCAGGCTGTTACAATAGTCGGCACGACTTTTTGTCAAGTTTACATTCTTTAAAAAATCCTCTAAAATAGGAATTGGGTGTTTTGGAACCAAATGAGTGGTATGTAGCTTCAAGGAAAATATATATCCACAAATTAACAGTCTGGGTCAATTTTGACTTCTTACCATCAAGATCGATGCCAAGAAATAAAATTCTTTGTTGGTTGTATTTTTAGCAGCTTCCACCTTCCCAAAAAATTTGCCAGTTAAAGGGTTAATATAACTCTAGAATAATTTTACCTTGGAGACTGCCCTTTTGATTCGGTGACAACAGTAGTCTGGGATGGTCCTATACCATATGTCTTTGTTTCGGACAAATCCACACTCACAATATAGCTGTATCTTCTCTTCAAAATCTCCCTAAGCACTTTAAGTCCTTCATAGAGGGCAGCAATAACAAAGATCGCAAAGCAGGAGCCGACAATACCTGTTTTAAGAAATACCATAATAAAAAAATCCAGTACACTCAAAAGTGTTCAACATATGAAGCAAACCTATTCAATACTCAGCTACATGTACAGGGCAAAATCATGTTTCATATCAGGTAAGAACATTTTTAGTTTTTGAGGAAAAAAATAAAGGTTTTAATTCTACTTCTGTGTTCTTTCCTCAGCTCTCAAGCATACATAAACACTATTATTTTGTTGTTACAATTAAACTGCATGGACCCAGACTGTGTTGTTCAAAAGGTCATTTAATTTGACATGATAATAATTTGCTGTCACTATTACTACCTTAATTTTACTACAAGATTAAAATCCTTCACATTTTACTTTCAATCACCAATGTCCATTATATTTCAGTGTAATTGAGAAGAGAACCACGCTGCATTGACATTTTAATTAATTCCTCTGGACACACATTGTACAATGTACATATTATTTTCTGTCCATTTCTCAACAATGTTCTGTTAACAACTGCATCACTAGTGGAAGTGGGTGCCCGGGATGTCCAGGGGCCTCCACCTTTGGCACAGCCAGCCCCTAGACAGAGGTATGCCCCCATGGCTGGCAAACCCACGCCCACCAGCCATGAGCCCCCATGCCAATTGAACCAGACACCTGTCACACCAATTTAACAATGGAAGAATAAAGCGGGAGAGGGATGGGGGTAAAAGAATGATCCAAAGGCTAAACGAAGAGAATGGCCACCAGGAAAACAGTACTGTACTCAGCACATGGAGGTGATGCGAGCAAGGTGCTTGAGCCAAATGACTGACCGCTGACCATGCACACCCATGCTTCTTGTTGTTACAACTCTGACAAATAAATATTTATTTAATTTCATGAAAAGGAAACACTGTCTGACTGTAAAACTGTAGTTTTCTGAAGATGTGAATTTGCAACAATGAAAACTGTATCTTGAAAATAACTTCTACCAATTGATGGAAACACTGTACAAGTTGGAAGAAATTAAATGTAAAGAACAAATTTAAAGAACAATATATAATTTATAACATTATTTTTTAGTAGTGTTACCTCTAGCACTGCTTAGACTTTTTTATCAGCTATTCTTAATGCGTTTAATGGATGTTACCTCCTACAGTGTCCACTTTCCAATCTTCAAACAAAATGGTTGCATTCTTACTAGCATGGAAATACATCTGAAAAGAAAGAAAACGGAAATAACTCAGTTCAAAGGCTTAGGGCCATGGTTATTCATCAAGTAACAGTTGCACAAATGAAAACCAGAACCAACACTTGCTGGTACATGTATTTCAAAAGAAAAGGGTAATGAATAGGGCTGTGTTGATACACCGATGCATCGGTGAACCATGGTATTTCTTCCTGCGATTTTAATATCCGTATTTGATTAAGATACTGAAATATCAAATTTATTAAATTACTGTGATATTATTACTGCTAGAAAAAGTAAGAGAGAAACTATCAAAAAAAGGAAAGAGAGCAGCTGTGTTCTTGTCAAAGATGTCCTCCAAAAAGGTAAAAAAAATACCAAAATATTTCTGCTACAGTTACAATACGAAATAAGGCAGAAAAAATAATTCCTAAAAGTGTCTACTCTCTTCAGCAAAAAAGGCAATAATATAAATGTACCTTAGCCATGGGCATGGTGATAAAGCTAAAGGAATGTATGATTTTCAGGTGCCCAACAAATCTTAAGATAACACTGTTAACTACGAACAACGCTACATATATGTGACAACTTTTTACTCCATTACACACCGTTATAAAGCCATTCACTGGCAGGTAATTTAATTAGCTACTGCAAATTTTAACATAAATATTTTACTAAACTAGTATAATTAGCATTATTATGCATATACCAGCTCACTGGTTTAATGAAAATAAATATAGGTCAGATCAACTTACCGGTATATTTAAACCTTTTTTACAGGGTACATATAGCAAATTGTTACGTATAGAAAGAGCTAGTATATGTATTGACAGCTATTTAACAGCAGTTCACCAAGAAAGAGTTTAAGAGACTTAAATATAAATCAGGCTTAAAAGTAAATATATGTTGCTTTGTAAATGTCACTTCATAAATTATGAATAAGTTTATAAGCACTGTTTCATGAATAACTGATGATTTAGATGTACCAGTAACTCTGGAACACTTTCAGGAATCTTATAATAAATTAATTTCAGAAGTGAATTGCAATTGATGAAAAATTGACAGATTGTTGGACCAAAGCTATAGTTGCAATGCTAAAAATAGGAAACATTCAAAAAATTAAAGTGGCTTACAGCCAGGTACAAATTAAAGCTATAGCTAAGGGAGAGTCATGAATTTTAACACAGTTAGTTTCCGCCAACACCTGACCAGCACCTGACCAGCTCCTGCACAGACCAGTATAATTATTTTTATTAAAATATAGTTTCTTGCTTAATATTATAAATGATATAATGTCACAAAGATTTGGAGGTCTACTTTTTTTTGTCAGGACAAGGTTACAAAAACGAAAAATTTGTAGGTACAAAATTTTCAATTTCTTTGCAAATACAAAGGGAGTTTGCAAAGAAAATGTTCCATTCCCTTTCACACTTCAGCTGACACTTCATGAATCCTTAACAATTGACGTTAATTTGCAAAGCAAAGGAGTGTGATATTGGACTAATCACTTACAGTTCAAACACGTAAGTAAGTTGGGGGCTGGGAGAGGGCTTTTTGGACATATAACACCATTTAAACAACAGAGGGAGAGAGTTTGTTGTTCATATTTGTGCGCTGTAAACACAGCAGTGTACTTTACACAGAAACAGAAAAATGTCAGCACTAAAAGTGCGTCAGAACACGCAGCTGGACAGGTTCCATACGAAAAAAAACATTGAGGCTTAACGAACACACAAAGCAAAACAAAGTTATGAACAAAAGAATACCATGGTGAATACAATATCTCGTCAAAACACGTAATAGATCTAAATTTGAATTTTCTTTATCTCAATCACTTTAAAATGCCTTTCGTATATATATTATGTTTCAATTTAAATAACGACACCAGTCTGAGACACGATCTCTTCACATGATCGATGCTCTTGTAAAAAAGTTACAGGCGTTACGTACTGCATGTTAAACGTTTCTTACTTGTAGTATTTTCATTCATAAGAAAAACCCTACAGCTATCTCAATTCTTAAAAAGTATTAAATGCATTGACTTTTAAGGCCGGCTATAGCTACCTATTTCAAGTGGGAAACTTTGTAAACACAACCCGGCTTCCCAAGCTTATATAAAGTCCTTTGCAGCGTGGCGCCAGCTTATTAACGTTATTCGTGTTTTAACAACGATTGAAAGTAAGAGCTACGATAGATTGGTTACTTTTCTTCTCACGAAGAGGGATGTGCTCTTTTATTTAGTCTGGAAGTCAGCCTCGATTGAAAGAATTTGCCGAGTCATATCATGGATATCAAACAACTGATCAACGCATTCGTCAAGAAGTTGTGTAAGCGAGGGTCGCTTGCCTTTCCAACCATCAAAAAATCTGCGTTTCACTGTCAAATCCTACCAGTCTTTTCCGCTGCACGAGAAACAATATTAATAAACGGATGCTTACCATCATCATATGTCCCATTCCATCCATGTTGTTCATGTTATGCTGCCCATGGTTGTTCATATTCATCGTCGTTGGAGAATGTGTAGCGTTCATGTTCATATCCATACCACTTGGCATACCCCCGTGACTGTCGTGATCCACTCAGAAGATGATTTTCACTTCCAATTGCCAAAAGTCGGTGAAGACAAATGAGAAACTGCTAGCACTTCCCTCTCTTGTATATTGAAAGAACATCTGTACCAGTCCTCTCTCGCCCTCGGAAACAAAAGCTGCGGGTTTTATGCACTTCCTCATAGTTAACATGTAACATCACGTACAACCTTGGCCCGGGGGTACTCCCAAAAATTGCCCCTACGGGGAGGCTCAACCAGAAAGGGATACCTTTTTCAGGCCTGAGGTATATGAAAAGATAGGGATTTCATTAGTTGAAGTTTATATTGAAGTATATATGTTGTAGTGAATATTTTATTTAAGGTAATTTTTTAGTTTTCCTTTGTTTCAACTTCATTAGCGTACATAAACATACCCACAAACAAAAGAAAAACAAAAATTACATGAGAGATCCAGTTTTGCTGTCCCTTATCCACGGCAACAAGATTAGTCTTGCTAACTGGTATCTTAGGTGTTATCATACTTTTAATTATGGTGTGAATAACTTTGAATCAAGCGTCCGCTCCTGTTATCGCCTGTTGTCTGGGTAAGCCAATCAAATTTTCCCAAACGCCAACCACACAAGCCAACTTCCGATTTGCGTCACTCAAGTCGCAGGCATATGCTTTGCTGCTTTGGTCTTTGTTTCGAGTCAAACAGACATGGCATGTTTGCGATCGCTAAAATAAATGGCAATTTGTCTGTGGTCTTTAGGATTGCCTGAATAGGTCCCTTGTAGCGAGCTTCCGATCATGTCGCAGAGCGCCATAGACCAGAAACCACTGATTTTAGAAGAAGTTGATTCCTAGCAATATTTTAGATCATGATAACACTGACAAATCCAACTGTGATGAAATCAATTCATCTTGGTCACAAGATCGTGAAAGCTCAGCCTTTCTAATTCTAAGCCCATAAAAAGAGTTTTAAAAAGGCACTGATTTTCCGGGGGAGGGGGTGGTCCCATTAAAGTAGGCACAGTGGAACCCCGGTCATCCGAACTGTGAAGGGAAAAGAAAACCAGTTCGAGTTAGCGAAGGGTTCGAGTTAACGGGATCAATTGCAAAATTCAATTTGCCATATCAAAAATTGATAGTGACTGATTTTTCAGCCTTCAGTGTATAGTGCAGGTCAAATTTTAAAACTTATTTTATCAGAAAAGGTATAAAAACATGATTAGGTATTTTTTATGTCTTTATGATAAATATGATCTGTTCGTTACACCAATTAAAATCAAATTGCTCTAGCGTTGACCAGTATTTTAGTGTTTTTAACGGTTGGTATCCGAGTGGAGTTACAAGAGCCAAAATTCGAGTTATTGGCGTAAATTTCAGTGAATTTTTGATCAAGGGAAATTAGTTTAGTTCGAGGTAGCGGGGGCAGTTCGAGTTATCGGGGTTCTACCAAGGAGGAAAAGGGTTCTACTCGGGGGCTTAGCCAGGATTTTTCAAAGGGGGGGTCACAGAGGCTACTCACCAGATCACCATCCGGGGATCGCCGACTATATATGGTTTATACCGCTGCTTTCCCTCGTGTATCAGCGGGCTCAGTCGTATTATCGCGGCATAAAGGCCCTTATTAACTAAAGACAAGAGCCGTTGACGAAAATGCTTTACAAAAAAGCAAATTTTAAAAAAGTGGGCTTTTCAACAATGGCTTTTACGGCCAAGATATTGTCATGGCGTTTTCGCCACCTGAACTATTGCAGGTTGTTTGCTCAAAAGAAGGCCTACCAAGGGGGGGTCACGGGCACCCCAGGACCCCCCCTAACTATGCCCCTGCTACTGTATGTCAAACACCAGAAGATATATATAATTTCTGCTGAGCTGTTTTCATATTCAATTCAGGATATAGCTGTAACTGTTTTGTTCCGATATAAGTTACACTTTGCTATAGAATTGGAAGACGGAGCGTTTTTCGCTTTAACTGATGTGACAGGAGAAAATGTTACGAGAAATTGAACAATATCATGGAACAAATCAAAATGCGCGGAGATCAATGCCATGCTCCTCTAAAAGAGTCCGCCCTGTAAGATCCAAGTGTGACATTTTTTCATAATTTGCTTCTTTTTTTTTCGTTTAGGTGTTTAGTTCTTTCTGTCTGTTTTCGCCTCCTTGTTAGCGTCTCTTTGCTTTTTCATCTTCATAAGCACCTTTGTTAGTTTTCTTTAGCTTTCTTTTCTGCGCATTCTACCGTATTTTTGCATTGCAGTTCTACAGTACAATTTTCAAGTAGTTTTGTTCAGTTCCGCACTAAGCGCAGTTATTTTCTTTTCATTTTCTACGTTTCTTCGCGTTTCAAGCAGAAACCCGCTCATATAGCAGCTTTTCTCTGGCCATAACAATGTAAGTGTGTTTCACAGTCGTCGTTTTGTCACAGTTTTGTTATTTCTTTATATGTCAAGTTTTCGTTTGTAGCAACTTGTAATTTTTTTCCCTTTTTATGCTTTTTTTTTTACTTCACAAAACCCACCTTTGCTGGTCCCGACGGAAACACTAATGTTGTTTCCCTCAAATCTCAATGCCTTGAGGGAAACATTGAGATTAGATGTTATGTGACCTCAAAGTAACCATTTAACGAATGAGACCGCGCGCTGTCAGGAAGAAATTCCAAGCTACACCAACATCATTTCGGTTTAGGGGGGTGGACTTCGTCAGTTTTTGTGGTGTTTATATTTCGGCCCCAAGAGTTCCCCGCCTACGGCAGTTTTAGTTCCCTGAACGGACAATCGGACAGACATTTCCCCTTTTTAAACTAATACCTAAAATTCATTCTACATTTCTTAATTTTTTCTCCGTTTTTTCACATTCAATACTGTGAACGACTACGAACACCTTTCCTATAGGCGACCAAAGCAACACCTTCAAATCCAGTCCCTGCGTTAAGTAACTATAATGAAAAGAAACAATAATTTTGAAGATAAGGTTTTTTTAATTTTAAGTATTAATGATCTTTTAAAAATGTTAAAAAGATTTGTTAACATTTTGTTACTTACATTTACATACGGCTTTCACCTAAAGAAATTGTTAACGTATGAAATAGAACTACCGCATTCATCTGAAAACAGATTGCATTCATTAAATTTCTATGACAGATACGCACCGAAACTTAAAGGACACGCGACGAGTCAAAACTCAAAAGCTCACAGATAGAAACATCATATGACTTCTATCGCTGTTAAATATGCATGCAAACCTTGATAATGTTGTGTATCTTGATAATTTTTATAGTCCGCCTCTTATCGCAAATTTACCGAATCTATCATGAGTGCAGACTTAACCCTTTTTTTTTTCCATCTCGATAAACAGCATCTGGTCTTCAAATCTTGTTTCAACGATGATTTCAGTGGTTAGAAACTGCAATGACTCGGTTGACAAAGATTTCTTTGTAAAAATAACTCTCTCGCTTTCAGCCTTTGTCATCAAAAGAAAGTGTTTTAACGCAAGTGTATTTATACATCAAAATGCAGGAATAGTTTGTCATACGCAAGAGTGGGCCATTTGTTACTATTCAAAGATGAGGTTGATAGGATTTCCCTGAATAAGCCTATTGACATAAGATATTGACAGATAATCGAGACACTCGTTTGTTCAACCGCTCTACTTGTGTTCTGATGTAAAAAAGAATTGTTAGTGAATGAACTAAGGTGCGTTTATCGCTTAACGCACTTGTTTTCTTTACAAATTTGGCTTATAGAATATACCTATATAAAATTTGACCAAGCATTGAACACCATGCAAATAAAGCAAGCAAGAGAGCTGAGAGCTTTTGCGTGGAAGTCGACTGTTACCCATCTATATTTCATTTCATTACAATGCTGACAGAATTGTCAACTGCTGCAGTCGCTGGGGAACTCATGATTGTTTCTTCTAGTTCACGACGAAGATCTTGGTCCGATACAGGATCTCCTCTTTTGCGAGAAAAAAGCTCTGGCTTGACATCTTCTCGTCGGAGTGCAAGGATAAGCTATGTTGCCGTTCCCGGGAAAAGTACAGAGAGGATAAAAATCAACGTAAGTGGGAAAAAATACGAGCTAACATACACCAGGCTGTTGAAATTCCCGAAAAGTCTCCTCGCTCAATCAAGACTAAGGGCGTTTTTCTACGACGAAGATAAGGACGAACTTTTCTTTGACAGAAACCGAATGGCATTTGAAAGTGTGTACCATTTTTACCAAACCGCTGGCGAGTTTCTCCAACCTGAGCACATTCCCGACGAAATTTTGACAAGGGAAATGCAATTTTTTGGTCTCGCCGAGTACCTGTCGAAAGACACAACAGTTCGCAGGTCTAAACAGAGTAAACGCCCAAGTAACCGGTACCAAAGAATGGTATGGGAACTCTTTGAAAATCCGGGGGCTAATATTGTCGCTCGCATTGTTAACTTGCTTCTTTTACTCTTGATTATTTTGTCTGTCATTTTACTGTGTATTGAAACCCTTCCAGAGTTTAGCGACGCAAGTATGTCGCCCGTTTCGAGGAACGTGATACCTGACAAGGACAAGGTAAACAAGGCTCTCGACAACAAACAGCTCCATAGTGATCACACAGAGGCAAACTACACTTCATCGAGTAAACTCCAAAAACTCTTCATTATCGAGGCATTCTGCGTTGCCTGTTTTACGTTAGAAGTGTTAATCCGTTTCGCAGCCTCTCCTGATAAACTGCGATTTTTCCGGAACCTTCTTAACGCTTTTGACCTTCTTGCCGTCCTACCGTTTTACGTCACAATCTTAGTTTCCACGCTTCCGACCACGATACAGTCTGCCTACGTTTTGCGCGTGTTCCGTCTTTTGCGTTTGCTCCGTTTTGCGAAAATTTACCGTTACAGCTCTGCTGCTCAGATATTTGTCCAGACCATATGGGAATGCATCAGTGATATTTTGACGTTGGCTTTCTTGATCCTTATGACCACGGTTGTCTTTGCAAGTTGCAGTTATTACTTTGAGCAGGAAAACAAAGGGACCAATTTTGTGAGTATTCCTGCAGCCTGCTGGTGGGCTGTTGTGACCATGAGTAGCGTTGGGTATGGAGATATGGTTCCTGTCACCATTGGTAAGTTGCCACTGTTTTCAGTTTCTTCCCTACACTAAATCTGTGGATAAATATTGATACATAAACATGCATTATTTTTCACTTAAAATATTTCTCCATTTCTGATTGGCTCAACACCCCCGGCTAATTCTTCATAACCAGCTAGCGTTGACTAGCCTACGTAGAGTTTCGCTTGTGGCGCAAGCTAGTGTTGACCAATTTGGTAGACGTTTGGGTTATCCGGAAAAATTACGTCAATAGTAGTATAGGCCATCGGCACAAAAAGGGTTGGCAACCGAGATAGACTGAGTTGTTTTGGAAGAGTTGGGGAAAATGGCGGAAAAGTTCACACGTTTTGCGAAGAACAAATTCTGAGCTCACAGTTGTGTCGCATGTCACCAAAGCATTACTGGCTGTTTCAAACTCGTCTCCCAAGATGTTCTCATTTTCCGATATGAAACGAGAAGACACTAGGGGGCGGCTGTACACAGGCTGACAAGGAGAGCGTGCGTGTAATAGTAAGGAAGCCGTCAGAGTTCTTTCTCTCTGCTGTCATTTTTCTTCAGCCGCGAGAGAGGCCTCTGTTAGCAGGGTAGCAAGTATAGCTTATGAACATTAACTGCAAAGGACCGCAAACAAATATGCCTCAGAACGTACTCAGAGGATCTATAGAAGACCTGATAAACAAAATTAGTAAAATCCAACAATTGGTCTATTATCAATGCTGCGTTCTGATTGGCTGAGCTACTACTAGGCTATATGTTATAGCCTACTAGTTGCGAAAAGCGCGGGCTTTTTGGCGGCAAAAAGGATTAACGACTAGCTTGACTAACTAAATTTTTTTTTTATTCTCGATATTTTTTACCAACTAGTTGGATTTTACTAAAACAATTATTCCTCTCGCCCTCATGGCCTCTGAGTTAATAGCCAATTCGGCCTTCGGCCTCATTGGCTGTTGACTCATAGCCCATTCGGGCTCGAGGAATAATTGTTAAATACCCCGAGTGGAGCCATTGAAATCTGATCGTAGACATCACGCCGTTAGAACCTAGCCAGCATAACAGGCGCTTTATGAGCTAAGCGAGGCGAACGCGGCATTTTACGCCAATCGCGGGAATCCCCTCGACTCGCACTTCGCCCAAAATGCCACGTTTACCTCGCTTGCCTCAAAAAATGCACGTTATGCACCTATCAATGTTAAGCCCCAGGGTGAGGGGGGGGGGGGGGCAGACCCAGGGGAATTTGACATTTAGGGGTGGCGAATGGTAAAATCCGAGACTCGCCGAGACGCCGAGATCCTAGTTAGAAATCCGAGCCCGAGACTCTTTGGTAAAAAGTTTCGAGGTAAAAACAAACCATGCAAAAACGAGACTTCGAGACTTATCAAAAACGCTTCCGAGATTTCGAGATCCTGCCAAAATTTTCCGAGACCCACGTTTTTCGAGGTACCATTCGCCACCCCTACATTTTAATGGCAGCCAGAGTCAAATTCCCCACCCCCAGGCACCTACTAAATGTCAATTTCCGGCCTCTTGGGTAACTTTTTCTAACAGAGTCAGGACTTAATAATTGACAGGTTGGAAAGGATATGTCTTTTACAACCTCACATAGGAACAGAAACAGAAGGAACGAAGACTCTTCTATTTATAAACATTCGATCATACAATGAAAGAAGTGATGGTTCATATATACCGAAAAATAAAACAGATTCCTCACCTTTCTTTCGCTCATGTTGTCTTGTTACTTTCAAGAAAAGAAGAGGTCATTTACCTCTGGTGACTTCTGCGTATTACCAAGATGGCAGGTCACTCATTTCCAGTTTCTCTCGGTCTTCTAAGATGGCGGCCATGTCAAATTCCCGACCCTGGGGCAACGCTTAAATGTCAAAATCCCTACCCAGGGGAAAGCACGCTCAGTCAATTTCCCGTGGGTAGCCCGCCCCCCCCCCCCCACCCTGGGGGTTAACATTGATAGGTGCATTATACATGCAACTTAGGAATTATGGACCTACTGTTTGTTTTATAGCTATAGAGTTAACTAAGTTGACAGTTGATGCATTCTGACCTTGATCTTATATTCAAATACTCCTTATTTCAGCAGGTAAAATATCTGGAGCACTTTGCGTCATATTTGGAGCAATCATTATAACGCCACTGCTGCCAATCATAGGGTCAAAGTTCAGCAGGATCCAGGAACAAGCGAAACTCGGGAAGATTTCCCCCACCGAAATAATTCCCGGTGAAAGTTCATCTAAGTCCGAAGAATCAGTTGTGATGAATGCTGCTGTGGAGAGTCAGTCGACTCTTTCCGTTCGAAGCCACAGCGCACGGCCGAGAAGCGTGTCCATTCTTTAGAACGAAATATTCTGGACTACATTTTGTACTGAACAATACCTCTGCAGAAACTCAGTGTTTCTGTTAGTTTACAAGGTCTTACAATATTTGAAGTCCAGGTTGATCAGTTACTGTTTATTTTATCTGCCTCTTCTTGTTACCTTAACTGTATACACAAAAGATAATCTAAAGTTCGATGTTTAGGGGGAAAGACTGAGTTAAAAAAATCACTGGACGTAACTTGACTTGAAATATTATGAAAAAGAGTGCAATAGGCCATTTGCATGATGGCGTCATTTTACTACTATGACCAGGATCCTTCAGGGTTTTGCTTTCT
Organism: Porites divaricata; assembly: GCA_038088405.1. NCBI lineage: Eukaryota > Metazoa > Cnidaria > Anthozoa > Scleractinia > Poritidae > Porites > Porites divaricata. The sequence continues at coordinate 8,170,661 of JBBMOI010000003.1, forward strand.
TGTGCAATTTAGGGCTTTTGTTATTTAAGCCACACTGGGGCTTCAATTCCAGATTTAAATATGAAAAGAATTCTGGTCGTATTACTAAGATGACGCCATCGTGCAAATGGCCTATTACTCAGATCAATCTACAGTATATCGTGATGTAGTTTTGTTGTTGTTGTTGTTGTGCTGTTTGTCTCCAAGTTCTCCAGCGTCTGTACATTTATTCTCAGGGTTAACTTTTCTATAGGCCATTTGTAGCTGCATTAAGGGACTCTAGCAAACGAGCCGAAAAAGTTCTTGCAGAAACCTCCGACGGTGTCTTGTGGTGCCTTGAAGGCACAAGCAATCGACGAAGCCACTTGCCACTTGCAAGAAGAACGAATGAAACCGTTCGAGCAGAGGCGGACTACTTTTTTGCGACGGATTATAATTTATGATCTGCGTCAGGATTTCATCATCTACGTGAGAAAAGTTACCATTTATAATGCAAGACCCTTGTCAGGTTTGAAGGACTAGGAACGAGCTTTGTGGATGACTAACACTTTCGGTCGTAGAATGACAACGTCTTCATGAATATAGGGCGCTTTAGCAACCACGTAGTCTTTTTTTTTTGTACATCATGTTTTTATTTCCCTACTACAGTGTAAAATGTCCCACCTTGATTCTCCATTTTTCCAACAAAAATGCTTGGTCACCCCCCAAACGGTTACTAAAATACTCGGACAATGTTCCCCATACGGAGCTTTGTATTATCAATGTTTTTTAATTCGACTTCAAGTCTTTATTTTCTCTTAATTTTATTTTTATTTCTCTGAAACATAAATTTTAGGAAAATGTCACTAATTTTTTCGAACAATGCTGAGTGCTCTGCCATCACTAAAATGCTCGAAAAAAAGCCAAGGGCAATATGCAAATGTCGGTAAAAATGAAGACGGCGAGTCAATATAAAAATGAATTCGCATTTTCAAACTTATTCGCCTCTGTTCCGACTCGCTCAAAATGGCAAATATAGGTGAGTTTCCCTGGAGTTGAATTCTTAGGGACCGCACCCTGCAAAAATTCGTCGTTGTGTGGTTACGTCCTCCATATCATTGTTAAAATATTACTCCCCTTCGAGCAACGTCGTGGTCGTGCACGGATGGCAATTAGGAGTGTATCTATTGCCTTTATGAAGTTCTCGTTGCTGTCGTTGCCTAATCTCCCTGGATTTATCTTCGAAAAGTGTAAACGGTTGGGAATCTGAATGCGTTTTTAGTAAAACACCTGCAAGTAAACCGCAGCAGGATTACCTCAGCTGGTGGGCGGGTAGGCTGCGAGAGTCTACAGAGCGGGGGGTCGGGGATCGGATTCCCGGGGCCGGACCAATAATCAAGGTCTTACAATCACTGCGAAATGAAGGTACTCCCTTTGCATTGTAAGCGGCTGGACCTTCAAGTGGCTTGGATGAACTTGTAAAATGGCAGTTCCCGTCTCCAGTAGGAGACTCAAAAATAGTCAGTGCTGTCAACTCCCTCGGGTAATATGGGAGACTCCAGATCTTGGAACGTATCTCGCGGTCTCCAGATAAGAGCACGAAATCTCCCGGATAATCGCCGAAGTTTACCACTTCTTCATCTCAGTAGGCTCGACTTCCCGACGATATTAAAAATTTCAACTATTTTGCGTTGTTTGAGCTATTTTAATGTTAACATGGAACGTTTCCTCATAAACTCCGGTATGCCATTGTCCCGGGGGCGGTACTCCCTTATATAAGCCGTATAGGTATGTGCCGCCCCATCGGGTAGGGTTTTTGCGCCATTTGGTCTGAAAACGGTGGTCTGCAGCTGGAATCGGGTAGGATTTTCGAGGGAACTACGGAGTGTATGAACGCATTTATCGTTTCAATTCCAGATGAGTAAGAAAGAAAGAGAAATATGCGAATTCGAAATGAATTGGAGTATTTTTTTGTTTGCGCTCTAATCTAAGTAATAATAACATAATTTCTCCCTAAAGGCCAGATATGAAAAAGGGTATGCCATATTTTAGAGATCTAGTCTGAAAACGGGTATGGAAAATGGCATATTTTGGTCTGAAACCGGGTCAGCATTTGAAGAACCGGGCGGCACACCCCCACCAAGAATTCCCAAGAGTACCCCCCCCCCCCCTCGGGGCCATTGTAACTTGATAATAAATTAGGAAGCTTAACCAACGACGACGAGAACGACAACGAGAACGACAAAAAAGCAAAAGGTTTAGACTGGCAAAACAACACGCTTTTTTCTACATTTCTTTGCCGTCACTGTACGACTAAGACGTAAAAATGCCTAATTTCATGTTTTGTGGAAAACGTGAACACAAAACAACAACTTTAGTTTTCTTTCCCTGAACTTCGGTACGGTCTTTTAGAATACAACTCCACTGAAACAAATTGCCAATATTTGACGAACTGAACGAGATGGAATAAGCGCGATAAAGTTTGAAGAAGCACGACTTCACTTTTAAGTGACGTTTTTGTAGCCGTCGGCGTCGTTGTTGCTGAAGCTCCCCAATATTCGAAGACGTGTGGAATTGACAGCCCTGATAGAAGTGTCCCCAGTTAGTACTTTTGAGCAAAATACTTTGACACTTCTTCCTCATCACGTACACTCCAAGTTGTTTTCCTCTCTGTCGCTCTTTATTTAGAGTCCTTTGCACAAAACCGTATCTCTTTCTGCCTTCTCCCCTCATGCCTTACCCCCTCCCCCATCACTGTCTTTTTCGTCCTCGGGTCAGCTATCAGGGGGACCCAACGTCAATTTTTTTGATTGCCTGCATCTCCTAGGATTTTCGAATATCTAAAAAATGTTATAATTTCCCCTTTTTAACGGATTTTTGCCCTAAAAAGGTCACCTAGAATTTTCGGGAGCCTTTTTTCTGGCTAAAATTCTCGAAAAGGTAAGTTTTGATCCCTATAATTTTTTGATCACTAGACTTTCAGCTAGGAAATCTGAACAGATGAAAAATGTTTAAGGGGTAAAAATATGCCTATCTCTACCGTTTAAATTCTAAAATACGTTTAACAATGCTACGTTTAAGTGGTTTTGAACTATAATCTCGTTGGGTGCCCCTGAGCTATCGCGCTTCCCTGCTAGCAACCTCTGCTAGCAAGGCACTATCGCGCGACTGTATCTCTTTCTTTGCGAACCGCTTTTAATAATGTTTATACGAACCCTTCATACGAAATACAAAATAATGAAAAACGCTTAAAAAAAAAACAACGCCAGCTAAAAAATCTACCAAACGGAGTCAACCCACTCCGATAAGACTGGGATGAGTGACCTCGTGGAACGCCTTACAGTTATTGCGGTCAACAGAAATCAATCGAGAAGCGCGATGCATTCCGTCGCTTCAGTGTTAGGGGAATTAGTGGTTTGGGTATGTCATCAATACTCCTATTGTTTCCTTGTTCAGCACCCTCAACTTTTACTCATGCTATGAAAAGCACCGATATCGGAGAGAGAGAGAGTCAAAAACATTGGAAACTGGACGTCATGCATGTAAGTAAGCTTGTACACAGTCGAACCTTCAAACCTGTATCAGCTACTACCTATCAAAAATACCCAAATTTTTCTTGTCAAAGATCTATAATTTAATGGAATTTCTCGTAAGCGACCACCTCTCGAAAGTTACCGCGAACCCTTTATTGTGCTGACGACATTGTAATTTTCTATTGTTTTTATTACCCTCTGATAATTAATTAAGCCACATGACCTGATCTCTTTGTTCGCTGTTTGTACTACCACAGTCTGCAGAGTATCGGCACAACTCGACGAGATCTCGTGCGTGTAGAACCAATTTTAGCCGCGTGCACCGCGTGCAATGCGATATGTTGTACCAGAAAACGGGTGCATGCCTACAGAGAGGCTAAGTATTAGAAGGATGGGAATTTTAGGTGCATTTTCAGCTTTTTTAGATGACCTAAATTTCAATTTTTCCTGGAGGAACATGCCACCGGACTCCCCTATTATGTTCATGCTTCACCATTCAGTTCCCCCACAAGAAGGGCTGCAGAAAAGATTACAGACAAATTGCCAGTCCATTCATTCATATACTAGAAATACGTGTATTGCAGTGCTAAGATTATGGTGTGCACAATTAGCTTTCTTAAAAAAGCCTCAAGTGTGCACTTGCTGCATACTGGCCGCTCCGCACAGTGTATGAAGACATTCACTGGCAACATGCATCTACACATATCAGTACTTAGAAGTTGCATGCAATATATCCTCTTCCAAAATGTAGATGTTTAGGGAGGGGCCTCTTCTCGGAAGAGACCGCCGGTTGTGGGTTGATTCTCCTAATTGACCACCTCCTGCAGGCGACCACTAAAGTAAATGTTTGCATTTTGGGTGGTCGTTTATGTGGAGGTTAAACTGTATCAAGTCAGATAACAGTCTTTCATGTACTTTGTTACCAGGCTTAGAACTATGATTAGTACGACTATCTAATATATTTATTATAAGCAGGGTTCGCACACACCTTGAAAGTCCTTAAAAATCCTTGAATTTTAAAATAAAAATTCAAGGCCTTGAAAGTCCTTGAAAATTGCGGTTGGTGCTGGAAAGTCCTTGAATTTCGGTGCTAACTTTATAATTTAAGTAGAACTCCAAAGGAAAAGGAGCAAACATGGAAAGACCTTCTAGATAAAATTACCCATGTTGTGGAAGAACTAAGAAAAGACATAGAATTAAGGCTCTTTTTGAATTGAATAGAGTCCTTGAATGATGGGAAATGTGTCCTTGAAAGTCCTTGAAAAGTCCTTGAGTTTTTTGTTCAAAAACGGGTACGAACCCTGTATAAGATTTACTGCAGCTCTGCCATTGATTTTCCCATCATGTAATTATGATAATATTTTGTTCTAATTATTTAACTGAGGGAGCTCATTCCTTATAAGCCCGGTGGCTTCTCTTGGGCTTCCTCGCCATGAGAGCTTAAATAATTTTTTTCTTTTGCTTTGTACAACTTATGGCAAACAAACAATAAAGTAAAGTAAAGGCTTAACTTTCCAACTTCATCTAGAAATACGTATCTCACAATAAACCTTGCAAAACTCGGTTTTTTAGTAGCGCCACTCAAGTTATGCCCTGTTGGGTGGGGTGGGTGACCCACTGCAAATATTGTCATAAAAGTCCCTACTTTTTCTTTCTTTTCTTCTTCTTCTTTTTTGTGTATTGTGTGGTATTAAAAGTGCAATGAATAGCATATTTAGCATTATTTCGGCCACTGGATTTAGGAAAAAAAAAAACCAGCAGTGCAGTTTACGTGAAAATAATTATGATTTTTCAGGCCATAGTACGGTTCCAAAACTTTGATCTATCGGCGGAGAAACTGGCAAACTAATAAATTTGGGTTTCCACATTGTAAAATAAATTCCAAATTAGATTTCAGGGAAAAAAGACTTTCAAGGGTAAAAAGTCAAACTGAAATGCACTTTAGAGAACCATATCTCAAGACATAAACAAACTTGTCTGCAAAGTGAGACGCACTGAAAACTGCTTTTGTATTTCAATTTTCACTCTTTTTTTGAAGCTACTGGCCCAAATTGCGTCAGATTTTTCTGTAAAATACTTCTGCAGTCAATGTTTCTAGCCAGGATCATTTCTTGATCGCCAACCATAAAACCTTGACAAATTCAATTAACCCATTTGTCCTTGAGCTGCCTGTAACTGCCCGTGCAGATCCATGTCCCTTGCACCACTTGTAACGTCAGTTTTAATGAACAAGGACAACTTTGCCTGTTAACATGTGCAAATAGGATGACTACAGAGAACAAAAGAATCCACACCCCCTCCCCCTCCCCTCCATTCAAAGTCGGGGTGTTTGTTGTTTTCTATAGGTAGCTCTAATGGCGGCACAGCATTACATGGGAAAGGGAAAGCAGCTTTATTTTTTGGAAGTCAGTAAAACGTGAGAAAGGCCCTTTAGGGCAAAGTGTCTCAACTAATTTTGTTGCCAATGGTAGCTTCAAAAAATGTTTTTCTGCAAAATTTCCAGAGGCGAATGTGTGAAGCAAAGTACCAAGCCTTTTTAGCACAAAACAGTAAAACCTGGCCATTTAATGTAAAATCAGGTGAAAGAAATCGGCAAAATGTAATTAAATTTAAAAAACCGTGTAACATTGACCTGAAAGTTTTCATGAAAATCTTGTTCCACTATCCACCTACCTTTCCATTCTAATCCTAAGGTACTAAAAGCTTTTTTAAAAACCTTTTCCCACCAAAATGAAGAAAAAAAAATGAGGCAAGAAAAGTGAGAAAAAAGGGGAGGAAAGAAAGCAAAAAGTAAAAGTCAAGACTGTGGTCTCACTGTGCCAAACATTTTGCTTTCTGTGCATGCCGGAACTTCGCAAGCTAATACTTTGCATCCTGGATCAGAAGGCTGTAAAGTGTATGACCTGAGCTGTAGGTGGCTGTATGGTGAGTGTTAGCTCTTTGTATCATGACAGTGACCAGAAAACTGCTTGACTAGCTTCAAAACATATTTTTGGGCAGAATTTCCAGCGGCGAATGGGTTAAAGTTCAGTATTCTTGACCCAGGGGGGTACCTCAGATTTCAAGTGACAAGGTTGATTGAAAGGGGGCAAAAATCGAAACCCCAAAAAATTCCTCCACCAAAAAAATCCCATGCCAAATATCCGATCCTTAAAAATTCCCATGAGAAAGCAAAACAAGTTTGGTTGTACTTTATTTGCAGAAATATGTGGCCGGCATACATGGGCACTACCATGAATCTTAAAAAATATAATGCCACAAGAGCATGTTCTATTGGAATGACCTAGTCTGATGCAGTTATTTTCTATTAAATTAAATCAATAGAAAGTGACTGTATCAGGTCATTTCA
>JBBMOI010000003.1:8182500-8255000 GCA_038088405.1 Porites divaricata
TTGTGTAATGTAAGCATGGGAAGAGGACTTGTATCATAAAAGATGCAAAAAGAGACAAATGATTTTATTAAATATATTCATTTTGAAATGAACTTGTTGTATGAATCTCTCTTCAAGTCTTCATACAGACTGAAAACAGTTTTGACCTTTTTAGTCCACTCCAGTTATTTTTAAACATCATGGCATGTCGTACGTGGCTTGTAGTCGATTGCATGATAAAACTTTTACAACTGTAATTTACAAGTGTAGCTATTGTTTTAGCGTCCGAAAACAATAGGAACAAAGTCGCCGAAATTTACACGGCACAGCATACGTTGTATCGTGCCCCTGCACCATATGAACGTCTGCATAATTTCGTGGCTTAGTGGGGCAATATTGGTACGTTTCCTTATTTAAGGCGCTCTTTTCAGGATTGTCAATGGATGTTCGCTAAAGGCTGGTTTTCACTAGCGACGGAGTCGTAAGCGGAGTCGTAAGAGCGTTTATGACCTAGTGAAAATTGTAGATGAATTTGAACTGTATTTTATTCTAAGGATTGTCAGGCTCGTTTCTAAAGGTTACAACACTCCAAAGGGTCCAACTTCTCAAGGATTGCACAAGATTCCGTAGATTCACTGAAGGTTCACTATCGGAGTCGGAAGCAGAAGCGGAAGGATAAACCAATCACAGTGCACGTTCCCACGTTTCGTTTCCGACAATCTGGTTTTCACTAGATCAAGGGCTTAGCTAGGTGCCCGTGACCCCCCCCCCCCCCCCCCCCCCCCTTGGTAGGCCTTCTTTTGAGCAAACAACCTGCAATATTCAGGTGGCGAAAACGCCATGACAATATCTTGGTCGTAAAAGCCATTGTTGAAAAGTCCACTTTTTTTAAATTTGTTTTTTTGTAAAGGCTCTTGTCTTTAGTTAATAAGGGCCTTCATGCCGCGATAACACGACTGAAACCACTGATGCACGAAGGAAAGCAGCGGTATAAACCATATATATAGGGTGTCCCAAAAGTTCGTTCCTCTACTTTATAAGTCTGTATTTCAGTACGATTGGACTTGGTAAGAAAATCTTTTCAACAAAAGTTGTGTCTTTCAATATAATTCACTATTTCCATACTTGTTGTCCTATCTTTTGACTCGAATATTCGATCTGTGTACTTCCGCACCAAAGGTGCGCGTGCGCGAATATATTTTGCAGCCACTTTTTTGGTATTTCATAGCCCGAATTGCTCAAACTCCTTCCTTTTTTTGTGAATATCACGAAAGATAAACCCCCTTAACGCAAAAACGTTAGCTGCGTGAGAGCACAAGGCTGTATACTTCGATTTACTGGATTATCTTTTGTAGAAATTACTAAAAAACTGGAAAAATCCGACTGTTGGGTGGTAGAATGTTCATTGAGAAATGAAGGTTTTGAAGGCAAGAAACTAAGGGGAAGACCAAAAGCCCTGAATAAAGCAGCTAAAATAGTTTTAAAGAAGGCTAGATACAAAATAAGAGACTCGACAAGGAAGCTCAGTCTCACATAGTTAGCAAGCCAAATAAAAGGGTCATGAAAAGATCCTTAAAATGTTTAAAATTAGAGGCCCCTGAGATGGCAAAAAAACTTCTCCTTACTCTGCCAATTAACGCCCAGTTCGTTTCAAATTTGTAAAGAAGTACAAATGCCTTGCTATGGAAGGGGGCCGGAATGATTATCTTTTTTTGGATGAATGCCTAAAGCATACTTTTTCAGCTGCCTAAACTAAACAAATATTGTTTGGGGGTTGAACTGGACCCTGCGCACCAGTGATAAAATGCTCAAAATAGATCATTTGTGGGTCTACACGCTGTGTCTACTTCATGCCGCAACGGCTACAGAATGTGATAAAAAAACAAAAAGGGCATGCCAGTCACTGAAATTCTGAATACACGTACTTGATAGAGAAATAAACATCTTCTAAAAATTTCATGTAAAAATAAAGTTTTGATCAAAAGCTATAGAGCATGAAATTAGAGGAACGAAGTTTTGGGACACCCTGTAGTCGGCGATCCCCGGATGGTGATCTGGTGAGTAGCCTCTGCAGAGCTCTCAAGTCTCACTCAAACAAATTCAGTCTTACGCTCTCACGCTGAAAGTATTATTTCTCACGCATTTGAGATTCCTTGCTCCTTTAGTGAAGTTCCTTTATAATAAACTACATTTTATGATATAATTTAAGTCCTTGTTTGGTTTGTACTCGCTTCGAACACTTTATTCTTGTGCAGAGCCAGCGTTTCTCTGGCCAGTGGCTTTCATGACTATTGCGCATGTTCACATATGCTGACCCGGTAACGTGTTGAGCATCCACACATAATGGCGGATTCCCCCAGACCCCCCTAGTGGGGTGACGCCTACGGCGTCACAAGATCTCACTCTTTCCCAACAAATCAACTTGAGAGCTCTGCCTCTGTAACCCCCCCCCCCCCCCCCCCCCCCTTTGAAAAATCCTGGCTACGCCCCTGTAGATCATAAGCGGAACGCAAGCGACGGAGTCGTAAGCGGAATCGCAACGCTGTTTTCACTAGATCATAAGCTCTACGCTTCTCATTATGACTCCGACTCCATGGCTAGTGAAAACCAACCTTTACTGGTCTTTATCGAAACCTTATAAAAAACATACTGTGCAAGGGTCTATTTATATTATAATGAAAAAGGAAAAACAAAATGGGCCACCATTCTAGAATAAGGTTTATAGCCTCAGAACAAACACGAGACTAAAACGCAGGGCAGGAAACAAGCTCTGAGTCAGCATCTTGCCAGACCTTGTTCAAAGGAACTTCTAACAACTGAAACTTTGGTGAATTCAAAATTTGATTGTAAAATAAGCAGGGAAACTGAGAGATTTCAAGGAGAAACTAGTCTTCCATGAGGAACAAAAAAAAGAAACATATAATTCAAAAAGTGTTGGTGGCCGTGCCAGAGTTCTTTCCAATATTTTTTAATATTAAAGCAAACGCCGAACTCGGCAACAGTAATTATGCACCCATAAAAAGACCACATTTTTTCATAGTCAAAACAAACAAACATTATGCTAACATGATGTGCTAACCGACGAATTTTCAGCTCTTCCCATTGTATTTCCCATTGTTACCTTCTCATTTTCTTTCTTCGTTTGTTTTGTTTTTTAGATTTTTCTTTTTCTCTTTTTTGTTTTGAGAGTCCGAACTTTCAGGTTCGTTGCGTTGGCCCACAGATAATTTGTGACAATGTAAAACTTCCAGCAATTCAGACTTTCTTGTTTTATCGCGCTTGTAATAACAGTACAGTTGGTCAGTTTTCGTGTGACCAACTCAGTGGAAAATCCTGATCGACTTCGACTTTTTGAGGAAACAGCAATTCTTGTCAGCCATGAGCTAAAAAATAGAGAGATCCAGACTTAAAACCCCAATTACTAATTTTCTAATCAAAAGCACAGTCAAAATTTACATTTTTTTTATAATTTGCCGCTGATGTTGAAATTGTTTGAAATAAGGGTAAAAGTGCAATCTGGAATTTAAGCTTCTAATAGAGGAGAAGTCGTTACATCACGTTGCTATGATAGCAACATTTCTGGATGACAACAAACCGAAAATGTCACTTAATATTTATTGTCATTTAATTTGTCAAATGTTGGTGAAATTTCCTGTATATATTTTTCACGGGAAACTTTTAAGAAACGGTCTGCTTGATTGATATACTTAAAAACTAGTTTCGATGCAAAAAAACTTTATTTATCGACAGACAGTTTTACAACTGTCTTTAATTAAGCGATCAAGCAGGAAGGATCACTAGCGTAGTTTGTAAGTCCGCGGCCTTCTGTGCGGGATGTCCCGAGTTCCATTCCCAGGAGTGACTTGATTCAAATCCTTAGACTGCGAGCAGTCTCTTATTTTTCTTTGCAAAGTTACAGCAAGAGAGACCCGATAACGCGACCGCGATAAACGAGGGCGTAACTCGTCTGGTCCTAATCCTTTATTGTAACATAACGTCTTGGTTTGCAATCGCGCTAGCTGAGAACTGGACGGATTTTAAAGAGAAAAGGCGGACTGCAAGCAGTCTTTCAATTTCTTTCCTTTCCGTTTAGCTTTAAGTAGCTTGACTTTGAAATACTCGTAAAACGGAGCACTGATAGATCGATCGATCAAGAGAGAGAGAGAGAGAGAGAGAGAAAGAGAGGTAGGGGTGGGGGGGGGGGGGGGGGGGGTGAAGGGTAAAATGAGCGCACCGTCGGCCTTAGGTTGTTAATCAGATGAATATTTCGAGCGACCTACGTAAAATAAGGACTCTTTACCTTTACCTTTACTCGAACCAGTCGGTCCCCCACACAAGCAACCTAGACTGCAAGGAAAAAGAAAATATCCTTAAAAACCAAGAGCAAATGAGGCCGGGTGTGAAGAAATAAATAATATTGAAATATTGATTAGAGTATGGAAGAAAAGAAGATGATAGAGGCTTTCTTTGTGTGCAAATGAGCTTTTTGTCGAAACAAACGAAAGTGCCCCTTATATTCAGGTGTTAGTATAAAGCGGGTGTCCATCGCTTGATAGAGCGGGCTCCCACTGTAATTAGCTGAGGGAGCCTTAGCAACGTACGGCGACGGCAACGAGGACGTTAAGAAAGTAATAGGTTTGTTGTGCAAAACAACAACTCTGCACATGCATCACACTTTTTTGTACATTTCCGGTTTGCCGTTACTGTGCGACTACGACGTGAAAATGTTCAATTTCAAGTTTTATGGAGGACGTAAACAAGCGACGACGAATTTTTCTTTCTTTTTCTAAACTTGCGTGCGGTCCCTAAGTAATCAACTCCAAGGAAATTTGCCTACATTTGACATTTTCAGCGAATTCGAATAAACGCTACTTCATCATAATAGTGACGTCTTTGATTCTGTCGCCATCGTCGATGCTAAAGCTCCCTAGCTCTGAAACGCTTCCTCAGACACCTCTTTAAAAGGCAGGTCATGGTGAACTGTTTTGTCATTGAGATTTCGAAAGGTTGCCGAAGAAAGAACTATTAAACTATGAAAATACAACTGACAAGCCGACATATCACAGTACATCAAAGTTTTCCTTTTTTAACTTTTCTTTGAGCCAGTCGAACGAAAATTCGTCGCCTTGAAATTTAAACTCGCAAGTCCAAACCATATCCTGTTCCTCCTATGTACAGTGTATGGATAATATAGTTACAAGTGGTCAAGAAATAGACCATCCTCGGAGACCCAGGGGCAGATAGTGGGGGCGAGGAAAAGTCTAAAGTGGCGGGAAAATATGGAACGAGAAAAATTCTCGCCATGTACCGTTCTGTACTTTTCTTCGTGCCATATTTTTCCGCCCGTTTAGACCTTCCCTCGCCCCCACTATCTGCCCCTGGGTCTCAGAGGATGGAAATAGACGAATTGCCTGAGCGCGTCTATCTACGAAAAATCATACGGAGAGGTCACTTATGTTTTTTAGTTTCTATGTTTATTTTCTTTATTCAAATCACGATTCTGTATTCCGTTTCCGGCGCGGGTAGCGTATGCTCCCCCGGCCACCCCCCGGCGAAAATTATCGCATTCTGTTTTCAGTTTCAGAGAAACTCGTGACCTAACCTGAGATCAGGCTCAATTTTCGTTTAGCTTTGTAGCGGTAGCCGTTAGAAGAGACAATGAGAACCGCTAAAATTGGGCCTGATGTCAGGTTACTCGTGACCCGGAAATTCTATCAGCCCTCAAGTTATGCTATGCAGCGAATTTGAAAAGAGAAACTCAAAGGCAAACCTAAAAACCTGGTTTTAAAACTCTGGCTAGTGGACATCATGCATGTAAGTATGCTTATATCAAATCAGATAAAATTCGTCAACTACCATGTTTACCTTCAAAGTGCCATTAGTCGAATATTCAATTTTGTGATCAGAGTAGCAGTAGGGTTAACCATGGAACAGTCACGAGCTCCAGTACAGTCCGGGTAAAATTCTGACAAGCGACCTTGCTTTGAAACGGTCACATAAATGAAAATGGCGATAGGGACAGGAATCAATCTTCTTACGGGTCGAGGGAAATGCCACGATTATTATTGTTATGCCCCTGCATTTACACCAACTAAACATGTTAAATTAAAGCAGGTATTACTAAAAACGTGAAAAACATACGGAACACAGGTAAAAAACCAATTTAATATGTTTTGTAAATGCATTACATTTGCAAAGCAAACATATAAGTTCAAAGGAAACAATTTTAACGAAACAGCCTTTAAACATGTTTAAGGACTTCAAGCTTTGCTGTGAATGCGGCTTTACTCCCTAATTGCCGAACGCGGAACGGCCACCGAACGCCCAAACCCTAAAGTTTAGTCATTAATCAAGGTTTAGGAAACGGAATAAATCAAACTCCATTTAGGGTCATTAGTCTGGGAAAACTGACCCGAAACTTGATTGATCCCTCAGTTCCCTAACTCTAATCACTTAACTTCAGAATATAACTGTCCCCTGCTGCTTCATCGGAAATCGTGTGACGTGTACAGTTACTGTGCAGTGATAAATCTGTTTTATTGTTGCAATTATAATTTCTATGCAATGTCAATTAAATGCAATGACATTGAATTTTCAGGTAAAGCTCGTACAGTATCATTTTAATTACCATAAGATCAGCCATCTATGGGTTTAATGACCGAACAGTTCCAAATTATATGCATTTTTTAATTCACACGTACCTATGCACCCCACATTAAGCTAGGCTGGTCCTTTTTCTACACAGTGGAACCAGCTCTCCTTTGGGACACCTCTATTCAAGGGACATGTCCTTTCAGGGTATGCAAAATTTGGTCCCGTAATAATGTTCACATAATCTTTGTATCCTTTGCCTCTATTTATTGAAGGGACATGCTCTACAATTTTTTCTCTCTAGATGTCATTTTTTGCTTCAGACAGTGTTTCCAATCTTTTGTTTAAAGGATGGACCACATCAAGTGCTGGAGGTAAGCAATGAGCTCTAAATTTGTAAAAATTTTAACCATTGTTGAAGCTAACTAGTAAATGTAACAACAAAACAAATTATTTTCACGAGACATATTTATCATATCAGGCAAAAAAGACACTTTTATACATTGCTGTGTTGAAATACAAAATTTTCTGTTTTAATTACCTGTTTGAAAAGATTTTGTGAGTCAAGCACAGAAGGGGTACAATCTGTATATTCTCTGACTAGGGGAAGGGGTAGTAGCTCCAATGAGAACTTACTAACACAAACAAAACCTACAGATATTTTTCATTAGCAGAAAGGTCTCTTAACTTTAAGTTCAAAGAAGTGTATCTCTTGAGTTTTAATCATGATAATATTTGGCTCTTAAAGAGGGCCTCTTTTTATATGTCTCTAGGCGTAAATTTCACACTCAGAACATCTCCTCTTATTCTCCCTAACCAAAAAGAAATAAAAAACAAGTATATGCCTATCAGTTGAAAAATTATCCCTGTTACGGCTGCAATAAATTTTGTTCAAAGTGTAGGTAAAAAAATAAAGAAACTACAACAACTGTACAAAACGACCAGATATGTTACTCTAATTGCAGAAATGGCTGGAACCTGCATTGCAGTAGTTTTAATAGCTATTCTGTTTGAGACTCTGAAGTCTTACAAGTCCAACCAACAAAAACCATGCAAGGCTAACAGTGAAACAACTCCACTGATTCGCCGGCTAAAACAGGAACACACCAGGTACAATTCAACTGCGAATTAATTAATTTAAAAATTATTGGACAAAGTTGAGCAGAATATTGTGATTCTCAGTGGCAAGCAGATCAATGTTATTGATCAATAATTCATCTGCGAGACACTGACAAATCACAATATTTTGCAATAACCGAACTCATTCGATATCTCTAAGTTTTTCTTTAACTCTGAAAGGTCAGCGAAGCGATCTACCACTTTTACACGAGAGCAATTGGAAGGTGAAAAGCTTGGTTTCAATTACACATGAGCAGAATAATATTTGCAGCCAAACCCAATTGGATGACATTGTGCATAAACAGACCATTATTTTTAGGCAGTTATTGGCAGGTCATGTGGTGGGTTCTTTGCCAATGAAGAGGAAGAAACTTTTCCATCAAATGATAATAAAAGTTAAGTTACAGGTCAGAAGTGCAGGTCACTGCTCTATTGATGTATAACTGAGATAAGGAGGTTCCCTTTGAGCTAAAACTCTATTTCGGATAATTGTGATTAGGTCTAGGAGACACTGCATGGTATTAGTGTTGTTAATTCACCATAGCATGATGTCCTGTACTGTAACCTGCACTTGTGACCTGTGACCTTTAACCTGTATTTTGTACCTGCTGAGGATCCAGGTATTGTTTCCAGATGCTCGAGTCTTTAGGTGAAAAGGATATCCTTTGTTCCGTGATCCTTCAATACATATAAAATAATATATAATATAAAAATTAGGTAAGGGGGTGTACTCTTACAGGTTATGACATGGATGAACTTGTCAATCCCTGCAGACTTTAACATGGATTTTGGGTTTGAATAAATTCATGCCAGTATATAATTATGAAAATTATCTCTTTTTTTGTTAGTAAAACTGAAGCCATTTCTCACCTCAAGGAAACCCTTCTGTACCTAGTTCAGTTTATTGTTGGATACTTTCTGATGCTGGTAGCCATGACATACAATGTTTGGTTGTTCCTGGCTGTTGTTGCTGGCTGTGGTATTGGTTATTTTTTGGTACACCCATACATGGATTATTATCTTGCACAGCGCAGAGAAGGTGTAGACGAGGTAGATTCAGAGTCATATAAAGCTATCATGTTTTAATGGTAAGTTCTTTTCTGGGCCTGACTGCCTCTGCTATGTTTTTTCATGTAAAAATAATATTTTTTTGCTAGTCATTTGAAATCTTTGTAAATTTTATGTAGTCTTGATGAATGTAAATAGCAATATTATAATGAAATATGTTTTAAACGACATTTGCATATAAAATTAAGAGAAAACTTTACAGGCCTATTTAAACCCCTCTTAGTAAGAACCAAAAGTGAACGGAACATACCTAAAACAATATGGCAGCACTTAAAGGGGATGGGGTCAATTTTTACAGAAAACAAGAGGATTAATGCATCAACGAACTTTCTAGCAGTTAAGTACGTTCCCCCACTCCTACTAATTGCATGTAACTGGCACCTTGAAATCTTAGTGAGAGCCCTGAAATAAATCGGTGTTGAGATACATCTACATGTGATTATCTCATCCCAGGACGGTGTTGTTGGGGGGGTGGGGGTGGGATCAGACTATAGGTTTCTTTTATTACCGATAGTTTGGTAATTAAAGTTCCTGTTGGCAACCACAGAAATGTACATGAGGGAGTTTAAGATGCCACTACGGTGATGGCAACAAGAAAGTCAAAAAGCAATTCTTGGTTAAGATTAGCAAAACAACAACTCTGCATGTGCATCACTCTTTTTGTACCTTTCTTTGCCGTCACTGCACGACTACGACGTGAATTGCCTAATTTCACGTTCGTTTTATCGATAACGTGAAGATACAATGACAAATCTCTCTTACTCTTTTTAAACTTGGATATATTTCGTAAGAATTCAACTCCATAGTGACTGAGTTGGGATAATCGTGCTAAAGTTCCCTACATCGAGAAGTCACTTATTAAGTGGCATTTTTGGCACCATCTCCGTCCTGGTATCTTAAACTCCCTACTGTATGAGGATACTACAGTTAGTTGGGCCTAATATTAGGTTAAGACTCTAATGATCAGTTAGATAATTCACCTTCTTCTTTGTGGTCAGTCACTTTTTGAGTGTTAAGGTGTCCCCTGAATGGAGGCAAAACCTGAGTTTCAGGAATGAGAAAAAATGTTCCTTTAATTCTCTTGAATTTATAGAGGTGTCCCTTCAGTAGAGGTAACAGATAAAAAGATTATGTGAATGTTTCTGCGGGACCAAATTTTGTGTCCAATGAATAGAGGTGCCCCTTTAAAGGTTCCACAGTATAAGGTAAAAATATGGTGCAGAGGTCTTACTGGTAGAAGTTAAATAATATAGTGATGTAATAATATGATTGAATGTGAGAAGACACTGCTTCTCATGTGGTGTTTTAATTTGTGCATTTTATATAATTTTTTATTTGTGTAAAGTAATATATTAATTATTATATCTTTCATTTTTAGACTAAAATGAAAAGGAAAATAATCAAATAATGACAAATAGACTCATAAACTCAACTCTCCAAAGGAGCTTTTAAAAAAATTTTCATGACTTTTTGCTCTCGATAATGGAAGCAGAGGACGATTATGTTGAAGTGCCCATTCTTCTACAAAAAATGGCGAATTTATGCAGCCTCAACTCAATGCACAAATAATTGATAGGTTCTGTTAGTAGTAAATTTGTCTTGCAATATCATTCTGTAAGACTATATATTTTGTAACTTTAGCTTGTTTTTCTGTAATTCTTATTTATCCACCGCATAGTTTATTTCAGTTACTTTACAACATCATCTGTTATGACTGCTGTAACCTTTCCTCACTGCCCGCCTCGTCTAGCTTTTGCTATTTGCAGGCAGAGATGGCAAAATGATGAGTATGAAAATAAAGTATAATGTGTGAGTGATGGAAAGAACCAAATTAAAACATATTTTAAAATATTCTTTTTTATTTAACGGAACAACATAGTTCATAAATGCTGTCAGATGCAATCATATAATAATAAAGAATAATTAATAAAGAAGAGCCTGTTTACTGATACGAAAGCCGAATTTAATAGCATTGTTTTATTATTCATTCAAAATAATTGTTACTTTAAAAACAAGTTTAGAAGGTAAAGGTTTGTTCAGCTCCACAAATATTCTCCAAATAGCAGATGTCGTCCTTCGATCAAGTTGTCTTCTTGCTGTTCTTGCTATGCTTTTTTGCCAATAGTTCGCCTATTTCTTCCTGGTGAAACTCAACCTCATCCCCAGGTCTTCTCGGTTAATGGTTTACTTATCTTCAATTTTGATGCACGATTGACATCATCAGCTCAATACAGAAAATTCTTCCAAATAGGCCACTTGCACTAAGAGGTCACGTGACCAATGCTTCCTTTAAACAATGAGTTGGAATCTTGCTGATGCCCAAAATTGTTAGAGCGCACAAAAATTATCTTACACCCGAAATTTGAGAGGAAACGCATTTAAGGGAGATATTTTATGGCACTTTGATTTTTCAGCAAAGTAGTATGGTTTGTATTGGCCGCCATGTTGGAGGGCAGCATGCTCTTGCCCTCCAACATGGCGGCCAAAATTACTTCTTGCTTATATCTTGTTCAACGTTTCATAGTTACACTCAGATGTGCTGTAAACGTTATCACATCATCTTTTCAACATTTTCCTTGCCGTTTAAGTGCAAAATTTGTGTTCAGAGAGAGGAAATTCATAATTTCAAAAATCACATTTTGGTCACGTGACCATTTACGAACTTATTCATTTTAAGAAAATGGTGCGGGTTTGAAAAACCAAATCACCATTATTTTGTTTAAGATATGACTCACTAATCGTTTTTTGAAGGCAAAATCATATAACTTTCATTTTCATAAAAACGATGTCACATGCCTCTTACTGCAAATGGCCTATTTGGTCGACAATAGCTGATTATGATGAATTATGCGTGGGATTTTAGCCAATCAGATATGGAGAAATATTTTGAATGAATAATAAAGATAATTCATCATGCAAATCGAGGAGGGTGTTCATATGGCCGAGGTTACAGCCTTTGAGGTTTGCATAGTTCTTTATATCATCCAAAAACCGTTTTTAATAAATGTTTAATTATTCAGTCAAAACATTTGTAAGTTTTAGACATCCTTACCTCCTCGTAGACGAGGGAAGACGTTCTTCAAAACATTTGCCTGTTTCTCGGTACAATATAAACAGATATTTTTCCCTTGCAGAAAGGCAAATGACTTCTATCGAGCAGTACGATTTTGGCATATTTTTTCATTTGTTCCGTTTAGTCATAGTCAGAAATTCGGCCATTTCGTCTTCGGATCATAGATGGCGGTGACCTTGTTTTGTTACAAACCTTGTTTTTCATATGTAAATGATTATGTTCACGGGCTTGTTAGCATGAGAATACGAGGATTTGCAGGAAGGTTTGTAACAAAACAAGGTCACCGCCAGCCTCGCTTCTATTCAAAGGCCAGGGCACTGAGCACAAACCTGTAAAATTAGGGGAAGTCGCGAGAAGAGAAAGGGCGGGAAAGGAAATTAATTTGTAGGCGTGGACAAATACAAAATGGTAACAAAAGCAGCTGAATGTAGGCAAATCAAATTCTCCTTTCTCGAAATCGGACAAAGCAATCCCCCTCTTTTTCCTTACACAGTTTCAAATGGAATCAAACCATTATGAGATGAAATTGCTAATCCAGACCTCATCATTTTCTCTACATATTAGCCAATTATGTCTATAGCTTGGTTATTCACTGCTTTCATAACCCTTAAAACTTCGTTCCAAAATATTTCCAAAGCGCTCTCATAGAAATTGTTCAAACTTTGCCATAGTTGAGGCAGCGAAGATAGGTACAAGCTCCTTTAAGCGATTTTCGATAAAAGCTCCTGGTACCGAGAAATACAAAGGCAAGTAAAAACGTAATGGCATCATGAAAAAACGTTTGTAAACTCCAAGGAGACCATGCGTAATGGGCGTTCGTGACCCCAACAATGTTGGAGGAACCGTGCAAACAGATCCAACATTGTTGCACTGCGCTTCGGCGATCACAGAACAAAAGAAATGTTGGGAGTTGTTGGCTCAAAAGTTTGACCGGTTTCAAGCTAGTTGCAAACGGACACAACAACTGTCAACAATGTTGGGTGTTGTTGGATAACAAAGTTGCGTCCGTTTCCACATGGCTAAAAGGTTGACCGGTTTCAAACTTTGGGCAACAACACGCAATAGGGTGTGCAAACGGACCCAACACGTAAGGGATCGTTTATTACATTTATTACATCCCAGAGGGGACGGTGGTTTTACTAGAGGCGGGGATCAAGCCCTCTTATATAAGGAAGTAACCCCCCCCCCCCCACCCCCAGGATATTATTGCGCAATGCACAATGGTCCGTCCATTTTAGAATGGATGACCATGAAGAAAACCGTTAACGTTTAAGCCTACCTGTGAGCAAGTCTAACTTACTATTGTTCCTTAGTAACATGGTTATGGAAGAACAACGTTTAAATAATCGGTTTTCGTGGTTTAAATATGGGTTAAACGACGACTTTCATAAACGCTATTTAAACTTGGTTTGAATAATCGGCCCGCTTTGAAATGAAAATATCAGAGCAAAACTGATAGTTTCATTTCTTTGCCTCATTTTACTCTCGTAAACAAGCATAAAAAAATTCGTAGACCACGATGAACGAAATTCTGGATCGGTAAGCGTGGACGTAACTTAATATGTAGATTTAGCCAGTTCTAAAAGCGAAGCTCTCGATAATATTTATAGTTTGTTCAAACAAAATATAAAATCGTGGAATGCCAAGCGGCGAAGGCAATGCCGGAGAACGGTGAAAAACATTAGCGAAAAAGCAACGTTGGACGTGCAGCGCACTTTTTTTGTACATTTCTTTGCCAATGTTTTGCAGGACTACAGCGTGAAACTTCCAGAAACGTTTTAGTTACAAGTTTTTTTGGAGGAAATGTCGTACGTGTTCTCGTTCACTTTTTTCCACTGCCGCTCATTTTCACGTTGCATTGGTAGCCGCTAGCATTTCTCCTTTTGTCACCGCCGCTACAAAATTCTCATGTTCTTCCAACAAAATAAATATCTCTTTTGCTATTTTTTTTTATCTCTCGCTCTAGATCTCTGTTCCCCTTTTTCTCGTTGAGATTCGTTGGCCTGCTGCCTACTCTTTTTCTCTGTCTCTCTCTTTCTGTGTATTCCAAATTTGTGGACATGACAATTACTCTAAGCCTAATACTTCAGACAACACAGATACAGAAACATTTACAAGACGCGGGTGACTATGCGATTTCCCACCAAAATAACCTCGAGTTGCATTTGGGTTGCCATACATGTCGATTGAATTATTTTACTTTGGTATACCTGTGGTGCGGACGGACGGTCGTTCGGTTTATGGTCACGTGATTACCTATTTTTCTGGGATGGATAGATTTTCTTACCCATGGTGCTCCGCTGCGGGCGCGAGAGAGCCCCGCTATAAGGAACGTATAACTAGGTATAAGTACTTGGAGGATTTGCCAGACAAATTTGTCAATTGCATTCAGAAATATTCGATTGGAAACGATTCAAATTTTTAGACACAAATTTCCTTGGGGCCGTGTATGACGACTCAGTCCACAAAAAAGCAAGTATTCCCAAGCGAACGAGTTAATCAAGATAGCTTATCAACAGAACGATAGAAGCTAACTATACCCTGCGAGTAGAGGTTATATTTTCGCAGTGTAAGTAAAGTGCGTATTAGTACTCCTTTTCGCACGGCAACTGGCACCACGAAAATGTAGACTCTGGTGTATTCCATTTTCACAGATGTCCTTCTACAACCTTTTTTAAAGCGTATTATTTTCGTTTTGTTAAAAGAAAAAATGACTAGAACGCGAGTGCGAAAAACCTCTCGAAACGTCGAGAGTGTTTTGATCAAAGTTGCTTAAATTGACCTTAATCAGTGCATGAAATCTCGCGTTTCCTGTTTTTTAACATCTCACCTATTCTATGTAATGTGTGAAAATCTTTAATATGAATCGTTAGATTTCAAAGAGCTACAAAAAGACCAAGAATACAATTGGCCGACAACATACAGAGCAGAGGCAGCTTTAGTGTCAACTATTACTATTTAGCAATACACTGGAGTGACGATGTAAAATACACTTTAATAGAAAGGAATTTGACAGCGCGAGGGCGCAACGGTTAGCAGCGCTGGTGGGAAGGAGGTTCGCCTGGGATCAAGCTCCGCATTGGGGGGAAAAGGGGGAAAAATCGTCGTGGGCGAAAAAAAAAAATTGCCAGCGAAGCGAGCCGTGAGGTAGTCTGGGGAGGGCAAATAGTGGCGAAGCCTGGAGACTTGCCTCTGAGGTCAGCACTTTTTAACACCTGTCGAAAGGCCCTTGGACACCTTATGAAGTTTACACAACGTAGTATTCCTTATCGTTTTAGATTAGCCGGTTAAGCACTGCGTTTTACAGATTAGGGTTAAGCACTACCTTTACTGATTAGGGTTAAGCACTGCCTTTACTGATTAGGTTTAAGCGCTGTTTCGAAACTGGTTAGGTTCCTTTTTTGGGTTGGGGTTGATGCTATGTGTACTTTAATCTACCTTGTGCAAACTTCATAAGGTGTCCAAGGGCCTTTCGACGGATGTTAACGAGTGCTTACCGCCAAGCCAAGGTCAGCACTCGCTAACATCCGTCGAAAGGCCCTTGGACACCTTATGAAGTTTACACAAGGTAGATTAAAGTACACAAAGCATCAACCCCAACCCAAAAAAGGAACCTAACCAGTTTCGAAACAGTGCTTAACCCTAATCAGTAAAGGAAGTGCTTAACCCTAATGAGTAAAGGTAGTACTTAACCCTAATCTGTAAAACGCAGTGCTTAACCGGCTAATCCAAAACGATAAGCAATACTAAGTTGTGTAAACTTCATAAGGTGTCCAAGGGCCTTTCGACAGGTGTTAAAAAGTGCTGACCTAGGTTGGCATGTGAAGAACTATGGTTCAAAACCGGCGTCAAGGACGAGTTGCACTTTACTCCTATACAAAAAGTGGTGCACGCTCTCGGACTGCAACGCACTTCCGAGTTTTTACGCTCTCACAGGATACGATTCTACAAGTGGAATATTTCGGATTGGAAAAAAAGCAGTGGTTAGTCAGAGGAAACAGAAGAGTGATTCTTTGCCCCTAACTTTAAACAGCCTGTTTCATCATTTGGAACGAAGCAACTATCAAACGTTTGTTTGGAAACATTCTCTGGAAGCAGAGCTGTCTCTAACATCTCCTGCTGTTAGTGGTTGGAAGTCACAAGGTGAAAATTTGGAAGCTGTGCTGATGTCAAAGGAGCCTGCCCCCAAGTGAGTGCTTGAACTTACAGTGTGCAAATGCAAGAAGGCGGAGTGCACGAGGTCCGACATTTGTCCTTGTATAGTGAATGAGATGTCCAGCTCTGAAGCATGCATCTGCACGAGTGGAGACGGCTGTCAGGATTCTTTTAAAGTTTCACTTGACATCTACTCCAGTGAGGAGGATGATGATACTTAAAATGTTATTATTAACTTACCACTTGCAAGAGCAATGACGTGCAAAGAGTGATGGCCACTTGAACTCCCAAGTTCAGCTATTTTAAACAAGTGGTTAATACCCAGCGTTTTAAGAATAGCTTTATCAACAGGCTCTATTTTAAATATAAAGCGGCAATTTAATGCAAATATTGTATTTAATGTTCATGACTTTTTACTTAGTTTAATTTTTAAAATTGTTTTTGGCTTTGCGAAATGTAATTTTAGTAGTTTAGCATGTATTTTTGCGGAAACAATAATAAAGACTAAAGTAATCAAGAAGGCTGCCAATTATTTGATTTTTAGACGGGAACGAAAGTCTAATGGACGCCGTGGAGGAGGTGTGCTGATTGCTGTGCGGGATCAAATTAAAGCCATTCCTAATTCCCTTTAAACTCTGTTTACGTTAGAAGATTATGAAAATTTCCCTGTGTGTAGTGATGTAGTGGACTCTAGATTATCAACTGTCCTTCGTAACACAAATGAGGTTTCTCGCCTGCTGAGAAATCTAAGGGCCGTTTTACACGGAGGTGGGGGACCCCAAGAAGGTGAGGTAACATGTGGCAGGTCACCCCACCTATCTTGTAAACGTGGTCAAATTAAAATGAGAGATTATATGGACAGGCGGGTTGCCCCCACCTCCATGCAAACAGGCCCCAAATCCACACAAGTTCCCCCAGGTGATCTCTGACGTCACTGCGGGGGCCTGGGGAAAGAAATTTTAATGCCGTATCCCATAAAGCAAAGCTGACGGGAACAGATTGAATTGAATTGAATTGGTGCGCGCGTTGGCTTATGGGATACGGCATTAAATTTTCTCTCCCCAGGCTCCCGCAATGACGTCACAGATCACCTGGCCAGGGCCTGAACACCTCCTGCCGCTTGTACTGAAAGAATGCGCGATTGAAACAGCTCCGACCCTTTGTTCACTTCTAAACAGATCATTTTTTGCTGGCGAAGTAACATACGCCTGAAAGATAGCTAACATTGTTCCCGTCCATAAGAAGGGTAGAAAAGATTTCAGAAGAAACTCTCGCCAAATCTCGGTCATTCCACGGTAATCTGTCGTTGTGGAGAAGACACTTTGGAAACGAAATCTCGCTGGTCTGTAAACTACTAAAAGAAGAAGTACACCTTTTATATTTTTTTTAGGTAGAGCTGAGTTTATCTATAACAAAAGACAAATCTACTCCTGCTCTTTACGGAGAGATACAATCAACGAATGATTTCCCGTTGCGGAGAAGACTCGCTAGAAGCGCGAATTATTATTCTTTCAATTCAAGGTTAGATTCTTTCGAATTCGGGCATCTTTTAAAATGACTCTTTCCTTGCAAAGAAAGAGTTCTTTATAATTAATTGTCAAACAAAAACATTATTTAGTTATTCCTTTCTAATGTACTCGAAATTTTGCAATCATTTTATGCCGTCCTGTTGCGGAGAAGACAAAAGGGCTCGCTGTAAAAACCCCTGTCTCGTTAAGGGTAAAACGTGGATCAGATAGTACTAAATGAAAGGAGAGGACTGGACACAGTGTCCAAGATGGCCGAATGGATATATTGCACCCACAGTGCAACAGTTTACTGCTCATGCTCAATGTTTTCTGCTTGTCCCAGAGGGCAAGACCAGTAAACCTGGCCGATAAAAACAAGTCTTGCTTTCGTAGCTGTCCTCTCCGCAACAAAAATAAAACACTAAATTTTCGTTGAAGTTTTATGTAATAGGTATTGTTTGTTTGTTTTTTTGTCAATAAGTTCATCGTTAAGCATACGTTTGACGTATTCTGTAACTCGTTTCTGTATAGTGTCAGTAAGATCAGTATCCCGTACAAAAGAACCATTGTTATTCTGATTAGGGTTAGGAAACAGGGTTTTGTTATGTTCCCTTTGTTCGTTTGTTTTATGGACATTAATTATTTCAGATCCGGTATATCAAACACCTCCCCTGTTGTTCGTAAAAAGTAGGATTATATGATGAGTTGGCGATAACATTCGTCTAAATACCATTTCCTGAATTACAAACTACGTACTAACAAAACTTATAGATTACCTTGCTAATCGCGGCTACGAAAACCTTTCTTAAGCTCCAAATACAACGACCTTCCGACATTCCTTGCCGTGACGCACTTACAAACAAACCCATGCAGGAATCAGACTGAAACCACCCCTTTCGTCATTACTTGTAATACAGCATTACCCAACCTTGCGCATATCATTCACAAGCATTCTAACGCGCTTTACTCATCAGATCTTTCTAGAAATGTTTTTTAAAAACCTTCCGTTAGTAGCTTATCGCCGCTGTAATAATATTAGTGACATCCTCGTCAGAGCCCAGCTTCCTAACAGTACCGATACCAGTAACTCCCGACCCACCCAGGATTCCTTTCGGGGTAACAACAGGAATTACACCACCTGTCCCTATATTGAACATGATCAATATACTTTTCATTTTACAGGTGAGACCCTCCACATCAAATCTCACATCACTTGTGAAACTTTTAATGTCATCTATTTGATTCAATGTCGCCTATGTAATCTACAATATATTGGAGAAACTAAACGTCGCCTCAAAGACCGTTTTAACGAACACATACGACCTATAGAGTGTTTTCACATGACGTCACGGCGGCCATATTGGTGTCCCAAAACAATGAAACGGCGGCCATGTTGGTGTCCCCAACTAATCCTCTGGGAGTTGAGCTCTTTTCTTATGCAAACGCTTTCTTTTGTTTCAATAAATTTGCATAGATGCTGGCCACGTGAGTGAAAACACTCTATACTCAACCCTACTGGTAATTACATCCACACTGCAGTTTCAGAACACTTTCTAACCAGCAATCATTCCGACAACCATATGCTTTTGATTCCTATTGAAAAACTTAAAAATGGGCGTGATTATTTCAGGAAAGCACGCGAAGCTCACCTTATCCACAAAGCTAAGACAAATCTTTCTTACCAAGTCTCAAAGGAATAAAGCACGAAAGAGTACAATACAGTGTGGCTTGCTTGACTTCTAACACGATATCAGAAGGTCAAGATGAATATTTTAAAATAAAAAAGCTTGATTTGTTTGCTTTTAGCGGAATGCCTGCTTCCATTTAAGACCATTCTGGCTGACAAGAAATCATTCGGAGGTTCCGCTTCAAGCTTGAAAAGCAAATTTCTCCTCTATGAAAAGGCTATTATCAGGTATAAAATGCAAATTTTGCCTTTAATTTTTGGCAGGGTGGAGACATCTTGTCTCAAAGCTTGACAGTTGTTTTTCCTACCCTGCAGTTTACTATGAAGCAGAGAGGAAGTCGATCGATTACTCGATTTCTTCATCCTACTGAATTTTTATAAATGAGTATTTTTTCTATTTTTGAAATAAAAAAGTAAAAAAAATACCAATCATAGGCCACTTTCACCCAGATCTCATGCGAACATATCAAATATGGCGGGCGCTTCGTCCGCCATCTTGTTTATCATCTGGTTGAAGAGAGCTGGTATCGAGAATTGAGTGAAATGTCCCATTCTGCGCGTCCGTATGTCCTTACGCTTATGCTAGTGAAAACCAGGCTTTAGAAGCCTCACATTGTAAGCGTTTCAACAAAAAAAATTCAAACAGTGTCAAAAAACAATATGCATAATTTACAAGTTAATTTTAGTCACGTTCTATCTCCCAGAGCTAACAAATTCTCGTTCACTCGCGCCCCCCAAACCCGCCTGGGCGCTCGTAACAAGCGCTGGGAAGGGCGTGCGTTTTCTCAAAACTTCCGAAAAACTACTTTAGGGCACAAAATGTGATTTTCAATAAATTTCCGCACATGGAAAAATCGGAAAACTTTACAAGATCGAGACGTATGTAGGCCTCTCCCGAGGACAGTTTAAATAATGGGTGTGAAAAAGCACATTCCGGGCAATAATTCGGGACGTGAGAAATGCACGTAGAAAAGAACAGGAGGCGCGCGGAAAACAGCGGCGTCACGCAACGCTTCTACACGTGCCACGTGTCACCACGTGGTAGTTTGCACACAGTCAGCATCGTAAGCTAATTAACAATTATTCCTCGAGACCGAATGGGCTCTGAGTCAATAGCCCATGAGGCCGAAGGCCGAATGGGCTATTGACTCCGAGGCCATGAGGGCGAGAGGAATAATTGTTTTAGTAAAATCCAACTAGTTGGTCAAAAATATCGAGAATAAAATAAACTTTAGCTAGTTAAAGCTAGACTATAATCCTTTTTTGCCGCCAAAAAGCCCGCGCTTTTCGCTACTAGTAGGCTATAACATATAGCCTAGTAGTAGCTCAACCAATCAGAACGCAGCATTGATGATAGACCACTAGTTGGATTTTACTAATGTTGGATATATAAACCTTGAGTACAATCGCAAAATGTAGAAATTACCTCCTTAAAATGTGGTTTGCTGTCAGCTTTGTTGGATCTTTTCGTTGTTACTGCCTACACGCATTCTCGAAGCAAGGACAAGTAACGTGAGTGGAAGCACGCTTTGCCCAGTAGGTACCGGGAGGGCATTGCACTAGTAGCAACCTATAAAGAAGAGAAGTGTAGCTTGCTATAATTATACAAACTTCGACTCCTTACCAGTAGTTACAGTAATCTGACTTGGACTCAGCAACATGCTATCGCGAATTGTCAAGAAGTGCGCAGTCCTCCCTGGAAGTAGATATTCTTTTCTTGTTAGCTCTCTGAGGAGGTATTCAGGAATTGACCTCGAAAAACCTTGTCAGGAGTTGAATTTTATCGACGGTCATAGGCAAAATCCTGTCAGCAGCGAAGGTGAACACGAGATCTATATCATGGAGCCAGCAACGGGAAGGATTCTCTGTGAAACGCATGGATCGGGAAAACCTGAAGTAGATCGCGCGGTTCAGTCAGCAAAGGATGCTTTCAATTCGTGGTCTGCGAAGTCGGGAATGGAACGAGGGAAAGTTCTGCGCGAAGCTGCTAACATAATCAGGTCTAGAGTAAAGGATTTAGCGATAGTGGAGGTCACTGACAATGGTAGGTTGCTTTATGGTAGCTGTTGTGTGAATACAATTCTACGAAATCAGGTACTTGCTTGGAAGTTATCTGACATTACAACGTATTACAAGCTAATCGTAAGTGAACGGTACGTGTACTATCGAAGGAAGGATGGAATGGACTGAGATGGACTGGACTCCAGTTACTGAACTTTAAAAATTATAGACACCAGGGTACTCACCATTTACATGGGAAAGCTGGAAATCGCGGTTGGAAAATCAAATGGTTCCAGCCATTCCATCTGGAAAGCTTCAGAAAATATGGGGTGTGATTTAAAATGTTGCAATTTTTCTACTGTTTTTAGTCTGTTCAGTTGATCTTGATCTACTTTGTAGACTTTGTATTGGGTCGTTCTCCCACCAAGTCAAATTTTACAGTTTTGTGTTTCTGCATAAGATTTCCATCAGGGTGTTTTATTTGTATGGTAAGCACCCCAGGTTTTCTTGTTTCAGCAATGTTTAATATACATATTTGGTATTAAATATGTTCTTATTTTCATTTTCAAATTGTGCTTCAAAATTAAGGAAGCACTTTGTTGCAAAATCTATTCATAGCTGATTAAAGTGCAGATCAGAGTCATAGCTAGCGGGGGAGCAAGCGGGGTGGTGCCCTCCCTTGACCTGTTAAGCCAGACACATCAAGTCTTTGGATGGAGTTGTTTCCTTTAGACTCTGTTATTTTGATTATAGTAACTTGCAATTTTTTGCTATTTTCATATTCGAGGTTGATTTTTCGGAGACATATCTCATGACAAGTGCTGAAAATAGCATTTTGGAGCCTCCAAATTTGAAAATTTTCGGGGGGGGGAGGATACCCCCAGACCCCCCTACAAGGGTCGTGCCTTGGACACTCGATAGTGCCCCCCCCACCACCCCATTACAAAAAACCTAGCTACATCCCTGAAGTGGATATGTCACAGTTGCTGTATCCTAAAAAATTTAGCCTGAATTTCTCTATCCACATTAAATTTCTTCTTCCTCCTTTCTAAACCATCCTTAATCCTTTATTTAGCAATTATTGTTGGTTTTCACATGATGTCACTAAAATTCAAACTAAAAAACTATCGATCCTACCGAGATTTTACTTTCACGATGCATTAGAGCAGCTGGAAACTAATTTTCATACAAATTTTCGTTTCAAAAGGGTTCTTGGTTTTGTGATAGAGCACACTTGAATTTCTAAGTTTTTGCGTGATGCGATATTTACATGATGGCCCATAGAGCTGTCATGTAGGTTAAAAAAATGACTTATTTCAGGAAATTTTGCTATTTAATGAACTGTTTATAAACAGTTCATGTATTAGAAAAAGTATTACTTTAATGTTTAAGAGTTTCTCGAGGAATAATTTCATGCTTTTGTAGCAAAACTCGGTAACAGATGTTTCTGTTGGTTTCCGTCCGCCATGTTGGAGCTCATCCAGGTGAGCACCAGCATGGCGTCTCCATACAAATCTCTATAAATTTGGGTAAAACATTTCTTCGGATATCTCGTATACGAAATATTCCTCTGACCTGAATCTTGGTGAGGGTCTCTGTATATGTACCTCCTTTCATTTCCCAGATTCTGGACTTTATCTATTGGACATTTTTTATTTTTATTTTGATCTATTTTGAATGGCGTGACACTGAAAACCAGCAATTGGTTGAGTGTACATGTACTATAAATATTTAACCTCTATTATTAAACCTCATATTTTCCCATTCTCCCCTTGGGAAAAGGTTTTGGACTAAAAGGATCATAAACTCCTATATAATGTTTCTCTACTGGAAGCAACAGCTTGCTTGCTTGTGAAAATAGTCACAAAAATGTGTCCCCTATGGAGTGTTTTCACTGTGACATCGTCAATATAGCGAGGCCCTCTGAATTCTTATGTATACCACGTTGAAGGGGACTGAAAAATAAATCTTTGTAGAAGTTTTCAGCCCTGTAGCGCCATTTTGAAAATACAGCATTCTGAATTTCTGAATTTTCACAGTGTGTGACACCACAATGAGCAGTAGTCTAAGCAGAGATGTCTGCTTAAAGATAAGCTATCTCCTTATGATTTTCAGCAGTTTGTACATTTTAAGCGGTACAGAACTTGTTTGTGTGAATGCTAATTTGCTTACAAGCAAGAAGAAAGCATTATTTTTTATTGCAAAAGTGAAAACCTGATGTCTTTGTTGATTTCTGGCCACCATATTGGTGTCCCGTGTTGGTTCACTAGCAGATGCCCTGCCAGGGGGGGTCTCATGTCACTCATCTGGATTTTAAAACGTCTTGTGTAGGTGTTTATAAATGCTTCACGTCGCTGTCAAAATTGAACGAAAATTCTTTGTCTTTATTGGAATTTTAGAAAAGGGAGATAGCGATGCATTGTTAAGAAACCATCACACTTCTGCAATTTCTCAGTTAATATTTTGCATATCGAACACCTATACATTGCCATTCACAATTAACACAATTTACAGGAGGGTCCACTGAAGCTCACTGACAAGAGATGCTCTCTGAAGCACAAGGAAAATTGATGAAAATTACTACTTCTTGGTATTCAGACTGGTGATAAATAGGCCTAACCCCATTCTTTGTCGCTTATTCTCGGCTTTGCTGTCACTGTTGCAATTTTGCCAAGGGAGGCTGTCTCTTGTCGCAATTTTATTTTACACTCTGTTGCTACTTTTTAGGTCATGTCATTTGTCGGAATTTACCCTGGCAGGGTCTCCCAGCATGGGCATACAAAGCTCTATAAACTTGCGTGAAATGTTTCAGTAAACAACTAAGAAATGGTGCGCTGCACAGACCTGAGACTTGGATATGTTGTATATTTATGAGTCTTCTGTAGCATTTCATTTTCGTGGCTTCTTTCGTTCAATGATTTCAGAGTTATTGTTTCATTGCATGACAGTGAAAATGCTCTACACTAGTAAAGGACCTCATCAGTTTGGTCAGGAGATACTCAATCTGCAGCTGATATGTATTTAGTAATTATGTACTATAATTTAGTAATAACATTATAATAGTATTATATACTATGCAGACCTGGATGACCCTTGAGGTTAACCAGCAGAATTTAAGGAGGAGTGGAGCTTTGTGACTCTTTCCAAAAAATGAAAATGGTAATACTTTTATCTTTTACACTACAGGGAAGCCATTTCATGAAGCAGTATGGGATATTGAAGGCTGTGCAGATGTTATTGATTACTATGCTGGTCTTGCACCTACCATCAGTGGAAAGCACATTCAGCTTCCAAATGGGAACTTTGCTTACACCAGAAGAGAGCCATTAGGTGTTGTAGCAGGTATGGTACAGAGTTGAATCTTTATTCACACTTTAGCAACTACAACAACAACGAGCAATGATCTTTATTTTCCTTTTGTCAGTTTTGCAAAAGTGCAATGACCTGCAGGTAGCAAGAGCTATTTTTTTTATTATCTTGACAGTTAGTCAATTTGTGCTTAGGGAATAATTTTATTATTTATGTGTATGTTGTGGTTCAAATTTAATCTTTGGTTTGAATTTTTTTAAACCAGTTTAAATTTTTCAAACTGGTTTGAAATTTTTAAACCAGTTCGAAATTTTTCACACTTAACTCATTCTCATTTATTTGTACCTCTCCTTGTAAAATATGGTGTAAAATAAACTCACATTTTAGTAAGCGTTCATTTTAGTGATTAGGGTTAAGCATTTATTTCAAATGTTTAGCTTTCATGTAAGGGTATGGCCAAAGCACAGTTTCAATGATTACGGTTGAGCGCTCATTTCAGTGATAGAGTTAAGCAGTTATTTCAAATGTTTAGCTTTCATGTAAGGTTATGGCCAAAGCACAGTTTCAATGATTACAGTTGAGCGCTCATTTCAGTGATTAGGGTTAAGCCTTTATTTCAAATGGTTAGCTTTCGTGTAAGGTTAGGGGTAGCATTTGGCACCCAGTTTTGTGATTGGGGTTAAGTACTTTGTTTGAATGGTTTGGGTTACGATTAGGGTACCATTTCATGCAAGCACTTAATCGAATTTAAAAAGCAACTTTTTCTAGTCGCAGAAAGACAAAAGTTAGACACCTGAGGCACCTGGGCTCTGCTAGAGCAAAGTCCTGCATGCAAGTAAGAAATAAAAAATAACAAACACTTGGCTTTGGTGACAACATTAAATATTTATTTTTGGCACTCCTGTAAAATATTATTTTACTTGCAGCACACCAAAATAGAATGTTTAGATTATTCATCTACCATTTAACTAACAGAGTCAAGAAAACATTGAAGTTATTATTGAGCATTTTCGGCCAATTTACATGCACCAGTGAAGGAAATTTCTTTTTCATAATCAAGTTTTACATTTGTTGCTGTACATGGGAAAAGTCTGGAAGGCGCAATGAACCCCTTAATGCGACCAAAAGGTGTCACTACTTTCACATAATTATTTTCAATTTCAAGCACTTTTCCCAGAAGTAAATTTGGGTGGAAAGGAGATTTCTTGTCCACTCTATCTATTTTAATTGAAACCATGTCATCAACTTTGTACACTTTCTTTATCGGATTTACTTCAGACTGTTTGATCATTTTGGTATTGTAGCTTTCCTGTGCCTCTTGAATTTCTTTTCTTTTCTGCTTTCCTGGGCCTTCTTCAAGATCATGGTCTAATAGTTCCCTTTTGGCCTTCATGTGAAACACTGCTTCATATGGTGTCATGTTAATAGCACAATAATAAGCAATGTTCATGATGTAGGATGCTTGCATTGTGTACTTGCACCATTTGGAAATTTGGAGACCACATGTGCTCATTATCAAGCTTCTCATGTTTTCTTTGAATGTACGATTTGACCGTTCCACTAGCCCTTGAGTGGTCGGAGTCCTGGCTGCTCCATGGAGAAGCTGGATCTGATTAGTGCTACAAAATGCTTTCATTTTCTTGTTTTCAAATTCACCTCCATTATCTCTTAAAATTTTCTTGGGGTAGCCATAAGTTACACAATACTTTTGAACTTCATTCAGTACTTCATCAGCAAGTTTGTTATGGATGGGGTGAATTAACATTGACAAACTTTGTGTGGTGATCGATAATATTTATAGTCCACTTGTGCTTTGGTTCACATTCACATGGGCAATTTCTGAAATCCATAAGATCAACTTCAATCAAGGAAAGGAATGTTTCAGCTTGAAGAGGACTTACCACGGGTTTCACTCTGGTGGTTATGGGTTTTTGCTCTGCGTGAAAACGGCAAAGAGAAACAAAAGTATTCACAACTTTCTGTGTTACTTCAGAATAATTCTCAGCAATCCATTTCTCAGTTTTTTGTCGTCCTCTGTGAGCAATTCTATGATGACATTTAGAAAGTATATCAAAGAGCATTCCTTGATGTGCAACTTCTTTCCCTTCTGTGGTTAATAACTTTCCATTCACATATTTCCACTTTTTTCGCTTGATGGTGTTGATTTCTACCTTTGAAAGCTCCGGTGTTTTGATCGAAGCTGCAATGTCAAGCTCTTGTTCTGTGCGAATTTTAAGATAATTCTTCACTCGTTGATAGAAGTCTTCCTCGACAAACACATTTACTGATGATTTGTTTGTCTTTAAACAGTCTTTTAAGCTTTTAATTTTTGCTTCAAATGTTTCTCTAGTAACACAGTCGGCAATTTCGTGGAAGTCCGCCATGCTTCTACTTTTGTAAAAATGCGCATGTGCGGATGTGTTTAATATATGCAATATGAATAAATTACGATTTTGACCGAGAGGAGCCTGAGACGAATGGGTAATAACAAGACAAAGAAATAAGGGTGAGTTTGCAACTATTGCTTGCGTGGTCAAGTGGATAAGGAAGAGGACTGCAAATCCAAAGGTTGGGAGTTCAAATCCTGGTGAATACCAACAAATATAAAGAAAAGGGAAAAAATAATAGTGAGATACTATAGGGGGTTACGTGAAAGGTAGTGTGAGGGGTTAGGAACAATTAGATTCAGGAGGGGAATGACAGAAGAAGGAGGGGAGGGGTGGTTGGTAAGATGCAAAAGAACTGAGAAAATGAAATTTTCAGATAAGCACTTATTCTTTTTAAGAACCCCCCAAAAAGCCCAAGCCCCTATTTTTCAACCACACCCCAAAAATTGAAAGGCCCTTTTTCAGACAGTTGATAAAAGAACTGGTTTAAAAATTTCAAACCAGTTTGAAAAACTTAAACTGGTTTGAAAAATTCAAACCAAAGGTAAAATTTGAACCACAACATGTACATGTTTATCTAAATATAAGGCAGAACAATATTTGTACAAAGGAGAGAAAGAATTTACAATACATATATAACTTAAAAAGGATTTACAGTAAATAAAGTTTTTACAGAAAAAGCTGGTATTGGTTCATACTCTCTAACTAAGGATTTTACCTTAGAAATGATACCTCAACTGCCTCAGCCAAGAGACCATCCTATAATTACCACATTTCTCTGCAGTCAAAGCACTATAGTTAAAACATATCTGAAGACCATATAGTTTTTCATTTAATTGATCACAACTTTAACAATATTGTTTTTCTTTACTAACATGCATGCAGGCATTGGAGCATGGAACTACCCATTTCAGATCTGTATCTGGAAGTCAACTCCAGCACTAGCTTGTGGGAACACTATTGTGTTCAAGCCTTCGCCACTCACCCCCTTGACAGCTCTCTTGATTGCTGAGATTTTCACTGAAGCAGGACTTCCCAGTGGAGCCTTAAACATTGTTCAGGGCGGAGCTAGTACTGGCCATTTGCTTTCATCGCATCCTGATGTAGACAAGGTTTCATTTACTGGATCGGTCCCCACTGGAAAGAAGGTGAGGATTATATACAAGATCCTAATTTTATTTTTATACTGGTGATTATTTTACACTGTGTATTACCCCTTAAGCCCCTGGAAATTTTGCTGAGTAATATGTTTGAGCTGTTTTCTGGGAATTGTCTGGTTTAATTTAGAGTCAAAATTGCCCAAACTACTGCTTATGCATGAGTCAAGCACTTTGCGACCATATGTATCTAGATGCAAAGTGTTTGGGCATGCCACAGAAAACAAAATTTTCATTGGAATTTCTGGATCAACTTTTTATATTTTCTCCATTTTTCTCCAGTCTCTTTGACTGAATTATGCTCATTCTGGCATACACTGTATTGTTTGAAAAATTTCTTCCTCCTGCTCATCAAGTTAGATGACAAAGTTGTCCTTGACCATTAAAATGGATGATGTCACAATAATATTGGTACAAGGGATGTGGATCTGCATGGGTGGTTAGGGGTAGCTCAGGCAGTTCATGGGTTAAGAGTTAACAGGGCTGTCCTTAAAACAAAGCCTAAAGCAACTGGGTGAACATGTGAGATGGCTGGGCTCTGAACTCAAACCAAAGCTGTAGATTATGGCAGACAAAAAAGTCAACATATATTTTCATTGCATCACTGCTTTCTCCATAGGTCATGGCAGATGCATCTACAGGTATAAAACATGTCACACTTGAGCTGGGAGGAAAGTCTCCACTACTTGTGTTTTCTGATGCTGACCTGGAAAATGCTGTTAAAGGGGCCATGATGGCAAACTTTCTTACTCAGGGAGAGGTATGTTTCTTATCACTATTAGAGTCAAATCACATAAATTATAGTGGTAATGTTGACAATATTTCCTTTCTTATGTTAATTTTTATTGAAGTATATTTGTTAGGTCAAAATTATATTCAGTTTTATATTTACTTGATGCTGACAGGTCTGTTCTAATGGAACCCGAGTATTTGTGGAAAAGAGCATCTTAGATGATTTCCTCACAAAGTTGGTTGAGCGCACTAAAAAGATCCGAGTTGGAGATCCCATGAACCCAGACACTCAGATGGGTGCCCTGATCTCTGAGGAACATCTTCATAAGGTGCTGGAGTATGTGAGAATAGGACGTGAGCAGGTACAGTGCCCTTCAATGTGAAATATTGTGTCCTTTTGACAAAATTATTATTATTAGGGGAGTCGATAAAACAAGTGAACTCAACAAGGACAAAAGGGGGGGGGGGGGGGGGGGCTCACTTGTTTGGCCTAAATGGATACTGTGGTATGTGCCACTAATTAGAGATGGTTAGCAGGGTCTTGTGTCTTAAACAAGCAAATTCACCATTTAGAGTCTTTTTCGACTGGAGGCTTTTAAAGGAGTGTGCATGTGTTGGTTGACAATGAGTGGTCTACTTAATTATGTGGTACAAGCAGGGTAAGGGTTTGAAGGTCTCATCGGCACACCTCTACCCAAACTAACCTTGGTTGCCCCTCCCTTCCCCCCGCCAGGACAAGGAACCACCTTGTCTTGGATTGCTTGGGCTCTACAAGACACCATCCATTTGATAAGCTCTTTAAAAAATGGACAGAAATTGATGGTAAGAAAATCTGAGATAAGACTGGAATATTATGTGTGCATGAAGTTTACTTTGCCAGACAAACCGCACGAGTTATATCTAAAAGGCGTGTGTTTGCCTTGTAGGGCGCCAAGGTTCTTTGTGGAGGTGAACGTCTTAGACTTGATGACCACAGGCTGGCCAATGGGTTCTACATGTCACCCTGTGTCATGACTGACTGTACAGATGACATGACAGTTGTCAAGGAGGAGATATTTGGTCCCGTCGTGACCGTACTGTCATTTGACTCTGAAGAAGAAGCCATAGCAAGAGCCAATGACACAGAGTTTGGGTTGTCTGCTGGGGTCTTTACCAGGTACATTAGAACATATTTAAGCAATAGAAAACGTTTTCCGTGTTTGCATAGCCTGATATAAACACGAGAGGAGTTGGGAGAATTCGAGACAGTTATGCAAAAATAAAATAACTTTCCCCAGAAAAAAAGCAAAACTCCTTTGTTTTAAGCATTGATTAAAAGAGAAATTCTTACCAGTCGCAAAGTCTTGTACACGAAGCTTGTACGCGTAGACGTACGCGTAATCAGTCTTTGTTTTGCACAAAAGATGCTTTCCAAAATACGGGTTTTTCTCGCTTAGAATGTCAGTTTAAGCGAAAAAAAATTGACATACCTTCTTTGTAACGATTTTCCAAGTGTCAACCGACGAAGGAATGGGTAAATAGAGTAAACTTGTCGAGTGTTGAACTCGAAAATTTTTTCAAATTCGTGCTTGCGTGATTAGCGCGCGAAAAACAAAACATCTTGACGTCAAAACCATGTTTACATACTCTCATGCAAACACTCCTCTCGGCCAATCAGAGCGCGCGTACTATCTTAGCTATTTTATAAATGGGTAATGTTGTGCGGCATAGCAGTGAGAAACAAATGATGGCATGGAGAATTAACTCTGGAGTGATAATTTAAGTGCTATATTTACCTCCCAACCTTATCCGAGTCAAATGCGAGATTTTCGTCTAGTCATGACCGGCATTTCCGAAACGTCCCCGCGACGACCGAAGATTTCCGACGATTTGCCGAAGACTTCCGAACATTGTCGAAAATGTCCGAAGATGTCCCGACGACCTTTGAGCATTTGCAAAGCCAAGTTATTAGTTTTTGTCATTGTTTTTAGTACACTATGAAATTATAGACTATATATATCCTAATTTTGCAGAGATCTTGCTCGTGCCCATCGCGTTATCTCCAAGCTTCAAGCGGGTTCTTGCTGGATCAACAATTATAATATGACACCAGTCGAAGTGCCTTTTGGTGGTTATAAGATGTCGGGCGTTGGCCGAGAACTAGGTGAAGACACCATTGATAACTACACACAGGTCAAGTCAGTTTATGTCGAGATGGGGGATGTTGAGTCACCGTTTTAAGATGTGTCATGGTCGTGTTTATAAGAGTCAACGTGCCGTGAAACTGGCTATACAGCCCAACGACTAAGAAGACTAATGAAATTACGCCTTGGATGGGTCGATTTAGTTTTTTAAGAGATATGATTTTACATATTTACTCAGCTAAGCAGCAGAGCATCAAGTAGTCTTGAGATTACTGTTGATTCTCAGAAGACTTTATTGCCCACTACAAATCGTGTTCCCTTCCAATGGGAGTTGGTCTTATATCTTTATGGAAAGACCGAAGGCACACAAGCGCCTCTTATTATTAAGAATTTTATCTGCATATTTGATATCGGGCTAGAAAAATTAACGGGACTCTCGAGAAATGGGTCCCCGGTCATAACGTTACCCCCGAAATAAAAAGTAACGTCGTCAACGACTGCCCTCTCCATTTCTCATGTCATATAAGGACGTTTGAGGCTTGAATCGTAACAACTGGATCGCAATCAATCCTGTTTTAAAAAAATAAAATTTAAAAGCCAAGTTGTTCGATACCCTAACCATGAAAAAATGGAAATATTGATGTGTTATTGTTTTCTGCGATCAATGAAGAAACACCTTGCGTGCAGCTCGTACATCACTGGAACAATGAGGCCAAAACAGTCATACTCTAAATTCAGTTTTATTGCATACGGTCGTCAATACAAGTTCGCTTTATCTTCCCAGAGAAACAACTTGGGAACTAACGAGGATTGTCAAATTAAAGGAAATAATTTAGAATATATTTTATCCATCATATATGAAAATAATTAAACGCTTAACTTATCACTTTTTACATTGCATTTTTTTTAAAATATATTTTTAAAATTTGATGTTTTAAAAATATTTGATTTCAATGAATAAGGAGTCATTCAGTTTAGGGTTTACACTCGGGATGCGTTCGCTTGGGAAATCTGGATTTAGATTTTAAAATCCGGATTTCGGATTTCCAATCGAACGCGAGATCCGAAAACGGATTTCAAACATTGAGATATCTGTCTATCCGTTCCATGAAGAGACCCCCTTGGTTCGTCACCGTATGCTTATAGCTTACCTTTACATTTCTGTGCTTATGGTAAACCGTTTGTGTTAACCCTTTAAGTCCCAATAGTGTCCAAGATCAACCTTCTCCTTACAATTATTCATACACTGTAAAGAGATAAGTTATGCGAATCAATAAAATGATCACCCAAGAGAAAATACTTTGATCTTTTAACAAATTCTCTCAACTAATTCTTTAAGGAAATGTATGGAGATCAGTTTGGAGAATTTGTATGTGGATACTGGGGCTTAAAGGGTTAATCTGCAGTTGACTAAGAAACTTGCCTGGTCCTGCTCATTCTCCATCTCTCAGAATCTTAAGCGTGATCTACGCGTAAGATCCTGAGAAACGGTTGCGTTTCAGCAGGGCAACGGCAAGCATCACGAACGCACCCTCGCCAAAGAGCAAGGAAAAAAAAGTCTGAACGCTTGGCCGTAAGAAACCTCAAGGATCCAGACACTAGACGGCGTAAAATTGACCCTTTAACCTGGGGTACTTACCGGGGAAACCGGAAATTCCTATTGGAAAATCAAATGGTTCGCCTTATTCCGTTTGGGAACCTTCTGAAAGTATTAAGGGCTGTTGGTTTCAGTGAGGCGATGCAATTTCTACAATCTCTCTAGTCTATAGCTACTAACCATTCAGCTGATTTGGATATGCTTGTAGCGAGTTCTTACACCTCAAGATGAAATTTAGTTGTTGGTTCGTGTAAAAGGTAAGGACCCCTGGACTTCGTCAAGGCCGTTCTTAAAATTATGTTACGACGTTGTTTTTAACTAAAAGCCCCCTGTTAAGGGGCACCCAACGAGAATATAGTTCAAAACCACTTCAACAAAACATTGTTAAACGTATTTTAGTATTTAAACCACAGAGATAGGCATATTTTTATCCCCTAAAAATTTTTCATCAGTTCGGACTTCCTAGCTGAAAGGCTAGTGATCCGAAAATTATAGGGATCAAAACTTACCTTTTCGAAAATTTCAGCCAGAAAAAAGGCCCCCGAAAATTCTAGGTGACCTTTTTAGGGTAAAGATCCGTTAAAAATGGGCAATTATACCATTCATGTTCAGATGTTCGAAAATCCTAGGAGAGGCAGGCAAGCAAGAAATTTTACAACAAATTTTCCGAAAATTCTAGGTCTTAAATCGTCTTCCAAACAGATATTTTCCGAAAATTGACGTTGGGTGCCCCTGCCTGTCAGCGTCCTATTAAACATTTAAAAGAAAATATTGTAAAGGAAAGTCAAGCCCATTTCGGCTTGATATGATTCGTACTTTTTGACATTCCCTTTAATTTCTTCTATCCGTGCTAAAACCGTTATTGAAAAAAGCAAGATCAGACGAAGTTGTTTTCTCCGGTTGATGTTGCTTATTTTCGAGGTCGTTGAAATTCGTCAATTTTAAAATCATTGCAGGACTCTCTGGGGTGGGGTTAGGACAAGATTCGTCTTTATGGTGATCTGTATCACTAATGAATCCAGCGAACAAAAAGTAGCCCAGGCCCGCTCCGATTATAACGGAGATCCCAAGATAAACCTGATACGTCATCACCACCAGCATTAGTAGGTATCCCAGCGCCACATGCACAATGTGCAAGACTGTTTGTGACCAGTGATGCCAGCTGCACATGGTGATCCTACAAAAAATGAGCATGGTCAGGTCGGTGATCGGCAAATTTGTCGTATCCTGTCCTCGTTTCTCATCATAGCGATTCCTGAGGTCACAGAGTTTTACTCATAAAGGTTTCTCTGTCTTACTTGTCCAGGTTATTAAAAACAGTGGAACCCCGTTAATACGATCACTAATGGGCCAAAAAATTGGCCGTATGAACGGGGTGACCGTATTACCGGGGCTGGCTCAAATTCCATGACAATGACAAATACACCTTACATGGCATTCACCGTTCTGTTCTCATCAATAAACAACCGGAAGGTAGATATCGCGTATAGTAATTGAAAAACCTACTCAAAATTTCACTTCAGTACATGAAACTCTTAAAATTCGGCTATAAATCGCCACAAGTGCATTTTAAGTGTACTGTAGTCTAAAAGAAGTGCAAGAATAAGTTCAGAGTACTAGGTCAATAAAATTGACATGTCACAGGCATTTTAATTTTCTAACTTTCGAACGAGTGGCCGTGTTAACGAGGTGAAATTATAACAGATTTTTAAAATGAGGACATTGGTCGTATTAACGGCCGGGTGACCGCATTAACGGTTTTTTTTTAAGGAAATCTATAGTCGTTTTGCCGGGCCGAAAAAAACTGGCCGTAATAACGAGGTAACCGTAAGGCGGAGTTCCACTGTAGATGGCCTGGGCTGTCCACTTGCCTGCAGAGCGGGAGGTTACGGTTTCCATTCTCGGGGCCGGATCAATACTCAGGCTCTTAAAATAAGTGAGAATGGAAGGTACTCCCTGCACTGCAAGTGGCTAGACCCTCTTGGCTAGGATGACCATGTTATGTAAAATGGCGGGTCTCGTGTCATTTGCAAACGTAAAAGTAGTGTCCCCAATTAGTAATTTCGCACTTAATACATCAGGGAAACTCAAATAAAGTGTCTATCTTTCAAACTGGAGCCTGGTTCGTAATGCCTTACAATCGATCGCTAAAGTGAATCAAAGTCAGCTGTATCTTTACGAAAACTTGGTCAGTGCTGGGTGTACTTTTGTCAACGTATGCACGTTATTCGCAGATCTATGAAAACTCTAGCTATTGTCTATTTTCCCAAGGCAAACTTCTTTGCTCTTATAGGGAACGCCTGCTAGTATTGGAACAAGACTTCATTTTTCCTTCCCCGCATGACTTCCCAGTTTCTGAGCGCATGAAATCTAGGCAGGAGCCAGGTTGTTTTGAACGGCACCACGTAACACAAAAGTGTTGCAACTCCCATAAAGCAGTTAAAAAAGTTAATAATTTTCTTTTTTTTCTATATTAAAAAAGAATTTTAGATTTACTCCAGCTTATCTTTTAAACAGTGGCTCTTCTCACATCTCCTTTAATAAACATTGTTTGCCCACCAAAATTTTGCATAACCATTGTCTTATACTTCTCTCGGGACGACTGTTATACCCAGTAGAAATAATAAACAAAGGTTATGCAAAGTTTTGGGGGGGCAAACAAGGTTTATTATAGGAAATGTGCAAATGGCGAATGCAAATTTTCCCCCAAGCTTTTCCAAAAGTCGAGGATTGCGAAAGCCGCTGTTACATTGATATTGGTATCCCCAGGTTTTGAACATCCGCATTCCCAAAACCCTAGTAGTGATATGGGCATCCCCTTCTCATATTACATACCTGAGCGATTTGGGTTATGGTTGGGGTTAGGGTGTCGTGGGATGCCCTAGGGTTTTGGGAATGGGGATGCCAAAAACGCAGGAAAGCCCATCACTGTGACCCGCCCTAGAAAAGAAATGGTTTTATTACTTCTCTAGATTAAGGTTTGATAAGGATTCAACTTTGCTGAGGGTGGGGGGCGGGGGGGAATCTTAACTGACTTACCAAAGGCTCTGACGAGATCCTGAAAACTGTACACCGTCAGTTCGTTTGGCCATAGTTCTGTGCCTGTCGATCAGTTTGGCTCTGAAGATCTTCAGGCCCTCATAGATGATAGAAATGAAGAGAACTGCAATACACGAGCCAACCAACACTGAAACGGTGAAAATATGAAATTAACCATATACTAGTAATAACCAAAGGTTACGGAGTGCGGGCGACAACGATCGAAGGTCAAAAATCTTTTGCTCCAACGCTGTGCTTTGCGTAAGTTTCTCATAACAGATGGTCAAAACAGGCGTGATCAGATTACGATTGGTGATAGAAGGTCCAAACGCGCGTGATCAAATCGCGTTTATATGTGCATTCCATTCATTCTTAGTGGAAGTCCAAACGAATGCTGGCTACATACATGCGACGCATGCGTAATACCAACCTGGAGATTAGGATTGCGGCCTCCTCTTGTCGCACGCAATAAGGCCAATATAAAAATTGACCTTGGTCAAGTGTACAATTTTCTTTAGAACATATGGAAACCATTCGTCATGTGCGTAGTTTACACCCACTTTTAGTGTCGTCACGCAACGCCGTTTGTGGGGAGGAGCGTTGCGTGACGACATTAAAACGGACGTGTTGCAGACTATCATGTGCGGTGGCTGGCCAAGAGGCATGTTTTCACCCAAATTGTGCCTGCTTTTTAATGCCTTCTGGCTTATCAAATCAACTAATTTAAAAAAATAGTCATAAGAACTTGTTTCCATGAGTACCCTTGTTGTTTTGAGCCCAATCAGACTGACTTAAGGTGGCTGAACACAGTTTTGGCAGTTCGTGAGTATATGTCCTTTGCCAAATCATGGCAAGAGAAAGGTTGCAGCTCACAAGCTGAAACTTGGCAAGTGAAAAATATACTGATAAAAGATTTTGACTAGCAGGTAAAATGTGACGTTTTCGTAGTTTCCATGGCAACATGAACGATTGAATACAACCTTAAAATTTCACTTTTGCTCAGTTTACATAAAATTCGCTCATTAGATTTTCCTATAAACTTGCACACAGCGTACTATA
This sequence comes from Porites divaricata, assembly GCA_038088405.1. Taxonomy (NCBI): domain Eukaryota; kingdom Metazoa; phylum Cnidaria; class Anthozoa; order Scleractinia; family Poritidae; genus Porites; species Porites divaricata. Next base: position 8,219,085 of record JBBMOI010000003.1, read on the forward strand.
ATTAATCATTACCATTTGAAACTTATTTGACCAAATTTTAACAGACAGGTTTTTAGATAATCAATAATATGATCGTACTTTAATTATTAAATGTGTCACAAAATTCGTCTGTTCAACTTCCATTTTAAAGTTCTTATTATTGAAAGTACGATAAAAGTAAAAATTCTGCCAAATATCACAAAATTTTAAAGAGTAGATTTTGAGAAATCGTCTTCTGTGTACCATTGCTTTTTCGCAGCCATGTTTGTTTGTCTAATTTAAAACAAGCGCCGTCACGCAAGTTACAGCTGACCGCCCGCAAAACTGTGTTCAGCCACCTTAAACACGTTCGGTCTGCTTCAGCGAGGATGAAGTAATAAGTAAAGCCACCATTTAGTACTGATCCAGTACGTCTATACTGATTTGGGCTAGTATTGGTCACTTATGGCAATTAAGTGACCTATGAATTATCATCTTGTATACCCTATGTAGCAGGCGTTTCGGATCCAGTTGTTAGGGTGCTCAAGTGAGGACGACGACGAAGGTAAAGAAAACTTCTCTCAATTTAGTGAATCTATCGCTCATGTTGTTCAGTTTGTTAATAATGTTGAATTCGGACGTTTTTGCAGTCCTCGTAGTGGTTGTTGAAGCTCCTTAGTGCGGAAAGTCGACAAACTCGAGCAGAAACGCTTGCTACGCAGGCTTGATTTACAGAGACCGTGATGAAAGAAATCAAATTTATAAAAATTATGTTAAGGCATAATATTTTTTCTACCTTCTGTTGATGAGATATCCCATGGTTCAAACAGAAGATTGAGGTCAGTTCTGATATGAAACATCATCTGAAATTGATCGACGCAAATGAACTTTGTTATAGAGAAATTTTGTCCACTCACTGTGAACTAAACTCATATACCGCTCATATCTACTTTGTATTGGGCTGAAGAAACAACCAAAACCAGTACAGTACAGTACATTTTACTGAACGGCACCTGAATTCATAGAGGCTTTTCAGTGATGAAAGCAAGTGGTACAACTGGCGATGAATCTGTCATTTTGCAAAATTAATTTACGTAAAACAATAACAAAGTCAGTAAAAATACTTACAAAACCTAAAATATATGAAACTCAAAAAACTTCTTAAACACTCTAACAATTTACATAGATGAGAAGTTTTACAAAACACGTATAACCATTATATTGATGTATAAAAGAGTTGAAGTGGGGTCTTTTCACTATAGAATACCCATCCTTGTCCCCCAGGGATCAAGTTTTCCCCCACCTAAAGCCTTAGGGATGAGGTTGTAGAGTACATTCCACGAGCACCTGTAAAATATCTGTTCGGAGAAGCAAATATTAATATTGCCTAGAATTTTCTATTGCTTGAATACGGCTAAAACTTTCTTGATGAGCGTTCCATTCAGGTACAATCTTCGAAGCTTATCTAAAAAATTCCCTACGATTTTCTGAAGTTTAATTTTTCATATTTTACTCCTTATCGTTAGGCTAATTTTCGTAGAAAAAGGAAGCCTAAAATTTTCAGATTCGAAAATGTGATGGAGATCGGGAAAATAATACTGAAGCCCTTGTAATTTCGAAAAGACTCAAGTTCCCCTAGGATGACTGAACAGATACAAATTTTATAGCGCCGCTTAGAATGCATTTCTAGAGATCTAAAAGTACTCTGGATAGCCTAAAACGTCTTTTCAATGCATTTAGGAAGGACCCGTCGTTGGGTGCCCCTGACATTCCTTAAGTAATGAATCAAGACCAAGTGAAGAGGCCTCAGAAAATTATCAGGCTTCTCACATCGTGTACCCTGCAAGCAGTGGTTTCTCCCGTATCGTCCGGCCTGGAGAAACCCCTGCTCGCAGGGTACACATCGTGTAATTGCTACAAAACAACCTTCTTGTGAGAATTCTCTTCTTTTCATAGGGTATTCTAATTCTTCCGCTACACAAGTGTAACTAGTTATTTTAGTGAAGGACCCCTTTTTTAAAAAAGAAACTCCCTATTCATTCCCTAGTTTTGCCTGTCGCTATAGTCGCTCTCTGTTTTGTATGTGTACTGGGGGCACAAGCATCGCCGAAACACACTACACACGTTGAATACTGCTGAAGAGTGGTGCCGACAATAACCCCAGCTTCTGTTTTCAAACAGTTAAAGCTTTTTTTTAGTAAACTAACAGAATATCGGTCAAATTTTAAAAATTTCACTATTTAAAATTCAAACCTTAGCTTTAAAATATTTTGGTTAGCTTTTGCATGTTTCTTTCGCTTGACGTATTGGTAACCTACGTGTAGCCGCACCCTCCCCCCAACAAAGGAAAAACGGAGAGACGGGGGAGGGTGCAGCTACAGGTAGGATAACGTATTGGCCCAATTTGCAACTTTTTCACAACGTCTCATTAAATTTAGGTTGGCTATTAACACGCGCAAAGTATTTGGACAGCACTAGTCATCGTATAAGTTCTGTCGTTTGCTCTTAAGTCAGGACAAAGACTCCTTGCTATTTTTGTCCATTTATACTGACATTAGTTGGAGTCTTAGTTTAGCGGCATAGTGACTTCTAATTCTGTTTGTATAATCGAGCGAACTTTCGCGGTCTCCCGCATTGTTCACTCGTACTCCACCCACTCCACCCAGTCCGATTACCATTATAATCATAACTATAACAAAATTGTGAAATCTGATTGGCTATCAACTGCCCTGATTTCAGCCTTAATTGGACAGTTTAATCGGACAGTACGCGTCATGCCTCAGTAATTGGACAGTACGCGCCATCAAGCGCGCGCTTAAATGGCTTTTTTTTTCAATGCTAGCAAAACAAAATGTCGAATTTCTTGTGTTTTGATGCAAAAAATAGCCTATTATATCACAAATTTTGTTAAAGTTATGATTAATTAGTAACAGAACTTCGTGTCGTCCAATTCGGTCTGTAATCATACTCGTGATTAAGCAAATCGGACTCCCGCTACGCGGTCGTCCGATTTTGTTAATCACTCGTATGATTACAGACCGAATTGGACTCCACTCAGTCCTGTTACCATTACTAATCATAACTATAACAAAATTGTCAAATCTGATTGGCTATCAACTGCCCTGATTTCAGCCTTAATTGGACAGTTTAATAGGACGGTACGCGCCATCAGGCCTAAGTAATTGGACAGTACGCGCCATCACGCGCGCGCTTAAATGGCTTTTTTTTTTACTGCTAGCAAAACAAAATTTCGAATTTCTTGTGTTTTGATTTAAAAAATAGCCTATTATATTACAAATTTTGTTAAAGTTATGATTAATTGGTAACAACTTCGTGTAGTCCAATTCGGTCTGTAATCATACTCGTGATTAAACAAATCGGACTCCCTCTACGCGGTCGTCCGATTTTGTTAATCACTCGTATGATTACAGACCGAATTGGACTCCACTCAGTCCTGTTACCATTACTAACATTACTTTTGTCAGCCCATTTCCTGAGAAGATGCGAAAAACTATCATGGCTAATCTAGAATTAAAATTTTTATACAGGATTGTATTTACTTTCCTTTTGATTGCTTTTGAGTATCATTTTGCGGCCTTATCGTGAACTCGGAGAGAAAGCGCAACAGTAGACAATTCTATCCCTTCAGTTACATTCAGAACTAAACTTATGCATTCTTTCGTTAGTTTCATTTTATATCATGCTTCTCTGTATGAAAAGTGCTGAATTTTAACATAAACTTTGCTTGCAATTTGGCTTAACAACTATTGAGAAAACGGGTCCAATGTTATGCGAACTAATCTGAGCTTACTATAATAATCCCATCCACCACTTTAGTCAATATATCTGTTCATACAACTTTTCATTGCCTTTTTTTTCGATGCAATGACAGTTTTTTTGCCTGATAATGGAAATTAAAAGTCGAAGATAAGACTCGCTCAATACTGTGTATCGTTAAGTCTCCTATATCTAGACTTCATTTTTCAGCGTTTTGTTCATCTCAGAAACTTGAAAGTTAATGAAAAGTAATCTTTTATTGTACATATTTCGCCTTTTATGGACCACATTCATATTTTTAGTTTATATATTGACACTAGTGTATTTTTTATCGTTTTAAGTGTATTTTTTAATTTTTATTATCCTATTAACATCTTTTACATGGCCCCATAAGCTGTATTGGCTTTAAAACTCAACGTATTTAAATAAAAGATTTTTTTTTTTCTCCCTTTACTTCACTCTTTCTCTTGTGGTCGGCCGTATGTTTCGGATACGCCATTGTTATTATGTATGAATCTTGACCGTGAAGGCCTACAAATACTGATATACTTGATAAACGAGATCGTTTTACTTTCATGCGGAAGGTCAATATTAACACAGCACAGAATTCGAAATGTACTAAGCCGTCTTTGAAATACCGTTTGTAGATGGTGAAAAATCACTGAAAAGAACTGACGGAGAATACTAAAAACTCAATCAACGAGAAACTGAAAGTAGAGCAAAACCTTTTTACGATTCACTCCGACGTGACTAATGGTGATATGACTTGACATTTTTTATAGATCAATGTTGGACGTTTTGGCTCAGTATCATAAAAGAGACCCGCAGAATTATTGCCCGAACATGATATTACAAGTGGCGGTTATCCTATATAGCCCTATCCAACAAACAAACAAACGGTAATGTATATCAACTGTTGTTAGATAGCTTTATATTTTTTAAGAAAAATACTTTTCGTAAAGTTTTTCTTATTCTGAATCAAAACTTCCCTATATTTTGTGTGACGTTTCTGTAGAGTTTTTCATTCTGTTTCCAAGTTGTTTTAAAAGACCGGCAATTTTTTTTTTAGATTTCAACATTTCAGTTCTTTTGGTGCTATAAGATTCGCACCGAGGAATGCACCTTAAATATCATCTATATATATCGCCTTTGTTTTCAAATTGCGTCATCGATTTATTTCAGGTTCATTTCCCGCTGTAATTACGGGTTCATGTCCCAAAAAACAAAACAGTATAGTGGCTTTTAAGTCCTTGAGTTCCCTGCCAAAAAACCTCCTTCTTCTGTGGGGTGTCTTTCGACCGTATTATTCAGATCACAGCTGTACGTTGGTCGAAGATAAGGCCAATTATGGCTGAATTTGTCGCTTAAGTTAATTGATAGTTAATACTTTTGCGTGCAAAAAGAACATTTGAATCACAATAGTAATAGACATGTAGATGACACAGATAGCACGCCGAAGAATGTGGCTATTGTCAAATAGTACTTCATAAAACATTTCATTTTGTTTGCAATGGCTTGTTCGCTTGTTCAATCGTTTTTAAAACTTCAGTCTCTTTTTCATGGGTAATTTAAATGTTCTTACAAAAAAAAAGTACTTAGCCATTTAGCGAAAAATTTTCATGTCTTAGCAAATTTGCATACCCGAATGATTTAATGTTTTTTTTCGCTAAATGTGCAATCCGATTCTCTGCAGACCAAAGTGTTTGATTTATAAGAGATAAAAAAAAAAAGGCAAACGACAGTCCAATGTTGGCTGTTTAGTGGAGATAGAGGTCTAAGTGCACTGTATGTTCTGCTTTTCGAAAATTTCGATAAAAAAGGCAATTCTTGAAAACGCAGTGTTGTGTAGATTGCAAAAGTGAGTAAACTTTTAGTTTATCTTTTGATGGTTTAGGTCAGACCTTATTGATACAGAATGCAGGCCAAAATGCCTTCTCGGTGCTACGATGGCAAATACGCTTTTATGTTGTAGATCAGGGCTGTTTTTATCTTTGAGCCTGTTGGGATACCGTGTTTGGACTATGTTAGCAACGTTGCTATTTTCCTCATCAAAACAGTACTATATTTCTAGTCGGAAGCAAGTAAACCGGATAGCAGTCTTACCGCATGTCCCCCATGACTGCCTTCATGCTGCCTGTTGTGGTTCATCTGAGTTGTGGCTCCATGTGATGCCATGTTGGAATGTTCGTTCATTTCCTTATGCGGGTGCCCACTGTGAGACATTTTCGCTAAATTCCAGGACTAAGTTCTTCTTGCTGTCACAAACAATTAGGACCTCGAGTTCTGTGTAAGTTGAGCCTTTTAACAAGACACCCGCTGATCTTTGCGATACAGTGAACTACACTGAGACGTACACTAAACAGGTATCACATGCAATTGTATTTCCATTTATGAAGACAACTTTGATATTGACTTCGTGTTTAACGGGACCTTTATCGTCATACAGATGACGTAAAAGGTTCAACGAATTGACATTGGTTTGACGAGTTGTTGGTCCATATTGAAAGTGAGCCTGTGACGAGTTGGTTAAAGAAACGTGACTTATCCCGACAATGCAACACGTATTCCACCGCGGAAAAGAATTCAAAGGTTAACCAGAAAAAGACGAAACGTATTCGTATTCTTTTTATTATTCTCAGTAATTGAAGGCACCTGCAGTATTGCTCTTTGAATATCCCGTTTGCCCTTTAAAACCAATATTCACTTGTCCTTCCTTAACTGGGGCACCCAACGGGAATATAGTGCAAAACCACTCACCGTAAATCCTCTATTAAGCCCCCCGGGGGGCTTATTTTTTTCAAGCACTTTTGAGGGGGGGGCTTAATAGAGAGGGGGGGCTTAAAAGAGAGGGGGGACTTATTTAATTTAGCGAAACGCATCACCTGTAGCAAAAATACCGTGGTATGAGACAGAGTAGACTTACGCGTTGTACAATTAAAATCACTGTCAAAAGTATGTAATTCACTTGTGGGAGCCTAAAAGTAACAAAAACAAAATTCTTATTCTTCAAAAATGCGCTTTCGGCCTCATATTCCTCGGTAATTTTTATGAGAATGGTTTATACTTGTATTGATTTGTCGTACCGTCAACTTACAAACGAAAATCTCTGGAAAACTCCTCTTCACCGACAGGAGCAAGGTTTGTCGAGGACGGACTTGAGGTTCCCGGGAGGTACACTGCTTTGTCTAACGACAAGAAAATGGGGGCAATTCTCCAAAGGGAGCTAGAGCGCAAAATTGAGAAAGTTAGGCATATGAAGTTGGAGGTCCTGCCGCCGAAGACCAAAAACAATATGAACTTCCAGCCTGAGTAAATCACAACTAATCAGTCCACGTTAATCGTTAATTCTTTTGTGAAGAAAAAGGATTGGGGGAGGGGGAGGGGGGGCTTATTAACTTTCCTCCTCTGAAAAGGGGGGGGGGGGGGGGGGTTAATAGAGGATTTACGGTAAATATAGAATTGTTAAACGTATTTTAGTGTTTAAACGGTAGCTATAGGCATTTGTTCAGCCGCTAAAAATTTTTCATCTGTTCGGAGTTCCTAGCTGAAACTCTAATGATCCGAAAATTATAGGGATCAAAATTTACCTTTTCGAAAATTCTAGGTGACCTTTTTAGGGTAAAAATCCGTTAAAAATGGGCAATTACACCATTTTTTAGATGTTCGAAAATCCTAGGAGAGGCAGGCAAGTAAGAAATTTTACAACAAATGTTCCGAAAATTCCAGATCTCAAATCGTCTCCCGAACAGAAGATTCCGAAAATCAGACGTTGGGTGTCCCTGTTTTAACTAAGAGTAAGGCTAGAGGGTCACCAATAGGTTTTTTGGTATGCGGGATTTCCCTTATTTGAAGCTCGGGATTCGGGATTTGAAAGCAAAATCGGGGCGAGATCCGGGATTGAAAGTATATGCGAGAGAGGGGATGCCAAAAATAACCCTTGGGATTACAGGATTGCACGAAATTTTGGGTCGGGATTACGGGATTGAAGAACCCTATTGGGGACCCTCAGTCTATGTCTTTACTATATCGACCTATATCGGAAGCTTTAAGTGTCTGCAAGGCCCGGCCGAGACTAGAACAACTCGTTCACACATATCGAATATCTTGCAGGAGCTGTTGGCCGAGAAGGTTTGGTGCGTGCTATCTCAATCCTCACTCCTGAAGAGTTTTTTCTATAACACATTATAACTTGTGTCCGCTAACACGACATTCTCGCTAAAACTCGTAGTAGAATGACGACGACTATCATGTTCTCCCGCGAAAATGAAAGGTCTCCATTATATGGAGATCGGCGCGGAGCAGCTTCGTCCCTTTAACCGTTACAAAATTGGTTATTATTTGTGAACAGTGTGAGTTTCGTGCGGGGAATAGCATCAGCTATAGCGTGAACATAGCGTGTCCGTCATTCTTAATCATGGCGAACATAGCTATTGTATAGGCCACCATATTTTTAAAGTGAAGTGATTGCACTCGTTTGAGCATGTCCACTCCAATTTAACACCACCAAATAGAGTCGATTCTAATTGAATGTCCCGGTGCGCAAAGTCTGAGGTGACCCTATGGCATCTATCAGCCCGGCAACTTCAGCCTCCTTGATACTTGAAGAACTCGGTTCTTTTGTTTTCGCTGTGTCCGTCTTCTTTTTCACTTGATTTATGGCTCCTATTCTTTGAAGGCTGCGACATAAATCCTTTCTCGGTTGTTGGCATTTGTGGTTTTTTGATGTTTCTCCGTCATCAAGCCGGTTCCGAATTTAAATTTCCTGCAAGAAACAGTTGGAAGAGACAATTCAATAGAGTGCGCTTGAAGCAATATTAATTTATAAAATTCGACCGATGTCGTGCGAATGTAACCTTAGACCACATGTACCATCAATAACGAATTACTGGGAAGTTGAGAGATCATTTTAATCTGCTTCTTGGTTTGTCTTTTAATCTAAGCATTGCTTTTCTGCTATAATGATAAAGTTTTAGTATTGATCCAGGTATAATGCAGTCGAGGATCCAAACCTTCAGATAAGGGCGGGAGGGGGGTGGAGTCTCAGAAAAAAATTTTCGGGCCCCCCGCGCCCCTCTCCTGGATCTGCCACTGTATCGGGAGTTGTATTGCGTTAGTTTCAGTTCAAGGCACAAGGTCACTAAACGCGTTTTAGACCAAAAGCTTTCTCACCCATTTGTTCGTTTGTAGAGCTGATGCAGCTAGAGAGTCTATGAAGGCAATGTTGCACGACACAACAGACTGCCAAGAACACTACACAGCAACAAAATACCACTTGGAGAGACAAATCCTGGTAAAAAATAAAATAGAAAAATAATCAGAAACAGCAATAAATAAATTAACCTCTTAAACTTATCTCTGGTGTATCGAGTTTGCTAACTCACCAAGCATTGCACCAGTCGTATTAAAAAGTTTATTTTTTTTTTTCAGAAATATTATCTTTGGCAGTAATAGTATCGCTGAAGTCGAAAGACATTAATATTAGGGACTTTAAGATCCAACGACGCGACGGCCACGAGAACGTGGCTTAAAAAAGTGTATTTGCGTTCTTTCAGTCTTTATAGGGATTATTCGTACCCAATTACTTTGTCAAATGTAGGCGAACCCTCCTGAAGCTGAATTTCAAGGGACCATATCCAAGCTCAGAAAGAGAAATGAAATTCGTCGTTGCTTGTTTACGTCCTCCATAAAACGCGAAAGTAAGCATTTTCACGTCGTAGTCGTGCAAAAACGGGAAAGAAATGTACAAAAAAAGTGTGATGCACGTGCAAAGCTGTTGTTTTGCTTATAAAACCTATTGTTTTTTTGACGTTCTCGTCGCCGTCCGCGTCGTTGGATCTTGAAAGGGAGCTTTAGCATCGATGACGGCAACTGCGGCAAAAACGTCACTTTTAAAATGAATTCCCGTTTTTTCAATCTTTGTCGCGTTTATTCCAATTTGCTGAAAATGGCAAGTGTAGGCGAATTTCCCTGGAGTTGATTTCTTGAGGACCGCACTCAAGTTTAGAGAGAGAAAAGGAGATTCGTCGTCGCTTGTTTACGTCCTCCAAGGACGGTAAAGAAATGTACAAAAAAGCGTGATGCACGTGCAAAGTTGTTGTTTTGCGTAATAAAGCTATTGTTTTTCTGACGTCCTATTTGCCGTCGCCGTCGTCGTTGCTAAAGTTCCCTATTGTCCCTATTAGGGGAGTTTACGCAACGACGACGACGACGGCAACGAGAACGGCAAAAAATCAATAGGTTTAGACGAGCAAAACAACAGCTTTGCACGTGCCTCACGCTTTTTTCTACATTCATCTGCCGTTGTTGCACGACTACAACGTGAAAGTGCCTAATTTCACGTTTTCTCGAGGACGGGAACAAAAGACAACAACTTTCTTATTCTTTTCCTGAATTTTGATGCAGTCCCTTAGAATAAAGAAGATGGAATCAGCTTGATAAAGTTTGAGGCAGAGTAAATTCACTTTTTAAGGGATGTTTTCGGGACGCCGTGGTCGTTGCGTAAACTCCCGATTGTTAAGGTCAGGTAAAACTAGCCGTTATTACGACCGGGGTGCATGGTTGTTTGTTGAGATCCTATTGAATATGGACGGAATTACTTCCTTCCTTTTCCGGCAGGGGGACGAAAAGAGAAGAAAAAAGATGCTGTCACGAACCTGAACCAGGAGAAGAATAACAATAAGATTCAGAGGAACGCGAAATATGTTCATGATTGTGGCACGACCTGAAAACGAAGGAAAGAAACGATAACGGTGCTTCTTGTGTACCTGGAGACAACTTAATCAATAAGGCAACGTCAAAGACCATACAAAGATAAACAGGCTTACTCGATTCAGGGACATATTTACTCCTAAGAACCCCCATTGCCGGCCAGAAAATACCTGTAAAGGTAAAGCCATAAGGTGGTCAAAGGTTCAACATCGTTCTACGTTTGTTACTTAACAAACTCCGTGCGTTATCAGTTGCGGCTTGTTGCTTGAGTACAAAACAAATATTATCAGTTTTAAAAGATTGATCATCGTTGTTTCGCAAGTTGCGATTTTTGAACGGAATGGAGTCTTTTTTAAGCCAGCGATAAAGATTTGACAAGGCTCTGGATGGGTTAGTCCATTGATAATGCACTTATTTATCAACAAAAAATTGATATTGATGGATAATTCACTAACTATTGACACAAAATAAATATTGTTCTTGGTTATAAAGATACTCTTGCTGTTATAGAATAATTTGCATTTGTACCAAGCACTGTCTAACAAGAGTTAGGTTTGTTGGTACTCCAATATTGCAAGGTCATTCCGAAGAAGAGAAAGTCACGGACATACCGCGGACTTACCCACACAGAATTCAAACACCAAGAATCCTATGAAAATCACTGCTTGGTTCTACAACAAGAGATAACGAAGATGACAAAGAAAGAATTGCTTTAAACAGCTGAATTATATATTGGCGTATTTCAAATTTCAAACGGAAAAAACAAACAAAGAATCTCCACAGAAACAAGACAAACAAACAAACAAAAAATAAAAACAAGTCACGTACATTTGGGGCCAGTATGGGTGGGACTAAGGATAGCGCTGCTAATCCAAAAACCGGTCTGAAATGAGAGTTCATTGATATTAATCACTGGTATAATTACATCGATGATTATCGAAAATAGAGCGTTATGATTGGCTAGGAGCTTCGCTTTATCCCGCTATAATCACCGCGTGGTGATTATAACATTGAAGACTAGCAGTTTTTAAAATTGAGCCAGATTTTTTGATGTTTCGGAGTCGGAAATTTATCAATAATTTTATTTTCTCGAATAATCATCAATGTAATTATACTAAAACAATTAGTCGCCTCAGGTGACGTGAATATCGGCGAATAGTCACCTCGACTTCGTCTCGGTGACTATTCGCCGATACAGCTATTTCGAGAAAGGTTGTCGGAAAAAGTGCACGCGACAATCCTGAAAGGCATTGTGGGTGGTTTTTGAGTTCACTGTTCTTTAAAGAAATTTGAAAGAATTGGCACGAAAGGCCATGAAAATGTGTTTGCGAGTGCTAAAGGAAAGCATCAAAAGTAGATTCGACAGCTACAGTCGTCAGGAACAGAGTATCGATCATATCCCATATTACCTTTCGGGATTGTCGCGTGCACATTTTGTCCGACAACCTTACTCGAAATAGCTGTATTCACGTCGCCTGAGGCGACTAATTGTTAAATGGTGGGATATTACCGGTTGTACGCCATCTAATATGGACAGACCGGACAGAGCAATCAACTCGATTCGAATTTAACCTTTCATCTGACATTGCAAGTTCCTTATTACAGATTTGTTTTCAGCAGTTAACAAATTAGAGCAAGGCTGTTCTTCAATCAAGTGTTTGCCTTCTTTCGGAACATCACTACATTGCACTCACGTTCATTTCTCATTTAGTGCTAGTATATTTAAAAGACATTTTTCTCCAGTACCTCATCAGAGATTCCACGGTACCAACTTTAGAAATGAGTTTGAACAAACGTGAGCCAAGCATTACAGAAACCTAAAACGATACACAGTCAACTTCATTATAACTTATATCAAAGAGTTTTTTAAAGTAGCAATTATATCAATGAAAGTGAGTAATTATTATTTACTATTATTTACTCTTCCGTACCGATGTTGATAATTAATATACATTTGTTATTTAATGGCGCCCCTATAACATTTTGTTTGAATAACTACCTTGCTTTCTTCTTATGTTTCTCACTGTGATCGGCACATTCGATTTTGATTCTCAGGACAAGGATTGCCTATAATTTCAATTGACTTTGGAGAGCTAAATAGATGCGCGGGAAGATAGACCGTTCGGGTGATGACCGGGTTCTCCAACCGGCTCTAATCCGTGGGTGATGAATCGCTTTAGTTTTCATCTTTTATAAGTAAAGGTTAGTGATTGGACCAATTCACTGCAGTTTTATTGCATTAGGTTGAAAAAATTATATCAAAATCCAAATTTACTAACCATAAAAGATGAAAATATCCATCCGTGTGGAATAGCCTCCTCGCTAGTTTTGTTATGTGGGTGGGAATCTAAAATAAGAACATTAGATTTTACATCACACCAAATCAAAGGACTCATAATCAATTTAGACATCAGCACCGTTAAATATAGGGGTGAGGGAGACCACTAACCGTCCAACGCCCCTATTCAATATCGGTGTATTGATTCTGGGCCCAGACCAACACTCATCCTTTGCTCTACAAATGGCTAGACCTTCGCCTTGAGCAAATGACCAAGAAAACGGCTGTCCCTTCTCCAGTGAAAGGCGTAGAGACAGTGTCCTCAATAAGTACTTTCATGCTAAAAACATTGACGCTCCAGCCGAAGTGCGTTTCATTTTTATTGTACTCAAGAACAATTAAAATCTATAGTTTTATGTTGCCTTACCTGTAGTTAATGCTGGAGTCCATTCTAACACAAATGAGTACATGGATCCTTCAAACAAAGATTGAATTAGCCCTAGACAAAGCACCTTGGGATCTGAAAAATACATATATATATTTAAAATAAAAAGGAGTCACATCTTTGAAAACGTGACAATCGTGTGTCCAAAAATATAGCCTGTTCTAGTTGTTCAGATTATGAAGACGGCGCAAATAGATTTGAGCAGGGAAAACAGCGAGGGAGTTGGGCATGCGCACTATACACCATCCGAACACCTGAAACAGCTGACTGCCAAAACTGCAAAACCAGAGTAAGACGTAGATGGTACTTGACACACTTAAAGAGCTGGATTTTTTGGGGCGTTTAAGGTGTTGCGGAAGCGTCGGGAGCGGTGTCTCGCAGCTCATGGGAAGATATTTAAAGGGGAAGGCGGCAAAATTTATTAAAGCACAGGACATAGGGTGCTTTTTATAGGAGAAGTATCGTGACTTTTCGGTAATCGCATCTCGTAATCAACTAGAATATATCAGCCAACAAAAAAAAAACCAAACGAGTACAAGGCCAAAAAACGCTTTAAACTTTGTAGCTTGAAGTTTTGTATTTACGAGTGTTATCATGTCAAGAGTACATGCCTTGTAACGGTACATACACTGAATGAAGATGATAAGAACCGCGGAAATTCAAATTTAAATAAAGATATAATCGTCGCAATGGTAATTGCAATTTAAGCAATTGCAAATAACCCGAAAAAGAATTCATAAACTAGATACATTATATAAGATGGCTTAAAGCCAAACAGTTCAACTGACCGTTCCGAACAACTTTTATTCCTTGAAGGAGAGATATTTTCACATCGCCACCGATATCTCCATAGTTTTCCGTCCAAAGACAACAGATAAGTCCACTTACTGCAATTAGCAGTAAAAGTGCGAGACTGAACGGAGCTCTGGAAAATACCAAATCATGAAAAGAAAGGGGAAATAAGAACGCCAAAAACGGAATAGCTTTAGTTGACAAAGCAACAATTTCTACGTGCCCAACACTTTTAGCAGATTTCTTTAACGTCCGTGCACAACAAATACTAGAAACTGAATTATGTGATGTTTAATGAAGGGGGAAAACACACGACAACAAATTTTTCTTTCTCTTTCGAAACTTGGGCGCGGTCACAAGTACTTCTTACCTACATTTGACATTTAAAGCAAGTTAGAATAAACTCGATAAGGTTTGAAAAAGAGACGCTGCCTTCGCCTTGATCGTCTTTGCTAAAGCTGCATGTTGACAACGGGAGTATTTTAATATTGAAATGGCATTACAGACTACTGTAGCTTGTTCCAGCTTCTCAGATATTAGGGACGACGTGAAAGTGAAAGGCACGCAAAAATATGAGCGCCCCAGTTTCCTCCCGTTTTATTTTTGTGTTCGCGCATTCTCAATTTCGCGGACCCGACTTTCTCGAAGCCTGGAACAGGCTAGGACTACGAGACGGAGGATATTCAGTACTTTTTGCGAAACACGCAACGTAACCCTTCGTTAATGGACAACTGGAACAAGAAAAGTTCTCATACTCACAGTGGATATGGATCTTAAGCAAGGTCTAATAAACAACTTACATAAATCCAAACTGTGTGGCTGTAGCCTGAGCCACCAGGCCTGCAAAGATGGCGACTAAAGAATTTCCAAGAGCAGCGTTGGAAAAGAGATCACTCAGTAAATCTTTACTAAAGCCTCGCTAAAATAAAATGGATGCACTCATTTTATCCACAGACGTTCACTGATATCAAAATGTAAGAAAAATAAGCCAAATCCGCTGGTCAGGAGATAAATTGAAAAATGTAAGTGTTCATACGTCATTAATCGCCTATATTCTTGGAAGGGGATTTGCCTCTGAATTTATCGCCGATTTGGTTTTCATCGCTTTTATCCGATGTCCGCTAAGTGACGAACGCATGGCTAGGACTACTGAATCGGGTCTCAGCTAATATTTGTCTACAAGTCTGACAAGTCTGATACTTGCGCATCAGGCAACAAACGCATTTTAAATGAAAATGAGTGCAAATGCAAAGTAGACCGCCATATTTATCGGAATTTCTGGATCGAGAAATATTTCATAATTGGGTTAAATACATGTTACAACTTTTCGTGTGGACCCCTCGGTTAGATAAAGTAGTTAGTACAATTGTATTATTGAATAAGGAACAAAATGCACTCGTTGCCCTCCTAAGGTAATCTTCTCTTGTACTTAATGCGCTCGTTCGCACTTACAGACGACATAATGACTGCACTAGCTATTGTTGAAAATTTATTTCTTGGAGAAGACCTTGATTTAGAGTTAAGTCGACGAAATCTCTGTTGACTCACCTTGTCATGTTCGCATATTACCCAAGATTCAAATGCGCTGAAGAGAATGGATGTCGCCATACCTCCAGCGAACCTGCCGCACATTAAAATCCAGTAGTTTGGAACATGCTTAAGACAAAAAAAAAAAGATTATGTTGCAGCGACTTTGCTAAGGCGATAAGCGTCACTTCAGTAGCTTAGAGTAATTCGTCATATATACCTTCACGACAACTTAGTACGTAGATCATAATCCAACTTCATTAAAGAACATCGAATTTACCCTATTTAGTATGTTCTCACAACGTTCCTATCGTTTTAGGTTTTCTATACCACTTGTTTCCGTTGGTTTGTAGTATAAGGCGCACATATCGTGCTCACAAAATCCTACAACTAAAAATACGTGTCTCGCAAAACGGCACAAATCTCCAAGTTAAGCCAGTAAGCCACTCGCGTGTACCAGAATCCTTCTATTTGTTGTCAGTACCTTCTTGTACAAATGAGCCCTATAATTGTTATCTGTACCTTAACGAGACCGAGTCATTTAAAACGAAAAAACAGAAACGAGGGTTTTTTTTAAACATAGTTGCGTGCCTAGAGTGAAAATGGCCTGTAAGACTGTTTTATACAATACGTGCTCAGTATAAGGTAAGATATAATGATACTGTAAGCTTCTGCCGAACGCGAGTAACGCGGAATCTATCTAAGGGAGACGAAAATGAAGAAACGAGATAATAGTCTACAGACCAGGGCCCAGTTGTTCGAAGGCCGATTAGCGCTTCACCCGGGTTTCTTTTCCTTGTGTTCAAAAGCATTTTCTCGGATAATTTTCTCTGTTACTTTTAAAGCTTCCAATCATCAACTTGTGGGAAAAAGAATTAAAACTGAAATGCTTTCTAAGCTTTCAAATCTGAATTCAAATCTTGCACTAACCTGAGTTATCTTAACCCAGCTTTGAACAACTCGGTCCTGAAGTATAAACCACAATTGGAGGACACTCGGTAATATGCACTTAACATAAGTAATAATATATTGTCTTCCTATCATGTAACATAAAGTCGCCGAACCTTAGTAAGACAATCCACACCATATAGTACACCATAGAGGATGCAGTTAAATTTTCGTCCACTGCAAAATAAGAAAGACTCGTATACTACTGATAATTCACCAAAAAATGGCAGAACATAATTGGCAGAAAAATTTCAGTGTCAATTTGTATGAAGCATTTCCTTGAGCTACACCTGAGCTTCAATGGAAACTTGATTCAAATTCCTGACTTGTTGTAACAATTTTTTATTTAGCAAAGCCCTCATCCCTGAGAAAGGCTTGGTCACTTGATTAAAATTAGCCTGCGAGCAAGCTCCCTGGAGCGCTCTAAAGGCGGGACGCCCGCGCACCCGCGCACCCACGCACCAGGAAATGGTATACCCTGTTTAAGACTCAAGACCCTCAAACAGCCGCACATATCCGTTCAGTCCACATCTGACGGATTGCACCGTGGGGTAAATGCAATGAGCTCCAATTTAGCCTAGGAAGCGGGAGTATTGTTCGTGAAAGAAATTCAGTCAAAAAAAATCTTTAAAAACTTACAGTTTATCAGCAAATGAGCCTACAACGGTCCCAAACACCATAGATGAACCAAAACCAACAACAAACAGCTGATTTATTTGCTTAGATGTCATTCCATAGCTGGAAAATAACGCATACACATGGGGGCCTTGTAACCAATCAGCTCCTAGATAAGGTAAAAATTTATTAACTTATAAGCTTCATTTCAAGACAAAACTTCAACAATTAGCTTACACACCAACGTAAATAAAAAGCCGGCTTATTATGATTGAAAAGTATTTATTACTAGAAGTCAAGGAGTGTTTGCAAGCTGAGTAGCTGACGTACTCGCTGCCAAATAGTATTAAAAAACCGCGGTTTTTGCAATTAAATACTAAACAAAAATTACGAGAAAGTGCCCTCATATTTGCAATGCAATACCGGGAGGATTTTACTGAAACAATTTGAAGGCTCACTCAGAAAATAGTCCGTATATATCGGGATGAGAAGAAATTGTTATTTAGTGTGGATCGCTCTTCGTATTTAAGCCACAAAAATTAGCATTTTGGTTATCTTGGACTGAGTTATTAACTTTAACTCTAGTGTCATATCTCTACTTGAATAATTGTAATGCTAATCAACATCCTTGTCGACAACAAAAGAGTTCAACAGTTATTTAAAAATGACCATAGAAAACCTTGGTAACCATGACAGCAACTCCGAGACGACAACAGCGGCAAACAAACAAAGGTTTCATGAACAAAAGGATACCCTCTGCACGTGTTTTTTTCACATTATTTTACCTTTTTAGTCAGTGGTCTAGTATATTACACTGTTAGTGGTCAATTTTGTCGTTCTCCTAAAGAGTGCCTTAACTAAGCAAATAAAACTTGTAAAGGTTTCCCAGTCCCTCGCTAGGATCAAAGATACACAATGGTCGATCAATTCCTTTTTTCTTTTTTAATTTCATAGTCTCCAAATGCCATTTAACTACAGGAAATTTCAGGCATACAAGGAAAACTGATTAAATTGGGATGACTTAGAAATTAAAAAGAAACCGAGGGAATACTTCTGGTGGCATCTTCCTCGTTCATGTCGTTGTTCCTGAAATGACCCATAGAGACAAAAATGGTATGAAATAAAATTCTGATATCATTTACCTTGTGCCATGAGAAATACAGTGAGATACAAGCGCTGAAATCCACGAAAGACATTGCCACTGGAAGGTTGTTTTGTCGAGTTCGCTGTAAACAGAAATAGAAAAAGGCAAATAGTGGCCAGTAGCATAAATGAAGCCTCGAACGAAAACATATCCATCGTTCGAGAAAAACGTGGAGGCGACGTTGACTTATTTACCCAGTTTTGGGAGGTGAATACAGCACCAACTGGCAAGTGAATATCGCTGTTATTAACCCGCTAAAAGCCTGTCATTTAATAAAAGAAGCAAAGGTCGGGAGATTTTTACCTGTTGTTTAATACTTGTTTAGGCAGTGGTGTCCAAGTATAATTGTATTTTATTGCAAGAGGCAAATTTGATTTGTATTTCCAAATTTGTTATTTGAATATAAACCAAGGAGAAACTATAGAAGGCGATAGCATTGATAGCTTAGAATTTTTTTTACAAGGAACAGCAATCTGAGCATTAGATTAAAGATTGCGAGTTGAAGATAAAGCAGCATACAGTAAAACCCCGCGACTAAGAGCCTGAATTTTAGCATAAAATTTGGAATAGGTCCTTATTTTCTAAAATCTATGAAAAAATTCTGTACACTTGGGCAATTAAGATAAATCAACAATCAGAATCTTCTTTGGGGACACAGGTGCTTTATCACTCCAACTGCGATGTAAATGCCAATGTTTGAAATCAATAAAATTGTTATTGCTTGAGTTCTTTTTATGGTCCTTTATGAACCACTAAATACTCTTAGCTATAATTTATTTTTTTCTCTTCGGGTAGTAAGGACCTAAATAGCCTAAACTTGTGCTAACTACCAAGAACCTGTTTACACTAACTTGGAAAAATCCATGTTCTTAGTCCCGGGGTTTACTGTATAAAATATCCTTCCAGAAAAAGGTAGGGTGCGTTAGGGTGGATTTCCACTGTCGAGTAATATTTTTCGCGCGTTGATAAAATTGAAGCAATGTATAAAAAGTCGCACGTAAGCGTAAAAGTTGAGTGAGGTTCAACTTTTGCATTTACGCGCGAGCTTTCATGCATTGCCTTTATTTTACACAAACAAACACGCGTAAAATTTAGGTGCGTATGCACGTAAAAAATACAGGACAGTGGAATTTCACCTTAAGAAATTTATCAATGAAAATTCCTAAAATTCGTTGCTCCTAACAAGCAGGCCAGATTGTGGCCCGCTGGTCAATGATAACACAGGCTAGATGAAAAATCAGCTTCGTTACACGATTGTGACGTAATTAATTTAAGTGCGTTGAGAAATATTCCTGGCTGAGGAAGGGATGTTCTAATCTTTAAGTTACTCGATTATTATCAAAACAAGTGCTGCATTCTCGGACCTCCCACAGGTAACACAAAAGCGACGTGTATTTTTCCATATACTGTAGAATTCCGACAAAACGAACTTGGACTCGGATAACTCAATTGGCCACTTCCGAGTTCCAAAAACCCTCACGTTCAAAATGAGGCTAGGTGCACTTGTGAAAATGAGTTTTATTTGCATGAGAATGAAAAATGATCTCCATATCAAAGGCTGAGCACCTACCCTCGTTTTGAAACAGAGGCCCGGGGGAACTCGGAAATGGCCTAGTGGTCTTCCTAATACTGATCCGCTGGATAGTGATATCATCCGATGGATAGCGTGATCCAACGTTTGAACAACCGGGTAAGTTCTATAGAGCCTCCCATTTAAGGATGGCCTATCTATCGTGGAATCGTATGTAAGGGAGAGGTTCGACTCCGCAGCATTAGTTTAGTAAGTCAGTCACAAAGAGTATGTTAATTCAAACCCACGAAATCGCCAGCAAATTACTCTTAAACCTCTCACAACCTCGTACCCAGGCCAGTTCGCGCTATCCGAGTTACCAGAGGAGGCTTGGAACCGAGTGCGATAGCGCGAGGCGTCCTCGGCGAATTTTCTCAAAAAGTTTGAAAGGTGACGTCACATCTGAAATCGCCGAGGACGACTGGGAACGAGGCTGGACCTCCCACACTTTTAAAAACTGCTTCTCTTTCCTGAAGTAATTTTGAAATGCGCGCGCTTACGCTGTGATTGTGACGTCAGCATTCATTATTCACCTGCAGATCATTTTCGTCTCCAGACTCCCAGAGGCTTCAAAGACCACGTTAGCAAAGAAAACGACGGGTTGTGGAGACAAGAATACGTGCTAGGTAACAAATATAGAGACTTCCATGTATGATGCCTTTTTAGTTGTGGGGCGGGGGGGGGAGTACGTTTGCCCATAGTCGGTCGCTTGCGTTTCGTGGGAATAGGGAGAGGTGCGGGAAAGAGAAGCGGCAAAAGAAAAAAAGAGAGAGAGACAACACACGTTTTCCTCTTTCCAAGGTTTAAAAGAGTTAATCATCACATCTAAACATTTATTTTGTTCTCAAAATGCTAAGCCTTTGGATATCTTTTCTCTACCTTTTCTTTTGTTGATAATAGGCACGATTGCTATCTAGCTGGAATTTTTCTGCCAAAAGTCTACACAAAACCTCTGACGACAGAAAGTAATAGTGGTGTAATGTGTTACTTATGAGTGTTGACAACCGATCGGCTGGGATTGACTGTCACCTGCTGGACTTTTATAAATTTGTATAAGTCGAAGTTTTTCTCTACAGCCTATATATAGTAAGTTTCTAACAAATCACTTCATGTATGACCCCTGGAAAAACTTCTGACGCGGGAAATACAGTTACTTTTCCACCTCGGAAATAGTCATCTAATTCTTTATTATAGATCTATTCTATTATTCATCGTTGCAGCCTGTGCAATCATTTTCTCAACGTTCAAGATCAATTGACTAGGGCTTTACTTGGTTACAAACGCTATAGATGCCCATGACGTACAATTTTGTGATAAAGATTAATAGAAAATAGAAATTAATATCCAACCTTACCTTCTTTAGTTTTTATCTTGAGAATGTGACTTGAGCTGCAATAGGTAGTTTCTTCCGAGGCTCGTTGAAGTCCTCGACTGAAAACGTGCTGCATTTCGCGGACATGTAAATGAGATTAAACTCCTTACAAAATTATACCAAGAGTTTTTTCCTCTGAAAGCGTACAAGAAACGAAATTTCGAAAAAAATAATGTCGCTTGGTAGATAAACATTTTAGACATTCTCAAAATCACGTTTAGTGTGACGGCTACCTTGACGTGACAGTATCAAAATTCAAACACGAAAACAATAAGGCTGAAAACGAGCATTGTATCACGACCCTATCAATAACCTTTGAGCTGTACTTAAATTTTACAATAAATTAAGTATATTTTTGCGGTGAAAACTAACTTTAATCTTTGTATTAGCTAATTAATTAATTAATTTATTTATTTCCGCGTTTCATATTTTGCAACTTTGTAGCTACAAGTGTTTTTTGTAATAATTAATAATCGCGAAATGAGGTTGAGTATGATGTAAAGAACATAGATTGATGAGGGTGTTATCCGCCGAAACTGAAGACCTCGATCAGTGTACAATTGTATAATTCTTCATATCATTCGAAGAAAGACGAATTCAATATTTGTTTCATTTAATATCCATTCAAAATATTTCCAGGCTGGTAACATCCTTTCATACAATGTTTTCATGATTAGATATTTCCTAGGAAGTTTTAAGATACGAGCTGACGTTATTTCTGGTAGGGATAGTTGACGTTCTTCAAGTGCCCCTTTCATACAATGTTTTTATGATTATATATTTCCTAGGAAGTTTTAAGACACGAGCTAACGTTATTTCTGGTAGGGATAGTCTTTAAGAACCAGTTGACGTTCTTCAAGTGCCCCTTTTTGTGTCTTCTGGCAATTTTTTTTTCAGTCAGTAATTCACAGTCGGCTAATCTCTTTGCCTTTTTCCGCCATTTTCTCAACCTCTCACAAAACCCTTTTTGCTTTTTCAGTCAGTAATTCACAGTCGGCTAATCTCTTTGCCTTTGTCCGCCATTTTCTCAACCTCTCACAAAACCCTTTTTGCTTTTTTCACTCATTCACTCCTTAAATCCATAATATTGTTTGACGACTGATATTATTTAGGAAGAACCTAAGAAGTAAAAAATTGAAGGATAAAGTATTATATATATAAATAATTGGACGAATGACGTTGTTCTTCCCATTTTGTGAGCTCTGTGTCTGATTATGAAAAATTAGCTGAGGGAAGGCCAGTAGGAAGGGAGTCATTGATCTTTCTGTTATTAAATACTTCAGTTTCATTTTCAGGTACTCTCTTTT
Source organism: Porites divaricata (assembly GCA_038088405.1). NCBI lineage: Eukaryota > Metazoa > Cnidaria > Anthozoa > Scleractinia > Poritidae > Porites > Porites divaricata. The sequence goes on from JBBMOI010000003.1 coordinate 8,241,526, forward strand.
ACCTCCTTGGCGATGGACAGTGAAGTTCAAGGCATTGCAAGTTATGACAGTTTAACTGACACAAGCCACAAACGTGTCAGGTTTCATTTGCCAGAAGGCAGTCCCGAAAAAGTGCTTCATTACTCGCAGACACAGCAGCAACCAATCAACAAGCGAGGTTCCCGCCTCTCATGGCTGCTCAGATTCTCCAGGCGAAGACCACTAACAGTTCTATTCGTGAGCACTGCAGCTCTTGCAGGCTCATTCCCCTGCATGATATTTCTTGCGTTTGTCTTGGCAATGTTCCTTGTCTCCTTGGTCGTTTTCGTGATAGCAGAGTCTTCTCTTGTGGGCGCCGGACTCTTCGCTCTAGTCCTAGTCCTCTCGCTGCCCCTATGCTGCGCGGCAGCCTCGACTGCATGTCTAGTTGCCTGCTGGTGGGCAGTGAGTTATCTCCAAGATTCCTTGTCCAATATGGCGGAACCCGCTGAGACTGCATTTCATTACTTTGTAGGCCTGTATATTCCTCGCAGAATACGAAACATCCTCTATGCATTTTATAGGTAAAAGTACGAATGGTTAAAGAATGGAACTTGGGAGAAAGAATGATAAACATTCTAAGGAATATTCGATATTAAAAACACCCTACATTCGGTATCTCCCTGACGAATCAACACAATGCATTTGGAATCATTGAAGGATTCTATCACTTTGGAATTATTTACGAACTCCAGTTAAAATGGTTCCAATGATACTACTTTTCCATACTTTGTAACTAGGAAACTGTGTTCGTATTGCAAGTTCATTTGAAACCAAAAACATGCTAGCGTCCCAGTAATTTTAACGTTGAGCCCTTGGGCTGTTTGTACTTAAACTAGAGGTGATTAAGGCCACGTTGACATCGTTAGCACGCTTCCTAGGATCCGTTCTAGGACTTACATGGTGATTTCTTAGAAATGAATGTATTAATAGGAGTAGTGTCTGTTGAGAGCCTGGCCTTTTCTTTTTTGTGACAAAGAAAAAAATTTTTGTAAAGTTGTATCATTTACTTAGGAAGGGAAAAAAGCAAACTAAATTGGTGGAAAGATATAGAACGCTTACAGCCAATTACACCGTAATACGTAACTTTAGTTGTCCTAAAAAAATTAAGGAAATCATTTTGTGAAGTCATCACTAAATCAAAGTTAGTATTTTATTAGTATTAAAACTGTTCGTCTAACATTTATTCGATGTTTTTGACCGTCACTTAAGTTCACTGACAGGGTTATTTCAGTTGCTACGAAAAACGTCGTCGTAGATCTGACACTTGTCAGTGAACATGAATGTGGTACAGTGTTGCAGTTTCTTCAAGGAACTGGTTCTTCTCGGCTGAAAAATAAGAAAAAAACAGCAAAGCAGCTATATTGAATCTCATACCCTCTTGAAGACAGCCACAAGGGCCCTTGAATAGTCAATAGTCAAAAATTGTCAATAGTAAATACTCTCACTTGTTTTTTGGCCATCTTAGCTTAGGAAGAAACAAAAAGCAAACTGCGGTGATTACATAAGGAAAAATAAACGCATTTCTGGAAAGAAAAAAAAACTTTTACTTGACGTTTCGTATGTTCCGACATACAGCTTCAGACGTAATTAACCACAACGCCCTATGTAGGTTGAGTTTTGTTGTTGGTTCTCTCCGTTGCTCCGAGAGGTTTTTCTCCGGGTTCTCCGGTTTTCACCTCTCATCAAAAACCAACATTTCCAAATTCCAATTCGATCTAGAACAGACAGACACGTTTCTCCAACTCCTAAGTTACCCTGCTAGCAGAGGCTTTTCCCTTGTGTTTCTCAGCGTTGTACTGCCATTCTCTTCGCGGTTTTGGCTGCTCGCGTTTTGTTTTAGTTGTTTCTGTGCCGAGGAAAAGACCTCTGCAGACAGCCGTTTGGGATTCCTGTTGAGCATGCGCATTAGATACCTCCAAGATCTAGGAGGTAATCACATGACTAAACCGGTTGTGGAACCGGTTTTATCAACTCGCGCATCTTTTATATACTAGTTTGCTGTGCAAAAGTGAGCCCGCTATATCAACATGGCGAGTGCGAGTCATTCCCGTGGGAAAATTGACTCATGAATACATGAGCAAACTCCGGCGGCGGCATCGTATTACCGACACCTGACACAGAAATTCCATGGTAACCGCATTTTTATCTCGCGCATGCTCAACAGGAATCCCAAACGGCTGTCTGCAGAGGTCTTTTCCTCGGCACAGAAACAACCAAAACAAAACGCGAGCAGCCAAAACAGCGAAGAGAATGGCAGTACAACGCTGAGAAACACAAGGGAAAAGCCTCTGCTAGCAGGGTACTCCTAAGTGCTCCTTGGGTAAACAAATTACAATGTAATTAGGTTATTCCTCTTCTTCATCTCAGGCGTCAAATATCAAATAGTTTCCGTGCAACGGTTGTGGTGCAGTGTAAACAGGTATTGAGACCGTAGCGGAAGTGAGTAAGCAGGAACGAGGTCTGGAACCCACTGAGACGGAAGTAAATCTTCAGGAGTGAGGACTAGGACTGTTCATATTACAAAGCTATCCGGTATAGGACGTTTTCACTCACGTGGCCAGCATGTATGCAAATTTAATGAAACAAAGGAGAGCGTTTATATAATAGAATTGGGGTTTGGAATACCAACATGGCTGCCGTGATGTCACATTACATGGTCTAGTCGGGAATCGAACTCGCGCCTACAGAGAACAATATTACACATGTCACAATAGACTCCTTATATAATCAGGAGTAGAAAATGAAGCAGTGAGAGTATTTTATTCATATTCTGATTAATTGACCAGCCTGTCGCAAAAAATGCGTTTCTTTCGGTATTCGCTTGTGAATAAGGCTTGTACTGACTACTTTTAGTCCTCCACACTGATGCAAGTGTTTTCTGTTTACTTAAAAATATATATAAAAAAACTAATTGTTGTATTTGTGCAAAAAGAAAACGCATAGAAATGAAGACTATCAGGAGCCTATCGATGAGCTCCTGAGACTATACGTTTTCTTTTACTTAAGATATTCCAAAAAAGGTTCCTGAAATTCCCAGGCATACTTGTACTACAAGACTGAGACGCCATTGTAGTTACGCCAAAGGACAAAAAGAATTCTGCACCATAAAATAATTATACTAACCTGAATATTTTACAGTCCGGCCATTGCGTGTCCGCTGATGACGATTCAGCGGACCAGCTTCCGTCCTCGTTGCATACATAGTATTTTGCAGCAAGGTATGTGACGTCATAACCTGGGTTACACTTCAGTTGACATCGTACCGCCTGACTATTTCCTTCCTGTTCGCAGTCTAGTACACCATTCTTCGGAGCAGGAACGCTCTGACATTTTAGTTCTTTGTACAATGACAAGGAAAGTAAATCTTTATCATCATTTTGTACATAAATTTCCTTATTCAAAAATAAACCTCTTCTTTTGGGACACCTCTAATCAGGGGACACAAAACTTTGTCCCTGAAAAATGAACAGATTGTCTTTGTGACTAGCGTTAAAAAGGGACATCTCCATTCAGGGGAAAGGGACATTTTTTTTGAGGGCCCCTTTCAGGGGACACCTCGGCTTTCAAAACGTGACTGACCACAAAGAGCACAAGTCACAATGATGACAGCTTTCACAACATGAACTACTTCACTTAAATCAATGTACTGCACTTGTGGGAATTCAGATTCTTTATACATTATTTTGCTGCTTGAATAATAAATTATTGACTTTGTTGGCTAATCATCAAAAAACCCCAGAACAGAGGTGTCGATCCCCTCTATACATGGGAGACCTCTATTAAAGGGACACTTGCCTCGGTCCGATGGGTGTCCCCTGAATAAAGGTTCCACTGTATTGAGACTAAGGTTCACAGTCCAGTTTTGTTCAAACTTAAGGTACGAAAAAACAGGCAACTTGTCTTGCAGCATTGCTGCAGAACGAGTTGGATAGCGATGTTACGCGTTTTACCACCCACATCAAACCTGTTTTGCAACAAATCAGGTTATTAACAGGTTTGAGCGTGGGTGGTAAAACGCGCGACATCGCTATTCAACTCGTTTTGCAGTAATGTTGCAAAATAAGTTGCCCGTTTTTCCGTACCTTTACAAGACGGAGTTTTAAAACGAATTTTGGGTGTTAACGAGACTAAATGAAATGAGACTTTATTGACGTAATTATGCGGTTGCCTACGCCCCCTTGAAAAACCGAAATTATATTAGCAGCAATTGAGATATTTTAAACTGCACTGAGTTGAAAAAAACAATGTAGACATTTTGAAAACGAAAGAGGACCGATTGATTCTGTCGGCACCGCTATGTCAGCACTTTGCATCCATCTACTGCCTAATAAATCTACTCGTACACCTAATTTCCCAGTAAAGAACTCAAGTTCTTTTCGATTTTTCCGGATAAAAACGCACCCTACTTGTTATGCATGTTCAAGATTTTTTTTTTTAAATCAATATTTCTGGAGATCGTGAGGCAAATATTTTGCGCGTTAAGGAAACTAGTACGTACCCTGTGGTTTGAAGACAAAACGAACTATTTTGCTAGTTAATAATGCAAACAAACAAATCAAATTCAAATGTAAAAGGCTACTGGGGCGTTGCGTCATATTCATCGCAAGTGGACTACGTGGAATCCTGACACGATTAGTGTGGTTTACTGAAAGTTAAATTCAAGTTATAGCGGCCACTAACTGAAAATTTTTACTAACACATAGACACCAAAAAAAACCGAAATCCCAATACCTACCGCTGAATTTGACTTTGGCCGACCAACATGCGGCAACGATGCACGAGAAAAGAAACAAGGCTTTAAAATACATCTCTTGTATCTAGAAGTGTAGTACTTTGAACAGTATTGAAACTTTGATTTACACGGCCGCTTTTAAACCAACGTTTTATACTTTAGGCAATCGCGTGAAAGGAAACCAGCTGATCTGTATTTTTGCACTTACCAGTGTCTCAATCCACCATCTCCTGAATAATGCAATATCTCCCCGTTATTGCTGTTTGAATTAAAATAATACGATATCTTTTTCATTAGTTGTAGGCACTATAACAAACACATCATTCGTCGTGTAAACATATCCAGAAAATGTCTCATAAAAAAGCTATAGAACTTAGTTTTTCCTTTACAAACTATATTTACATTTCCCCAGGTGGAATCAAAGTATTGTTGGCTTCCCGTGATAGAATTTCTGCAACTGAATTTGTCCATTTTTCTTTCACTGTTTTGTTACGGTGATTTGCCCCAGCAGTCGAGCGAGAGACGCAACTTAGAATTACATTTTTCAGTGCCAATGTTTTCCTCGTGATTATGCTTTCCGTTGATATGGCCAAAGGTTTTGTTTTTCTTTGCCTGTGGAAAGTAGTGAACGAACGAAATTTCATAAATGAACACCTGACAGGTGAAACAACCACAATCTTTTTTGCTTTGCTTTTTTGCAATTTTGGATTTGGTTGAATTCGTAGCCAGTTACTTATATTTTAGCATCGGGCAGAATGCTCATTGTTCTCGGGACATTTACTTCCAGTTCAAAAAAGTTCGAAGATCTGTCACAGGGGGGCCCCTGATCTGTCATATTGCGCGCAATCATGCAGAGACTCTATGAAAGCGAGTCAGCGATTGGTTGCCAAGAATGCACGACGAAGCTCATTAAGTTGTAGGAGGCAAACTAAACAATGAATGCAGTACGCTATTGTTTTCTCCTTTTATCTCTTTTGTTTCGCCAAATCGCGAATATTTCACAGTGAATGTTCAATTCAAGAGAATACATACACTTTGATTTATGGCTGTGAAAGGTTTGAACCCAGGAGTCATTTCAAAAGTAGGTTGAGTTTGATCGTCCGGGTTAACGTAGTCCTGAATAGGACTGTTGTTGTTGACAGTGACTGACGTTTCGACAACCTGTGCGGTAGTCATCTTCAGAGTCAAAGTGAGTTGTATCACGTCAGTAGATGGTATTATATACTCTGGTTATTGATCTGATTGGTCAATAAAGTCAAGATGTTATTGGTCGTCTGTCAGCGAAGCCGCGGTGTTATTGGCTATGAAGACTCGTAATCAGTAATTGGCGCGTTTCGATCCGTCTATTGTCACAGTTAAGCAGTCGTCTATTGTTAGTCAAATTGTCACTTCTCCAGTCGATCTCTCGTAGTTAGTTTCGCTTCATCCCGTCAATAAGTCGTTTGTACGGCGCTGGTAACTGTTGGCTACGATTCAGTGGCGTCTGTTCTAAGTTAGTGAACCAGCTTTCCAAAGTAAGACGTTGATGGTAGTCTGTAGAATACGTTATTCATGTCGCAGAGTCCCAGTCAATTTGATGTTTCGTCTGTAAGTGATGCTCAGCAATGTGATTGTTGACGTCACCATTCCTCGTTGCTCGTTTGTGTTCGGTCAGTCGCGTGCTAAGGTTTCTGCCGGTTTCACCAATGTAAGAAGCCTGGCAGTCGCAGCATTTGATCTTGTATACTGCTCCCTGTCTGTCCTCCGGTTTGTCTTTGTCCTTGACATTAGTAAGCAGGCGTCGTAAAGTGGTTATGGGTTTGTGTGCAACACGTATATTGTAAGGTTGTAATATACGTGCAATAGTTTCAGAGGTACCTCTGATGTACGGTACAGTAGCTGTCGTAACAGGGCCAGAGTTGACGTTCGTCTGAGTGTCAGTGTTGCTGTGGGTGTTCCGTCTAACAAAGTCCGTGTTGTAATTGTTCTTACTAAAAACGTTGTAAAGATAATCAGTCTCGTCTTGTAGGCTGTTAGGTGAATCGCAAACTAGTTGCGCTCGCCTCGTCAAAGTCCGGATAGTAGTAGCCTTGTGAGAGGTCGGGTTGTACGAAGACTGGTCTAGTAATCGGTCGGTATGTGTCGGTTTTCTGTAAAAATCGTAGCCAACAGTTACCAGCGCCGTACAAACGACTTATTGACGGGATGAAGCGAAACTAACTACGAGAGATCGACTGGAGAAGTGACAATTTGACTAACAATAGACGACTGCTTAACTGTGACAATAGACGGATCGAAACGCGCCAATTACTGATTACGAGTCTTCATAGCCAATAACACCGCGGCTTCGCTGACAGACGACCAATAACATCTTGACTTTATTGACCAATCAGATCAATAACCAAAGTATATAATACCATCTACTGACGTGATACAACTCACTTTGACTCTGAAGATGACTACCGCACAGGTTGTCGAAACGTCAGTCACTGTCAACAACAACAGTCCTATTCAGGACTACGTTAACCCGGACGATCAAACTCAACCTACTTTGATTTATGTTGCGGGAATTTTGTTGAAAAGTTAAACCACAGAAGGAAAGATGAAATTTTCCATTTATTTTAAAGCGTGCGAGATCTCTATTATGTCGTAAATAAACCCGCTGCGAGGTGAGTAAAATTGAACGCGGAAGCCAGAACACTCGTCGTTGATTGTAATGTTTTGCTTCTCCATTCGAAGATGTTATGCCGTTGCTGCATGTGGGTTAAAACGAAAGTTAAACAAACCCAGCCTTACCCATGTACTCTAACACTGCTACATTGTTAGGAATACAATCTTACTTGATGGCCAAAAGCGACAAAATAAACCTGGCCCATATTTAACAATTAGTCGCCTCAGGCGACGTGAATATCGGCGAATAGTCACCGAGACGAAGTCGAGGTGACTATTCGCCAATATTCACGTCGCCTGAGGCGACTAATTGTTTTAGTATAATTACATTGATGGTTATTCGAGAAAATAAATTATCGATCAATTTCCGACCCCGAAACATCAAAAAATCTGGCTGCCACTTTGTAAACTGCTAGCCTTCAATGCTATAATCACCGCGCGGTGATTATAGCGGGATAAAGCGAAGCTCCTAGCCAATCACAGTGCTCTATTTTCGATAATCATCAAAGTAATTATACTAAAACACAGTTATTATTTTTGCCTCATAGTGGTGAAATCGGAACCCGATTGGTCGAACTGAGGGAGTTTCCCATTGGGTCACGTTCCTCGATATTTCGGCAAAGTCGCGGGGACATCAGGAGCTTAATATGTGGCTTCTCGTTAGCATTTATCATGCAATAATCTTATACTGTGTTAGGAACGAACAAGACAGGTAACCCGTGTCCAATACAAAGCCGCACGTTGATTGATTTCATTATTTTAAAGAAAAGACCTATTTTGAAATATTCATAATTTATTCTTACTACAACAAATGACAAAAAAGTCTACAAACGTGGTCTTTAATAAAATGTATCCTAAATACGTTTAATATTTATTTTACTGAAGGTTTCCTTGAACGAGATTCGGAAGACCTGCCAAACAACACCCGCTTACTTTATTTATGTTTTCCTGTTTACAAGCTCTAGGAAATATCAAATGAGGTATAGTACATACGCTGACAAGCCTCTCAATTTGTCTCATTGCCTTTCAGAGCGAACTTATGGTCCAAAAGTTAAATATTACCAATACTATGCAAAATAACTAAACTAACCAGTAATACAGGAAAACAACCTTTAATAGTGAGTTTTTCTGGAGAATTAAGTTATAAAAAGGGTATCTCCGGTACAGTAGCACTAGCTAAAACAGATGGGCCCAACTTCGAAACCGAACTCATTCGATGTCAGAAATTCACCGGGGGCAAAGTCCACTATAGGCATTTGATTGAGGTCCTCGGTTTCTACCTGGATAACAGCTTTCCAATCTTTACGAACCTGCAATTCAAACGAGATATATTTACTTCAAAGCAGATTTACGAGTAACGCTGCATTTGCAGCCTGTAGCCTTCTAGACTTCATAAAATTGTTACGGTAAAAATCCAAGTAAAAAAGACTATTTCGCACATCATGAGAAATTCATAAAAGTTTGGTCAGGAAACAAGGTGGACGAGGTAGTTAAAATTCAATCTGCACTTTTTTAAAAAAGTAAACTAGTAGTTATGCTTTAGCATTTTACGCCGTTTTGGTGTCTAGTTAGTGTCTAGCAAGGCCTGGTCAATGACGTCACCTCATTAGTAAAACATATGTGTCTAGTAATAGGAAGCTGCTTCTCGCGTTGCTAGGTGATCGCTCCACTTATTCCTACTTTCCTTATAATAGACGGTCCGAAAACCGGGCTCAAGTTACTTCACGGGCAAGCCGAGGCAAGCCAGTATTGTGCCTATTGTAGTATTCGCTCATTAGTAAACCTATACCAAATTAGTATGTAGGAAGACATTACCAGGCACTTTATTAGCATGGAGGAACGCATTTTTACCTAGCTAGCTAGACACTGACTGGGCACTTAATTAGTATACAGGAAGGCAGGGACTAGACACTTACTAGACACATATGTTTTACTAATGAGGTGACGTCATTGACTAGACCTTGCTAGACTCTAACTAGACCCCAAAACGACGTAAAATGCTGAAGCATAACTACTCAAACTTTCCCAGCTCATACCCAGTCCTCAAATAAGCCCAAAACCGAGAACACTTTGCACAAAATTGCACAAGCCGGCGAAAAAGACAAAAATCTATCGAAAAGAAATATCGGCCTGCCACAAGAAAATAACTCTTGGATTTGTATGGTACAACACATCAAGTGCCGACAACACAATAAAACGGAAAAGTGTAGAGTTAGTGTAGAACAACATGAAAGTAGTGTTGACAGTGGAGCAGTATGCAAAAATTCTTTGGGGAACAAAGTTGATTAGAGATTTAATGGCCAATATTACTCGGAATCTGTCAACACATTTGACAATGAAGCAGATAACACAGAGATTTAAAAATGACTTTCTACGATTACCTGTGTGATCTTAATGCTTGAGTCGTCATCTTTCATGAAGGATAATACACCATCGTTGGCTCCTTGAAGCTTGATGGCTTTTTCCACTATATTACTTTTTCTATCAAAGCATCCTTGTGATCCTGTGCAGGTTATATTGATCATCTGTGTCGCTTTTTCGCTCAGGAGCCGTAAGAAATTCAGCTGTGTTTTACCCACTCCAGTATAAGAAATCTAAAATACAGTTCAAAGATAAAACGTCATGGTTGCATTGCTAGGAATGGTGAAAAAGACGGGTGTCTTTTTTTATATTCCCGCCTCATGTCCACAAAAAAGTGACCTGTACTAACGGCAAACCTTTTGTAACAAGCGTGACAATAATTTTGTTTAAAAAAACCTTTCGCCAAATTTCACATTCCTTTAAACAGATCTTTTTGTAGAAGAGCAAAAAACATCAATGTTAATTGAATTCCCGACAAAACACGCAAGTAATGGCCCCGTCACGTTTGTCACACTCAAGCGTTTTGCTGTCCTCTTCTTTCTGGGCCCAGTTCCAAGAAAGATGGTCAAGTTTAACCCAGGATTAAGCGAAATTTTAAGCACGATCATGATAACAAGTGATATTTGCCCTTACTTCGTAACCACCTTCGTACTCACTGAACCATTCAGCTCCTGTTAACTTTTTCCATCTCTTGTTAGGGCCCTATTAAAACAAGTATTAAAAAGTGGTGAATTTACTCTGATATAACCAAACCGCTGGGACTAGTCAGGCGCCGGCGGGCTGATTAATCGTTCTTCAGAAGGTTGATAAGGCCGTCCGTGGATAATTCTCTAATAAGTGAATGATACAATTGCTGTTCCAAATACTTATCTACTGGATAGTGAATTATTCAGTAGATAGCACTATCAAACTTTTAAACAGCCAGGTCCTGGAGATTTCTACATATCAACTATGACATTGATGACCGTCATAGTTGGCATGACTCAACTGCTTTCACGTCAAAGCTACGCACTATACTGTACTATACACTTAACTCATCTGAATGTTTAAAAAACGAATCAGTGAATCTCCCGCGAATTAGTTCTGGGCAATTCCCTGGGGTGGGGAGGAAGGTGTGTATGGCATGCTATCCGGAAACTTTCTTATTTCAGACCAAAATATGTAATTCTCCCCCAGCTCCACTTTACACATCTAAACCAGTTTTCTCAGCAGAAAAATGATCAAACGACACCCAAATCCAGACCCTGGTTCCAGAAAAACCAATACCTTTCCCTACTTCAGAAAAAAAGGGGGGAAAACCAACACCCTCACGGGTCGGGCGGAACATACCTAGATAGTTTTTATATGGGGACATCCCACGGAGTAAACCCTGTGGACACTGAAGGATGAAACAACAAGCTACATAGTATGCTTTATTTTGTAGACATTTAACTTCGTAACTTTCAAAGACAAAGAAGTCCTTCTCACTTGTTTCGTGTTGACGTCAGGATGTATGCAGGTTTGTCCTCCACCAGTGAAGTTACAAAATACTTGAATAGCATCTCCGCTGCAACCGTGGTTAGGATCGATCCAGTACAAACCTTGCAGTTACACAAAAAAACTGACATCACTCATTTATTTCATTTAAAATAAGGTAACGATATCAATGCATTAAAAAACAAAACAAGCTTAAGACAACAACAACATCAAGAAAGACAAATAGTTTCGCACGGGATATAGTATGGATGTTTCAACTAGTGGAGCTCAGCGTAGCCCGTAAACAGGCCCTCTTGTGTGCTACAGGACAAAGAGAAACCTAGAGAGCGTGACCAGACAGGGTGGGGGAGGGGGAGAGCCTCCTGCGCCTCTCACCACCCTCCCTCGGGAGAATGTTTAAAGGCTATACTTACCGTCATTAATGTTTCCATTACACATATAAAGATCTCTACAAGTCCGTGCTGGGTTTTTCTGCGTTCCACTTGGTCGTTTAATACTCTCGATCTCATCTCTTAGTGACTGAATAAGTCCCTGTGACTCGGACGTCTCAGAATCCGAAGAATCCACCGATCGTCGCTTCCGCGTGTTTCCCTTATCGGTACCAGTCTCTAGTCCACCAGGAGCCACTAAATATCCTCGGCTTAGATACGAGCTCTGTAGAAAAGCAAGAGAGTAAGAAATAATATCATCCACTGTGAGTATCTAAGGAAGGATATAAAGACGCTATAAACTCTTGGTCTTGAAGAGTTACCATCAATGGTCATGATCAGATCTTTTTGCAAAGAACTTTTTATTTATGTGTGAGCTTTTGTTAACATCTTCTTCTTTAGTAAAATCCAACTAGTGGTCTATCATCAATGCTGCGTTCTGATTGGTTGAGCTACTACTAGGCTATATGTTATAGCCCACTTGTAGCGAAAAGCGCGGGCTTTTTGGCGGCAAAAAAGGATTAAAGTCTAGCTTTAACTAGCTAAAGTTTTTATATTCTCGATATGTTTGATCAACTAGTTTGATTTTACTAAAACAATTATTCGGCCTCATGGGCTATTGACTCAGAACCCATTCGGACTCGAGGAATAATTCTTAAATATACTTATAGAATCATTTGCTGATAAGAGAGGGCTTGATAATAAGTCACCAACAAAGTCGTAACAAAACTTATTCAGAAAATAGCCAGACTCTAATTAAAAAATAGGAAAAAAAACTTTTTAACTTATTAAACAAGTTCTATTTAATAATAATAATAAAATAATAGTAAAAATAATAATAAATATTATTATTTCAAAAAATCTACTTACAATGTCTCCAGGAGGTCCCTGTTTAAATGAAAACGATAAGAGGTTGAGCAAACGTTTTTAAGTTGCAAAGGGAACAAATAAAAACAGGCTGAAACAAAAACGAAAAAATAACAGTAAATGTCCTTACCGGTGGCCCAGGTGAACCCTACAAAAAAGCAAATAAAAATATGAAATTAAACAACTAAATCGGTGTCTCGACCCTTTGAAATTGAACCTGCGAGCAAGCTCTCCATTTATGGTGAGCGAAGTTTGCCACGAGGTAACGCGCGAGTGAGCGACGTAGCCGCGAAGAGCGGAGCCTTTTCTTTCTAAGCCCCTAGCACTCGCGTCTCCTTTCGCGGGCTGCTCCCACGTGACTTTTCGCGACTCCCCTAAATGGAGAACTTGCTCACAGGCTATTTGAACTTTGACAATTTTCTCCTTGAACCTCCCAAATTCAGTCTCATTCAAGTGTGAGGTGATGGATGAAGATACTAAGGTTTAATTTTCTCCTTTTCTCTAAATATATTTTTCCTTTGTTTTGGGGTACGGTAATATTTTTAATAAAGGACAAAATTAAGAAACGACATATGTAAAGCTTCAAGCCAAGGACTAGGGAATATTTTTCACTTACTGGATTTCCAGGGTCACCCTACAATGAGAAGAAAAACAACAACGCTCGAGGTTAGACAACACGCCGAAAAAAACAATAACAACAACAGCAACAGAATAAAAGTAACTGATTCGCGCGTTTCTAGTTTCATTTTTTATAAGATGCTGTATTTGCTCGAAATTAACTCACCCTCTCTCCTTGAGCTCCCTATGAAAAATATAAATAAAATAAAACGAAAAATAGTTAGGATATTTATACCACTACATGAGAAATTTCTGCAATTTGATTGGCTTAGAGCAGTGGTATTTCAGCTTAATTTGAAATTCCTACATGTGAAAATTACAAC
>JBBMOI010000003.1:8260000-8362500 GCA_038088405.1 Porites divaricata
ACATTATTTTTCCTGGTTTTCTTTTTCTGAAAGGGTATATTTAAGCACAAGGCCCTTAATGTAAAGAAATTGAGAGCTTTGTTTCGTCAATTAGCAATCGAATTTCCGTTGGTATTCAGCGAAACAAGACGGGTATCGTGACCAAAATGTTAGGAGGAGTAATCTATTCAACAACATTCATATTCATGCTCAATTGTATTAAGGTATGGGAAAATGATTGATCAGCGGACTAAGCCAAGGTTAATCGGCAACCTCGCTTAAGCCCTTTGTAAACATCCAACGACCACTAAAGCCGAAGAATTAATACAAATAAAGCGAGTCTGCGGCGTTTCTCTAGTCATAGACTAGACGCCTTATCCGCCAGTATACCAACTAGCCACCTCCGATTAAATCGACAACCTCGCCAAAAGGGAGCTTTCGGCGTTTCCCTAGTCATAGACTAGACGCTTGCTAATAGTCTCGTCGAATAGCCTTTTCCAAGGAAGAGATATATCTCCAGCTGTTCAGATTGTGCCTGTTGTTCAGCGTGAGCGTCAAGAACTGAAATTGAACTTCAACTGCCAGTTCGACCATGCAAAAATCGCGTGGGGCATATCAAAACCAAAGATTTCACCCCTGCGTGGCTCCGCTGAAAACTGAGCAAAATAAATGATTTCCTCGTGAAATCAGTATTTATCATCAGAAGTCAATTATACTAACTAGTAACAATGAAGATCATCTGAGGGTTCAAACAGGAAGCTTCTTACCGATTGACCACGTGGTCCTTGAGCTCCGGGTGGTCCTTGTGGTCCAGGATCACCCTGAAACAAAGAGCGGAAACAAGCGCCATAACGTTAGGGGTCAAAAAGGTTTATGTAAAGGAGCCCTTTACCAGGGAACCTAAAAAAAAATGGAAATATTTTCAAGAAATGTGTCTAAGAATCAGCAATGAGAGGTATATTTTGACTAACATCTTCCAGCAATTTAATTACCAATACTTGACGCTATCGAAAGATATTCATTATTCACAATTCATTAGGAAAAGGCGCTTGTAATCAGCCAAGCTTGACGCAATCACACCACCTCAATTGAATTGTGTCGAAGTATGAAGACCAAACTAGTTTGTGTCACTTCGTTTTAGTCCTTCAAACATGAGAGTAAGAACGATAACATACCGGGGCACCAGGGGATCCTCTATCTCCAGAAGGTCCTCTGTCGCCTCTCGCTCCCTACAGGGAAAGGGAAACAGTTTAAACAGACTTAAGTAAGCTTTTAATTGAGGCTGCATTCGAGAGAAATTCAAATAGAGAGAAAACAGGTAAATTCAAATGTTTGAGGATAGAGAAATTCTCCAGACTTTGCGTAAGTATATTTTTTAAGACAACAACAATCACTTTGAATGCGAAACGCTTCACTCCATCGTTTTAGTTGCTTTTGACGCTTTACGCATCATGGTTTATAAGAATGATAAAAATCGTACAAAAAGGTTGACCAAAAAAATTATGCTGGTAAATATTTTGCCGGTGATATTTGACGAGTTCCTTTTTTAACTTGATATGTGATGAGAACAGTTATGTAACCTTCAACTTGAGTTCTCACCGGTGGTCCTGGGGGTCCTGTAGGTCCTCGGGGTCCTGGTGGTCCTGTGTCACCCTACGGAGAAAACAATATGAATAGAAACGTAAAGCAATTTATCGGAAGAAATAACAGCAACATAATGAACGTTATGCTGGCAAAACACCTAATAAGAATCATTTACTTCTTCAGTCACTAATTGTTAAGACACAAGTCCATGGTCAACTCATTAATTTTCCACTACAAATTATCAAAGGTTTTCCTGCTCACTGGCCTTCATGGCAATCGTTGCGATGAAAAACCTGGTTGCAAATGCAAAGTCCATACCTTATCTCCCGTATCACCATCCGAACCAGTGAATCCGCGAGGTCCAGGCTCTCCCTAAAACAGCGACAACGTTACGTGAGATATATCTCTGACGGCAGACATGTAAGTAACGGCTTGGAAACTAAAATTTCGGATACTTTTTAGGACTTTCATCATTTAGGGCATGAATGTTTCGTCATTTCAAGCCATGGAGCCTAAATATGAGCCTAGCTAGCCGTAAAAAGGGGAAATATGTCCCAGCCGGCATGACCACATGCTGTTTAAGGAAAATTCCCTCATCAATGTCAGGAAATTCTGTATTTTAAAACCTCCCCTAGGGCATGACTCAGCGACTGAGTACATTTCTGCTATGTTTTCAATTTTGGTTAGCATGCAAGGAATTTTCCCATGCTTATCGTCAATGATTTGCTCATTAATCCATCAAGCTGCTACTTACCGGCTGCCCTGGTTGACCGGGGACTCCGTCATCTCCTCGAGAGCCTGGGGGACCCTGGAGTAAATATAAGGAATTATATAAATCTACTCTAAAATATCCACTGTTTAAGAGTTCCCATGCTTAAAAGTCAATGATAATGTGATACAAACTAACAGAATCGACTTTTCTTAGAGAGATCAAACCGATCTTACGTTTCTTGGTGGAAGAGTGGATATTTCTTTAAATGCAACGCGGTGCAAGTAAATGAAAAAATTGTATTTTTATTTTCGAAAAAACTGGTGTAATCTTTGTCCAAGAGCAAGTTCAACGCAAATCGCCTTTCGCTATAGAATTAATAAGAAAAGAGAAAAACAAAGCAAATGCGCAAAGTAAAGATTAAGGCGAAAAGGAAGAAAAAATGGAAGAAAGAAAGTGAAAAACAACATCAAAAGCAAATTTCAAAGAAACAGCAATACCCTAGCTCCGGGTGGACCCGGGTTTCCATCTTTCCCGTCCGGGCCTTGAGCTCCCTTAGAGGAAATAAAAAAAAACGTTACTCACGGATTTCAACATAAAGGTATTTAAAAAAGGATAAATAAGTAAGAAGTAAGAAGTTTATTGTTCACTCCACTGCGGGGCATTTCATTGTTACAAGACAAAGCTATAATGCATTTTAAAGGTTGAAAAAATATATATCTGCCTAGCTAAAAAAGAGGAGAAAAAAATTACCTTATTTTCCGTTTAAAATTCCTATTTTACAATAAAATGTTAAAACGTACAAATCGCCCGCGGGATCAAGAAATTTCTGAAACAATGTTGGCTTTAGTTTCTGTTTAAAATCCCTATGATTCTTACTTAATTTGAGGTCTTTGTCTAGGCTGCTTCGCAAACTGACAACTATGTACTGGAATGATCGCTGACCAGCAGCTGTTTTGATAAAGGGATATTTAAGAGCGTGTCTCCGTAAAAACCGACCAGTGATTTCGGATCAAAAAATCGATTTCCCTTATATTCTGGGATATTAAAGTCTTTACCTAATTAGTTACAAAAATGCATTTTGTTTGACCGAAAATGCGAAATATAATTTTTTACGAATTTTTGAATTTTCGACCGATTGGCACCGGCGCCATAGCCTTTGAAACTGCAAAAATCGCCTACATTGCCGGCGCTACAGAAAACAAACAACTCGTTCAAGAAGCACGATTTTCTTTTTAATACACGGATACACCACTCTAGATGTCCTAGCCATATCACAGTTCCGAATTATTTATTCATTTTAACGGCAAGAATCTTTTTTCTTGCACGTGTTATCGGCCTTCCATCAAAACACGAAAATAGCTCAACTTTGAGGGCAGTTTAAAAAAGTGTGGCACCTGTCTGAACTTTGCTATCTGTATTAATACAAACTAGAAATGATAGTAAAACGTAAAAAGGAATAAAATTTTTGTGCTCTTTACGTTTTCGAACTTGACCGCCGTTTGAATTTACAGACATTTAGAAGACCTGATAATTAACGAACACTTGCCTTGTCGCTTTGCTAGTGAAAGTCCAACTTCACTTGATGGTTTGATGGATCTAACCTTAGTTCTTTTTCATTTTAAGGTTATTTCTTAATCATTTGAAACTATATTGACCGATGATTCCGCGTTTATACTTGTTTTGTTGCAATGTTATCTGGTTTGTAAAATGTCGTTTCCGCGAGCGTGACTGGTTCGTGACACCCGACCTTGAGGTCTTTGCTAAAAATAGTTTTTCATTAAGGTCGACTCCTCAAGATATGGCAGTAAAATTTCTTGGGCAAATAAAACTAATTTGTTCGCAAATGTGACGCGATAAGACGCTAACAAAGCGATTTAGCCCGGTTATCTATTTGAAATGCTGTATGCGTAGTTGTATGCGTGACTTTGTATTTCATGCCCAGTCCTCGTGGACTGGACACCAACCCGGGCGGGGGGGGGGGGGGGGGGGGGGTACTTGGGTTGATGTTTGCTGGGTATGTGCCGCTGGCCTCTCAGAGCCCCCACCCCATTTTAGTCTATTTTTCGGCCAATTATAGACCCCATCTTAGTCACATTTTGGAAAATGTAATTTTTGCGATCCCAACTTAGTCACTTTCTATTTATGCATCTACCTTGTCAATCCTTTAAAAAGCCGGGCCATGCAAGCTTATTGTTAAATTTAATAAACAACTTTCTGATCTTTTTAACCGAGAATCTTCCCACTTTGATTCCCTAGTTACCCCCAAAATTCGAAAATTTGCGACCCCATTCTAGTAACTCTATTAAAAATGCGACCCCATAATTGTCACTCGATCCAGTTGTGAAAATGCGACCCCATCCAGCGGCACATCCCCATTAGGCTCTTGTAAGGGAGTACCCCCCCCCCCGGGACACCAAGCAGACAAGGGGTAGCAATTTCTTCATCAAAGTTTTCCTTCTCAGACTTGGGAAATTCTCCTTGAAGAGATTTTCGAGGTCCGAAATATTCAGTATGTACGTTGTGAAAATGAAAGGAAGATATAACGAACCACTTAAAATAAGAACTGATATTCGTGACAGGGCGGGTCTGTTCCTTTGTGTGAGATATGACTGATCATAAAATCTGGGCTGCAACTGGCTCGAAACTGGCGCCCTTTAAGAAGGTTTCGATATCTTCTTCATTTAGGAGCAATGAAAAGCTAAAAAATGATCATAATTCCTACTCGGTCAGGTAGGCTTTCTACTGCGCTACTTTGCGTTTGCACTTGCTTTTGAGGGGCAAGTATTGGTACAGTTGGTTATTGCGCGGCCTTCTATGGGAGAAGTCCCGAGGTCGATCTCCAAATGTGACCTCCAATCCTTTTTTCGTCTTTTTTCCTTTCCGTGTTACATATTAGCCTGAAGGCGGACGATTGCTGTGAAACCGCGAGGAGATTGGGGCGGGAGCAATGATCGCTCGCGCGACAAAACCGCCATGCTACGCAGGCTAGGTTATATTTACAAAGAAGTTCTGGATTTTTGCTTTATGTTAAATTTGCACGGAATATTTTTACAAACTTTTTCTTTTTTCTGCATCCAGATTTCTAGTATTATTCTTGAAAGTCAATTTAATATTAATCGACATTTCGCTTTTAGTAGAGTAGATGCACGTGACTCAGGAAACAACGCGAAAATTTGACAATAAAGAAAGAATCATTGATAACGGCATACTATGAGGCAAGTGGAATGAAGCAACAGACATGGAAAAAGAAATATGCATTGCTGAAGTAATAGCGCCAAACGCTGGGGATCAACGATTTAGATCATGCGCTCCATTGTCAGATCGAAACAACAAAAATCCTTCCAGTGCCTTGCTTGCTCTTCTACAGGCATAAAAATATGCGCTAACAAGAAACCTTAAGACCCAGGTTCTTAGTCTTAATGCTTACCGCTACCTGATGGAAAAGCTACAAAAGCTACATGAGCTCTTCGGATGCATAATTATGTGACAAATAAAGAGGGCAAGAGTTCACGTTTCGTGGCCACGGCCCAGTACGTTAGCCCTTGTGAATCATTTTATAGAGCTGTACACATTTTTATTAGCTTTATTGGGTTTTATTACCTATACATAATTACGTAGAAACATTTTAAAAAAATCCTCGACGTGTTAGTCCAGTCCAATGATTTTCCAGCGCAACAGTGGGGCCTGGAAAGAACTTTAGTAGCGTCACCTCATTCTCCCTTGGTAGCGTTTTAGCGGATTCTCAATTTCCTTCTCTAAAATGTGTCGAGTCAATTTTTTCAATGCATCTACGTTAAACTAAAGAAGTAAATTTATCGATGTATGGCCACTCAAAGGCAATTACATCTAAGGTCATCCAACAAACAGCGGAAAAAATGTGAATGTCACGAAACAACCGTGTCACGCTCGCGGCCAGCAACGAGTGCCATTACTTTTATCACAAACAAGACAAAAAATGCCGTTGGAGGACTAATGTTAAGAAAACCAATATTTGTATAGTAAAAGCGATTGCTTCAGGCACAATAGTTTCCTCCACAAACCAAGAAGGACATTACAAACAGCGAAGTTAAAGGAGAAGAATAACAAGGCAAGTGTTCGTTGATTATCTTGTCTTCGAAATTTCTGGAAATTCAAACGGCGGTCA
This sequence comes from Porites divaricata, assembly GCA_038088405.1. Taxonomy (NCBI): domain Eukaryota; kingdom Metazoa; phylum Cnidaria; class Anthozoa; order Scleractinia; family Poritidae; genus Porites; species Porites divaricata. The sequence continues at coordinate 8,266,420 of JBBMOI010000003.1, forward strand.
AGTTCGAAAACGTCAAGAGCACAAAAGTTTTATTCCTTTTTACGTTTTACTATCATTTCTAGTTTGTATTAATACAGATAGGAAGTTTCAGACAGGTGCCACACTTTTTTAAACTGCCCTCAAAGTTGAGCTATTTTCGTGTTTTGATGGAAGGCCGATAACGCGTGCAAGAAAAAAGATTCTCGCCGTTAAAATTTATAAATAATTCGGAACTGTGATATGGCTAGGACATCTAGAGTGGTGTATCCGTGTATTAAAAAGAAAATCGTGCTTCTTGAACGAGTTGTTTGTTTTCTGTAGCACCGGCAATGTAGGCGATTTTTGCAGTTTCAAAGGCTATGGCGCCGGTGCCAATCGGTCGAAAATTCAAAAATTCGTAAAAAATTATATTTCGCATTTTCGGTCAAACAAAATGCATTTTTGTAACTAATTAGGTAAAGACTTAAATATCCCAGAATATAAGGAAAATTAATTTTTTGATCCGAAATCACTGGTCGGTTTTTACGGAGACACGCTCTTAATTGTTGTGAATTACGTGTTACGCGGCCAGAGACTTGGCCTCTGGGAGCTAGATTGCTGTCTTACAGGTATCAGCGCAATTCTCGGAGAACTGGAGAAGTATGATCAAATTTTCTCGTTCCACTAATTATCCGGGAGGCAAAGTTCTGTACGTGTTGCAATTTACGTATATTTCTGTCAATGCAAGCAGTTCACGGCCCTCAGAGGCCATGGTATACCTTGGCACCTTGTGAGCCTGGGGGTCCTTGCGGGCCTGGTGGTCCCATCGCACCCTAAAATACGAAGGCTGAAATTAGTACTTACATTATTTTAAGCTGCTGTACGGAAGTAGCGTCTTGTTGTTTTTACTTTTTTAAAACAATCTGCTTGGGGAAGAGTTTGTCCGTCATGATCTATTCAAAATCTTGTTCAACTGAAGTCACATTCAATCAGGACAACGTTACTAACTAAAGGTAATTTATCATAGAGTGTCAAGGATGCATGTAGTACAGAGTACAAGAACATTTACAATCTTACAAGCCGATATAACGCCCTTAATGAGTGTCCATAAAGCCAAGATACTTGAATAGCCGACCTAAAGTATAGGTTTATTGAATGAAAGTAATGCCAAAAAGGAAAATAAACACGGGAGGGCTGTTTTTAAAACCATTTGTTTCTCAGACTCAACGTTATGTTAAAACGTAACGCATTCGTTTTTGAAAGAGTCCTTCTTGGAGCTACATATCTACGATGGTAAATGCTTAAGTATATATGTACTTATCCTTTGTCTCAACTCACCATTGGTCCTTGTGCCCCCGGTGGTCCGGCGGAACCTCGCTGCCCGGCAGGTCCCTATTGCAAGAGAAATACAGTTAGGTCTTAAATATATCATAAGTTCAACAGAGTGCTAAACAAAGGCAAGCATTTCTGGGATCCTCTACTTGTAGTACTTTTTCTCTTCGATCTTACAAAAAAAGTGATTTAATTCGAAGGGCATATAAATAGTTTCACTATGTTTTCCCTCTTCCATTTCCTCTTCTACTGTCAGCGTTATAGACTACATTTATATGGAATGGTGAAAAATAATTCAAAAATGCAAAACAAGTTCCTTCGTTTACAAGATTTTTATGCTTATGCTCGCGACAAAACCACTCATTCACAACATAGACACTAACCTGTGGCCCGGAATCACCTCGATCACCCTTCGCGCCCGCCAAACCAGGTCGGCCCTAAGAAAGAATGCAATGCAATTTGTGATGTATATTTCGTCAAAAAATCATTTTGTCTGGAGGTTGCATCCAGAGTGGGGAGGGGATACCCCAATAATCCACTACTGTACCTTAAATGATTTGCAAAACGATTTTTCAGCCACCGGCCAAGAAATGATTGAGATAAATACTTTAAAAAACGTATTCAAAAAACAAGCCTGGTTATCTTCGCTAACATGTTACAGAGTACATTCGCAACCCCTTGCGAAGCAAAGAACGGAAAGCAGAATATATCCAAGGGACAAAATCTTGATGGGGCTGGGAAGGGTTTTAGGAAGAAAAGTTGGTCTTTGGAATTAGAAGTATTCTGTCACCCAGCGATCTCCTTTAAAAGGTGGGTATAGATCACCTGTGTAGGAAAATAGCTTACGTCACATTTGCTTGCCTTATGTTGTCTTTAGACTTCGATACATACCGGTGTGCCAGGTATCCCAGGAGCGCCTGCATCACCCTTGGGGCCCTGGTCTCCCTGAAAAAAAAAATATCACTTCAGGTTTACAAATGATTTTAGTGCCATTTTTATTCTCTTTAAGTATGAAACAGAAAAGTATACATGTGTTAAAACTAATAAAATGGACAAATTTAATAAGAAGTGGGCTCTGCCTTTAGACTCTGTACCCTAGTGTCGAATGTACTTAGAACTTATTTTTCATTTTTTGTATAGTTACTTTACCGTTAAATTTCGTACTGTAATCTAATGTAATGTATTTGCAATTTATTGTAATATAATATAACACAATTGCATGTAACGTTAGTATTGTAACACTGTGGAGTATTTAATAAAAGTTTGAAAAAAATTATTCTCTTCTACCCATTTGATGGCCAAATGTGTGACACTGTAGAAGATAGCCTGCAGTGCAGGCGTTTTCTTCGGGCACGCAAATGTTTTTGCTCGCGAAAGCGCCATGTTGAAACTTCCCGAAGAGAGGAGGAAATGAGGCAAGTCAAAGGGAGAGGGTTATTATTTCTACTCTCCCCAATCTTCCACTGTCATTAAATCAAAGATGGCGGTTACAACAATACGAACACGAACAAGGTTTCGCCCACCCAAAATACGCCTGCTCTGCAGGCTATGTAGAGGATAAGGAGACACGAAACCTGCCAGAGAACAGCTTGGTCTTTATAACGGGAGCTCAAACAATGTCAGGCGTACACAGTTCTCTCTCCCGCGGCAGAGTTACTTGGTCATCTTGGATACTATTACTCACCTATTTTGTAATGAAGCTGATTATCTAGGGAAGCGGAAGCAGCTTAAGTTACCTTGTCTCCTGGTCGGCCATCACTTCCGGTATCACCAGGCTCTCCTTGATCACCCTAACAAAAACATTTCCGGTTACAGTGGTATTCCCAAATGCAACTGGGCCAAAGTCAAAATGATAATGACGAAATGAAACGATCTCATATTTCACATTTAGTAAAATACTAAAATTAATACCCTTGTATTGACGGCCTCATTTTTTGTGTTTACCTTAGCACCTGCTGACCCTGGTGGTCCTCGTGGTCCAGGCAAGCCCTGAGATCCCTTTATTATTAGCAAAAAACAAAAGAAATCAGGAAACTGAAATCTTACAGAACAAAATTCTTACTTCGTTACTAGCTACGTAAAACAAAAAAAAAACTAAAAAGCTCTCACCAGGTGATCTGTGACGTCACTGCGGGGGCCTGGGGAAAGAAATTTTAATGCCGTATCCCATAAACCAACGCGCGCACCAATTCAATTCAATTCAATCTGTTCCCGTCAGCTTTGGTTTATGGGATACGGCATTAAAATTTCTTTCCCCAGGCCCCCGCAGTGACGTCACAGATCACCTGGTTACTACTACGTAAAACAAAAAAAAACCTAAAAAGCTCTCAAGACATGGGCTAAACTACGGGTGTAGAGCTTTTTCTTTTGTGGCACCGAAATTGTGGAACTCCATACCGCAGGACATTAAGAATGTCAAGACTGTAATCTGTTTTAAAAACAAATTGAAAACTCATCTTTTTAGGGAAGCTTTTTTATTTTAGTAAACATTATGGTGAACTTAATTACAGGGATTTTTATTTTATTTTCTGTTTGCAAATCATTGTAATGCGCATTGAGCTTTGTAAATGCTCCATATAAGAATGTATTTATTATCATTATTATTAAATGCTGCGGGTAAAATAAATGATAGAAGAAAATATGATAAATGTTATGATTAGTGAATAGGTGAGAATGAAAGAGTATTTCTCACGTAGGCATGGGTCAAACGTCTAACTTGATATTTGACGAACCTTATGGTAATGAACAGAACATGAACTCTGTAAGTGCATGGAACGTTTCTTCGCTGGCACCGCACGACGTGAAACTCTCTGATGTGTGTTTTCCAGAGTACGTCAACACACGACGACGAACTTTTCTTTCTTTTTTTCTTTCTGAACTTCAATGTGCGCCCTCAGATTTCAACTCTGAGACAATTCGTCTTACAGTTTACACATTTAGGGAGCTGTAATAGTAGCGTTGTTGATTAAAGTACGCGAATTCTTTTTATCGTTAACGATTTTACCGCCTGTCGTCGCCTGGTTATTTTTAAGGTTTACGCTTAAACATGTTCAAACGTTTATGTGAACAGCAGTGTATCAGCCACTGGTGTATATTTACCTGTAGTCCGCTAGGTCCGCGTTCTCCTTTCTCTCCTCTTGGACCAGGAACACCCTGAACGGAACAATGGTAATTGACTAATTAATTGTGTTTAAAAAAGTCAACATCTACTGAGACAACCAGACCCTGAATTCTAATCAAAATCTCGAGATGCACTTAAGGTATTCAGTAAGCAGCACTGCTGGTAATCATTGAAGCAGGGCAAGTGGATATCAGATACAAAAGCGAGTTTCCTGAACATAACCTAGGATATTAAGGTCATAGAAAGGCGAAGATGATAAACCGTAATCAATTTCCATCAATGTAATTCTACCATTTAAGTGAACATTACCTGTTCTGCCTTTTACAATCTTCCTATCTCTGCTAACAATATACTTGCTGGCATTTGGCATTGCATTTGTTCGATAACGAAAAAAAAATATTGGGAAATCAGGGTTATTTAAGATTAAAAATAAAACCCTACGCACCCTTATGGCCATTTGTAAAATTTTGGTTGGCTACTCACCGGAGCGCCCGGAGATCCGGCAGGACCGGGTAGTCCTCGCTCTCCTTCATTTCCTTTCTCCCCTCTTTGACCGGGAGCTCCCTGGGGGCCTGTTTCACCGCCTGGACCCTGTGCAAAGTCATTTTAGGTGAAATGTAAGATATCGCGAAAGTGTGCATATCATCTGACAGTACTTACGTGTTGCATCCTCTCAGATCTATTTAAAGATTATATCTTTCTTTGTATGTACGATTTTTGAGTAGGGGGCCCAGTGGTGCGGGTATTCGCGTTCCAGAGATGTGAACCGTGTTTGGTTCGGGTGGGTTGAGTTTGTTATTTTTTTCTCTTTCTTCCTCTGAGAGATTTGTCCTCGAGAATTCCAGCCTCCCCCTCGTTTCTTCCGCGAAATACAGCACTTCTATTCCAAGAACGCATGTACGCATGTCAAAACGAACTTTGAAAAGGACAATGGTACTTACAGTAAGTCCTGATTTTCCAGGAGGACCAACAGCTCCAGAAGGACCAGGGGGACCCTAAAATGAAAATCAGGCGGAAGTTAAGTAGGTGTTTAATAGCCTTACATTACCAATACCCCATATCAAAAAAGAAAAAGGACGAACGAGGTTAGAAAAACGAGGCGCAATCGAATTCTTACTATTCCCGATTTCAAGGTATCTCGACACACTCTTTATCTAGGGGATCAACTGCCTAAAATGTAAAGGTCAAGAATTCTTTATGTTTCGCCAGTAGTTCGAAATAGTCATCTGATTAAAAAATTTGAGACTGACGGTGCGATCATTTTACCCCCTCTCTCCATCATCAAGCCATTCTACGACTATTTGAAGCTCCTTAAAGCAACACGGAAAGGAAAAACATCAAACAAAGATTGAGATGACGTTGGGTTTTGAACACAAAACCTCTCGCACGGCCGGAAGGCAAAGGGGAAGGAATCTAAAAATAGCCTGAAGATCTACCACGTGATCTGTGACGTCATTGCGGGGGCCTGGGGAAAGAAATTTTAATGCCGTATCCCATAAACCAAAGCTGACGGGAACAGATTGAATTGAATTGAATTGGTGCGAGCGTTGGTTTATGGGATACGGCATTAAAATTTCTTTCCCCAGGCCCCCGCAATGACGTCACAGATCACCTGGTAACGCGCCGGGACACACTTTAGTGGCTAATGGACGTTGCGCTTCGAGTGATGGCTACCAAGTCAATTGAACTTAATTTGAAAGGCCATTTTCCTGCCTGCTAGTTCACCAACATGTTGCAAAGCAAGTAAATCACCTTGGGTCCTCGTTCTCCTTTCTTTCCAGGTGTACCTGACTCTCCTTGTGCGCCCTAAAGAAAAACAACACTATTTAAAATACACGTCTAAGGTTCCTCGAAATTCTCAGTTTCTCAAGAAATAGTTACGCAATTTAATGTCTGGTGGATGAATTATTTTAGTGTAGTCAAATTCAAAAAACTGAAACAATTACATGGAAGCTCAACTGAGTTGCTTTCCATTTCGGCATTATGTGGAAGAACTCGGATTTGCAAAGAACTGAATAATCAAATTGGCAGCCCTTTTCTTTTTAGGTATCTCTTTTTTTATTTAATCAAACACAATCACGCCAACTGTTCTTTTCTCCCTCTTTCACTCTCTCTACATATATATCCCCATTTCATTTTTTCCCGAGAGTTCGTTTGAAAATATTTCACGGGTACATTTAATTTGATTTTCGTTGCCCTCAAGACGGAAAATGTTCATTCATTCATTTTATTTTTGCCTTTAACAAGAAATACAACAACAGTATACAGAAATACATTAAAGATAATATACGTACAATATTCCAACTAAATTATTACAAGATCAAATGTGGTAAAGGCAAGGAAGCCTATATAGAAGCCGGGGGCTTATAAACTATAGGCTTCCTGGAACTATAGGGTAAACCATACAAGTTAAGGGTACTGAATGAAAATTTCGATTGATTTAAAAAAAAAAAAAAAAACAAAGTAGAAGAAGAAAGAAAGAAGAGAAAAAAGTAAAAGAAAAGGTGTGTAGCTCAACCAAAATTCCATTTAACTAAGAAAGAAGGAGTTTTTTAAGTCTTTTGCCAAACAAACTGATACTCTCACTGTTTTGAATTTCCCGACTTAGCGAGTTGAAAAACGTAGGACCTTGAAACCGAATTGAGAATTTTCGAAAATTAGTTCGACAATGAGGTATATAGAAAAAGCTGGAATTCTTGTATTATAAGAATGTATATATCTGGCTTGTTCTCGGAGATGTGGTAAGTCCACATGGCAACACTTACTTTCTCACCCTCCGATCCTGGTGGTCCAGTCGGTCCATCCTCCCCGGGCTTACCCTGTAGAGATAGATTTTAAATATAAAAAATTATGAAAGACGTCTGTTTTCTATTGAAATGTCTTGTTTTCTGAGAATTCACCAAAAACTAACCTCTCGGCTGAAATTCAGATTAGTCTATTCTTGTTTTAACTACGACTTTTTCTCACACGGTGTCCTTTTGTTGGCGTGCTATCATTTTATTGAAGTAGAATCTCAAAGTTTAAAGTACTTCAAAGCTTAACTTTATCGCTTTTCCATTATATGAGAATGTAGGAAACGTAAATAGATCCATAGTATAACACTCACCGGTAGCCCAGGTTTTCCCTCAGGTCCTGACTCACCGCGAGGTCCTTCCTCTCCCTGGGAACGTGAAAGGTAAGGAGAGGCACAGAGGTACTGTCGAATCTTTTCATAAGACAGTTGGATAGTCGGAAAACAGTTCTTTTAAAACTGCACAGGGTATCATACATTGAACTTCCGCTAGACTCCTTTTTCACTTTTATACACTTTTCAATTTTCCTCAAGTCATTAATGTCTTCTGTTTGCTGGTTTGAATAACTTTCAAGAACAGTTATTTTTTAAAAGATCATCCTGGTAAAAAAAATGCGAAAGGGCTTATTCGTAACACTTACCCTGGAACCTTTCTCACCCGGTGCTCCTTGAGATCCTTGGCGACCTGGCCTCCCCTGTGAAAAGATAAATTCATCTATGTGTACATTATAATTGTCTCCGTTTACACTAGAATGTTTTGATATTAGAGATGCCAGCGCCACGGTTTCAAAATGGAGAGAATACGTCGCCAGTTAAAGACAAATCATTAATGCTGGCGAAAGAACTTACCGATGGTCCCTGGGGACCTGGTTGTCCTGGTGGTCCACGCATGCCTTGAGGTCCCTAATGCGATGACAAAATGGAGTATTACTTTGTTAAAGGCGATGTTGTAGAACGTCATAGAAAATACTTGTGTCATACCAACAATAATAGCGATAAAAATTCTTTCTAGCCTAAGGACCAAGTGTTGTTTCTTTTTCAACAAAACGTCGTAGCAACAAAAATAAAACATATTTTAAAATGTTTAAGGTAGAAAAGCTGAATTACAGGCGCTCCAGGGACACCAACAGGTCCTTCCACTCCTTTGAGTCCCGAGGGTCCCTGTGGATAAAACAAAGTGAAGAGTGAGGTGAGACGCTGTTCTTACACAGGCGTGAATGTGGTTTATTCACGACACAAGCCGAAAGAGCATCCAATATATCAATAAACAATGTTCAACGGTAAAGCAGCCGTAATGGCGAATTTCTCACATCGTCTTTTAATCTTCATCTCAAATCATATCGCGAACTTTCAGAAAGAGTTAGAAGCAGCAGGTCCTCATATAGTGGCAAGGTGAATGGTAAAAAAAATTACGTTTGACGTAAATATACTTTCTTTATAACGAAGTTCTTTTGTCGTTATTCTCCTAGAAGAAGGGCATTATGATTAAAACAAGAGTGGTTTTACTTGCACAACTTCACATGTACTCTTTTACTTACCGGTGGTCCCATAACACCTTTCGGCCCTGGAGTTCCTGGCTGACCCTAAAACAACAAGTAAAAAACTAAGTATCACATCTAAAGACCACTAAGAGCGTTAAATCTGATATCCAACATGAAAAAGAGGTTGGGGATAAGCTAGGTGAAGCTCTATTTTTTTAGCCGACGTTTACGTATTTGGATATCCGACATCCTAAACGTATTAAATATGGATTTTCAATATTTTCAAAATTCCTCTGTTTCAGTGATGTTACACTTTAACACAATGAGATATCCTACCGCTGCTCCATCTTTTCCATCCACTCCTGGTTTACCTGGTTCTCCCTACAATAAGAAAATAAATATGAAATCAACAGACTCGTTGCTGTCTAAACGCAGTTTTGTCGCATATAGGCGTTATGGTAACACGGCGGTATTGAACAGCTGAAGCGATAGCACTTGCTAATTGTGTTTTTTGTTCTTATTTTAAGTGACCCCAATGGCGTATTTTCTATTTGAATGGGTAACACGGGGTTGATCTGCTTTTTCATTGTAAATTTGAGGAAATTAGGTATTTAAAAGTTTGATTTTTAAGGGTAAGAAACAGATGACTGTGTTTGTACTGTAGGAATCAGAAGGATGGCCTTATTCCAAAGTCGTACATGGAATATGGTAATAGTTACGTATTTGAGACTGAACATCCTGGTAAAACAAACTTTCTTGTGTAGGGTTTGCTCGTAATACTTTATCAACTACGTTTGAAGACGAATTAGATATTTTTTAGTATGTTCTTATGACAGGCAGGTATATTTTGTAATTTAATTACGCACCTTAGTACCATCTTTACCGGACTCTCCCGGATCACCTGTTTGTCCTTGGGCGCCCTAAAAGCAGAAAGAAAAACTAGTCCACCAAGTTCTTACTTGCAAAAAGTAAACTGGGGACGAAGTAACGACCTTTATACACAGTTAGTCCAATTTTCTACCAGATTAGCTTTGCGTTCTACGGCGTCGAACGCCTTAAGTCAACAAGTGAAACTACTGGCCAAATTCTCTTGCATGCTGTCATCAGGTCACTAACTTTCTTTTACAAGAGGAGAAGCAATGAGGAAATAATGATGCGTTTGACTTCTGAAGAAACTTTATTTCTGCGTCGTTGGAGAACTGGATCACAACAATGTGAATTTAACTCATTTAATAAAGTAAACTGGACACCGTCACGAGATACAAAAAGTTTTTCGAGACTTCTGTCGCTAGTTCTTTGTCAAAGCATAAAAAGGGAGTAGAAAACGTTCGTTAACTATGTCAGTTTTTTAGTCGTCGAAAGTTAGTCTCGACTGAGAGGAGTAAAGTTGAATAAGAATCACAAGTTTTTGACTCACCGGTCGACCACGGTCTCCTTTGGGTCCAGGAGCACCTCTTTCTCCTGCTGGGCCCTGAATTTCCAAAGCAAACATTTAACAATTATTCCACGAGTGCGCGTTGGATATGAGATGATACGCTCCGAGTTGGCTATAATCATCTCATATCTAACATGCGCGAGTGGAATAATTGTTTTATTTAAAAAAACGCCCACAAAATATCAAGAATTCTTCCCGAGTATATTTGTAAAAACAACCGATTTTCAGCTTGTGTTTAATTTTGACCAGACGCGTACAGTTACCAGGTTTGGAGAGCATGGTATAATGGCTCATATACCATGATGGCTAAGCCAATCAGAACTCTCTGGAATTGCATTACCCAATGATTCAGTTTTTAATAATAATAAAAAAATATTAGTTTTATGCTTACGGAAAATATATATAAGTTTAGTAGAATATACAGTGCACTTTGCTAATTTAACGCTAATGCACGTATTTTTTTCTTACAATCAAAAACAAAATGAAAAATAAATACAACCGCTAGAAGCAAACAAACAAGCAAACAAAAAATAGAACAGAACAAAACAAATCCACTCACTCGACCACCCGGCAAACCAGTGGGGCCTGGAGGTCCAGTTTTACCTTGCGGTCCCTAAAAACAGACAACCATGACGATTACGACATTTTCTAAACATTACATCCCCTAATAACAGGAAATCTTACTAAACTAGAACAATTCATTCTCAACAACTGGACACTTTGTAATCTAATTTCTTCGATCATTATAATCTTCAAAGAAATAAAAACTGAGTGTCGCTGGCGAACTGGCTGTTCAACTCAGTTAACAGAACTTTTATCATTCATATGCCATTAAATTTGGTGTTGTAATCTGCTAACTTAGGTGGGCCCTATTCCTTGTTAGTCATTACCGAGAACTCGATCCAGAAAAGGAAAGAAACAGAAATTGACCACCTTGTTATCTCCATTTGTCTTATCTCCCCTGAGTGACGAATAAACTATAGGTATCTCTTGAAACAATCATAATTATCTCAAGAAAAAGGATGATGCCGTTAATAAATCCTATGATCGTAAATAATAAATTGATTCTTTTGTTCTTTAACGAGAAAAAAAAAATCATGTTTGCTGTCTGTAACTCGATTATTTAAATTCATCGCTTGCTCTTTTAATTGAAACGAAGTTCATGCCACAAACAAATGAAAGCACGAGTGTTAGAATGAAAGATAATTTGCACACTAATTGTACTCAATACTCTTACCGTCTCTCCACGAGGCCCAGGATATCCCGGCAGACCTGCTTTTCCTGGTAAACCCTACAAAATGTACAAAGGCATATAAGGCTGAACAAACTGGGTAATTCAAAAGTAATTTTAAAGGCACGAATTGCCTTTACACTGGAAGTCATTTTTCACACTCCTTAGCAAACAAGTACTCATTCGATCGTTTCATATGTTCATCAGTCATTGTAAGAGGTTTCCCGAACAGATAAGTTCATTAAAACTCCAGAATAAGAATCGTAAGATGAGTGACAGATAAACAAGGTCCAATATTCAGGAAATGAACCTTAACTTACCATTGGTCCACGAGTTCCTGGCTGTCCTCTATCCCCCTGAGGACCTGGAGGTCCCTGAAGAAAGAGTTAACGTGTTGGTTAAACGAATTTCCAATGACAAGACCAAAGAGGGCTATAATATTGATAATTTATAATATCATATATCAAATATCAAAGGTCTTCCTTTTTTGGCCGGAACTAGGAAAAAAATCTTTTTCCGCAAAAGTCATTCTTGCAGTGCGTCACCCAATTAAAAAATGGGAAAATCCTACATGGGAATATAACGATCGTGCGACCTGCGTTCTATTGACTGGATAGGGCTTCCTATGATTTGAAAAGCGGTGTTTAAGATAGAAGGTTCCTCCGGCGGTTCTACGAAGAAATATTTACTTGGAAGAATCGCATATAGTTGCAAGATCAGGAGTTTTCATGAATAAAAAGATAAACCAGCGACGGGGGTTGTGATACTGCATATGTCCTACCGGGTTTCCACGGTCTCCGGAGAGGCCAGGTTCACCAGGGGCTCCCTAAAGAAAAAATAAAGACAATATTTCTTACAACAAATACTAAAAGAAGTCTATAAATGTTTGTTAACAACTGCATCGCTAAAATGGAGGTTGGGTGCCTGGAGTAACCAGGGACTTTCACTATTGGCAGCCAGCCCCTAGATTGAAATAATGCCCCCATGACTGGCACAACAGCGCAACCCGGCCGTTAGGAGCCCCCACACGAAAGGAAAAGAACAGGCACCCGTCATACTGACAACATCAGTGGAGAAAAAACAACAAAGCCTACAGAAAGGAGGGGGGCGAGGAAATGGCTGACAGAACCCAGCACGAAGGAAAACTGAACGCGCCAATGAATCACATGATCGTTGTAGCAGCTACTAGGCATGTGCATGCCAAAGACCGCTGACCTCATGCGCTTAAGGCGCTCTTAGTTGTTAAGTGCTTTAAATTGCATTTTAATGCAGCTAATAACAAGTTAGGGTCATGGCGCACACGAGCTACAGGCGGCCTGTAATGTTTTTGTAGCGCATCAGCTTGCAGTTTTGCTACCCTGCTCAAGATATGATATATCTTTGCTTAGTCAAATTCTTAACAATTATTCCTCTCGCCCTCATGGACTCTGAGTCAATAGCCCCACGAGGCCGAAGGCCGAATGGGCTATTGACTCAGAGGTCATGAGGGAGGGAGGAATAATTGTTTTAGTAAAATCCAACTAGTCGGTCAAAAATATCGAGAATAAAAAAAATGTAGCTAGTTAAGCTAGACTTTAATCCTTTTTTGCCGCAATAAGGCCCGAACTTTTCGCTACTAGTGGGCTATAACATATAGCCTAGTAGTAGCTCAACCAATCAGAACGCAGCATTGATAATAGACCACTAGTTGGATTCTGATATTCAAGAGCCTCCCGTTTGTTACCCTTATGAAACAAAGTTCTCCTTTCCGTCTCTACCTGCTTACCAACTTCTCGTTCGCTCTTTCCAGTTTTGCCGAGCTTTTCTTTTAAGGCAAATCCTACCTCTTTCATACGCAGGTCAATACCAATACCTTAACATATCACCATCAGAAATTTTGACAGTACCCCTTCTGCCCGCAGCGTTAATTATGAAACGCACAATGAAGCAATTAAGTACCTTAGTTCCTGGTGTACCAGGAGTTCCGGCGCTACCCCGCTCACCACGTGGACCCTGAAAAAAAGAAAAAGGTTTTGATTATAACTGGAAAACCCAAGAATTGATGAAAAAGATGTTGCATCATGAACAACAAGATTATCAGAACAACTGAAAACAATGAATGTTGGAGAAGACTTTAAAATAAATCTTAGTTAATTTACCCGTGTTCCTCTGGGTCCTTGTGGTCCTGCAGGTCCTGGATCTCCCTGGTTCAAATGAAATAAGTGTAGAATGTGATTAAATGCGAATGTGATTTAATTATCTAAATTCTTAATTATCAACGCACGTTATACAGTAAAACTTATAACAAAAAGGGGTTTCTCGGTCATTATATATCGCCGGGGGGCGGAGGATTTTAGGGGGGATCACTTGGTTTTTGGGAGAACAAAAGGGGGGATCAGTCGTAACTGAGAACCCAAAAGGGGAGGGGGATCACTGAAAACTTTGGAAGGATTCAGAGGGGGGACCACTCAAATTTGTTTGGAAAATGAAGGCATGGGGGGGAGGATCGCGAAAGTCCTCAAAAGTTGTTAGGGGGGAACACTTCAGTGAAGTAAAATTCAAACGGGGGATTGGCTGAATTTCACCTTGTTTAGCCCAAAATCCTTGCCCCCCCCCCCCCCCCCCCCGGCGATAAATAATGACAGGTCCCTAAAAATCCCCGAACAGAGAAATCTTACTAGCTTTTAAGACTAGTGTTATTACAATAACGGCAAAATCCGACCTATTGTCTATTGCTCTAAAAACAAAGGTACACTTGTAAATGCAAAACAAAGAAGAGGAATTGACATGAAAGTAAATACAAATTCGATTCAGCGTGGGGGACTTCGCTTCTTATATACAGCTATTTCGAGAAGGGTTGTCGGAAACAATGTGCAGGCGACAATCCCAAAAGGTAATATGAGATATGACCAATACACTGTTCCTGACACTGTAGCTATCGAACCAACTTTTGTTGCTTTCCTTTAGCACTCGCAGACATATGTCCATGGCCTCTCGAGCCATTCTTTCAAATTTCTTTGAAGAACAGTGAACTCAAAGCCACCCACAATACCTTCCGGGATTGTCGCCTGCACTTTATCTGACAACCTTTCTTGAAATAGCTGTATACTGGTGTCTGATGCCCTGACGCTGGCTGGTCAGTTAAACATCGTTTTCTGACTTAATTGGGTCAACAAAGGCGCCCTTTCATAACTTAAGATCGCGCTTTTAAGTTTTCAGTCCTCATGGTGATCTTTGGTTTTTGTTTGCTTTCCTTTAGCACTTTGGCCAGAAATAAATCTCATACTTGGCCCCACAATTCAGTCCTTACCCTTATTCCTTTAGATCCGTCTCGTCCTCTTGGTCCAGGAGCTCCGGTATTTCCCTATAATGAAAGCACAAGGTTTTAAGATCTTCAGTTGATACCGGCGGATATCTCTTCAGAATGTTCTATCGTCTTACCTTTTCTCCTGGTTCTCCGGTGTATCCTGGCATTCCGGGGGCCCCCCTCTCTCCCTGAAAAAAGGAAACGTTTAAAGATGGCTCAAAACTATTAACAAAATGAAACGTATTTCAATATTACAAACCGCTGGAAATATAAACAAGATACTTTTGGTAAAGATTTATTGAGGGAGAAATAGCTCTATGAGCAAGAGAAATGGTACTTTTTATTTGTGAGAATCAGTGCACAAAACCCTAAAAATCGTGTCTATTAACTAAGATGTATTGGAGTTACCTTTGGTCCTGTAGGTCCAGATGGGCCTGATGGCCCCGGGATACCGGTCCGACCCTAAAATGTGTATTACAAACAAACTAAAATCGACCAGGTTTAAAGTAATGGTAATGACCACACATTATGAAAATAGTTGCCACGGGGCCATTAGCCTAAAGCAAAAAGATCAAGTGTGATTCTACTGCAGCTGTTCCCTCCCTGGTTGAGGAGGATATTCTTGCACAATATCTTGGATAACGCGTCAGAGGGTGCATTAATGAGTAAATAAACACAAAGTAAGCACAAGAAAATCCTTGGGTAAATAAAACAGGCAACTGTTGCAAACAGCAACAACAACAAGAACAACAACAAAACAAAGAGACACCCAAAAGGTACTTGATCCTAAGTTGTTTTACGCCACTAGAAGTTCAAACTTGTATAATAGCGATCTTGAAAGATGGATCTTTCCATCTTTCCATCTTCGACTTTTCGGTATCTTTTCCTCAATTGATGTAAAATAGGTCTAGCCCGTAGTTCGAGGAGGCCTAACCTCTGATAAGCTCCCATAGTTTCTGTTAATTACGTCTCCTCGCCACTGCTTTTTTTTTTTTTTTAACTTTTCCTATACTTTTTGAAATTATTGTGTGGCAAATAAAACAAAATAAGATAAAATAAAAAATAAAATGAAAATGCTCACGTCCGGACATCAAAAATAGCAACCTGAAGTTAAATGTTCTGCCTGATTGAACGATTCTATCAACACAACGAGTTTAAATGCTTTTGTTTTAACACCAGTGATACGGAATCGTCGAGACAGAGCCCTGAGAGAGAGAAACTATCAACTTTCCGCCACTATTCTTGACGTCCGTTGCTTAGTATTAGCGTGATACGAAAATGATCGCCCTTCATTATAGCTGTTACACCTGCATGGCTGATGTGACATGTTGAAACAAACAGACTATGAATTTGTAAGGTAACTAACCTTAGGACCTTCGGATCCCTCGACTCCTTGGGAACCAGGATTTCCTGCAGCTCCCTATGTAAAAAAAACATCCCAAAGTCAACGTAAGAACAAATCGTGGGATACTTACGTAACATTTAAGGTTTGAGATTTTCTGAATGCGGATATATTTTACTTACATCTTCTCCCTTCGGACCTTCGTCTCCTTTTGCGCCAGGAAATCCTGGAACGCCCTGTAAAAGACGAGTATATATTTTTTGAGTCAGTAAGATAGAGTCCTAAGCTTGCTCTACCGCCTCATTAAGTGTTCTCGTCTGGTAGAGACATAGAAAACAAGGGTTGCAAACTGTTAAATGAAAATTATAATAACTCTAGCACTATTATTGCACCATTTTTATACAAAAATAATTAATTGTGCCTAACAAAGGTTAAGGCTAAGAGCTAGAAATAAATCAATGTAAAACGATCAGAACTAAAAGGATTAAAAAACCTACGAAAACTATGAAAGGTGAAAGATAGTATGCATAACTATTTTAGACACAGTTTAAGTTAACATAACTTTTCAAGTGGATTGAAAATTATTCTGCGTTTTATATGTATAAATGCCTCCTAAAAAAAGTACAAACCTCCTCTCCCTTTTCTCCTTCTGGCCCACGTTTTCCTCGATTCCCCTGGAAAAGATACCAGTAAGTTGGGTAGCCTGTGCCAGGCGCCAGGCTCCGAGGTAGTCGGGTCCGCGGGGATTGGGAAAGCGCCAACATGAAGATAAAACGTCCCCCTTTTTCCCGCCCCTTTTTCGCGTACCTTTCACTTTTGCGGCCTCCCCACCATCTGAGAGCCTGGAACAGGTTAGGGATCCGGGGGCACATTATCGACTAAAAGTTAACTTATTAAAACTTCTTTACAGGGATATGATGTGAGGCGAAAAGACGTTCTAACAGATTATGGGGGAACAAACAAAAACAAAACACATACATTTTAACTGGCAAACGAAAGTACTAGAAATATGATGAAGAATGGAAAGGGTTATCAGATTAAACAGACAAGACGATTCAGACAAGATATGATTGTCAAGGACGGACTTTGCTTGGGGATGAAAATTTCTAATGCTAAAATTGTTTCTTGCTCGTTGCAAAGCTTAGATGTCATTGCAAAATATTTATCTCAAATTATTTCGGATATCGTGGCACTAAAAATATAATCTCGTACCCAAATCTCTTATGGACGCGAACGCCAGATCTTGCCATCGGCTTCGTCCACATGATCTGGGTACAAGCTTACGCTCATCGCAACTCACCTTTGGTCCGGGGAGGCCTGGGTAGCCTTGTGGTCCTCTTACTCCAAGAGGTCCCTGGGAATATACACGGCCACCAGTTAAAGATTTTTATGACAAGGAAGTAAGGATAAGCTAAAGGTATTCTATACGTATCAAGACAGATATACGGTCTAATACTTAATTCAGAGGCGTAGCTGCCTTTAAGCCATAAGCCCGGGCTTAACAAGAATTTAGGTCAAAATGAGATTGTATAATCGCGTGTTAACAGGGGGTGAAAATGCAACTTAATGTCTGTCGTCGTCATGGGCATGTAAAATTGGCACATTACTCACTGAGAAAATTTGTCGGTGAACGCCATCTTGGTTTTTTAATTAGACTTTGGTTTCCCCTCTCAGGCCACTTAAAGCATGACTACTTAATTAAATATGCACACTTTGTAAAGAGCTATTTAGAACGGTTTGCTTTCATCAGTGATCGTGAAAAGTAAACTACAAATGTGGCTCAACAAAAACGCGAATTCAAATAACACGTGACATTGCTTCGACAGCGACGTCACAAAACACGTTTTCCTAAACTGTGAAGTGTTGCAAACCTTAATCTTAGGAATTTTCACTACCAAAATGTTACGTGCACGAATTCTCATGCATCAGTGTTTGTCGTTTTATCGGACTCAACGATAAAATATCGAGTGCTACTTTGGCGTCCCATTGGTTTTCTGGACTACACTATTACCGGTGGGCGGATAGACTAAGGCTGGATTTCCTGGTACTGTCGTTCAACTTTTACGTTTACAGGTGACCTTCCATACATTGCCTCTATTTCATTTACGCGTTTAAATGAACTGCTGTGTGTATGGACATAAAAATTACGCCACAGTGGAAATCCACCCTAACTTACAAGTGGATAGCATGATAGTGACCGCTTTTAACAGCAACTGCAACCATAAAAAATGTTCATTTATGTAGACATGATACGTTCATTGTGTAATGAAAAAAAAAAACGAAAAAGAAAAAGGGCTACTAGTCGGATTACAATATGGCATAGCAGCATATACGTACCCTGTCTCCTTTTGGCCCCGGTGGTCCTTCAATACCAGGGTATCCCTACGACAGACAGGTTTATAAAATTCCCAAATGACAAAACATAATACATTTAGTCAGTTATTGGGGAGATTTAAGCAACCACAACAGCTACGGCGGCGAAAACGTCGTATAAAAAGCGTACTCGCACTGTTTAACACTATTTTTTGCTTTGATCCCACTTTATTCAATAGTTCAATGTGGACGCTTTTAGTTCTTTTCGAGTGAATTCATAAGGAGCGTTTTCAAGTTCAGAAACAGAAAGGAAAATCAGTTCCTAGTGCTCACGTAATTAGTAACTAGCAGCAAGTGCCACAAAGTTCGCATTCTGTGCGGTCCAGCTCTCTGTCTACACAAACCTGTTTGCATTTTAGCGAGGTCAAAGCTATTAAAATGCGTTGGGATTGATCTTTATTGTTTCCTGGAGTTTTCTGTATCTATTTTTATGCTTTAAATTTTTAACACGTTCAAGTTTTGGGCATTCTTCCTACTTTTCTGGTTGTTCTGTCTGAGTATTGAGAACACATTTTCCTTAAGATATATGTTGGAATATTTCATGCCACTTCTTACCGGAACACCATCGGAACCCGGATATCCAGGCATACCAATTTTCCCTGTTTCGCCCTGAAATGAGATGAATAAATGAATGTCAGTAACTCTAAGAGAGGGCGCAAAGCGAGCGTTATGAGCGACCTAAAGGAGCGACGCAGTCGAGAAAGGTTGTGACAAAACGAAACCGCGCGACTGCGTAGGGCTTTGTGAAAGTCCAACAAGTTAATTACGATCTCTACTTTACTTTCTGAAGCTTCCGTCACGTTATGTGTTTTCAACTGTAATAAAAATTTCAACATATGACGGTTAATACAAGCGACCCTCTCCTCCTCCCAACCCGGTACAGCGGTCACTTACCCTGAACAATATAATTACCATCACACACTGGAAAGAATGTATAAACCGTTTCCATTCCAAAAGATCGCTATAACTTCTGAGGCAACTCTCAAATACTCACCTTAGGTCCAACAGGGCCTGGAGGCCCAGGAATTCCTGGTGGACCCTGGATAAAACAAACAGGAAATAAGAAAACACAAAGAAACAGCATAATTGATTTTCAATTAACGCGATAACATGCGGCAACGTCATTTCCAGGTACTCGCTCCAGAGGAAGGGAAAAAGAGACACCCAGGCAACGAAGATGACATGCTGGATTCAACTTAATAAAACTTTTACAAGTGTAATTTACACGTGTAGCTGTTGTTTTCGGACTCTCAAACAATGGCTACGCTTGTAATTTACACTTGTTCTCCAAGTACAAAACGGCGGGCAGTAACGTGTGTGTATTCTTGGTAAGAGATATAGTGGGGTAAAGAAACTCTCGAGACCACGCATAATGTGTTTTAAGAAATCGGGAACTCAAATGAAGGGCAGGGTTTCTAGTCCAGAAAGTGCGAAAGCTATTATAGCGTGGAGCTACGTTTTTAGGTTTTTGAATCAGAAAATATAGATTATGGTTTCATAGAAGATGTGTTCTGCATTATCTTAAGGCGACCATGGTGCAAAATAGTGCATAAAGCTATAAAGCGGGTAGCGCAGGAAAATTATATATTCACCTTTCCGTTTTTAAGAATTTCTAGCAGAACTGCCACGTGACTTACCGGAGTTCCTCTCATGCCTTGAACGCCTTGTATTCCTGGAGCACCTGGAGGTCCCTAAATAAGAAAAATCCATTTGCAAGTCAATACTTTAAGCCTTCGTGCAGCTGCTTCCTCCACCCACAAAAGGAGAAAAAAGGGTCGCTAGAGAAGACGTCTATAAAGAAAGCGGGACACGAATCCGGTTATGCAACGTCACTAATTTAGCACGAAGTAATAACAGGCCCCTTGCAGCTGTGGTCACATGATCACAAAAAAATGCCAAACTTGTGTAATACAGTCAACTCTCGCCTTGCGGACACCCCGATAATACGGACCGCAGCTAAATTCCGGGCAAAAATAAATAACAGATGTTTGACAGACGGAAACACTCGCTATTACGGACTCTCGCTAAAGAGGACAGTAACCCAAGGTCCCTGCGGTGTCCGCTATAAATAGAGTTGATTGTACTAACAATAACTCAGAAGTGGAAAGAGCACTAGTTAAAATAATGTGGCACTGCCAAAGCTTTGGTTAAAAAGTTTGAGAGTGAGGTTTTATGGTTGTTTGAAAAACGAGAAAGTACGATATGTATCAGTGAAAAAAAGTCGCTGGCGGTACGTTTTGTGGTCGGTCCAGGTGGAGGGGTACTTGGGTATTTTCCCACATTCGTATACTGATCTAGTGTTACGTCATTAAACCGGCTTACCGGGGATCCAGGAGGACCAGGCGGACCCCTGTCCCCAGTATTTCCCTGTTAATTCAAAGAAGCAAAAACACAAACAGTTAAAACTAAATCACAACGTATTGCGCATGACAAAAGAGATCAATGTACGGGCACTGGAGAGTAACAGTGTAAGTAGTAAGTGGCCACTTTTTCTCCGAAAAACGCACTTAATTCGAGCAACAGGTGTGGAAATTATTCATTTCAAGTATTTCTTTTATTCTTTCGATTGCTAACACTTTTTTGTAGTGTATCAAGTCATGGCAAAATAACTCTGGGATAAAAAAGGCTGTCTCGGAAGACCTTAGATAACAACGACCTCAACCAGGTTGTGGCCTCCAGCGGTTTTAATGAAAACAAGGGTTTGGGTGGGGTGCTCAGTCTCGCGGGCTCATAAAACCTGGTCTCGGTCGTTGTTATTTAAGGATTTTCGAGGCTGTAGCTAGTATTAGGCGCCTTCCACGGGGCGATGATATTTTAACAAAATCTTCTGTTGCTCCATCCACTCGCATCCCGTTTTATTCGAAAAGGAATATTTTCCCTCCGTTTTCAAAAATTCGCCATCCGCACGTTTCGTTTTTGAACCGTACTTTGTTCGTTCACAGGCTTTCGCTTCTGGTTGGAATAGTATTTATTCATCTTTACACCGTAACAAATAGACTCTGAGCCAGTAAATATCTCTTGCCTGAAGTCCTCTCGGTCCAGGTGGGCCTCTTGGCCCTGTTTCACCTTGTGGACCCTGCAAATAAATATTGGAGTTAACTTGCAATTTGTTGCCATTTCTAATTTCAGTGAAACTGATTTGGTCAAAATTTGCGAATATGTTTATACTTACTAAAAAAATTCCTGATTATTCTCGCTTGCCTCCCCAAAAATTGGGGGAATGGGAGATCTTCCTCGGCCTAGTGTTTGGTGCAGTTTTTTACCAGGATAGCAGACTCGCTGCATGTCAAGACTCTCTAAAGTGGATCCTTTTAGTTTTAGTGACGTTTTAAATGAAAATGAAAGTATTAAAAATTTATATATGTAGTATATAATAATTTTCCTTCCCGTTATGTTTAATGGGTATCAGCCCAATTATCAGCCCAGATCGCTAAACCTAATGGTACCGTGTGTTCTTCCTCGCGCCGAACTCTGAACACCAAACTGAAGAATGGAGGACTTACCCGTTCACCCGGAACACCATTTTGTCCGGCTGGACCTGAGTCTCCCTTGTAAGAAGAAACATAAAAAGAAATGAGATAAACTCGGAAGCATTGTACGCATGTTTTTATTTTCTCCCCCTATTATGTTCTGCGTTTTACGTGAGAGGGGGTGGGGGGAGGGCAGGAGAGACGTTGGGGGTTTAGCAAATGAACGTGGTAAAATCGCCGACACCAAAAGCGCGGGAAAACTATGCTCGCATTCGAGCAAGTCATGGTTGGTGTTGATCACCCTTTTGATTGGTTAAAATTGTTGTTCTCAGCCAATCGCATCGCTAGGCATTACAGTTCTAATCACAACTTTTGCAATTTTCCCGCCTAGCTTCCTACCGGTTCGATTCTGAATCGCACCAGAGTTTATATCATGAACATTGAAGGTGAAAAAACTTACCCTTTCTCCGGCTTCTCCTTTATCACCTTTCTCTCCACGAGACCCTGGTAAACCCTGATAATTATGAAGAGCACGATAGCTGTTAGACAAGTACAACCTGGAGTATACTGATAACCTTTTTTTCTTCGTACGTCTCTTTTTTTTGCTTGTTTTTAACTGCTCTCTTCCTTGCCTCTATACACTTAAAATCGACAACTATCCTACATGTTTTTTTTTTTCTGGTTAGAAAAATATGCCTCTGTGTCTTAAAAGGGGATGTCTTGCAGGGACAAATTTAAACCATTTTTTAAGAAGCGTAGCTCTCCCTGTCTCTTTCTATTTAGGTGTGTTATGTCTTTATGTGGCGAAACGGTATAGCAAGCCATCACGTGTGTATACCTACCCGTGGTCCCTTATGACCCATCATTCCACCGACACCGTCAAGACCTCTGTCTCCCTAAAATCATAAACCGATTAGAATATTAATGTACTTCTGGCCAGTTTTTTTGGCTAAGATTAACGGTCGGTTGTCGTCGATACACGGATCAGAATAATAACATGAGGGTTTCAAAAAGAAAGCCGCTGGCGTTGGAGCTATAAATGTTATTGTCAATTTTAGAGTGCTATAACCGAATTCTGATAAAGAAAAATTTTTTACAGCGTTTAAGCATAAAAATTAACGCTATAAAACCATGACGTTTCGGCAACATGTCACCATTATCAAATGCAAACGGACAAAAGCGATAAACGATATATCGAAACCGAAGGTGTGAAACAAAAGATTAAATTGTAAGGAACAAAATAAAATGAAATAACTGAGAGAAAGGTTTCGCTGGAATGGACTTTGTTTGAGAATTCAGGGTTGGTCCTTTTTCCTTCATTAACAGCATCTTATACATGAGGCACTCGAACTTTCCACGACATTTCTTCAGGATCTTAGAATACTCGTGAAGATTTAAGGCGCTTGTCGATGTTTTCTTTCATACGAATAAACACATAGGTGAACGCGTGATGAGCAAATTGAACTGTTAGACGCAAAAAGGACTCTATCAAAGCTCGTACCTTTGCTCCAATTGATCCAGGTGGACCCCTCGGTCCGTCCGGTCCAACGGGACCCTAGAGGAAGATAGAAATAGACAAATAGCATTTAAAATTACAACACATTCCATCCCAACCCCTCTCTCCCTACCACAGGGGGGGGGGGGGACGTTATGGGATGCTACCCGTTTTCAGATACACTGGCAACAGGAGCCTTTACTCGTAACATAAAAAATAAAACACTTACAGGTTTTCCAGGAATTCCGGCTGATCCACGGTTACCTCGGGCACCAGGTGGTCCCTGTCACAGTAGCAAAGGAAGAGATGCAACCTCCTTTAGATTTAAAAACGATTACTTTCTCTCGGCGAGATTGAGATCAAGAATGATTTTTAGACCAAGTATCTGCGCCACAATGTGAGCAGTCGGAAAGAATAAGAGTTCTGGCTGAGGTTAGTCTGCTACACAGCCGTTTTTAGTGTCGTCACGCAACGCTCCTCCCCACTAACGGCTACTGAAAACCGAACTACATTCCTTTCCCTTTGTGTTTGTGGTCTAACGAACAAGCCAATCATGTATAAGAAATTTGACAATACGTGAGCCGCAGGGCGCTAGGAAGCGAGCACGCTTCTCAGTTTTCGACAAATCAAGCAATCGTCGCTGAATTTAGACGGGCTCTGTGTTCAAGAAACGAAAAGGTTAATTTGCAAAAAAGTTTATTTTAAGCGGTCGAGAAAGTTCCAAGTGAAAAAAAGGTTTGATAGGCCTAGAAGACTTTTACTAGGATCGGTTGGTTCTTCATTTAACGTGCATATGTACTGATATGTAATGAAGAAATTTAATGTGCCGGATGTGCTCATTGTGTTCCTGTGAAGACTCAACTCTTAAGGGTACTGATTCAAAAAGCAATCTTATAAATTATCGATGAGCTATTTCCCGAAACTATACCTGGCAACTTTATGAGCACATCCATGTTGTGCATCGCAATTTGCTCAACTTGCTTGCTGCTGCTACTTATCTCCTAAATTTTAAATAGGACTTGACTACGACGACACTAGTTAGTTAACTCACACATGGGGTACCGATAAAAGCAAAGCTGTGATTGGAGGAGTCACGGTACCGCAAACGTGGCGCGAACGCCTTCCAGAAAATGGGAGCTGAATCATAATTGGCTAATCACGGGAAAGGAATGTAGTTCGGTTTTCAGCAGCCGTTAGTGGGGAGGAGCATTGCGTGACGACTCTAAAAACGGCTGTGTAGCAGACTAGGCTGAGGTTGGATCAAAGGTGAAATAAAGTGTAGGTGCATGAAAGTAGGTGCAAAAATGTTTATGATGATATTCTTCTGTTAATGATAAATGAAATAAATCATATGTGAACTGCAGAAATGAAATGAAGAATTGATCGTCGCAGTGAACGAAATTGCATAAATTGCGTTCACTGCGACGATCATTTCTTCATTTCATGATATTCTTCTGTTACTAATCACACACAATAGGTAGGTTAAACAAAGACAACGCAACAGCATATGAGAACGTGAAAGCTTGTGGAATGACTGAACGCGACTCCTGGTGCTTAATTTGCCTCTCTGCTATTGGTCAAACTGCGCGCGCCAGCCTTACAGATTTATATAGCCGGCAAACGTAAAAGTAATTATAATTTAATGAAGAAGGAGAATTTTATCTTACAGGAGGTCCAGGGTCCCCTTGAGATCCTTTTTCACCCGCTTCACCAGGCAAGCCCTACAAAGAAAAGGACACATTTTAAAACAGTACGTTTTAAAAATATACTGACTTTGGGTGCCCTATGATCAACAAGAGTACAACTCTTTCACCTAGTAAAGAGTCGACCAAAGGGACATGTAGAAAGTTTTAATCTTCGAGTATATGAACAAAATCCTATATACAGTGTAACCACTGAAATTAAACCACTTTTAGATAGTGCTCATTGTTATACTATGCCACGAAACTGTGATTTTTAAACAAACTCAAACTCAAATGCTGTAAATATAATTTATAAATCTCACTAGTACTTGGTATTTCCGCAATTTAATAATTTCTTTTCCACAATACTGTATTTAAGGTTTTCTTTCACTTTTGGATTTAGGCACTCTCTTCGCATATCACCACGCACGACCGCACTATCTCCTGGTGAGAAAACTTCACCAATCTGTTATTTTGCCAGCGGAAGTGTTGTAAGTAAGCTAAGTCGAATGAAAAGATACCCTGTGAGGATTTCGTAGGTTTTAGCACTCGTTACAATTAAATCTAACCTTATACGATAATTTTTTTTTTATCTATAAGGTGTTTTCATCTTAGATTTTGTACTGTTTCTGTACGAAGAAGGAAAACGTTAGACCCTCGATATTGTTTGCCCAGCTAGAAAACCGCAAAAGTGGAACAAAACAAAAAGGTATCCTTCTCTTTACTCACTGGTACGCCACGCTTTCCTCTGGCGCCGCGAGGTCCTTGGTCTCCTGGCTGAGGAAGGAAAAACGATGAACATAACAAACTAAACAGGAAAATAAAAAGTCAAACCACATCAATTTGCCACAGTCGATTCAATAGAGAGTCCAGAGACGCTGGAAAAAGAAGACTTTTTCATTGATTGGACAGAACATGCAGCTAAATGATCAACAACGGACCTGCTACATGTAGTAAAACAACTTAACATCCCATTATTGACCCGGCAGGGATTTGGCCCAGAGGCGAAATCCCGAGGAGGCACCCTAGTAACTCGCGCGTATATTAAGGACAGTACTTACAGTTCAAATATACAGTCAGTATACTACAAAAAACCTCGACTTGCTTGTACAGGGGCCGCGAGGAATCGGTAGGTAATGATGACGTTTCTATTGTTTGCGCCCGCAAGTACGAAATGGTAAAGACAGAAAATCCCGAAGGGACCGCTTAGGTAGATTTTGTGACATTTATTATGCAGTCATACTTCGTTACGTGTTATCAGTGACAGTCTTTGGAGCAGTTGTTTTGAAAGTTATGGACCAAAAGACACTCGCAGATGAAGTTATAAGGTGCGTATAACTGTGTATATATAAACACTTGGAGAGTTTGCCAGATACGAGTTCAGAAATCTTTGATTAAAAACCTTGCCAGATACTCCTTCTCTCTCTTTGACAGGAATAAGACTCGGCCCCAAACAAGCAAGACGGGTGAGCAACGGCTAGCTTATCACTAGAAGAACGATGGACGATTATAGAAATTCGCCGACAATCAAATTCTGTGCTGACTTATTCCCTGCTCACAGATGTCCTTCCTCTATAAAGTTTAAAATAAGACTAGAATGCGCGAGCGTGAATTGACCAAATGTCCTTTTAATTTCTAAGGCTTACTTTCCAGCAAATAAAATGAACTGAATGTAAAAAGTGAATGAGAATAAGCGAAAAATTTAACTTCTAATTAAATATTTTTTATGGTTTAGAATAAACTATTCTCGAAGCTGAGAATGTTTTGATCAAAGCTGTGTAAATCGAACTGAAACTGTGCATGGAACCCTGCGTTTCCTGTATTTATCTCACGTATTGTATGGAATATGTGTGTAAAAATCTTCATTATGAATCGGAACATTTCAAAGAGCTACACAACGCGCAAAAATACTATTGACCGACAATAATACAGAGCGGGGGCAGCTGTAGTGTCAACTATTACTAGTTTTACTAACATAACGCATGATACCAGTAAAACACATACAGGTCGGTCGCTCGTCAGAATTGGTCAGTTTCTTTGCAAAATACTAAGACTAAAACTAAAAGTGACCCAGGAAGTTGCAGAAGATTACGCAGTAAATAACGTTTGCCACGTCTGACACATGCATTTCCCTTCACGAGTGAAGTGCTTACCACAGACGGTGGTTCCACGACAAGACCGCCCGCTACGGGGCCTGGACCCTTTTCACTTGATCCTTGAAGTCTACTCCATCTCTGTAAATTAATGACAAGAAAAGTGTCCCAGAAAATCAATTTGCTATCATTCTTAGTAGCAACCAAAAACTGCCTCACGGCTGTCTAGTTCACTTTAGTTATAATGCCAATAATTTACGCGCCCGTATTCACTGTGGAACTTGAGAAATGAGACTTGAAACCAAACTGAGCTCCGTGTCAAACAAACATGTCTCCCATGCAGTATTCCAAACGTTGCAAACAACAAAGACAAACTTTGAAGAACTGTTAGGTTAACAAGTTTTCAAAAACCACAATTGCAGTCCGTTTTAATCTCCTTCAAGTTTATATATCGGTTCCTCATTTTGGATTTGCTTTGCTATTTATACCTTTTTTTAGTGTTTTGAGCGGTTATTTTCCTGTTTCACTCAGCCTAGAGGCAGTTCCTACTGTCTAAACTTTGATGAATTCGTGCCAAAGCTCCGTTAAGTTTATTGGCTAGCGAAGCAAGACTTAAGTGCCTTATACGTTACAACTGCGCATTATTGTTGCCTAAGAGCGTCGAAGTATTTGTCAGCAAAACCATTAGGGGTGATAAATGGTCCATTAAAATTTTTAACCGCTCGCAAAATTTTACCTTTGCTCGATTTGCTCGCAAAATTTAAACGAGTGCTCGCTTGCTCGTGCTCCCCAAATTTTTGCGTTGCTCGCAAGCTCGCAAAGCAAATTTTTTATTTCTGCTCGTGCTCGCAAAAAAATCGCAGTGCTCGGCATGCTCGCGGATGCTCGCAAAGACCATTCGACACCCCTACCATTGCTATTAGCCGGAATTTGATTCTTGTGCACAACGAAGAACTGTTTCTAAGTCTTTTTAAGATTGACAAGATGTTAGAATTAATTCAACACATCTTGTTTACTTACGACATAAATTCCATCCCCTGGGGGCCCCGGAGGACCAGGCTGTCCAGCTGTTCCAGGGGGTCCTGGAAGTCCCTGTAGAAACAAAACACTTAGCCTGCGAGCGAGCTCTCCTATTTGAGCGAGCAAAGCGAGTCGCGCGAGAACGCGCAAGTCTCCCGGGCGTCTACTTTTCACGATATCCCGTAAATGGAGAGCTTGCTCGCGGACTACAAAACACTGCGTATATAATTCTGGTAAGCTTTAAACTGTTTAAAAATAAGCTTAAAGAGAGGACTGCAACTTGAGAAGGACAAACTAATTCCACGAAACCTTTTGCCCGTCACAATACTCGAACAGACCTTAAGAACATTATTGAGCAGGTGAAAAACTCAACAACATTTCAAAGTTGTTTTGTAAGGGGTAAAGATTAGCACAGTCCTTTAGTTTGTGACCTTCTGTTTCGGAGGTTACAAGTTCGAATCCAATGTGCTTTAATAGTCTTAAGGTGACGTCACGCACAACTATTCGCAACGAAGATTTTTAGCGCAACACAACGTTGTGCAACACAATGTTGCGACCATTCGAAACAATGTCGCTACAATGATGCAACGCTGTGTTGCGCTAAAAATCGTCGTTGTTGCGAACTGTCTCTTGTAACCTGACTTTTAAACGCGCACTTATGGAGAGAAGAAGGCAAAATGAACCCACCGTCAGAATTGTTTAGTTTTAAGTACTGTTACCAGTTACGGACGTAAAATAAGGAATTCTTCCCTCTGTATGCTGTCATGAATCGTTATTAATTAATTTCTGTCGATTTACGCATCTTTGCGGGTTATTGGTTCATATA
This sequence comes from Porites divaricata, assembly GCA_038088405.1. NCBI lineage: Eukaryota > Metazoa > Cnidaria > Anthozoa > Scleractinia > Poritidae > Porites > Porites divaricata. The sequence continues at coordinate 8,295,356 of JBBMOI010000003.1, forward strand.
ACAGGTAACCCATTTTCTAGCAAATTTCCAGATCTAAACTTCGCCAAATATGTTCTCTATATTGACTCATGTTTATATGAAACCAGTACGTGACACAAAAAGTGAGCCTGGGTTACCTGTGTTCATATTAGAGAGATCTAGGATTCTGTTTACAACAAACGGCAAACGTCAAACTAATTGTGGTCAAATGCAAGTTCAAAAATTTCTTAAAATAGGATATGAGAAGATAAAACCTGTTCAAAACAATTCTTATGGATGAAGCTAGCATAAAAGCAGCTTATTTGTGTGTGTATATAGTAAACGGTGAACGAACTTGGTCACGTGGTACAATTGGCGTTTGTCGTTTGACGTAAGCGTGATTCTAAATCTCTCTATTATGTTAAAACAAACCGGTGATCCTCTTTCGCCTCTGGGTCCGTTGTATCCTTTTGGACCCCCTGCTCCTTGTGGGCCCTGGATTTTTGTTTTTAAAAGAGAAATAAGCTGATTTAGTTTTAAAAGGAAAAATCAAAAGACCAATTGTTTCAAACCGCATTCACCCAAGTGAATGAGAAACACTAAATTCAGGCACTAACATGATTATTATTCGATTCGTCATTTATTAAGTTCTAAAGTCGTTGAAAGGAACTTTTTTGTGTGTGTATTTTAATAGACCAAAAAGAAAAAAACGCAGCCAGTGAAGAAAGCAGATAAAAAAATGGAAAAGAAGCATACAGCAGATCCTGGAGGGCCTGGAATTCCTCTTTCTCCCTTGATCTAAAAAAAATATAAAAAAGTTTGTTTGTTAGTCTGTTCGTTACTTTAGGCACCGTAGAAGAGCTTCTGTCGTTTGACAGGGGAGTTTCCTACTATACTTACAGCTTAACTCGAAAATCTTGCTTCTTCCATTTACAGTTTCATTGTAAAAAGATTCAAAAGTTGACTCGAGTGCCAGCCCTTGGTCAGACCGAATCAACTAGGAAGGAGATTTGTTTCGAATTTGGGCAAGAGAAGCGGGAATGCTTTTGACTTGAATCCATTTCGACTATGGAAATGAGGTTAAATTTTCAAAACTTTGTAGTAAAACCAGTCGCTTGCCGCTCGCGGTTCCACTTGAGTTTTGAACTCTCTTCAAGAGAACTTCATGCGATTACTAGTGTCAACAATTTTAAGGCGCATCTTAAACTTTTTAAAACTCCATACTGGTGATGATTTTTATCTTATTTACTCTGCATGCATGTATATACTTTACTTTAAATACACTGTCTTTTGTCTGTTCCTTGTAAAGTAATGGGGTTGCAATGTGCAGTTGATCTTAAGTTAATGTTAAGTTGCGCACAATAAGTTCATAAATTATTATTATTGTTGTTATTATTATTTGTATGGTCTATAAGAAAACAAATACATTGCATGTTGTAGAGCGTCAGTTCTGTAACAAATCAGAGATGAAGTCAAAATGTGTTTTATAAGGTTCATAGATTTTTATCGTGTCGGATTATTCTTTGCCTTTGTTGTAAATAGTTCCTGCTACACTTTTTTTTCGACGCTTTCGATAGCTCAATCCTAAATAAGCTGGCAAATAGTTTCAAAACTGCGCACAGTATTGCCGTGACTTCATCCATCGGTGTCTGTACTTTTATAACACATGCGTCAGGACCAACATAGCTTGCGTATCATTCAGTTCAATGTATAAAATAGATAAATAAAGAATTGCTGTCTTTTAGTTCAAGAGTGCGGACTTCGCCTGAAATTCAGCCATCTCCTCGAGTCCAAACTCCCAAGAGAGACGACGCCTTTTTCGCGAGTTTGTGACTCGAGCAGACGGCTGAAATTCAGGCTTTGCGGATTTAAAACTGTAAACAAAGCCACATTGAGGGTACTCCGAGTTGCTCATTTCACCAGAAATTGATGTTACTTACGTATCTAACGTTATTGACGACTTGAACATTAGTGACTGGCCTCCGTTGAGCGGCACCGCTCAGGAATGGCGCGTAGGGAAGCGGACTGTTACAATCAGGCGTGAAATCCTTACAGTAAGAGAGAACCTCGAACACATCCGGAGCAATTAACAGCTGCTGTAGAGAGCCCTGAAAGGAAAGAAAACTCTTCAAAATTAAATCTGACCTATTTTGATTTTATCTTGAAATCAGAACGTTTCTCACTTTGCTCATTCTAATATTTCCCCCATCCAATTCCTTTCCAAGATATCAGTTAGGAGATCTCTAGCTTCGCTCAAAAGGCTGACAAACTGCAAACGCGAACGAATCATGGTTACTCGACCCTTTCATTTTTCGCGTTAGGCCTTCTTTTTTGCCAGCTATGCAAACTGCCAATTCCTCGAAAAATCGAAAGAAAAACGCCACGCAGTCTCTGGGACGCTTTGCTCTTACCTTAAATTGTCCGCCTATCCTCACATTGCTGTTCTGACTGAAGCTCGGCTTAAAACCTCTAGGCCTTCTCACTCGCCTTTTTGGCTTAGCACAGTCTAGTGACAAAGCGATGTGTGAACTTCTCACTGCAAACGCAACTCTGTGCCACGCCCCATCTGCTATGCTTTCTTGCACTCCAGCCCGTACCGGTGCAGCCCCTCTCCGTCTGTATTCAAATTCTATAGGGTTCAAACTGAAAGATAAACTTTGATCTCCGTCGCTTATCGTGAATAAGTCCGCAGTATTGTCAGGTCGCACTTTGACTGTAGCAAATACTACAAATTCTTCTGGGATACCACTAGGAAATAGTGACCCAGCGGTGGTGTTTATTACTTCATCGGTGGAAGACAAATCGTAAGCAACATCACGAGCCCTTTGGTCTTCGGAGAAAGGCAGTGGCCTACTTTCGCAAAGTCCGGTCGTCTCGAGGTTTAGCTCAAGCAAACTCCACTGAAACTCCTGCACCAGATCCGCGACTTCAGCAGTATCTAAAATTGATGATACAGTTAATTTTGCGGTGTGAGTTACATGAAAATTCTAAGGAAAAGAACGGTTAATATCGCGCGAACCATTTGAAAAATGGGAATCAGGAGGGGCAACGTAACATAGCCTGCTAGCAGGCTCACCTGTGGCCCGGGAGGGGAATGTTTATATGCCACGAGGTCCAACCCTTACCCTTTTATATACCATTTTTCACGAAAAAGGTACCCCTTTCGTAAACCTTCTATTGACAAATGGTACCCCTTTCACATACCTTGTTTAGAACTTGGCATCCCTCATAAATACTGTAAATGCACTTTCTTTTAAACAGGAATCAATCACAAAAATAGACCGTTTTCTCGACTTCATAAAGCCATAAAATTCATCTGTTAGCCCTTTTGGGCCCTTTTACAGACCCAAATGACAGATTTCCCAACCCTTTTATATACTTCAGCTAGTGAAATCCCTACCCCTTTCATGTACCTGAAGCCTGAAAAAGATACCCCTTTTGGGCGGGGCTTCCCCGTATAGGCTATCATAGGGAGTACCCCCGGGACTTGAGGGAATTCGGGGAAACTGATTTGGCAGCGGACCCGACACCTTGGTAGCCTACGAACAGCGGACGTATTTCCGTTTGTCGCTTTTCTCTCTAACCGGGAGGGAGAGAAGCGACGACCGGATAACGCCTTGGTTCTATGGAAATGCAAAAACAACAAAAATGACGTATTTAAGGTCCTTTATCCTCTTTTGATTGAGCGGGCCATAATAAGCGCGACGTCAAGCTACCTTATGATTTAAAAAGGCAAAGAACCTCGCAAGCCTGCTGGATATGTAAGGAACTGTAGCTATTGAGATAATATGGGTTGAGTTCGACATGGACGGCACGGCACTTTTAACGGGTAACACCATCCCGCTTGCGAGTTGGTGTTGAGTTTAACGAACGAACGTAAGGAAATTCCTCTAAAAATGGATAAAAGTGTTTTTCTTTTCGTACTTTCTGTAGAGTGCTCTGAAACAAATTTTTAGACCTTTAAGCATAGAAAACATTTTTCTTCAAAAATTTTTTTTTTATTTTTAAGAAATAGCGTCGTGTCGGAAGGGTGATGGAGAGAATTACAAGCATTTTAATAAGTGCCAGTGTGACTAAATCAGTGTGTGGTCGCGAATAAAAAATTACTATAGCCAGGTGTAACTTTAATATTTTAATACTCAGAACCAGAACGGTCGTAGAATTTGAAAGAAAACCAGGTCCGGTATTTGTAAGAGATGAGCTGGGCATCTTGCACGTGTTGTAAAAAAGGTGAAAAAGGTGTCTACAAGTGCGTCGGGAGATCTCTCTTAAAACAATGATTGACTGTTTCCCTTGCGATCACGTTTCGTTCTGTGAATGAAAACAGCAATTTTGTTGCAAGAAGCTTCTGAGCATGGAATCATCGGATAATAAAGAACAAGATTATAACATTTCGCTTCTAGTCTCGATGACAAGCTGAGTTCCAATTCGGCTACACAAAATTCGAAGTAGAATTGCCGACGCATTTTCAGTTATCAGAGATTTACAGACAATACATCATTGTTTTAAAGGTTGTTACAGTGTGCGCACAGCAATTCTCCAGTTGCTGAGTGTAATTGTCGATGAAGTTTTAACATATCTTTGTCAACATTATAATCTGGCACAAAACTTAAACAGGCATATTTATTGAACGACCGAACTTTTATGAAATAGTGTCATTTCTAATTGTAAATAATTTTATAAGTAAATGCACCGTTATGTCTTACCCCTGGATCGTTTATTAAAAGGCTGCTCTCAATGTCATAAGCAAACAAGAAACTTAATTTCGGAACCAACGATGATGCTTATAAATATTGGTGTTATTCGCTAAAATGTCTTAAAATTGGTCTATCCCCGTCCACGAGAAGGAAAGTAAAATAATAAAACAATAATCACGCGATGTGTTACCAACAGCACACTAAGCTAGTAAATTAGAAAATACTATAATGATTTTCCGTGTTTATATCAGCTGGAGATAAAAAGCTAAGAAAAGAGTGCCTTTCACTAGCAATGCAAGTCAAAGCAGAAAAGAAAACGATTTGCGCAACAAGCTTACACCTCTGATTTCACTCGAAGAACATAACAAATTGGCATTTGATAGAGATCACAAGTCGCCCATTGTTGAGATTGCATTACTCGAAGGAAAGTGCAGCCACGATCGCTTTATTCCGCTCTGTTTTACTACTCGTCTATTATTTCTACCTATAGTTTTCGAAAATGAAGGCCATTAAAACAATATCTAATATAGCAAATAATGCAAATGACCTACTTGGAGGAACGGCAGCGTCCTGGGTCGAAACGCCATGCTTCAAAAGCACGAATAAGAGAATAGCCGTGCTTAAGCCCTGTATACTGTGGGAGAAAACGCAGGAATTGTATTGTTAAGCCAAAAGATTTCGGCGAATACACTCTCAAGAGGGAAGTCTTACCAGGGAAACATAGTCGGCGACTTTTTCGGCCCAGCTACGAGGCCGCCAATTCTGCAATTTTATCAGCGGTGAAGGAGAATTCAACAACAGAGAGGGCTTTGGAGCTCATGTAGGGAGTATTGTTGGAAAAGAATCTGTCAGCGGATTGGTTGATACCAACCGCGCGTAATTTTATACTGATATAAAATGTTGCGCGCTAGATTTTGAAAGAGATTCGACAACAAACAGAGGATGAGGGAAAAAATTGTGGGTAAAAAAAAACAAGTATTATTGCTAGTGTGAATCCTCTACATTTGATGTAACCCGTGTATGTACCTTCTTGACCTTCTTGCATTTATCATTTTTTGTCGCGAACCCATGTGGTTGCGACAATAATAAACTTTGTTCCATTCAGCGTTAGTATACACTTTACGGACATAACGCTATTACACTTTTTAAATTTAAGATTACAATTTTTAAAATTGTATAATTAAGACGTAATGGAGTTAAAATTTCAATCCAAAAAAAGATAAACGAGTTTTGAGAAATCCTAGGCTGAGTATCAGGCGTTTCATCTAAAATCTCCTCTTCCCTAGCCCCTTAGGAAGGCCTGATACTCAGGCTAGAGAAATCCCTATGACATACCGCACGAAAGGTTGGGTGGGGGGAGGGGAGGGCAAGGTCGCCCTGGTCTTCTCTTTTGCGCGGTCCCTGTTAACAGGTTAATCTTGTCTAAAATAAATAGCAAGGGCCGACGTACAAAACAAAGGTCGGACAAAAGTGCCTGATCCTGATAGTCCCGCCAAAGTTCATCAGGCACGGCCTGTGTTCCTCGGGGAATGACTGAGAGAAAGGTCGAGAAACAATGGAAGAAAATATCATCCCACAGTTTTACGACCTGTAACGCCAAACGGCAAGAGTTCTTTCGGGTGTCCTTTCTATAGTGCTTCTACATGTATTTAGAAAATAGGGAGAGGGATGTAGCCCGCGGACGTGGAAAGAAGCGACGACCGGAACTTACGTCTTGCTGTCGTCCGCAGGAATCCGATATGGACTCTGGATTTAACTCTGGACTCTGCTGTCAACTCTGCTAGCGCTCAAATGGAAATTCTCAATCCACAGGCGGCCGATCTCCCAGAGAGCAAGAAGAAGTTTCCCTCTCGGGCTGGAGCTGAAAAAAGTGCTTCAGATTTGAATTTCGGCGAAAAAACGGCATTTTTGTTGCGATTGGTCAGGACCCTGCCAGGTCGAAGTGACCAGCCTTGACTTCGTCTTATGAAGGGAGTAACACTGTAACAGTGGTTAAGCAATAAAGACAAAAAAAACCAGTAAAACGAGAAACAGACACCAAAACGCAGTGAAATACATTGCAGGTTAGTCTTTTTTATTTATTTCATTTAAGAAAAAGTGAGGTTTAGCGTTATTTAGCGTTCGCAGATCTCAGTAATCATATTTCTCATCCAAAGTCGCTTATAAATTATTTTCAACGGTCGCCTGTAGCGAGACTAGCGCGACATCGGCGCGTCACATAATTTTAATAGGGACCTTAAGCAAGGACGACGACGACGGCAGTGAAAACGTCGTTAAAAAGATGAATTTGCGTTCTTTCAAACTTAATCGCGTCTCAGTTTGGACCCGCTCAATATGTCAAATGCAGGCGACTTTTCCAGGAGTTGAATTCTTAAGGATTTTATTCAGGTTCAAAAAGAGGAAGGAAAATTCGTCGTCGTATGTTCACGTCCTCCATAAAACGGCAAATTAGGAGGTTTCACGTCGTAGTCATGCAGTGGCCGTCAAAGAAATGTACTAAAAAGCGTGATGCACGTGCAGAGCTGTTGTTTTGATCATCAAACCTATTGTTTTTTTCTTTTTTTTGAAGTCGTCGTTGTGGTCGTCGTCGTAGTTGCTGAAGCTCCCTAATGTAAATTACATTACACCCTTCCCACGCAACATCTCGCAACATGAGTTTGGGTTAAGTTTGGGACTTCTGTGCTCGATCCAGGCTTTCGCGACCACATGACACTTGGCGCCAAAAATCACAAAAATCAGGCCAAACAGCCCGTCGGTCTCAAAATGGCCGGAAAGAAACGTAAACGAGGCACAAAGAAAGTTCCCAGAGAGGATAAAAATAAAAGAAGCGGTTTCATTGAAGAGAAGAAAACCAATTTAATCGATGAGCAGAAAAAGCCGGACGAAGAACTGTTTTCAGACAAACTGGAGTCATGTCTGGAAACAGTTGCCGAGTGCAAAACAAACGCCGTCGACTTTTTAAAGGAGGAAGACAGCAAGTTAAAGTATGTTCCACCGTTTACTCGAAAAGCAAAAAGGACTTTAAATAGAACGGGAGTCCCTGTGTCTCCAGTTACAAAGCCTTTAAAACGTCCCTGGAGAGGTGCAAAGCAATTTTCCACGGACGCTCCGCTGACAGAGAGGTCACCGCCTCTTAAAGACGATGAACAAGGCAACGAGTATCAAAACTCACAAAAGGTTTGCTACCTGTAGAACCTAACTTATGACTTATTATTTGTTAATGAGTCCGCTCTATTAAATGGCGTTGAAACTTATAACCTGCAGTGACAAGTAAAACGGGGGAGCATATAAACAGCCCGACTTTCTCTTTGTTCGTTTGTGCGTTCGAGTAAAAAAACCTTTAACTATTAGTTACAAAGAACCCATGATAAAAGCCACAAACCCGCTGAGAATTTGAAAAATACTACAGCGTGCCCCTCTTTCTCAATTTATTTTTATTTCTAACAGTTCAAAGTAATATTCAGACCTTCTTCTCATACACTGTAAAGTACGTAGTTTTAGTCGAAATTGAATTTGTATATCGATTAATAATCACTACAAAGTTGATTTATTTATATTCTAAGTTTTTAGTCGCATTAGTAGATTCCAGGTCAGCTATTCGTTTTATGAGGAAATTGTAGATGACAAATCCTATCATACTTGAGTAATAAATATTAGGAAAAAACCACCATGTTAATTTACTTATTTTTCGCATAATTTCCGTCTTCATGCAGATAGAAGAGGAGGAAAAAAAGATGAAAGAGGATGAAGAGGAAGAAGAAATTGATGTTCTGGGAATAAAACCAAAGAGCTCTTGCAGCCAAAAAGGTGAAAATTTTGTTCTCTGCAAAAATCAAACAACTGGAAAAGAAGAAAAAGTGGGAAAAGAGGAATTTCCTTCGTCATCAACAATGGCAACAGAGGTATCATCTGAAGTTAAAGTCGTATTACACAGCATTATTGAAGATGTATGCAAGATCGAACACTGTAACAGCAACAAGAGTGAAGCAGGTGAGATCCTGAGATAGTCAACTACGGGCTACCATTAATTTGGAGCCCTGACTTACAGATTACATTAGTCTGAAATTTGTAGTGCACAGAAAGTGAACTTTTAACAATAAGTTGCTAATTCTGGTTTAAATGAGATGAAATATATGAGAATCAAAAATTTAGCCCTTTAATACAAAGAAGAGTAAGTTTATCAATAGCCAGTCATTGTGAGTTTCCTACTTGAATATAATTATTTCAGTAGGACCTTTCATTTCTAAGTTGAGTTTAAAGTGGGGGGGGGGGGACAGAGGGGTCACAATCTCCCGCTTCCCATACCCCGTTCCCCCGCCTCCCGTACCTTTTTGTCCCTTTGTCTCCCGACTCCCGCCCTTTACTGTGTTTCTCCCATTATCATGTAAATCACGCTGTTTGACTCCCTATCCTAATAGAGAGTGCTTTGGCCAGCTAGCTAGCTTGTCCAAAATGAAAAAATTATGTTGCAAATCGAGCCACTCTGCACTCTCCAGCGTGATCATTGAAGCGGCATTCCTTCGGCACAAGTTTACACCACGTGACAAAATCTTCAGTTTTTTTGTGAACTACAGTCATACAGAGCGAACTGACCAGGAAGGTCTTCCATGGACGGATTTTTGTTTTTTGAGAAATTTTAGCGGGATGGTCGTGGAGTTAAAACATTTCGATAATCTTTATCGTAAACAGCAAAATTGCCCTCGTCTTCGAAACTGAATGCTAATTAAATTGAACTGTGAATAAAGAATCATTGCGGAGAGTCGTTAGGTTTTTCATTTAGAGCCGCTTTGTGGTTTCGGCAGTGATTTTGTTTATGTGAAGTTTCTGAGACCAATGTTGTAATTTGACCTTCTAGCTATTTTTCACTGTAATTAGTGTAATGATTCTGTTAGCTTTCCTTTCTTGTTTCCTTGTTTTCTTTTTTTCTTCTTTAAGAACCAAATAGCTTCTTTTCAATAAAGCAAATCCTTGTTTTGTGTTCCGTGTGTGTAGTTATTTCATTGCGACTGAGTTTGGTTATGGAATTACAATCAGTTCAGAGCACTGCATGCAGTTGATAGTTTGAACGTTAAACATGAATTCCATTCGAAAAAAGTAAAGCCATTCTGCATCATGCAGACATTTCCAAACGATATATCTTAGTTTGCCACTTGAAAATCGTGTTTAACTTTTTGCATGAATTGAAGCAAAGGAGAAGTGACGTTACTGGACGGCATTAATGCCCGGTCGATTCAGACGTTACTGAGGGAGTAATAACGACTCGAAGTAATCGGATGAAATTCAGGCTAATCAAAATGGTCTTTGACGACATTTGACCTGACTCGCTTTGTCGTTCTTACAAGGAATTTGACAGCTAGTGAGACAAACGAGACACTGACACGACTGATACAGTCGACACACCGCCCGTGACGTGTACATGTGCCATGCCATCTCATTCATGTCCTATGATGTAAGTGACTCGGAAAGGTTTCCAATTTCACAGGAAGTAATACTGTTTATTTTTTATCCTGAGTACAAATTTTCGTTTTTTGACTCTTTGCATGTATAAAATTTTGCTTTAAGCCTCGCAGAATGTTAAATGGAAGTCAAGAAACATTGTTGGGTTCATTTCTTTGACTGGATGTAAGCAGTAACAAATAACAATAGCTTGCCTTTTTGAATTCCTCTCCTGCTTCCTGCCATCATAGAGATCCCTCTTCCCGCCCCTTCTTCTCCCATCTCCCGTACCCCACCCGCCCCCTGTCCCCTGCCACCTTAAAGCAGATCTCTATCAAAATTCTTTGACTGTTTTATCCATACCTTGGAGATAGAACATTGTGGTGATAACTGACAAATGACAAGAGACATAATGTTCGTGGTTCTGACTCTTTTTCATATATAACAGCCCTAGATGAAACTACTTCTGGAAAGGGTATTGAAAGCTGTGGTAGTGCCCTCAAAAGTTCTACATCAATTCAGATACCTGCAGATAACAGCACTATCAATTCTTTTGAACCAGTACCAGAAATTGCTAATTTCAAAGAATGTTACTCACAAGATGGAAAAGAAGTCAGTGACTGTAAGGTTGAAGTTCCTCATTGGTTAAATGATGTTAAAGGAGGTAATGGGTGGTCAAAGAGAAACATTCATGTTCAGTGCAATCAGGGAGATATTAGTGGCTCAGAAAGAGAGGGTACAACCCACAACCCTGAAAGGGGCCACTCAGAGGCTAATCTCACAAGTATGAATTGTGTAGATTTGCTTAGTGATAGAAGGTCAAAGAAAGGCCACTGTCCAACCTCAAATATGGACGCTGATCTCACGCATACAGAGACAAATTTTTCTGACAGCAAGTCGGAAAATGACCTCTCATCAAAGACACTACTAGCAGAAGACACAGAAATGAAAAGCAGTATGGATGTGCATTTGCTGATGTCAGAAGATGTGCCTGGTTCTGCCATCTGCCTTGGAGATCCTGCAAATGAGCTGAACAACCTAGAAAAACTGCAAAGTCCTGACCAGATGGTTCCTGCTCAATGTGAGCCTGTCACTGTATTATCAGTAAGTAACACCGTTTCTTTTCATTCCTTTTGGGTGCCAAACCTTTAACAACCAACTGGAACTATATACAAGTCTTAATTCATGATAATTGCTTGTACTGTATAGCTCTTACTCATGAGGGCTTGAAAAACCTCCTCGGTCAAGTGTTCTGGAACAAGAAGATTTTCCTCTTGCATGGGCAAGTAACTTTTCAGTACATAAACTAAGATGATGGACGGTACAACTGGCCCAGCTAGAGCAAATTTGAGAGCGAGCCTTGTCCTTATTTACCCAGTAAATCTCCAGTGCTAAGTTTGATTTATTCCAAACAAGACAATATGTTTTTCCCAGTGTGAACATGGTATGGTATTAGTGAAATGATCAATTACATAATACCATGACATGATACGTCATGAGCCATAGTAGATAACATCAACTACTACAGTCAAAGGTAAAAATAACTTTACTGGCATTATGATTGAAAAGTTTTCAATAAAATATTTTCTGATTCTCAGCAACGAATCCCAGATTGTACAGAGCTGACAATGAAGTGTCATCAGAATGGAAGAGACATGTGTCATTCAAGCAGTGAATGTTTGGAAACTCCAGACAATATACATGAAGAAGACAAAACTAAGCATCACGCGGATGAAACTGAAGATGGCTCTCATTGTACAGATCCCAAAGCAGGGCTTAGAAGGGAAATTCAAGTAGAAGAATCTCAGCCCTCTGATGCAGAGACAGCACTGGAAATTTATGCTTACCAAGAAACTAACACTTCAAGTATAAAGAAGGGACACACTGTGCCAACAGGGTCTGAATCGTCTACCAGTAATTTACAATGCAGTTCCCCTTGCAAGGAGACCGAAGGTAGACTCACTTACTCAGAGCAAGGCAGATCAGCTTTTCCATCATGTGACCAGCCACCAGTGTGCTCTTCACTTGGCTCTGAGGATGAAATCTTGGAATTTGACTGTTTAATGGCCATGGACTGTACAGATTCTCAGTTGGTGAGCCTTGAGTCTTTCCCTGACCAGCCATCATGTCATAAACAGGACACCAGGTAAAAGAAATGAAGGGAAATAATACATCAAACATGAGATACAGTATTTCTTCACATATTAGACACCAAGGGTAGCCAAGTATTTTTTATGAACATTATTACAGTGTAAAAATTCAACCAGGGCTTAACTGATCACAGGTCACTGGTCCTGGTTAAGTTCTATATCTTCCAATAGTCGATGTCATTAGATATCAGAGTAAGGGTGATCCCAATTTGTGGTGATGGGGACAGTAGTGGGCATAGTATCAAAAATTAAATAAAACCCTTTGTTTTTAAAAATCCACCCCTTCCTGACTTGAAGCACAACCCCAAAAAAATCCTTGCATAAAAGCTAAATTTAAATAAAAATCAAGAAAATGGTATACACCTCATTATTGTCACTGGAAATACAAAACATACTCTCTTGGCCTCTTCAAAAAATACCATAGTCATTGCCTCACCATGGTGCAATTACTGCATTATTCTTAGTGGAACAGCATGATGGATTTCAGAATTCATTTAGACAGTTTTCACTTGGAGACAACTTACTGCTCAGTGATCAAAGGAACCATGAGATTCAATGCTTAATTGTGGTTTGAAGGTTTCTCGAGTCACAAAGACTGAAACTGACATTGTACCACATTTTAGCAATTAACGCAAAATGCGGAAAAGTTGATACTTGGCACATGTAGCTCCTTACTAGCAAGATCCTCCTGAATTCAAGGCTAAATGTGCACAATATTATAATTCAATATTATCACAGTATTTTTCAAAAAGGTGTATTATAACAAATCACTCAGTCTTTTGCTGAGTTGTGAGAGACCTTTTACTTTTAAAAAAGTGATGGCCTTTTAAAACTTATACCAGCAGTATTGGTCCAACTCCTACGCAAGCTAATCCTAGCGAAATGTCAAGTCACAGTGACGTTACAGGAAATGTGTCTAGTAAGAAAAATTATGTGCCAACTGACAATGGAATGATCAAGGGACTAATCAGTGAGCTGTCAGCATTGAAGTAAGATGTAATTATGTGCATTATTCTGCTATTATATTTGTATGCTAATGCGTCATGCCAAACTGTTTAAAAAAAAAAAAACTAGCATTAGTATATTCCAGTTACACTCCTTAATAGACTGTACAGTGGGTTTACTTCTAAAATTGGACAGTTTCATTTTACTCCTATAAGCCCTGGAATGGACTCTCCAGTTTTCAGAGAGATACTAACACAACAAGCTCAGACAACTGGTACTTTAAGTACAGCAATCAGTGGATGTTTATTCCTGCAAGTCAAAGGGAAACATTTTTTGACTCGCCTTAACTCTCTTAAGTTTTAACGTTCAAGATGACAGGGGAACATTAGTATCATCGCTTGCACTGATAAATACACCTGCTTCGCAGGCTAGATGGAGCCATGTAGAAAGCATTAAAATCTCTTAATTTGAAGTTTTGTTCTAGCTCTCCTATAAATAGGATAAGAAGACCAGAAAGTTGTTTCACTAAAAAATAATGAAATAAAACCTTTGTCATTTCAGCAAGTTTATAATGGGGGCCTGGAAAGATCTGGAAAACCAGAAGAAGCAAAGACAAGCACGATTAAAGTTGGGCAAGTCGGGGAAAAAGTTGAAAAAATAGACATGCAAGAATGTGCAAGTCATCTTGAGTTTTAATTCATTTATTGAAGTTTATATTTTAAGAGTTCATTTTAATTGAAGTGGAATTAACCTGTAATTGGTGGTAATTAATATTACAAGTTGTGTGTTTTAGTTATGATACAAAGTCACTTGATATTTTCTATAACTCAGAACGCAATATCATAGTTGACTAGCTGGGCTAAATTATATAAGGTAAAGTTAGAGGATCGTCATTTGTTGCGTTGGACTACTGGCTAGTATCTAGTGTTAACTAATGTCCATTCATCAATAAAGTTTGATAAAATTTTTAACAGCAGCTTAAAATATAGTAGTGGTGGTGGGGAAAGATCAAAATAACTGAGCTTCACAGAAGTTTTCTAAGTACTTTAAATTTCACCGTAGTGTTATTGAACAGATGAATTCTTTGATTTAAAGCCAACTCAGTTTTGCAGATGTTAAAAAGATGTATATAGCTTATCAAGTCAGAGACCTTGGTGTGTAGTCTATTATTGTTACAACATTTCTTTTCAAATGGCCCTGCTGTAAATAATTTAATTTTGTTTTTGTGTTAATTAAACTGCATAAAATTTCATGTGTTACATCCCTTTACTGTAATGTTACACTGCTGCCAATCATCACACCAGGCAACAAATCTTAAACATCTAGAGAATTTGGCATCCTGATTCTCAAGACAATTTGAAAACAGCTATTTGATTTTTATGCCTTTAAAACAGTAATTTTAGGTTAAGTTTATGTGGTGTTTTAGAATGATGCACTTTATTAGTGTGAACTATCTTACTTATGTTTTAAGAGTGATTTTACTTAACCCATGGGATAGATAAGTAGACTAATACAATCAACTTTCTCTAAGATGGACACCTTTGGGACCAGCAATATGTGTCCATCTTCAGGAGATCTCCACTTTATAGAGAGTCAACTAAAAGAAAGGCAGGGACCAACTCTAGGTGTCCGGTTTTCTAGTAGTAATTATTTGGCACTTAAGTGTTACTGTTTCTTGGGTTAAGTAAAATTACTCAATCAACTTGACATATTTAAGAATAAATAACTTTTATTGTATACTGAACAAAGATAATTTTTTCATGGTGTAAATAGCTCCACTTTTCGCAACACTTATTTTTAGTAGAACCTGATTGACTTACCATAAATCTTCTATTAAGCCCCCCAGGAGGCTTATTTATTACAAACACATTTAAGGAGGGGGGCTGGCTTAATAGAGATGGGAGCTTCTTTGAGGGGGGGGGGGGGCTTACTCAATTTAGCAAAGAAGATGGTATCAGTTCTCCATGAAGAACAAGAATGAAGTGTGGAAAAGCTCAAGTGTAAGACATTCGAGGTCATGAAGCCAAGGATCAAAAACAAATGTTAACTTCCAGCTAGTGAATAAACCATCCACATGAAGTTTTACAATAGACTGCTGACAGTCATGATTGATTAATGCAGTCTACATTTATCAGTGACTAATAACAAGGGGAAGGGCAGGGGGGGGGGGCTTATTAACTTTCTTGCCTGGAAAAAGGAGGGGGGGTTATTTAAAAGGGAAGGCTTAATGGAAGACTTATGGTAAAAAGTAACATTTTGCAAGAATTTTGATGTGCGATATTTAAATAATGGCAGGATCCACTTTGCACCAGCTGTAAAAACTAATTGTGTATGTTCTACAACCAGTTACCCTGTTGGCAGAGGTTTCTTTCCGACATGGTTTTCTCTGAGAGGTTTATCGCAGTTATTAGTAAACAAGCCAACTGCGCGAGTGTCTATGACACAAACAACTTTGTAAATGCTAAAAACCATGCCGTAGGAAGGCTCTGCTATAACAGGGAACCAACTGATGTGATTCTGGTTACTAATAAAAACATTTTGCAAAAAATAGTCATACTGTTTATTTTCTGACTGCGTATCAGTACTCGTTATTATCTTATTTACATTACAATCATTCAAAACTAAGTGATTCCTTTTCAAAAAGGTATTTGTAAGTTACCAAGTAATACTGTTTTGGGATACTTAATTAAATAAAACAACATGATATATGAGGGAAATGAAGCAAGTAGAGCTGATGAGATAATGTGATGTAAGATAACATATTTGCCTTGTAACCTGACAAAAAAAAAACATGACATGGGTGTGTACATCGTGTTGAAGGTTTTTACGATCATGTGATCTGTCAGTAAACTAAATTCAAACTTGTCTTGCACACTGAAACCTTTTTAAGTGGAAAGTAGATGACAAACAACTCCACTATCCAAGCAGCCTACTGTCCTTGGTCGTGACTATGTAAACTGAAACATGACTCTTAGTGGTAACAGCGTTATATAAACAACCTAGATCATAACTAGACAAAAGCGTTGTTAGATCTTAAAAAAAATTTATAGTCAGCTAAAAGGAACAGCAGCAGTTCATTAATACATGTAAGGATTGGTATTTTAAATTTCACTTCACTTTTTAAGTTAGTGTAAAACAAACTTCCATGATTAAACCACCTCAAAGAGTGAGATTGTGGCAAGAGAAGAATCATAGGATAGAGAGGAACCAGCCGGCCTCTGATGCATTCTTTCATGTAGTTGCCAACCACATTTGTGGCTGAAACTTGACGGTTTTCAAAATTGGTTTATTTTTTTGAGACTGCACACTGGAAATTTCTGAGCCCACAATAATTGTTATTGGGCAAACTGGTTCTGTAAGTTGTGTCGCACGTGACTAAATGCTGCTGGTCATTAAGGAAATGCCAGTGTATGTATGAGTTATTAAAAACATGTTTCAGGGGGAGCAAGGGTGGTGCAGTGGTAGAACACTTGCCTCCCACCAATGTGACCTGGGTTCAAATCCTGGCATTTGAGGCCACATGTGGGTTGAGTTTGTTGCTGGTTCTCTCCGTTGCTCTGAGAAGGTTTTCTCCACGTACTCTGGTTTTCCCCTCTCATCAAAAACCAACAACACTTCCAAATTCCAATTCGAACTGGAATGCATGGACATGTTTAAAAAAGTTCATAACAACTCCTAACTGCTTTGTGGGTAAACAAATTACAATTGCATTGCAGGCTGGCAGAGCTCTCTTTCTTTCCTCTACTTTTTCCCTTTTCATGAGAGATCTTTGCAGCAGGGAAGAAACCAAGTTTCCAGTTGAATAGGTCTCATTTTGTGTTCTGAAATCTATTCTGCAATAATGTGTTTGTTTGCATAATCAACATATTTACCTGGATAACTTACTTGGGAACTGTTAACCAGTAGGGCTTAATAATAATATTAATGACTGTTTTATATATTTGGCTCTATTCAAAATTTCTCTTCACTTTTCAAAACCACCAGAATCGAATATAGATCATTAATACTACAAAAATTGTTCCTACAGCAGCATACTTGGCATATGCAGAACGCAAATTTAAGTAGGTTGCATCTTTCTTGTATTTTTCTGACTGAAACCTTAGATTTCCTGCCTTGTCATCCAACACTACAAAACAACAAAACAAAATAAGTTACAAATAATTATTATTTCTGGTTAATTAACCAATACTGACATTTTTAGGCATCAAATATTGTTGTCACTTTGTCCAACAACAGGCTCTGCCAATGAATTTCAAAACCCTAAAGTTACCTGAAATTTGTTCGCCTCTCTGAAGAACATCATCAATGTTTTGAACCATGATCCGCTGTACATCATGGAGTTCATCGTTTAATCTGTTTAAGTTCCTTCTTGTTCTAGAATCTTGATAGTTTTTTCTTGCCTTTTGAATGTATGTATCTAAAAAGGGAGTGAAATGTTATAGCAGCATGATGGTTGTAGGTCAAATTTTTCATTGGTTTGAAAATTATATAAACCAGTTTGATTAAATTTTTTCTGTCTCTGATCTGTTATTACCACCTCACAAAACGTTGAAAAAGTTTTGACAACAACAAAAATTACACCAAAAAACGACAAAGATTGATTCTAAATTTCTTTGAGCTTTCACAAAATGTTCCTTACTAAACCATCTCCTACTAATAGAGTCTACTTTTCCAGGATATATTGTTAGAAAAGAAGAAATAATACTCAATAGTGATATCTAAAAAGATGATGGGTGAATCAAGCAGAACATGGTTGTTATCTTACTGATCAAATTGCTCATAGTTTAGAACCCGGTCTTCTGTGTGTTTTTGGTGACAATAACTTGGAACAGTTGCATTACATAAAGTAACCAATATGTGTACCATCAATTACTGAGCATTTATTAAAAGGTCAGCATTAATTGAAAAAAAACACCCCTAAAAAACAGTTATTTTCATCTATAAGAAATGTGGCTGAATGTAATTTAGGCAAAGTTAAATTGCAAGCCAATGCGGTCAGTGGCCTTCTTCTCAAGCGTACGGGATCTGTGGGGTAACCGCAGGGGCCTTTTGCTTATCTTGTGACTTGCATTGCATCTCAAGCTAGCATTTTTGCGCTGATTTTAGCGGATCTGTTGTTTAAGCGAATCTTTGCGGATTCTGGATCCCAGCCCTTCCCTCCCCCTTTTTGTAGGGGAGGGGGGGTGGGGGGCATTGGTAAGTATGGGGTCATGTCTTAGGTGCTCAGGCTCTCGTCCAACCTTTGAGGCGCCAGTTCCCAAGCTCATCTATTGGCGACGAGTTTAACAAGTTTTAAACTGGGATAAGGCCAAGTAACACAAAAACATAGCATTCAAATGCCAGAGAGTGCTTTGAGAGATGTGAATTTATCAATAATAAAAAAAATTGGAAAGAACATAAATAAAAAAAATGCCCACATTCTTTTTTTGTTACCAAATTCTGCACTAGAAACATTTGTTGTTGTTTTTTTAACTTAGGGGGCTTAGCTTTAACTTTCAAAGAACCGTGTTACCCCTTTTAAGTCACTCACCAAACTCGATGAATGAATATGGTCTAGTTGCCGTAGGAACTCTTGAACCAAATTCTCTTTGAAACTCTGAGGATAATTCTTCTAAGAAACTAAATGCTGCTCTCTTGGAGAATGTCTTTTCTGTTAAGGTCAAGTAGCATACTCCATTTTCAATAACATAACTGTTGATAAGAGGAACCCAATGTCAAAGAGGTTTCATTTCAGTGGCATATCAGAGGATTTTGTAAAGAAACTCAGAAGATAGACGACTCTGTCATTAACTAATGAACGAAAGGGTTGAATCATTAAAGCATAACCATGGGAAATAATGTACAATCAGGGTAGAGAGATAGGCTGTTCTGTAACTGGCAGGGCAGAAAACTTCCATAGCACCAGTGCTTAATATCACAGAGAATCTAAACTACAGTAGTGATGAATATTTAGCCATATTAAATGAACAGTAATTATGGTTTAAAAAAATTATTGTTCCCTCAACACCACATGTAAGTGACAGGAGCTAGTTTTATGGTATTTTTTAGGAATATTTCCATTAAATTGGCCAATTTCGTCTTTCTTTCGTGAGGCCCTTTAAAGAGGGAGAGGGTACATACCGGTATGTCCCTAGTGTGAATTTCAAAAATTCTTTGTTAAATGCATTGAGGAAGAAACCATGTCCCTATCTGCAGATAATGTTTTTACCATTTTCCCTGTCTAATCACTGTTTCAAGGCTTTGTTGCTTGTCAGATGTCAGGGAGTTTAAGCAACGATGTTTTTGAGCAACATGTCAACTGGAAGTGGACTGTTTGCACCTTTTGACTGGTACTCTATGAGAGTAAAGACACGTAGCAATACAAATTTGATAGCATCAAGGCATTTTAAAACAGAAAGAACTCACTTCCAGTTGACACCCCAGGTTTCGAAGAGAGTGCTCGTTTATCAAGTTTTAATGAATGCAGATTGACTTCTGAATCAAAACAAAGTGTTTCTCCAGGCTTTCTTCAAGAAATATATGGGGAGAATTGACCAGAAACAACAAAAGTCTACTTCAATGTAAGTAATTGAAGATTATAAATAAAAATTTAACCTATGGCCTGTGCATTAAGTACTCACTGAAACATCATTGGTCCCGTCTCAATACTGCTTCTTGCTGGTGAATTGTCTGAGAGTTTTCTGAACAATAACTTCGCTTGGGCCTGATAGTCTTGCAAGCTGCGACTGGTCTAGAGAAACACAGAATGAGATCATGATTTAAAAAGAAGTAAACTCTGTTCAAAAGACCTTATTCCTTGCCTTGCTGTTTTTACTATGAAAAAATTGACATGTAGTCAGGGTTTCGGTAGGCATTCAACAGTGAAACAGCCTGATAATAAAAGGTCCTTTGGCCTGCGGCAGTTCTGTACCCTGGAATGTCAATTGCCCAAGAGATTTTCTGAGGGGCTCAATATCAGGAGCGAATTATGTCAATTTCTGAAGGGATAACAGGAGTGTTATGTTATTCATAAAGGGGTGGTGAATACAATATTCTTTTGATGAGGAGTGCTGCAAAACCTCTTCTGAAAATATGGACAAATAACATTGCCACATTTTCTGAGTGGTTCAGAACAAAAATTATTCCTTTTTGTCAGGGCATTTAAGAATAAATGTTATTTCTGCAGGGGGTTACCTCATCAATGGGGGCGGGTGACAGGGGCACAGAAACTTACAGCTGTATCAGTTACAACTGGGAAGTCACTGAGCCATGTCAATAATCCTTGCTCTGTTTCACTGACATGTCACTTTGCCACTTGCAGTAATAAGTGACCAGGTCCTCTTTAGACCTGTCACAGTCATCACCAAAAGCGCAATGCAATGTATAAAAAAACATATATTTCAGCATCAGCTCTGTCAGTAGCCTGCATGCAGATGATAAAAATACTCTGATTAGTACCATCTGCAAAGCAGCGCAGAGATCCTTGTTCTGGACCACCAACGGACTCAACGAATTACCGGAAGTGCGTTTCGAATTTCCCTTCAACCTGATTGGCAATCACAACAAACAAAACAAAGGCCTTTTTTAACTGGCCAATCGTGGCGCGTACTCAAATCTGGGTACACAGCTGGAAGTCCAGAACAAGAATTTCGTCCCTGTTTCGCAGACGGAGTTAACCAGGGTTTAATTTCGTCTGCGCGCAGGCTACTCTGTCAGTTGCATTTAAATAAGGTGGTGTTACTCTTTTTCCCGGAGGTTTACAGGGCTTTTGTTTAGGATTCCAGCCTCAGAGAGTACACCATTGAAGACATTTATCGCAAGGACCCTAAATCACCCGAGACCAGTTAAGTGGGAGTTTAAATTCATTTGTACATTATGCTTCCATGATACGTACAACGAAAAATTACTACCATCATAAAGTCTAAAACTCAAGATAAGTCAAGTACCCTTACCCACATAATCTGACACTTTCGCATCTGTATGAAATAGGTTTAAATAAACTAAAATAAATTGAGCAGCTGACCATCTGTGTCATCATACTTGTCCCGTTTAGCTAACAGAAATTAAACACAGGCATATGCTATTTCCCGGAATCAGCTGAATGTGTACTTAAACATCAACGTTTACACTTACATCCTGGTCGCTCTGCATCGAAGCTGCGAGAGGTAAGCCGTCTATAACACGGCCTATCATTGTCATCAAAACCATTTTAACCAAATTTTGTCTTCCTGTTCTGAAAATAAAGTGGAAAGAACTAAAAATCGCTTGAGTTTCAACTTTTTCTGAACACTATTTTTTGGTACACGTGGATTGCGCTTGCGTACTTCATTATTTTGAATGACCGCTGGCTGCATATTTGTAGGCGCACACTCAAAATGGACGTTCTTCTTGTCTCTTTGTCTCTCGTAAATATCGCCAGCTTTCTGGTGGTCATACTGTACATTTTGAAGAGGTTTATCCCAAGATGCTTGCACTTCACTTTTGAATGGGGAAAGTCTGAGTCTATGGGAAATTACGTTGGGTGGATGCAGATTTTACATGTTCCAAACAGGTGATATGGTGAACTTTTGGGAGGTGGGAGTTAAATCTCACTCAATTTACTCAAACCTCACGGCCTAAATAGGAGCAACAATAAGGTTTCCATTGGGTTGAGATAGGGGGTAGAACTCCAAGAGACTAGAGTAGGGTATCATTTTTTATGTTACACCGTACAGTGGCGAGAAGTCCGTGGACCAGAAGGTCCAACCACCCCCAGCTCAGGGATTTTTGACAGACTGTGAGACATGTAATGTTTTTAAGCCTTTCACCAAAGATAGTTTACGCGTAATTGATTAGTGGGTATGGTTGTACAGCACCAGTCTTTTTTTTTTTTTAACCAAAAGCCTCAGGTTTGCATGACAGAGGTGGTTGAACTGTGGCTTTTGGTAAAAAGAAAAAAGAGAATGGTATTGTATAGCCACACCCACCGATCAATCATGTTTTAAAAACATGCTTGTATGAAGTACAAGAGAGAGGATGAGGTAGTGGGGGTGGAGGGAGTAAGGTGGAGTAGGGTTTCAGTCTCTGGCCCACTGACTAGGGCTGATTAGGGCTAAGATAGGAGAGCCTTGGTTTTAATCCTAGGAAAGAGGCCCCTTTAGAGGGATACAGTCAAGTTGAATATCAGCCTACTGTTCTTATGCTATGCAGCCTGTTAGATTAGTCAAACTTATACCATGTCTTCCTTGAAGCTGCCTGTCCTGAGGAGACTAACTAATACTGGGCCTCAGGAAAAGGGTTGAAGATTTGGGATGTACATTCACGAGCACAAGGGATGTTTCCCCTATTCCTTACACAAACAGCAATCTAAAAGGAACAAATGTGGTAAATGAGATACTGGCTGGGGTACAAAATTATGGTTCGACCCAGCTTCCAGAGATCACCAGACGGGCTTTATTGATCTTAGAGTCAGAAAGAACTTTAAAGTGCTTGCTGCTCAGCAGGAAAATCCACCTATAATTGGAGGAAACCAAGCTTATCCCTCCTAAAACAATGCCAGGCCCCTAAAGACCTCCAGGGGAAAAGGCCTTTAAACTACATAAAGATGAGAAAAAGTCCACAAAAAGTATGGGTTATGAAGTTAATTAGCATTTTTTATTCAGTGTGTGAAATTGCTATGACAGTAAAATGCTATTTATGTTGAAGAGCTATGGGTAAACAGAAGTGTACTGTCACCAGGCTTGCTTAAGTCTATTGTTGGCTACTGAGATTTTTTAACAATAATATTATTCCTTTTTTGCAGGTGGTTTACTCATTTCTATGTTGTTGGAAGTTCTTTGTCCTGTTTGTTTCTCTTGATGTTAGTTCTTCACTGTTTCCATGGAGGCACATCAGTTCCCAAGGCAATGTCTCATGTACTAAGCCTGCACTTTACTCCTCATATTGACTGCTTCACCGTCTTTGTATCTCTTTTCCTTCTACTGGTACAGACATGTCGCAGATTATATGAGTGTTGTTTTATCAGTGTATTCTCCAGTAGGATTCATATATCACATTACTTTGTGGGTATAGCTTTTTACATTCTGGATGCAGCTTCAGTTGCTGTACCATTCCTTGAGGCAGAGCAAATCGACAAAGGTAAAATTAATGTTAATCTTCTTATCAACTTTATATAAAAAGGGAGAAAAATATGATACTATTGTAATGCACCTATCAATGTAAAACTGGGGGAGGCAGGGCATGGGGCCGGGTGGGGTATTGACATTTTTGAAAAATTTAGCGGCAGATTTCCTGCTCACAGGCAAATCATTTCCATCAAATGCATGAAAATTTTCGCACCCCGTGCTGCACATTGTTGTTTTTGAGTTAAGTTTTACCTATGTTCTGGTTTCTAGTAAAAGCAATATAACTGACATCTTTTAGTCCCATATAGTCCCATATAGCATTATCTTCATTTCAAAACTTAAGTATTAACCTTATAGTGAACTCAATCTGAATTATAGAATATCAACAAATGGCCCTGTCCCATGTATAAGATATGAGAACATGATGTTAGGTTCTTTTGTGAATAGCTGACCAAATAAAATTTATTTTTAAGTCTTTTAAAATTTGTCTTTTTTATTGAGGCACTTACTTCGACACTTTCTACAAAGATGGTCTCAAAAATGCAAAATCCAATATTGTCAAGGTCTTGTCTCCCTCAGGTTAAAGGTCTCTTGAAAGTTAAAACACTCTGCACACTTTCAACCTGATGGAGTTTAGCATTTGAAAATGGAGTTTCCATTTACTAAATTATTAATACTGCAATACAGTGCAACCCCGCCTTATGACCACCTCGATAATACAGTCACCTCTTTATTATGGCCAGTTATTTTTGGCTCAGCAAAATGGCCATACATTTCCTTATAAAAAATCCCCGTTAATACGGACACCTGTTAATACGGCCAACGGCTACGTTTTAAAATACCAAAGAGTAGAATCTCTTATAAGTGCACCCCATTAATACGGCCACTCATTCGAAATTTAGAAAATTAAAACACCTGTGGCATGTCAGTTTTATTGACCTAGTAATCTGAGCTTATTCTTGTACTTTTTTTAGACTACAGTACACTTAAAATGCACTTGTGACAATTTATAGCCGGATTGTAAAAGAGTTTCATATACTATAGGAAAAATTTAAAGTAATTTTTTCAATTACTGTACACGGCTACATTCTGGTTGCAAGGTATGGTGTATTCGTCATTATGACCCTCAAATCATGAAATTTCAGCCAGACCTGGTACAAAGGTCAAATTTTTTGGCCCATTAGACTTAGTGACTGTAGTAACAGGGTTCCACTGTATCTTAAAATGTTCAATTGATCCCAGTGCACCTTGGGTGAAGAAACATTCAAATACCCCCTCCCCTGGGAGAGCAGGATCAGTCAAATACCCCACCCCAGGGCCAACAAAAACAATCAAATCCCCACCCCATGCCCAGGAGCATAAGTTGCACTAATAAAAATGCTATTATAATTCTGTTAGAAAAGTAGGGTTTGGCAAACGCAAAGATGTGCTTAGAATGAAGCCTCAGGTAATGTCTGATAAACTTCAAGATTCTCCTTTCAATCTGCTCTCCATACACTTTTGAAGCAAAGGGCAAATTCCATAGTTGATTAGGAACCTTTTTGGGACTTAAGCTTATTTCACTTTGTTGTCAACAAATCATGTGTTTACCAAGGTAGCCAACAAAAACACAGTGACTTAATTTCATAATAATTTCAGAGGATAAAACTACTGCCAAGTAATTTGATTTTACACAGTCACTTCAAAAGATTTTTGCAACATAATCAACTAATAGAACAAAAGTGAAAAGAAATCAACACCAGGCCTGGAGAAAGAGCAGGCTTTCGATACTGCTTGATTATCTTATCATTCAGCGATATTTTACTGTAACTACTGCATGTTAACCAAACATTGATTGCTTGCCCATAACTTTAATTTTTCAAAATAGATTGGTGCAATTCTTGTAGACGTCCCTTCAAAGACTTCTCCTGGTACCAGTGGTTCGCCGTAGCTATGTTTTTATGGGCAAGCTGGCATCAATGGAGGTGTCATAACATCCTAGCAAAGTTACGGCACTCACTAAGCAGGGAGGCAACAAAAGTGTACAGAATACCTTATGGAGACTGGTTTGAGTTTGTTTCTAGCCCTCACTACCTTGCAGAAATCATGATTTACTTATCGTTATTTCTACTACAGAAAGCAAAGAATATGTACATTGGCTTAATCTTGCTTCTGACAGTTGGGAACCTCTCTCTTGGAGCAACAGTGACACATGACTGGTACAAAAAGAAGTTTAAGGAATATCCTCAATCTCGATACAGGATTGTTCCATTATTGTACTAGCTGGAGGAAAATATAGACGAGCTTCAGACCAGATAACTTTACCGGCTACAGCTGGGAAATAGTATTTTTATTTCAAGCATTAGAAGTGGATGTACTGTGGCTTTTGGTGAAAAAAGAATGGTGTTGTACAGCCACACCTAATCAATCAAGTGGAAACATTTTGTTTTTAAATGATGCTTGCTGCAAAAATTCCCGAGTGGATCGTTGGGGGAGGGGGGAGGGGGAAGGGTGTGGACAGGGCGAGGTGGCATTTGGAGAAGGGTTTCAACCTCTGGCCCACAGTGTCGTTTTTATCCTAGGAATAATAATAATAATAATAAACTTTATTACTGCTCCTAAAGGGCTCTTCCGCAACAATTTACAAATAAAAATATATACATATATTAATCTATGTATAAAAGTACGTACAATGATGTGAAACTATCAAGCAAGCTTTTACATTCAGTAATTTCGTCAGGGAGAGTGTTCCAGCATTTCACCGCTCAATATAAAAAAGAGCGTTGTCCAGCAGCAGTGTGAAATGCAGGGATATCTAAGAGGAAAGAGGCTTATCTATCAGGAAAGGATATCTATCAGAGGATATCTATCAGGAAAGAGGCTTCTTTAGAGGAGTACCGGTCAAGTCAAATATCAGCCTGCTGTTCCAATAGAGAGGAGAAGTGTGACGTCACGTTACCATGGTAGCAGTATTTCTGGATGACAACAAAACCAACGACGACGACGATGGCAAGGAGAACGGCAAAAAATAATATGTTTATTAACAAACAACAACTTTGCACTTGCATCACGCTATTTTGTACATTTCTTTGCCATCGTTGCACCACTACGGCATGAAACTTCCTAATTTCACGAGCCCACTTTATGGAGTAGTGAACACAACACAAAACTTGTTGCTTTCTCTTTTTAAACTTAGATAATGATAGATACGGTCCCAAAGAAAATTTCGCCAAGATTTGCCAAATTAAATGAAATTGGATAAGATCGGTGAAGTTTGAAGTAACGCGAATAGACTTTGAAGTGACTTTATCAGGTTGTTGTCATCCAAAAATTTTGCTACCATGGCAACGTGACGTAACGACTTCTCTCTATACTATGTGGCTTGTTGGATCAGGTAACAAAATTATGACAGGAAGAAGGAGGAAAATAATGTTTTTTCAATGCTTTATTACAACACTTTTTTACAGATTTACATACGAAGGAATAACAAACACAAAAAAAGATACAAAAGTCACAAATTAATGATCATTACCATTGTATGTATAAAAAACAATTAACAATGAACAATGCAAAAGGCTTGACAGAGGCAGCATTCATTGTAAACTTAAGAGAAAAAAGCTTATATACAAAGGAATAGTGTTGGAATAATTTTGTCTGGAGATGTGTATAATCTATCAATAATACTTAACATTTACCTTCGAACACTGTCAAGGGTTTTTAAAACTGGGTTTGGGTGAGACAAGCTTTTGCCTACGGGCGCTTACGATTTCAACATCAAACGTAACTCAAAACTATTCACAAAATGAAATTTTAATGCTGACGCCAAGTGACAAAAGAATTATCTAAACTCTCAATAACAGACATTCATTAAAGGTGATTTTACACGAGACGATTCGCAACGACGATTTTTTGCGCAACACTGCGTCACAACATTGTTGCGACATTGCTTCGAATGCTTTCAACATTGTTCCAACATTGCGCTAAAAATCGTTGTTCCGAATCGTCTCGTGTAACATCACGTTAAAGGAGCGGTGTCACAAATTTCTGACCGTAGGAACTGCAACCAAATTGAGTGAAACAGAAATAATCGTGCAAAACATTAGATGAAAGTATTAATAACAAACCAAATACAAAAGTAGGCCTGGATCAGATGGATGCACTAACTTGAAGATTAAAACTGATTGAAATCAGTGTGGGTTTTTGAACTTAACGTTTGATACAATGCGTGGGAATTATATTTCTAAGACAAAAAGCTGTGATTGTGTCGTTTGCGAGTAACTTCTTCGTTAACGCCAAGTTTCATAGCGCGTAAGGCAATGTATTAAAATGAAACAGGCAGCTGTGACATTGCAGCCCCTTTAACATGAATCCTACATAGTTCACTCAGAACTTACAGCTAGACTTACACTGCTGTTGCTGTATCGAGAATTGTCAAATCAGAACCCCAGCTTTTTAATGTAAAATTGCATATCCCCTTTTTTGTGTCAGTTAATGTTTTATTTATATAATACTTTCAAAACAGCGGTTCCAGACTGATTCCCTGAGTACAAACATGATTTTTTGGCAGCCAGTTTTACCTGCACTATTTTGTTTTGATCATCTGCACGTAATTTGCTGGAAACATACCCTCTCTGTCGTTTAGTTTACCGTTCCACCAGTGAGCATCACTGGTGTCTGTAATCCGGATCAGGTCTCCCCTTGAAAAGGCAAGTTCGTTTTCTTCCTGACACACAAAGTCAAACAGAGCACGACCCACCTTAAAAACATGTTATCAGGATCAGAAATTAGCATGAAATAATGAGTTGACCCTCCTTAGTGATGCGAATGAAATTTCCCAACCCTCCACCAGAAATTAGCCTAAACAGGAGCTAATTTCCAGGAGCCTCCATTATCTGCCATAAGCTTGAGTCAACCCTTTTCCGTTTTAATTTATTTTTAGAACTATAATTTCCCGCCAAAAAATTATTTCCGCGGTCGTCTGCACAAACTTTGGTCTGATTTGTTATTACTAAGAAGGCGTGAAAAATATCTCGCGAAAGCTGTTTCTGTAAATAAATTAAAACGGGAAAGGATTGACTTATATGGGAGTTGGAGGGTCCGGGTAATCGGCTCCCAGCCGATTACCCGGTCTACACCCCTTCATAATCCCCCGTCCTCGACTCTTAAGCCCCGTGCAAACGGACGCAACATAATTGGTCAACAACTCCCAACATTGTTGGATGTTACATGTTGCGTTCGTTTGCCACCCTGTTGCATGTTGTTGCGTGTTGTTGGGAGTTGCTGCACAAAGTTTAAAACCGGTCAAACGTTTAGCTACTTGAAAAAGGACGCATCAACTCCCAACAATGTTGGGAGTCGTTGCATCCGTTTGCACGTAGCTTAAAACTTAACGACCTTAAAACACAAGCCATCATGTGAGTTTCCTTAATGATTCTCAATGTATGCAACTGCTAAGCGATAGTCAGATACGTGAATACTCAATACCTCGTGTGCGTTCGTCATATCCTTTAAGTAGATAGTCTGGGATCTGGATACACTCGCTGCCCTATGATATTCCACCAACTGGTTCAGGGAATTAAACTTAACCACCCATAAGAAGTGTTTCCCTGCTCCATCTCGAAGGATTTTAAAGTGTTGTACTTGGTTATAAAACCTGAAAAAAGAAAAAGAAGAACAACGGCATTTTATTTTGTATCTCATCTACATTTCGTGAGCTCTTGGTGCTTGTGGGTCAATCAGTAAAACTTACTCCAAAATGGAGGCCACAAATTCTACTGGTTTTAAAAAAACTAGGCACAAAGCTAATATCGATAAAGTCAAATCCTGTTAATAAGGAAACAGAAAAGGCCATGGAAAGTGTCCGTATTCCGTATTAACGGGGTGTCCGTATAAAATGGGTTTCATTTAGAGAAATTACAAGAGCTAGGGACAAGGAAAACTGTCCGTAATGGCGAGGTGTCCCTATTAAGCACGGGTGTCCGTAACTGCGGCGGGGTTCGACAGTACAAGAAATAGCCTGGCCTTAAATCATTCAGCCTAGTCCCTGACCAGGGCTTTTACTTAAGAAGAAACCTCTAAGAGAAAAAGCCCTGGGGGAAGAAGTTGCACCTTAGTACACCTTAACTTTGCTACAAAGGCTCATTATATAATTGATTGAAGTGTAATAATGATCAGGAAAACTTAGGTGGAAACAAATTTACGTAATCAATATAAAACGAGAGGGCGCGTTATGTCGGTGGATAAAGTTTAGACCCGATATAACTCTCCCTCTCGTTCTTCATTTAGTGCAAAAGATCATTTAACCAGAATTTTTCGAGAAATTTTAAAGGCGTGGTAGACCTCTTGCAAGCACGCCGTGTCATTTTAGGAAAACCAATACGTAGCAACCATGCAGCTGTTATTTATTCATAAACTAATAATAGTGCAAAACACATAATATAATGGATCGAGGAAAATTGGAATGAAATATATTTTATGAATACATTAAATCAGTTGAGTGCTACGTAGGTTTTCCCATTTCTCACCCTGCACAGGATCCCAATGCCACAGGTGATCCATTAAAAAATGCGGGCGCGGATGACAATATTGAACAAAGATTTGCGCTATTTTTAATTTTTTCGACTAGAATTTTGAAAATTATTGATCGATTAGGATTTAAACGGAGTATTCTTGCCCATTATTACTGGCACTGCACCCATTATCAGTTGTGTGAACCCAAACATTTTGGTCTGATACGATACGCGTACCACATCTCAAATTATCGGTCCGCGTGTCAAGATCAGGAGTGGCGTGATATAAAAACACTGTATAAATCGGGTAAACCACAGAATAAATTTTTCTTTATACTTCAGGAACACGTGAATTTCATTTAAACGAACAAAATGCGCTCAGCGACGACGCTTTTCACTCCTTTTTTGTTCTAATCGGTCAGTGTTGTACGGCCTGGACACACGGACCAACTTTTGCTGCAACACTGCGCCCAAAACTTCCCCCAACAGCAGTGTCCACTTCTGCAAATGTTGTATGTAACAACACGCGTAGCTGTTGCAGCAGTAGAATCGAATCTATCTTTATCAAAACTTGTACACACTGGGCGACAAGTCGCTGCAACTCGACGCGGTAACAAATGTTGCAGAGCCTATTCTCCCGTGGCAGACGCCGGTTAGTTTATTTGGTTAGTTGTTGTAAAGCGCGTGGGAAATACACAAAGGCGCGCTCGAGTGTTCGAAATTTCACTCTTCGCCTTAAAAAACCGTCGTCTGCTACGCAGGCTAATTCTCCTCGTGTGGAAGGAAAAATTTAGAGACGTGTCCCACAAATTCAAAATGTTTGAATATATTTGAACTCGGGTCACAGCGACAGAATAGTCAAAGAAGCGTTGCTCCAGCGTGTGTACGTGCAATGTGTCCTGCCCTTGTGTCGTGTTGCAGGGACCAGTGTGTGCTGGCCTTCAATATTCTCTGCGCCATCAAGTGCAACATTGCAGAGGTGGACACATACGATGCAACTGTGTTGCACAGGAAGTTGCAGAAAATGTTGCTCCTTGTGTCTGGGCTTTTATCCAATCTGCATTTCTCGTACTTACTTTACAGACACGGAAAAATCACCTGCAAATAAAAGTTTGACAAAAGAAATGAATGAATAACAGACCCAAATAACCATGCAGTCAGATCAGTGATAACTTGAATTTTCGGTTAAGAACTAAATAGTCCATATTTACTGCATTATAAAGCTGGCTAATGCGTAAGCAGAAGTTGATTTGGGATTTAAGAGATGGCAGTCAGTCTCAAGCGTGCATTATTAGAGAGCTTAAGATTAACGTACACACAGCTCATGTGATCACGTTTGCCGTCTTAAGTCAGTTCTCCTGTTGTGATTTTTCTTACCTTTAAGGCAACCTCGTTCCCAGGGTACTCTCCTACCCGTCGGGGCCGGTAGGAGAGGACTGTGGGAATACACAAAGGCTGATTAGCGCTATCTATCGGATTAAATGTAATCCTTTTCCCTCGGACAAAATCCATACAAAACCTATGCACTGGCAGAAGGATTACTCTTTTGGAAAACAATATCCGTAGTGTCAGTGTCTTTAAGATACAGTTCTCCAAGATCTCCAGCCTTCATTCTATATTAGTTACCAATGCTAAAGAATCCACGGTTTACCTTACTGGTACTTAATTTCGCGTTTTTCGCGGTTGTAAAAATATTGCGAAATTAAAGACCCTCGAATTTAAATCCTCGCGAAATTTAAGCACCCCAAATTTACTTGAATACCCATGTAGAACGTTCAAAACACAGAAAAAAACAACATCATATATAAGGTATGTAAGGACAAACACACAAATTGTTAACTGGTTTTACTGCTACATTTCATTCTCTATCTTGAGTTGAGAAATAACGTTAACTTGCAAAGATTTCACACATTGCTTGTTCCAGTTTATCTAGAAATTTGTAATAAGTTCAGACTTTTTGAAACTAAAATGACGTCGAGAATGCGAAATCGCGAAATTTAATGCCCTTTTTTCATATTTGGCAGTTGAAATCGCGAAAATAAAACCCCGCGAAATACTGTGAAAAATGTGTGTTTCTTTACCTGCTGTGCTTTCGCTGTCTCTAAGCAGGAATGCACCGTCGTGTGGTTCCTGTAGTAGCAGCTGTTCCGCTTCAGTTCGTCTTATCTTTCCATAATACCAACTTAAATAGTTGGAATAAACAATTTTATTAATTAAGTAAGACAAACAAAAAATCAAAGCTTAATTATAAACAACAACTGTTATTATTTTGGCTGGATGTTCGCTTTCTGGTTGACTATGGGATTTACGAAAATGCATACAGTCGAGCCTCCATGTGCGACCACCTCCCATAAGTCGCGATCTCCAAAACACCAAGATTTCTCCAGTCCAAGCGTTATTTTTGGAACCTCTCGTAAACGACCACATCTCGTAAGCGACCCAACCGCGACCGCGACCGCGACCGCGACCACTTTTTGGGAAAATGGTTGTACTTTCAGAATTTTCCATTGTTTTTTATCTTTTTAAATTAAGCGACCACCTGATACAATGGCCTAATTTTTGTGTTCGCTGTATGTACTACGCTTCTCAGAGTATGAGAATTAAGAAATTTAAGAAAAAACACGGATTTACAGATGTTTTAACCTAAAATTGCATGTAATACATTCTCTCCAAAAGTAGATTGTCCGGACTTTTCCTCGTAACAGACATTTCACTTTCGTTAGCCACCACCTCCCGTAAGCGACTATCGACAGTAGTGCATGAAACTTATTTCTATATCTCTTCAAATTAAGACATAAATGTTGAGATAAGTGTTATTACCCTAGGCTCTAGGCCGAGTCCAATATAACCTCCCCCGCAGACATTCTTAGGGGTACGTCACGCGTTCCTGCCCCACGAGAACGCTTGACGCACAAATGAATGGCTAAGTCCAATAACACTTGCCGAGACATTCACAATTTTTGATACCTTGTGAAAAGGAATTGTTCGGTTTTTATTTTTTGCGATATTTCCAGGGATCCGCAAAATTAAGTTCCCGCAAAAAAATTTAAAATAATAATTATTATAATAATAAAAATACCGCAAACATTTTTCCCGCAAAAAGTTACTCCAGAGTAAATATTCTCTAACTTCAATTCGCTACACACTCACATACACAAAAAACGGTACTAAGAAATTGTGTCTGTTCTTGTTTGCAATCGAATGAAAAAGAAATTGCCGTGTTTATTCGAATAAGCGCCCAACCTGGAATTAGCGCCCACCTCGAATAAGCACCCATCCTAAAGGCAGAAAAAGTTAATAAGCGCTCAGCCTTGAATAAGCACCTACCCCCTCCCCCTCCCACTCAAACTCAAATATGTGCCCACCGCCCTTCCCCCTCCCACCCAAAAAAATTGAATAAGTACCAATAAGAGAGTTCCCCGAAGAGGGAGCGTTTTTCAGAGTATTTTACAGAAACCTTGCTTTGCTACATCTTCGCGTTTTGTTATTACCATTTATTATTTTGTTGCAAAATAAACATACTGCACTTGCTGAAAATGGTGAAAATTTAATAAGCGCCCAGTCTCGAATAAACGCCCAATCTAAAGGTCCAAAAATTTAATAAGCGCATTGGGTGGTTAATCGAGTAAATACGGTAAAGTAACTATCTGTTGTACTGGTTTTACAAAGGGTGCCCACATCGTAGTACGTTTGAAAATGTGTATTTCCATTGCACGTGCTCAATAAAAACGAAAATAACCTCAATTATTTCTCCGGGACTTTACGAAAATCGCAAAAATTAGTTCCGCAAAAATAAACTCCCGCACGGTGTCACCAATACCGTATATTTTTGCGCCCCACCCCCCCCCCCCCCCCCCCCCAACCTTTTTCTTCCATATCTGTGTACATCTAACCGAACCTTCTCATGTTTATCAACCCTTAAAGCCAGCCTACCTGTGTGGTTTCATTTGAATGTAGTTTTTGGGTACAAAGCCTTCTTTGCCATTCTGCTCAGCCTTGTACCAATTTTTGTCATCGGTCATATTCAATATCTGTATAAAGAAATTAACAATTCATTTTTATCCTCCTAATCAAAATTTCTAGAAGAACTTAGCTATAGCTACGCAGACTGAACAAAGTGAACTTTAAGTAAGGAAGACTGAATCGCTTCGAAATGAAATAGATAAATTCTCTTTATTATAACAAGTCTTGATGGTAATGATTCGAATCATAATCATGGAAAACCATCTTGTAACTATATAAACACCACTGAAATACCAAGTAAGCTTTCCCTCGAAAACATGATACATTTGTATCTTCACATGTGAAAAGATCTCCGTTGCTATGGCTACATAACAATTCGCGCCTTTGGCGGCACAAAAACTGTTCAAAAGTGAAATAGTTTGGAATTTCATTGGTGTTCATATAATAAACAGAATGGTACATGGCTGCCAGGGGAGTGTGCAGATTGTTTCTTTGCCAACATTATGACATGATCATATTGCTTGCATAGACGATACAGTATGTCACGGCTGAAAAACAGTATTTTGATACATGACCATGCGTTGAACCGTAAACCTGTTCCTTTAAAACATGGTTCGAGTTATCGAGGGTAAGATTAAATAGATGTGATCTGAAGGGAAACAAAAATTGTTTCGAGATCGATTTGAGTTAGCGGAAGGCGGATGGTCGTGTTATCGAGAGTTCGAGTTATTGAGGGTATAATTACTAAAATCCAGGAAATCCAGGGGAAATCGATTTTGGTTCGAGTTAGTGCGAGGATAGAGTTAGCGTTGGTTGGAGGTATCGGGAGTCGATCGTCTGTGCGCTATAACATTTGTCCGTGATTTGTCCTCGATCTTAAGGACATTATGGAAGCAGACTTTGTTTATGCACAAGCAATTTTTACTCCGAAAAATATCAGTTACGCGGGCGTTCTAATGAGACCGGGTATATCTCCGACTTCTTGAGAAGAACGAGAACAAGCGAAGCTATTGAAACCGTAGATTTTAGAACGATTAGCTTAGAATTTTACCTTCAAAATTGATCCTTTCATAAAAGGTAATTCGTCTTCGTTGGAATGAGGCTTGAAATCATGCAAAGCAACGGCTTCCATCATTAACAGTCAAATTCGGCGAAGTGTCACTGCACCGGCTGCAAAAGATGTAACTGAAGTAATCTTACTCAAGCTTTGAACCTGTACATGCTTCAAACCAGCATGCGTTTATTACCATAATTTAAACGTTAAAATAGAGTTTAGTTGAGTTCTTTTGTTATAAGAGTGGACAGTTGTCAAAGGAGGATGACAAAAACAATAGAATCATCTTTATTAAAATAAATCCCAATGCTTCAGGGAATCAAATTCCTTTGTTCCGCCTTCTCGATTATAGATTGGTAGAGAACTGTCGGTTATTAACAAGCCCGCATACTAACGATTAAAACATTTGTACGCACTCTCAGAAACACTGCTACTACTATTTAATCAAATCTTCAAGAGAATCTGTAATTGTTACAACTTATATCAGATATCTGACAACCGTCTGATGAAATAATGTGAAATAAAAAGAACCAATGAACCAATCCAACATGGCTACTGTCGCCTGACGGTGAAAAGCCTCTTTTTTGGGAGTGTGGGCAGAGGCCCTGTTCCCTCGAATGGATGATCAAGGACTCTGGGGTTATAACTTGTTTGGTCTTGATACATCCGTGTCCATGAAATTCTGATCTTTTGCAATACATGTACAGACCACATGAAAGAATCATCCCCCAAGGGAAGCATCACGTGGACTGAAATGGGAAAACAAAGATGCTGGGCGCGATCTATTCAACCAAAATTTCCGGAAATTTTGGTGACCCCAGTGGCGGATCCATGGGAGGGGCCCGAGGGGCCCGGCCCCCTCCTTATTTTTAGACCAAACTGAGGCCCGAAGGGCTGAAAAATTTTTTTTTGTAGACCGCCCCCCCCCCCCCCCCCTCCTTATCTAAGGGACTGGATGACCGGGCTCCCCCGAATCTGGAGGTCTGGATCCGCAACTGAACCTCTACCACTTTGTTTGGGAAGACAGTTGTACAACAATTGGTAGCCTGCGAGTAAGCTCTTTAGGGCGCTCGGGGCGGGAAAAGGAAGGAAAGAGCGTCAGAGCGCCCCAGAGCGCCCCAGAGAACTTGCTCGCAGGCTAATCAATTGGTAAATTATTTTCCATTGGTTTTTACCCCATGTAAGAGTTTACTTGATACAACTCCTACCAGAGATGCTTACTGTATTTACTACACAACTCGGGTATAAGAGGAACTTTTAGGACAGCAGGGCACTGCTCATGTTGTTTACCCAGCAATGGTATCTGGTAGATTCCCATTCTCTGAGGAGACCCCCTGTAGTTTGACTCAACTTTATGAAAGCCACAAATGAATCTCGTCATTTTAAGGATTTTGCCATGAGTAAATTGTTGCTATCAGAGAGATGCCCACTTTGAGATGTTTCTGTATTGGGCGATTTGACTGTTAATCATAACTATAACAAAATTCTCAAATCTGATTGGCTATCAGCTGTACTGATTTCAGCATTCATAGGAGAGTGCAATAGAACATTACAAGTTGTGCATAAGTAATAATGTTACTTACTTATACGACAGTAAGCCCTATTGCACGCACACTTGAATGGTTTCTTTCACTTCTTGCAAAAAAACTGAAATTATTTGTGTTTTAATTATGGAAAAGCTTAAAATATTACAAATTTTGTTATTAAAGTCATGATTTATTGGTAACAGAACTTGTTGTTGTCCAATTTGGTTGGTAATCATACTCGTGATTAAACAAATTGGACTTCCACGATTTTGTTTACCACTTGTATGGTTACATACAGAATTGGACTCCACTCAGTCCATTCACCATTATTTATAAGGTAAATAAACTGGTAGGTTTGACCTCAGTAATGACTACCTCAATTGCAGATAGTAAAAAAATAAGCTTTATTTTCTTCCATCATTGATGTGTAACCCAACATATAACTTATTACAGACTTTACAATCGACTGAAAATGATGCCAGTTCCAAAAACACGAGTTGAAAAATTACTTAAGGATACCAAAAAATATCCAATGCCATTTTAAGTCCCGTAACAATATACAAAGACATGCTGACAGCAGGGTACAACACCATGTGAACACAAGCAAAATTATCCCACATTTGCTCTAATGATAATTCAAAGGCTGTCAAAAATATATATATTTTTGTAACTTCTCATTGAGGTGGGTCACTCTTTTTGTACAGTCCTTGATGGATACATTTGTCAAATTCTTACAATAATTGAATTTTATTTATTTGCCTGGCCAGCAGGCATTTCTCCTTGCTTGATCGACTTGATAATAAACAAGTTCATTCACAAAGTAAATGAACTGTAAAAGTAAATGAACTGCAGCTTTTGTTGACGTTGTTTTGTAAGCAGTCTAAAGCAACAAACTATTATTACAGATCATGTATGGCTGCAATATAATAATTCTGTTGCATTACTTTACATATTTTGCTAATGTTTGATCCATTGAGTCCCAATTCAACTACTAGATTCCTTCTATAAAATCTTCTACTTTGCTATTTGTATGATTACACAATTATTACAAAGGTGATTTTGGGACATATTGGCATTGGGACCAAAG
This sequence comes from Porites divaricata, assembly GCA_038088405.1. Taxonomy (NCBI): domain Eukaryota; kingdom Metazoa; phylum Cnidaria; class Anthozoa; order Scleractinia; family Poritidae; genus Porites; species Porites divaricata. The sequence continues at coordinate 8,332,742 of JBBMOI010000003.1, forward strand.
GGATGAAACTTAGTTGATATATAAAAGAGTTCATGTTAGTGTTAGGGTTAGTGTATTTTTATAAACCGAATGTGTGCATACATACAAGTAGCCAATGTTGGTGAATACTAAGCTTCAATATTACAAGATGGCAAATGTGACTATTACACTGATGTCCACTCCTCAGTAGAGACTATGATTCACAAGAAATACCTGTTGTGTGCCTATAACTTCCCAAAATAGACTACCCAGTTTAAATAGTAACAATAGCTATTTAGGAGTCAAAATCTTTCAAAATCTTTAAAGGTAGTGTTACTATCAGCATAATGCACAAAAATTATTTAGAGATTTGTCAAAGGAATGAAACATTAATCATGTGCATCAAAGTCCAAGACCAGAAGCTTGGTTTCTTCTGTACCATTTCTGCTTCCCACAGCACAAACAAGTTTCTTTTCATCACATTTTACTCTCCAAACCACACCACCACTACCCCCACTGTCCAACTTCACAAGATCTCTGATGAACTCTCCAGTGTGCAAATCCCAGATTTTCACTGTGCCATCATCTGAACTAGTAATCACAAAGCGGCTGTTGAATTGCAGGCATGTAACAGCACTCTGGTGCTTATTTGGACCTGCTAAGGTTTGCAAACACTGACCAGAAGTGATGTCCCAGATTTTGACAGTTGAATCAGCATTCCCAGACACCAAAGTATTGTTCTTAAGTTCCATGCCACTGGTGAGTGACTGGTGTCCAATTAAGGTGTGAAGGCACTGACCCGTCTCCACGTGCCATACACGTATTGAGGTGTCCAGTGAACCACTAACAATGTACACACCATCAAATTGTAAGGAGTAGACCCTGTTGGTATGCCCTTGAAGAGTGTGTATACACTGTTCTGTTTCTGGGTCCCAAACTTTTACAAGGAAGTCATAAGCTCCGCTGACTACACGTCTACCATCATACTTCACACTAGGAAACATAACAGAACAGCTTTCAAGTCATGCTCATTTCAAAATTCTTAAAGTACATGAACAGTGGAAATCTTATTTATATGTTGCATAATCATCTTAGATGAACATAAAACCTTATCCCTTTCTTCAGAGCTCGAGAAAAGTCCTACCTGGTAGTCCAGGACAAATAGATTTTATTGTGGGGCAAGTAACTTGTAAAGCTTACTTGCCAAACTGGACAAGTTATCTTCTAACAAAATCATTAACTAAGACAAGTAAGAAGTGGTTCCAGGCAAGCAAAATATGTGAGTGGCTTGCCCAAAAGAAAAAGCTGGAATTCAAAGTTTTCTTGAACCCTGCTCTTGTACAGAAACCTTTTAATTGACTTTATTTTTAAGGCCCATTAAAAGCATTCACCTCTGCAGTTACTATGTAGGTAATTCTGACGACAAGAAGTTCAAATGAAAAAGCTACTGAAGCTGGACATGGATTTCCGAGTGACTACAAAAATTATTTTCCAGTCAATTAACGCCTCTAAAATACGCTGCAGCTACAGTTGTATACAGTGACCTTAGCTATCTGCAGCAGGTTTTCAGAGCCCAGTGAGCTCTAATTCCTGGTTTCCAGTAACAGAGAACACAAGCTGGCATAGTGGTTATGCCTGGCTTTCTGCTGATTGTCTTTTGAATAACTCGGGCCTTGAAGTTCCTGATATACAAAGCACTTCACAGATATCTACCACAATATTTTTTACATTAAAAACAGTATAAATGGATGATATGTTTCTTTCTAATGTAGAAAATGAAGGAGAAACAAATATGACAACAGTCAAACCTCCATTAAACCACCACCCTTGGGCTTGGGGTACTGGCAAGTGGCCACTCATTGGAGGTTGGCTGCTCAATATAATCTTTAGCAGTAACATCACTTTATTTCGAAACACACACGTAACAGGAGCAGCATTGCTGGTTCACAATCAGTCGTCACATTCTATCTTGGACTGTATTTTCTTTCCTCATATTCTTAAAATAAAGCCAAACTAAGTGTATTAAGCCCTTGATGAAAACAATGGAAGAACTCTTGTTGGGACAGCCAAAAGGCGGCCGCAGTCACTTAATAGAGGTTTAATTCCCCCTTCTTTTCTACAATTATTTTGGGACTTTGATTACTGGTCGCTTAATACAGGGGGGCTGGGTAATGGGGGTTCAACTGTATGTCTATGATCCTTCTTACCATCTCACTGCTGCAAGATGGCCAACTAATACATGAAGACAGTTTCCAGAAGAGGTATCCCAAACTCTTAGAGTACCATCCCTGGAGCCACTCACGACAGTGCTATCATGCATGTCCATGCAGCGTACAGTGGATGAGTGTCCATACAGTGTATGCATGCACTGTCCAGTGTCTGCATTCCAAACCTTGAGTGTTCGATCAGTGGAGCCACTGACAATTACATTACCACTCAGTTGGGATGACCAGACTCCACCCGTGTGCCCCACAAGAGTGCGGAGACACTTGCCAGATAGGGCAGACCACACTTTGAGTGTGCCATCATCAGAACCACTCACGATTCTACTGCCAGAAAACTGAAGACATGTAATAACATGGTCATCATGTCCTTTGAGGATTTTGGATGGGCGTAATGGTCCCATCCTCCAATTCCAATAAATACGTTGTTTTGTCATGAAAAGTTTCTTGAATGGGCTGTTTAAAGCTTTGGTAGTTTGGTTGATCTGTTGTGAACCATTAGATCTGCGTCGAACACATTTAACAGGATTAAGTGGCTCTTCTTCTATCCTTGCTTGCTTACACTTCTGTTTCCAAAGCCTATTAAGTGAAGACACAGAAAGGTCAGATTTATAACCTTCATGATACAAGGAAATAGACATATATTAACAAAAAACTCACGGGGCTGCAAATAACAGTTGATCATTGGCTGACAAAAATTTGCTAGTGCCCAACGAAATCCCACCTGTGTTTGGACATTATGTCCACAGAATTTTTTATCAAAAATCATTTTATGGTAACAAAGAATAAAATCTACCTTGAGTAAATCTTACTTTGTGTCAAGACAATCTCAAAGTCACTAAACAACATTGACTTGGGTAATGAAATTTTCTTTTACATTAGCATAGTACATCCTCTGTTTCACCCATAAGGTGGCTCAATGCTTTTAGAAAAGCAGCAAGATTTTTATTTTTCTTCTTTTTTTCCATGAGTCATCACAGTAAAATTTGCTATGAATTGAAAACAAAAGTTATACGTGCCAGTGTGGTATTCTCTCATTGGAATGCTTCTGAAGATAAAATTGTGTCATTCATTACTTCACAGATGTTTCTGCCGGAAAATTAACCGAGCCATTTTATAAGGGTTTACACCGTCATTGATTAGTTTATCTGTACAAGCCCCAGATATGAGTGAATAATTTTGCAAATGTAACTAAAGATATTATTGACCAAAGTCAAACACAACAAGCTGCAAGGTGATATCCAACCAAAATTTTGTTTTGTCCGACCAAGATGGTTTCTTAGTTGGATATGCGTCCTTTCAAGAGGAGAAAATCATTTGCAGCCCTGCATTCATATATCCTTTAGATGTGATACTAGTAATATACCAGACATATTGGTTAATTATGTGCTTATAAGGTATGTACATTCCAGTGCAAAGATTTGGTACTCTTGGGAGATGAAAATATAACAATTGCTCAGGACAAGTTTTCCATTTTGTCTGTCCAAGTTAACAGGTTGTATTTGTCACCAATTCTTGTGAAGGTGACTTGGGCTAAAAATGGGAAAGTGGGCCTACTCACAAGTTGTCATCACAAAGAGTTTGCCAACATTTGCAGGTTTGAGCAGCACGAAGCAAGTCCCTGGGTTCCAAAAATGACAGAACATACAAAGCGAGCTCTCTTGGTAACAGAGATATGAAGTCCCGCTGAAACCTTGGTTCAATTGTACCCATAATGTGCCTTACAATTGCAGGTTCACATGTCTCAATGATTTCATCAAGAGCATACTTCCGCTCCTCCACTGACCACTGCTGAAATGTGCGCAACCATTCCTCCAGTCCTGCTGGGGAATGGCCGCAGAATGACATGTGTCTGCGGCGGCTGTCAACAGGACTCATCAGAGGTGTTGCAGTCTTAATTGTCCCATAGTTTCTGTGGGGAAGGAGTTTTAGCAGTCTCTTGTGGGCTGGGGTACAAAATTTCTTTTCTGGTGATGTTTTCTCACTTTCTTCATCATCAAGCTGATGACTACTGCTACATGAAAGTTTCCGTTTCGCAGATTCGCCACCATTTCCTTTTGGTGTGCTTTGTCCCTTACTTGACGGCCGTGGAGGAGAACACCTTCTATTTAACGAGGGCCTTCCAGTTTTTGTTTTAGCAGAGCCTCTTGTCTCGCGTCTGGTAACAGATGACGTCGGTGTACAACACAAGCCATTTTTGTTGACATCAAAGAAAATTTTTCCGATTCCTTGGATAACTTTTAGGTCTTCGATGCTCGAAAAACCGCCCAAGGCAGTTCGTACTTCCACAATACTCTTCGCTATTGTTCTTCCCACTCCACTTAAACTCTCAAGTTCTTCGGTCGTGGCTCGATTTATGTCGACAAAACGTCCTGGGCCAGCCATCGACGTTCCTGTGAACGGCAAAAACAACAAATTTAAGTCTTGAAGAAAGCTGAATAGTTGCCCTGCACCGCTGTGAGCGACGCGACGGACATAGATAAAGCAAACAATATGGATCCTTCATCAACAAACCATCCATTTCTCTTGCACAATACATTTCCTGTAACTCACGAAACCTATTCTCGCATGATTTCTCATAATTTTCAAGACTCGATCTACTAAAAACAATAAAATTTGTCCACTCTGAAGTTGAAAGCCAGAAATGATGGCCATTAGAGCCAGCGTGACCGATGCCGAACCGAAATCAGGTTGGTACGCTCAGACCATACAGAAGGAAAGCCGCTTCAGGTACCTGTCAAAAAGACCGCGAAATCCATGTTTCAAGTTTTCGCGCAAATTTTGGACTTTTTTCAAAGCCAAATAGTAAATGAAGTAAGGTTTTGTACTGAACACGAAGTATAATTCCGCATGGAAAGGAAAATTGGTTTTAAGTCAACAAAAACATCGCCACAGAAAACTTCTTGACACGTTTGATAACACGTTTCATTCCCTTTCAATATTTTACCTGTTGTTATAAAGTGGAAAACCTCGTGAATCACTTAATCGTATTTTTGACAAAATTTGTCGTGGTAAAATATTTAAAAAACGTGAATTCGGGTTAAACTGTCCCGACTGGCGACACGAACATCCGAAGAACTCAACCATCCCATCAATCACGCACGAATCCAAACAAAACGTGCGCTAAAAACGAGACGACAAACCAATTTCTCACCTTTGTTAATATCTTGTAACTTCTGACAAGCATCAAACAGTTTTTAAAGCCCCAATTCAGCGGGTACGTCATATAAAAAATCGACTGGTGCTTTCTCCTGACCGGAAGGTGAGAAGAAAACACAAACCTCTTGAAGCCGTTGCTGTGAAGAACAAAGATGGCGCGATTCACGTAAGTCGCACGAGGACCTTGGCCTCAACGTCACACCCTGTGTGGACTGCGCTACACTTCCAAATACGGAGAACAATACCTCCCAAATATGGACAGAGAACAATTGCTTTTGTTCTTAGGATCCTTCTTATTGGCCTTAGCCAAATAAGGCTCAGGTGGAACGCCTGGGCGATTTTGTTCTTTCTTTCTCCCATTCCTGAAAAATACTTCTGTTTTGAGGGTTTTATTGTCGTTTTCGACATGGCAGGCGCAAGCGGGAAAAATGATAACTTCAGAAGGACATGGGACAGAGAGGAGTATGAAAGGAAAGCTAAAGAACGAGCGCTGGATGATTCTGACGACGAGGATGATTCGAGTTCTAAACGGCGTCCATCTGCCCCAGTGAAAAGAGAACTTCTAAAACGCAGAGGTTATGATGTAGATCTTGAAGCCAACCTCGGAAAATCGGTGGTGATAACCAAAACAACGCCGCTTTCACACACTGGAGGATATTACTGTAATGTCTGTGACTGTGTTGTCAAAGATTCTGTGAACTTTCTTGACCATATTAATGGCAAAAAACATCAGCGAAATCTGGGCATGTCCATGAGAGTCGAACGGTCTTCTCTTGATCAAGTCAAAAAACGTTTTGAGATGAATAAGAGAAAGAGAGAAGAGGAAAAGCAGAAAAAGGAAAAGGAGTATGATCTGGAAGAGAGAATGGCTATTTTACGGGAAGAGGTAAGATATAGAGAGCTAACTAATGTTGGGTTTGTCAGGATTGAAAATCGTGGTTGAAGCACAGAAGTCCACTTTACAACATCACTGAAAAAATAGGCTGTGTAGTCTTGCACTGGGCATGTCTAAAACTTGAAATGGCAAAATGACAAAACGACGCACCCATGTAGCAAAGAGAAGATGTTTTTAACTTGTGGATACCCAAAGGGTATCTGCCAGTTACTCTGATGGGCTGCAATATGCAAATTTTTCACTCACTCAGGTGTGTACATGTAGCTGTCTAAGTCAAAACAGCATATTGTCATTGTTGCCGAAGTGTACTTCAAGTGTGCATTAACTCACCCCACCTTGTAAAAGAACCCTGGGAACAAGGTTGTTATGCTCATGTTTGCTGCAAAAGCATGAAAACTCGCTGTTGATGCTATTATTTCTGCAGGTCATATATACATCACAAGTATCTCAATCATAAGCACTGAAATAGTCAGGACTCAAAGTTAATGACTAACTGGTGGCATATATGACTGAGATTTTGGTTGTGCGCCTAAAAATTCATGGGTAATCGCACCTGTGTGCCATAAAACCCAAAGCACAGTGCAACGGACTTGCTTCCGACCATACTTACGTACTCAAACTAGAAAGATGCTAAACAGTAATGAATGTAAATGTAAGGTAGAAATAGTAAAATAAGAAGTTACATTGTTTTCCTTTCATCTGTGTATGTTTAATTCATCTTTGCTCCCAATGGATTCCATGAACACGAATGTTCATTTTTGTTTCAATATTTTACTCCATCCAAGATTCTTCTGTTTTGTAGTAAATGCTGCTGACACATTTCTTTCATTCGCTATTCACACCTTTGTTCTTGGCTCAATTGTGCCCCTCCTCCTTCCCAATGTTGAGCCACGCATATTTGGAGCACTGAGGAAGGGAAACACATGCAAGTGTTTCAAGATTTTTTATGAGTATTGTAGAATAAATACTGACCGATTTTCTAAATGAGTGCTGAAAGCGCAAGCTTCGAGGGGTTGTTCGGGGGTGTGCTCCTGCGGGAAATTTTTGTGGATGTCAACTCCCTAAAGTCCCCTTTCGTGGGTTTCTGAGTTAGTCATAAAGGATATTTACCGACTGTCCAGACTGCTTTCCAGATTTCATGTTGGAAAGTTTTTTGTTTCTTTTAAAATATATTAATCATGAAAAATCTGGCTGATTTCCATAAAATGGTGGAAACTGGTGTTGATCTGCACCAGTTATTATGGTGCTCAGTTTACAGGGAGTTGGATTTTTACCATTACAATGAAAAGATAGGTTTTGAAGTACAACAAATACATATCAGAAATGAAATAGAAATTTCTGTATCATTACATGATGATTCTTTATACATGTATGTGTTTCATTGGCCTTCCTCTGGCCAGTTAGAAGCTAGATATCCTAATGCATATTCCGTATTAGCTACTTAGCAAGCCTGGTTGGTTTAAGTGTCATTTTTTGCTTGGTTCAAACAATCATTATCTTCTTTGTTGCAAACTCATTATTAGACACCGCTATACCCTAAAGCAAAGGAAATAAATGTGAACCGCATCATATACATCTGTTATCTGATCTAGACTATCAAGGTGCCAGCTGTTCAAATATTCTCACAACTGTTAGAAGGAAACATTTAAGATGGAATTCATCAGGAAATTGAGAAATGTTATTTTTTAGAAGACAAAAACCTTGTATCAGAATAATTTGATATTGTATTTTGTTTTTACATTTTTCGAAGGCTAAAGATGTAATTAGTCATCTGTAATAATGCACCTATCAATGTTAAGCCCCGGGGTGGGGGGGGGGGGGGTGGGCAGACCCAGGGGAATTTGACATTTTAATGGCAGCCAGAGTCAAATTCCCCACCCCCAGGCACCTATTAAATGTCAATTTCCCGCCCCTCTGGGGTAACTTTTTCTAACAGAGTCAGGACTTAATACAGGGTTCGTACCCGTTTTTTAACAAAAAATTCAAGGACTTTTCAAGGACTTTCAAGGACACATTTCCCATATTTCAAGGACTCTATTCAATTCAAAAAGAGCCTTAATTCTATGTCTTTTTTTAGTTCTTCCACAACATAGGTAATTTTATCTCGAAGGTCTCTCTGTGTTTGCTCCTTTTCCTTTGGAGTTCTACTTAAATTATAAAGTTCACACTGAAATTCAAGGACTTTCCAGCACCGACCACAATTTTCAAAGACTTTCAAGGCCTTGAACTTGAACTTAAAATTCAAGGATTTTTAAGGACTTTCAAGGTGTGTGCAAACCCTGTTAATAATTGACAGGTTGGAAAGGATATGTCTTTTACAACCTCACATAGAAACAGAAAGAGAAGGAATGAAGACTCTTCTATTTATAAACATTCGATCATACAATGAAAGAAGTCATGGCTCATATATATATATATATATACCGAAAAATAAAACAGATTTCGTCACCTTTCTTTCGCTCATGTTGTCTTGTTACTTTCAAGAAAAGCAGAGGTCATTTACCTCTGGTGACTTCTGGGTATTACCAAGATGGCAGGTCACTCATTTCCAGTTTCTCTCGGCCATGTCAAATTCCCCACCCTGGGGCAATGCTTAAATGTCAAAATCCCTACCCAGGGAAAGGCACGCTCAGTCAATTTCCCGTGGATAGCCCGCCCCCCCCCCCCCCCCCCACCCTAGGGCTTAACATTGATAGGTGCATAACACCAAAGAAAATGTCTTATGGGAACCTGAGAAAATAAAATGTCAAAAAAAGACACCTTACACATAAAATTTTCAGAATTTTACCTGTGCTTTCACAATTCTTGTGAAAATTGACATCCATTTTCTCGGACTCCCATGAGAAATTTTCTTTGGTGTTATTACAGATAACTGATTACACCTTAAGCCCTTGAACAATCTATAAAAGAATGCAATATTCTTTAAATTATTCTGGTACAAGGTGTTTGTCCACTGAAAATTAAAATTACCCAATTTCCTGATGGATTCTGTTTTAAGAACCTTTCAGGCCTAAGAGTGTTTAACCTCAAATATCTCCTAACAATACTCCATACATCATCAAGTGGAAAGTTATGAGAAGCGATAAAATGATCAACAAAGAGAAAATGCTTTGATCTTTAATCAAATTCTCTCAGCTTATTTTATTAAAGAAATGTATTGAGATTGTTCAGGAGAATTTTCCAGTAGATATTATCACAGACACTTTTCAACATGTACTTCTCTGCAATTACAAAAACATTGATACTATTTCTCCGCATTGTTTTTATCTAAAGGAAGAGCAGAGGAGGCAACATAGGAAGATTGTACGCAAAGAAAAGAAACAGAAGACTGCTGTGGATGATGGAGATATTGATCCAGATCTGGCTGCTACCATGGGATTTTCTGGTTTCGGCAGCACCAAAAAATAATAATGTTATTTTATTTTATTTTGTATTGTTGTGTGTGCCATTTGCCAGAACCGGCTGGCCAGACCAGTCTAGTCATTAGGAGAAATCCACTATCAACCAGAACTATCCAACACATCTGTTTATCCTCAAATAGTGTGTATGAAAATGATGGGTTTTACTTAAAATTTTGAGAAAATACTAATACAGTAAAAACCCGTGACTAAGAATGTGCATTTTTCGTAGTTAGCGTAAACAGGTTCTTACATAAATTGTAATTAGCACAAATATAGGCTATTTAGGTTCTTAAATAGGGTCTTATTTTCTGAAGAAAAAATGCATCATAGCTAAGAGCATTTAGTGTTATTCAGCTTATTTGTTATATAAAATCTGCATACCATTACATTGCAGTTGGAGTTATAAGGCATGTGTCCCCAAAGATGATCCTGAATGTTTACTTATCTTATTTGCCCAATTCTACAAAAAATTTTTATATAGATTTTAGAAAATAAGAACCTGTTTCAAATATTAGGCTCAGCATGTTCTTGTACAGAGGGAGCCTAACTGGCATATTTTAGCCTAACAGGTTCTTAAAAACCAGGGCCGGGTTGTTCGAAGCTGGGTTAAGATAACCCAGGGTTAGTGCGAAATTTGAACTCAAATATGAGAGATTAAAAAGCAAATTCAGTTTAATTCTCTTTGCCTACAAATTGGTGATTGGATACTCTAAAAAGAATAGAGAAAGTTATCCGAGAAACTGCTTTTGATAACAAGAAAAAGAAACCCAGGTTAAAATTTAACCCCAGGTTAGCGCTAACCGGCGTTTGAACAACTGGGCCCAGGTTGTTAGTTGCGGGTTTTACTGTATTTCATTTTCAACATGATCAGTCTGGCTGGCCTGTTCTGACTTTTGGAAAGCATCCTTAGATGTCAAAACTTAAGTGCTGCTGTCATGAGTTTGCCAGTTGTTTGAGTTTTTCCATCAACTCTTAAACCATAATAGTGATCAACATGAAATTTCTCCCTGTAATATCATTGCTTTATAGAGCAGTGTGGTCATGATCACACAAGACGAACTTAATTTATTGTTACTTCAACAAGTTCTCACTTTTATAGGTACAGGGATGTTAAATGAGAAGGTTAATTTCAAAATTAGGGTTTGAAGGGTTAAGGATCTTCCAAGATGGTGAAATATACCCGTATGACACAATCAGTTAGCTCCATGTTAAATGTATGTACTAGTAATAAGTATTTATGACCAACAGTAAAACGTTTATTCATAGTCCAATGTATCCAATGTTTGCTGCTTTAGTTCTGAGGGAGCCCTATAAAAGAATAATAATTATTGCGGTGTAGGCTCTTCTTTTTTCTGTTACTTTACTTGTTTCTTCTTCATAATGGATGACCGTAGTAGTGATTAAAAGGTTCCCTTGCATGTTTTTATATTCAGGCTTCCTTTATGAATGTTATTTTAAGTTTGCATTCATAATAAGATGTGGACAGTTGTCATGCTTTTTCAGACTCGGCTGTAAATATTAAAAAATAAAACATCTTACTTTAAAAGTCCAAGGTTGTTTACCATTTACAAAAAGATTCCGGGAAATTCGGTAGGAAGTTAAATGGAACATGACTTTTTTAGTCGCTCCAGCGGAAAATTTCCGGGAGCAACGGAAAATCAGAAAAGGTAGTCTTGTTTTCCCGGACGGAAAGTTCCAAACGAAAATTCGTGTTCCATTTCTTCAAAGCCATCTTTGATACCAGTTTCAGGCCTTCCCAGCCGTTTTCCAGTAAATGGAACTGATTCGTACAAATGGTAAACGCCATTCCGGGGCGAAATTTACCAGTCTTGAATTTTGCTCACTATTTGCCGAAACCGTGGACCGACCGGTTTGCCCATGTAAATGGTAAACAACCCAAACTTCCAAACTCACTGTTGAGTTCATCCATGAATGAACTGAATTAAAATGTAGTATTGGGAATTGTATCGATTGTTGTGTATTGAACAATAACGCAAAAGCTTTTGCTCCAGAAAGTAAATCCTGTTGTAATGGTCTGTCCCATCCTCGGAGACCCAGGGGCAGATAGTGGGACGAGGAAAAGTCTAAACGGGCGGAAAAATATATGGCACGAAGAAAAGTAAAGAACGGCGAGAAGAGCCCCTGGGGACAATGTCTTACCAGACCAGTTCCAAACGGTCGGTGCCATTCTGGCTTCTGATTGGTGCGAGAAAAACACAAGTTTTCTGGCACCAATCAGAAGCCAGAACGGCACCGACCGTTTGGAACTGGTCTGGTAAGACATTGTCCCCAGGGGCTCTTCTCGCCGTTCTTTACTTTTCTTCGTGCCATATATTTTTCCGCGCGTTTAGACTTTTCCTCGTCCCCACTATCTGCCCCTGGGTCTCCGAGGATGGGTCTGTCCAGGAGATTACTTAACTCTGGAGAAAAGGCGCAAGAGCCTTATGCGTCGTAATCTAGTAAAAAAATGCTTATGCAACTGTTGTCCAGTTTTTTGCACTGTTTTCATTACAGCATTACAAAGATGTTTTGCAAAGAACAACAAGGAGCAGTGATAAACTTAGACCCCCGTCTATAACTAGAGATAATTTACTAAAAAGTCTTTTTTTCATTATTGCACAATTTTTTAACCAGATTTAGACTTTTATTTGTACACTGATCATTATCATTTCTATTTTATTTATTATATAGGGCCTCTATTGATAGCAGTTTTTACCTTGTACAAAAACTGAAATGGCATTGTGAAATCTGGGGTGTCTACAACAAACCTGTTTTTACTATACCGTCGATTGCATCTACCCGTGAACGCACGCGCTCAAAATATGTTTTCACGTGACGTCAAACTTTTGAGTTTCAGGCGTCAAACTTTGAAGTTTTCCCGCCCAAATGTGAAGTTCCCACGGTAAAGTCGGTAGAGTCGGTGTTCTCGTGGTTCACTCTGTTCTCTTGGGCGGGAAAACTTCAAAGTTTGACGCCTAAAACTCAGAAGTTTGACGTCAAGTGAAAACATGTTTTGAGCGCGTGCGTTCACGGGTAGATGCAATCGACGGTAAGGCCTGGGACAGCTCACAAATCGAAAAAATGCAAACGCTACCCGGAAGTAAACAATAGAGCTGAACTCGGTCGTTTTTCCCCCAGCAATTTTTGTTATGAATCAAGAACCTCTGAAAGAATTTCAAGCTACTTCCCTGCCCTGTTACACACTCTTTTTGTAAGCATACATGCACCAAAAGCGAACAATTATCATTTATCACTCCATGTGCATGTGAGGGAATCCAAGACAGTCTTGGATTCTTTTTCAGTGGAACTTGGATTCCGGATTCCACGTGCAAAAATTTCCCGGATTCCGGAATCCGAATTCCTGACATGGGGAGACAAGACACTAATTGGGTGAATGGTTATCCTTTCCAAGTCACTTTGAGTATGTGAAGTATTTCCTTTATTACGAATCCTCCCTAATCCGAATCAGCGTTGACATATCAGCTTTCACATGGATCAAGATGGATTCGTGGTTGGGTAAGTTGTGTTCGTTTAAATAGTTTCTTGAAGTTATAAGAAAACTGGACCATTGCTTTCAGCCACGAAACAGTAAAGGAACTAGATAGCCCACGATGTGTATTTGTCCTGTAAGTTTTACGCTATTATAAATATAAAGCTTTCGAGGGCATCTAGGTTGATATCCTTTTTAAAATATTTGCTTTAGGATCATTGGAAGAAAACTAAAAACTGTCTGGTTCGCAGACCGTTACACAGTTAGATAAGAACTCTAAAACAATTTGAAATGTCAAGTAAGAGGAGGTTTAAATAAGTAGCAGCTCTTATGTCGTACCGCTCTCATATATGACTTACGTTCGCTTTTAAGTGGTGGGGCGCCATTCTACTCAGTATTTCGTTCGTGTTAACGGAGTTCCGTCTGCGTAATTAGTGAACTTATATTATAGGAAAGATTAAAACGTCATTTACTTATCTTTACTTTACCATTAAGTGAAAACCGTAAAATTTTTTTGTTTTTTGCTCTCCTGCGCAAAGAGAAATAAAACATTACAGCGGACCGTGCAGTAAGGAGAAATTTACCGCCGCTTATTTTGTCAGAGATTTAATCTGGCCCCCCAACATATTGTATTCACGAAAATTCTTGGATCCGATTCCAACGTGTTCCTCAGTTCACGGTTTGTTAGTGCAGATAATTTAAGATCTGTAACCCTCTTTTCTCTACGTATTTCTAACCAGTGAATGTAAGGATGGGATTGATGCCGGATGTTGATCCTTTTTTCCGCAAATGGGAAACTAGATATCGAAAAACTGTGAAAGGTTTGAATCCAGGAGTCATTTCATAAGTTGGTTGAGTATGATCGTCCGGGTGAACGTAGTCCTGAATAGGACTGTTGTTGTTGACAGTGACTGACGTTTCGACAACCTGTGCGGTAGTCATCTTCACAGTCAAAGAAAGAACGTAGTCCTACCCGGATTATCATACTCAACTAACTTATAAATATTGAAAGCAGCCATAGCTATTAATTTTCGTTAGTAATTGGAGAGCAATAAAAATGCCGGCAAAGCAAACTGAAATATCATCAAAATTTATTGAAATGTACGTAAAATTTAACACTTATTTTGACCAATGATGAAATTCAGTTGTTCAAGTGACTTCTCGCGATACATTTTTCTTTCCAGTGTTTGTTTCGTTCGCGTGACTTTGGTATTGATATGAGTCACGCGAGATAGAGGGATGCCTTTCGGATTAGCCTGTGAACAGGCCTTTGGTCGAGAGGGGAACTTCTCTCTCCTCTCTATTTTTTTCCCCAAACAGAGAGCCTGTTCACAGGCTACTTTCGGATGGTGTGTTGGATTTACCTGTTAAATACAGTATGTTTCCCAGTATCCGGACACTTCAGTTTAACATTGCAATAACTTTACTTTCCGTAGTCACAAGATCTCTGAAATGCGGCCCAGAGAAAATCTATTTAGTCCTTAAAATATGATGAAAGACACTTCAACTTTTTTGCCTTTGTTTCCGTCGGGAAATTGATATTTGTGTAGAGCTCCTATGTTGCCCAGTATCCGGACACAACATAGCCTGCGTAGCAAGCGTTTCCGTTTGGTTTCGGAGCAAAGAAAGACCGAGCAACGGTATTCTAGGTTTTGGCCGCGCGAGAAATGAAACAAGAGCCAAAACAATGAAAGTGGGGGGAGGGGGAAGGGAAGGAAGGAAGTTTCCTTCCTTTCTTCCCCACCCCCGCCCAGCTCTTTTACTGGCGCCATTTTTCGCCCGGTCTTAGACTTTCGTTCCTCGTTCTTTGCTCCTAAACCGCACGGAAATGTTTGCTACGCAGGCTAGACACAACAAGAACAACGTAGTTGTACAAAAATTTCGACAGGCAAGCCACTTATAAGCTTCTCTTGCACTTGCAAAGTAGTCTGGCAATCGATTCCAAATACTAACCTAGCATCGTGAAATAAAGCATAGCAAATGACTGGGGTATGGTGAGGAACCCGAGCGGCTGTTAAATGGTATAATTCTTACTTCCTTGTTTAAGAACTGTTTCACTGATCTAAAGAAGGCATCCGTGGACATGCCGAAGCGGCGGTTTGCAAGCTCAATTAGCCAATCTGCAAACTACCTTTTTTTATTTATTTTCTGTTTAAAAAAAAAGCTTGGGGAAGGGACCTCAATCCGACGGTCAAAGATCACTCTCCTATTTAGTCTGACCTGCAGTGTTGATTTCTTCATGCTGAGTCCCCACAATGAGACTGCTTTTCTAGCACTAATTCCTCCTTCTTTCACATCTCTCAATCCCTTTGTGACATTTTTCAGACCGTTGCAACCCCATTCTGGCAGTCACAACTGGGGAAAGTATGAGAATTCCAGGTTCAACTCCGACGCTTCCGGTTATATATAGAAAATGCACTCACGCGAAACAAGCCGTGCACACGAAATCAAGTCGCCTCTGAACGAGTGAAGAAAATTTCCATACGGAGTTGAATAGAATTACATTTTACGACTATACCATATATCCTAAGCTTTAATTATAGTCATAGATATGAAATAAATCTTATCCAGATAATGTACACAGCTAATTATAATTCATCGATTCTGTACAGCAAAGGAAAACTGTCCGGATACTGGGCACCTGACATCAATACTTAGTGAATGTTAATTTCTGGCCTCCGTTATTCCAAACAAATCGAATTTCAAGAAGAATTAATAAACTTTCTGAGAACCTGACTTCTTTAAGTATGTTCGCTTTAGCTATAAAACAGTTTCTTTGAAAACATCACATATTACCTACCCTTTTCTGAGCAGTAAACAGCGTAAATATTAACCATGAAAAGTTTACTTACGTGAACAGAGCGGCGTCTTCTGCGACGGTTTTCGCAAGCTTTAAACTTGCCAAAACTTTCACCTTAAAGCTGAAATGTTCAGCTTTCATTCGAAACACTTCGTTTACCGAGAACTGAAAAGGGCGCCTCAAAAATTGAATTTTTGTTTTAAGTGGCCGGATACTACTGGTACCGTCCGGATACTGGGCAACATACTGTACGCTATTTCATTGTGTGCTTCATATGCGGTGCTTTCGTGGTTTTCAGCAACGTAAGAGCTCGGGGAACAGGGGGAGGGGTCCGCAAGGAAGTTTTATACAGGGAGGCGTCCTCATGAGATCTTACCCTTCAGGCCCGTTTGTAACTTTTTTGACGGTAAAATGATTATCCCTTTCGTATAGGGCACTTCGAAAAATGGCATCCCTTTCACGCACCTTCTTAAGAGCACTGCATCCCTTTTCTAAACCCTTGAAATGAAGACAATGAACGATATTTCGGCAGAACATCAGCTATTAGACTTTCTCAATCCCGTTTGCGGTTTGAAACCTCCAGTCGCTTTTTTCTTTGCTGTTTCGTTATTAATGTTTCTATTTTTGTCCCCGTGGATAACACAACAGGACTTGGCTATCTTCATTTTATATAAAAAACTTCCTCTGCAGGCGTACAAGCCCAAACTAAGTAAATCTCGACCCTATGAACACAGTTGGAAAACTTTCAGGGCCGGTTATTTAAAATGAGTTTCATCATAATCATCATCATGTCTCATAGCGCCAGTTGGCCCATAAGGCCTCCACGCAGTCTGACCTACACTTTCTGTCTTGAGCAAGCGCTTTGGCTATTTCTCAGCTCCTCCACCCGCTTTGTTTTGCTCTTTCTCGACTGTCCTTCTCCAAGAAGTTTTTCAGTGGTCTTCCTCTAGTCCCCCGACCTTCAGGAGTCCATCCTTATGCTGTAAAGCAGTCGTTCACACCTTCTCTCCTAAGTAAGTGACCTAGCCAGAAAACGTAGTTTAGCCCATGTTCACAAAACCGCGTTGTAAGCCATTTTCAGTTTGCCCAACGCTTTTATCTATACACCATTTATCGTGAACAATTTCAATAAAGCATATAGCGTATATTTTTTAAATTAACCCACTAAGAAAGAGAACTGGAGGTCCAATGATTTCTTAAACCGCGGTCTAAGTGAGACTTCTAAATTAAACCGCAACAAATAGAAGCATAGATAAAGCAACGAGTCTCTCGTGCGAGCCACAAACCTCTGCTGTCAGTATCAGTAGCTGTGATCTTTCATGGAATCAGATTATTGAACAGAGGCGGATCAAGGGGAGGGGCCCTGGGGGCCCGGCCCCCCCTTATTTTGAGACCAAAATGAGGCCCGAAGGCCACCACCCCCCTTACCTCAGGGTCTGGATGACTGGACCTTCCCCCCCCCCCCCCCCTTATCTGAAGGTCTGGATCCGCCACTGTTGATGTAGGGCTAATAAAGTCCTAGGTCTGGTTAAAAGAACATGTAGGTATCTTTAGGATATTGTTGCTAAGAGAACACTTTACTGTAGTCTTGTAAGACCACATTTAGAATATTATTCTGAAATTTGGCATCCTCACACAAAGCGTACTATTGTTAAATTAGAGGCTGTCCTGAGAAGGGCAACCAGGTAGACCACATGGATCCCACACAATCTTTGTGTGTAGCCGATGTTATTTTATAGTAAATGTACTGGATTCAGGTTGCCTCACCCATAGCGATATATCGCTAAGTATGCATATAAATCAGTGTTACATAAACTTTGAATTACCTTACCTGTGGTATATAGTCGTCTTTTTGCCTCAAAAGCGGTTTTTTGAGCGATTTGAAGGATTTTGAGTTCGCCGTTTACTGTTCTTAATAACAATAAACGGCGAACTCAAAATCCTTAAAAAACCCGCTTTTGAGGCAAAAGGACGACAATTTACCACAGGTAAGGTAATTCAACGTTTATTTAACATTGAATGATTCATATCAGTACATACTTAGCGATATATCGGTATAGGTGAGGCAAACTGTAAATCCAGTACGTTTACTATAAAATAACAATCGGTTACACACACGGATGGTGTGGGGCCCCTGTGGGTAGACTTAAAAAAGTGATGATGAATATGAAATTAGAATATCTAAGTTGAATACGGAATCATTTACTGATAGGAGATTTTTAAGAGAGTTGTTTTTTCATTCAGTTAAATTGATGGGCGATATGACATTAATTGCTCTGATAAGCTCTTATTTTGAAAAGATCGGGATATTGACTAAAATTTTAAAAGAATAAATGTTTTACAGGACCTTGTAGCCTGGATTTCAGACGATTACTTCCATCTACTTCGACTCGTTTTTACTCGAATAAAAACGACTCGAAGGAATCGTCTCTGAAATTCAGGCTAAAGACCTTGTTTTTAATAATCAATTGTAGAATTGTCAATGAATGGAATAGCCTACCTAATGAGGTTAAGGAGGCTAAAAATATTTGAACTTTCAAGAATAGGGTTGCCTCTTTTATTAGCAAGAAGCCGTAATTATACTTATAGAACTTTTTTTGTGGTATAGTTTACTCTATTGCTATTTTTTCAATTTTACTCTTCCTTGTAATATAGCTCTCAACGTCTCTAGAGCCATTGGATGTTTCCCTTCTCAGGATGAAATTTAGCAGTCATTATTTGTAGAGTGAATGAAAATAAAGTTAACTACTGAGGTTCAAAATTTACACCTTTTGACGTTTACTTGTCTTTCAGAAGACATGTTTATCACGGGAAACGCACAGAAGGTTGATCAAGCCTTCCAAGCCTTCGAAGTCATCTCTATTGGCACTACTGTTTCGAGGTTTCTCCTCAACACCAATCGGGTTGTAGCCTGCGAAGCGCAGACGTATTTCCACCGGAAATACGCTTCGCAGGCTGATCGCGACGTGAAAGCCATCCAGTTAGCCGAGGAATGCCTCATTGTCCTGAACAACACGGTGCTGAGGGATGATACCGAAATCTTCAATAAACTCTATGGTTACATAGGTTTGATACTTTTCCAAGCTTATCGTTATATTTATGATTACACAAGAGCATCTGAATGGGGTGAAAAACTTCTTGAGGTCACATTCCAATTATATGGAGAATTTAGTGATCAGTTAGGCTCAATAGCCATGGGGCTGACACATTTGTATAGACGGCAACTTAAATATGAGAAAGCAAAGGAACTGTTGGAGAGAGCACTGCGCATCAAGCAAGAAACTGGCAACAGACACGATGAAGCAATGTGTTATGGGCATCTCGGAGTACTCTTTCATCATCTAGGTCAATACCATAACTGTAAGAAATATGTCGAAAAGGCACTTGAGATACGAAAAGAAATTGGTGACAAACAAGGAATAGGTATATGCTATGGAAACCTAGGGATTATGTTTGATGCACTCGGACAGTATGACAAGGCCATAGAATATATTCACAAGTCATTATTGATAAGAAAAGAAATAGGAGACCGAGCAGGAGAGGCAACAGATTACATAAACGCAGGAAATGTGTTTTACTCAGTCGGTGAGTATGCTGTCGGTAAAAATTGCGCACAGAAAGCACTTGAAATTCAAAAGGAAATCGGCCATAGAGAGGGCGAGGCTTCGTGTTATTCCTCTTTTGCCACATTCTTCTGCCACCATGGTCAATATGCGAAGGCTGTACAATACCTTAAGAAGGCGCTTTTGATAACGAAAGAAACTGGACTCAAAGAAACGGAAAGCGCTTGTTATATAACCCTAGGACATGCTTATACTTACCTTGGGGAATATGCCGAGGCTAAGGATAATATTGAAAAAGCACTTAAAATAAGTAAAGAAATTGGGGACGTCGAAAAACAGTATGCTTGCCATAACAACCTCGCATGGGTTATGATATATGAAGGAAACACAGAGGAGAGTATTTCGAATCTCTTTTCTGGCATCCAAAACTGCGAGGACTTGCGCAATTTTTTAGGGGACCATGACGCACATAAGGTGTCTCTTTTACACAAACACTTCCCTCCCTACCAAGTTCTCAGCGAGTTGTTTTGTAAGAGAGGAGATTATGTTAAAGCGTTGTACGTTTTAGAGCTTGGACGAGCCAGGGCTTTAACAGAGTTAATGTCAACTCAGTATTTTGCTGGAAAGCAAATTACAATAGATCCACAATCGTGGATGGGCATTGAAGGGATCATCAAGAAAGGAAGTAACTTTACTTGTCTATACATATCATATCACTTGCTGGATATTTATTTGTGGATTTTGAATGAGAAACAGTCAGTGCATTTCCGACATATAAACGAAAATGAAACTGTTTCGACTATCGGACCGGTGGAAAATTTGAACGCCTTTCTAAGAAACCCACCCTTTAGAGGGTGTCAGAAGCTACCTCAAGGGCACTGCGAGGATCGATCAATGTTCCCTTTGGTCGCTTGCTCCTCGTCATTTCAAGCTCAGGAAGATATGGTTGCAGCTCTCTGCCTTGTTGAATTGGATAAAGATGATCAAGAACAAGAACCGAGACCAACTCTTGAGCTACTTTACAACATTTTCATCGCTCCAGTGGCTGACCTGCTTGACGAGCCCGAAATTCTCATTGTTCCTGATCGTTCCTTGTACAAAATTCCATTTGCAGCATTAAAGGATGAAAATGGGAGTTTTCTTTCAGAGACTTTCAGGATCCGCATTGTTCCATCCTTGACGACTCTTAAGCTCATTCAGGAGAGAACAGCAACCCAGTGTAATGATAGAAGTGTGTTGATAGTCGGTGATCCTGATGTTAGCTATGTGAGTGAGTTCTCTCAACTGTCTTTTGCAAGAAAGGAAGCGAAAATGATCGCCGAATGGTTGGGTGTTCAGCCCTTGTTAGGGTGTCAAGCAACAAAGCAGGCGGTACTTGAAGCGATGCATTCAGCAAGTTTGATACATTTTGCTGCACATGGTGATGCCGAAAGAGGAGAAATTGTTCTTGCTCCACTGCGACCTGTCAACAGGACTTTGTATCAAGACGATTTCGTATTAACAACGGCTGACGTTTCCGAAGTTAAACTTACGGCGAAACTAGTTGTCTTAAGCTGTTGTCACAGCGCACGTGGAGACATAAGAGCTGAGGGAGTGGTTGGAATTGCTCGAGCGTTCCTAGGATCCGGTGCACGCTCAGTGTTGGTGGCATTGTGGGCGATAGAAGACAAAGCAACAGAGCAGTTTATGGGACGTTTCTACGAGCACCTTGTGCGCGGTGAAAGTGCAAGTGAATCTCTTCACCAGGCCATGAAGTGGATGCGACGGAACGGCTTCCCCGAAGTGAGGCAGTGGGCGCCTTTTATGCTGATTGGAGACAACGTGACGTTTGATTTCAGAAAGTAAAGGTTAGTCTTCTGACGCAGAAATATGAAAAACATATTCCTGTGCATAGTTTTTCAGTTGAGATTCTTTGTTTCACCACCTTCAACAACAGCCTGATTCCCAGGGTTTTCCTTCAGAAAATTGGGAGAGGTGGCCCCTCTCAATTTCGAGAGAGAAAAATTGCGAACGAGCTTGCTTCAACAAGAAATCTCTACTTGTTTGAATGCAGTATTACGTCACGTCAAGTCACACGAACAATGGTTACTCGTCAGTATTTCCTAGTTTTTAAAATCCTGTCAATGCGACCATCTCAATGGCCAAAAACATGACGAGATTTTCAAACATGAAAATCTCTGAGATTTTTTGTGTACGTTTGCATTAAGGAAATGTGCTGGCCAAACGGGGTGGTCTTGGGGCGTGGTTTCACAGTCAGATTACAGGCTTAGATTAAATGTAAGGCGTCTCTCTTTCATAATGAGCTCTTTACAGGTAGCAATTTTGACTCCTGAAGGAGGATCAAGAGGTTTTCCCGAGATTAAGATCTGTCCTTACAGATAACCAACCCAGCCCAGGAGAGGTTGGCCACACCCGCGGGGTCTACGTCCCTACTTTTTTTCGAACAGTGGTGTGGGTTCTTTTACCTCCCATAAGAGCCAGATAAGTGGAAGTGCTGTGAGACGGGACCTACGGTTTTTCGTCCATATCCTAAAAGACTAGAAACATGCAGAAAGTTTAACCGTTTGTAACCTCTGTCATTACATGGCAGCACTTTCTTCTCTGAGTTTTTCAAAGACCCTGAGTGTTGTGTTGGTCTGGCCTGGGTTCATCCCGCTACCTCCCGCTCAGCAGACCGGCGTTCTCCCAACTGAACTAACCAGGTGGCGATTCTGTAAAGTCATGAGAGTAAAAGACACACCCAAGAAAAGAAAATGACTTAATTACAGTGGAACCCCGCTCTACGGACACTCGCTTAATGCGGAAACCTTTATATAACGAACGGTTTCATTTGTCCCGACGAAAAAAAAAGTCCATATATTTTTTCTAAAATTAACCAGCTTAATAAATAAATAAAATAAATAAAAGGTCTTTATTGTTTTTTAAGCAAAAATACATGTTAAAACCAAGAAGAACACTCACATTGAAAATAGCAGAAAGAATTACAAGGCCGGCTTAAAAAATTCCATGTGGAAGCATTGAATTTAACATTCAAGATCCGCATTACATTAAATAGCTACCCTATATTTGAAAAATAGCCTATTGAAAAAACTATTTCAAAACGCTGGGTATTATCCCTAGGAAGTTGACTGTTAGGAACTCGGAGGCGTGCTGAACTGGAACTGAACTGAACCGGGCATACTGGAGATCTTCTTGAATAGTGAGCGATCTACCTCTTCTAATACGTTATATATGTCAATTTGGTACAAAATATATTTGCGTTTAAAGCAGCGCTGTAGAGAATTCTGGACGGTTGTTAATTCAGGTATTATAGAGGCGTATACAGGAAGACCGTACGTTAGTACTATAGCATGTCACGTCGGTGTCCGTATTAACGGGGTTCTACTTAGTTGATCTTACAAAATACATCCCGCCTGTACTATACCTATAGATGCAAACATCAGCATTTCGCGACAAGAGAGCTATTGTGATTTGGTCCTTATTTAGTCATGAAGCAGAAAAGTACGTTTTCTGGGAACCTTAACTGCTCCATTACTTGTTCTAAGTAATGGCAACGGATTCAACTAAACTAGAAATTTGGCAAACCCTGCGATAAAGGTTTATAGTTGTACACTTTCAATTTACTTGGAAATCTCCGAGACCTTGAAACATGCTTTGGATGCTTTGACTGGTACGATGTTAACAATATAAGTGTAAGGGTGAGTTCTGCAAGTAATGATTAAGTTCGTGTAGCTAATAAATGCCTTGTTAAGTAGGTTTGACAGGAGGATTACTTGTTTTACTAAAAGTTCCGTGGGTCAATAAAATGAATGGTTTACCTTTATTGTTACTGAAAAAATGTTAGTCAGTAAGATGTGCTTCATAAATCAGATAAATATAAACGATTTAACAGGCCATTTTTTTTTTTTTTTCATTCCTCTTAGGAGTAACTCGATTGAAGGTAGACAAAGGAAAAATGGACTCGGCTCCAGGCAAATTGTAAATACACTACTCCTCTGGAAGCTCAAACTTCTGTGCTTTGTTGAATTGTTGATCAGAAGTTTGTTTGACATTGTCTAAGGGTATTTACCTGCTGATATTTAAGTAGTTAAATAGTCTTCAAGCCAAAGAAAAGGGTGAAAGAAATAGTCAAATGTAAGGAACAAAAACGTGGGTGTTAATAACCGACTTGTTGACAGCCCAGGCTTGCTATGTAGCGGAATATTTTAGGTTTTTCTTAGCTTTCCAGTTTAACTGCTTATGTCCTAACGAAGAAATAAATCATGGTTTTGAATTGTAACATGTTAAATCATTATTCAGTTTCTCAGTTTAAAATAGACTTGTCATCTTGAGTCCTTAGTAGAGCACTGTGTTTTCGCCGGATCGACTTCAAACTTTTTTTCCAGTTGTAAATTTCCCATTTATGACTTTTCCTGCCCCTCCCACTTTCCAAGGGAAAAGGACTGAGGACGAGGTTAAGCTTTCTCATCTGTGTACTTGTTAGAATCCTTTCACAGGTTAAACTAGTATCCGAATTATTACGGATAAGTCAAGTTTTTTTCTGGGATTGTAACCTTTTAACCTAGGACGAACACTGGTTTAAACTGAGAAAGGATTTTATCTACAGCATTTTTAAAAACACTCGTGTAAAACTCGTTATTGTAATGTTTCTCTTATATAAAATCCAGAATAGTTCACCATACATTTGGAGTCTAAGAGTTAAATTATAGACTGTTTAACTTGATATATTTTTTCTGTTTTAATAACCTTAGAGTTTTGCTGACCAGGTTGATTGCAATTTCTCTAACAATTATTGTTGAGGTTAGCCAAACCATGTGCAATATGTAATAAAGCAGTTTTAATTGCTCAGCTCTGGCTCTCTTTTTTGCTTTTATCGAGAGTGCCTGCGGCTTTAAATCGGTGTGATGATACCTTACGATGCAACAGTAAAATGTATCGCCTTACCGTTTACATTCTTTAGAAAACAGAAAAAAGCTGGCCATTTGAATTCTTGGGAGACAGAAGAACGGTGAAAACCTTGATACATGTGGAGCGTTGTTGTTTTGCTTACCAAAACTGTTCACGAGTTTTGTTGTTCCCTTTGCCGCCGTAGTTTGGTAAGGTCCCTCAGTATTCGCTTACGAATACAGCCAACCATTTCATACAAGCCTACCCCTTTCACTGTTAAGGTGCTCAAGAGCTACAGATGGGCGTTAACCAGAGAACAGAGAGGGCGTGGATCATTGAATTTTCTACCTCTCTTTTTGGAATTTAATCCAATTCGGCGGATGTGAAGTACGGCGCCTTAACTGGGCGTTTAAGGAGTGTGCTAAACTTTTCTTGAGCTTGAAGTAGGGATGCCATTAGGTCGAATAATTGCGAACTTCCAACGCTTTCTGAAAGCCTGTTGGTAATGAATGGATGAATCAATCAATCAATCAATCAATCAATGAATAGACGATAAAAAGCGATACTTCGATTATCACCTGTGTAATGTAAGTCGCGTAGAAAACTCTCTACTGGGACTTTTATGGTACTGACCATGAAGGTAGAAAAAGGCTACTAGAATGTTTTGTTTTTTTCCTGATAGTTTGACATTTCAGCCGCCTGTTATTTACAGTCGCGTCTAAAATAAGATTGGCACTATTCAGGGCTTTTACATTAAATATTTCAGCTCAGACTTGTTATTGGGCTGCCCGTGAGGGCATAGCCTGCGGACACAGACGCATTTCCGGTCGTCACTTCTCTCTACCCGTTACTTTTCGGGCGGAGAGATCAGCGATGACCGGAAATACGTCTGTGTCCCCAGGCTAGTGAAGGCAATGCATTCAAGAAATACCGTCCATCTATGTCAAAAAAGACAAAATGATAGACGAAACTCACAGAAGGCCCTGCCAACCTAGTCCCCAGGGAAAGCGCCCTGGGGACGAGGTTGAAGGCCTTCCGTGTCCCATGCATTCTCCCTTTAATGGAGCCGATTTTTGCGGGGAGGGGACGGGTCATGGTCGTTAGGCGTTGAAAATAATGCCAATCGTTTCTTGTTTCAAAAGCCTAATAAATTGCTTATTTATAACGGTAGAAGTTATTATACAGCCCCGGCTTAAAAACCCGCTGTCAGTAGTCCAATGAACCCCAGTTGTGGGAGTCTTGTTCCTGCTTTCATAAAATATATTCAGGTGACCTCTTAGGTATAGGTAACACTAAACAAAATAAGCACGGCTGACCTGTACAGTCAGGAATATATATATATTTTTTTACCAATATTTGGGAAGGCACGGCCTTTCTTCTTCAGGGTCTTATATACAATGTGAGTTTACCTTAAATCCCCACCGTTCAGCAAAATGGCCGCCCCTCCTCACAGTTTAAAGGTCCAGTTGCTCGAAGCGTGGTTAGCGTTAACCAACGTTTAATACCTTGACAACGTATTGGTTTTCATACTGCTTA
Source organism: Porites divaricata (assembly GCA_038088405.1). NCBI lineage: Eukaryota > Metazoa > Cnidaria > Anthozoa > Scleractinia > Poritidae > Porites > Porites divaricata. Next base: position 8,358,653 of record JBBMOI010000003.1, read on the forward strand.
ACCAATGGTTAAAGCTAGCCATGCTTTGAGCAACTCAGCCCAGGAGCCGGTTCGTCAAAAGATGGTTAAGTTTAACCTAGGATTGAGCCAAACTTCAAGCACGGTTTTGTCGTCTAAGAACATGCTACTTAGGCTTACAAAATACTGTTCAGCCTTTCCTATACGAGATACAGTGTGCTGATACGAAATGAGATACGAAATGTTACCCTAAGCAATGCATACCATAATTATGATCTCTTTTCCTGGATTAACGCTAATCAGTCTTTCAGGAATCGCCCAGGACCAGCCTCTAGCCTGTTCAAGGCATTCAGATCGAAGAGCGCGGGCGAAAAATTTCGATTTTAGTTGACGGACCAATATTTTTTGGACGGGCGCGGGGGGGAGGGGGGAGGGGGGAGGGGGGAGGGGGGAGGGCGGGGTTGAAAAGTTTTCACATGTAAACATTATGGCTCCTGAGTTGACTAACCAAAAGCGGCCTCTTTGGTAACGAGTGCTTTCTTGCGTGAGGATTTCGTACGGACTCGCGTGTCTGTCTATGGGTATTGACGTCATTTGTTCCCAGTCCTCTAAAATTTTCCGTTTGCCACGAAAGCAAGTTACAAAATGACTGTTGTCTGTTTCACGCAAGGAACGTGTGTGATGGAACAGAGCGATTTAACACAGAAACGACTCGTTTATCCCCTACAAAAGCGCGCATTGCGGATAATATATCCTGACCTATCTTATGCTGAAGCTCTAGTAGCTGCAGGCATCACTTCACTGTATGAGAGAAGACAGGTGCTGAGCGAAACTTTATTCGATCAAATTATGGAAGACCCAAGCCATAAGCTACATGGTCTACTACCGCCACGTAACGAGTCTACTTACTGCACACGATCCCGGCGATACTTTGAGCTACCGATCTGTAAGACACATAGGTTTAGGAAAACTTTTATTATGAACCATAGTTTCAATTATAATTAGGTTGTAATATTTTATCTTGTATAATTAAATGTTATTGTAAAGTATTTCGAAATTCAGCCGCTTCGGCCGCCACGTAACGAGTCTACTCACTGCACACGATCCCGGCGATACTTTGAGCTACCGATCTGTAAGACACATAGGTTTAGGAAAACTTTTATTATGAACCTTAGTTTCAATTATAATTAGGTTGTAATATTTTATCTTGTATAATATAAATGTTATTGTAAAGTATTTCGTAATTCAGCCGCTTCAGCGGCTGCAAGGAATTTGCTAATAAATCTATCTATCTACACCGGGATTTGGTCCACTCATTTCGTCGTTATGAGTCTGCCTGATTTCTTATTGCTGGTGACATGCCTTCCTTGTTTATGCCGGTGTAAAATGGAGTTTGTCTAATGGTCGTGGGTCGTGGGTACAAGTCGTGGGTCGTGGGTGTGGGTGTGGGTAATGATTAAAAATTAATTTTTAATCACAATTAACAATGTTACTAAGTTTTGTTAAATATTAATAGTTTACAATATTACAAGTTTTTGATTTTTTTAACTACTCGATAACAAAACGAACATAACACGATGTATGAAAATTATACAACACTTCCCCACTCTGTTACTCTACCAGAGATCGTCGACCGCCAGCGCAGGGGGTGGCGGTGGGTACAGGAGCAATTGAAAAGAAAAAGAAATAACGTTGAACTAATTTTTGTCTTCAAATATAAAGTTAACATAGGAAAGCTGTCAAATTTTGTCTCCACCATAAACTGGTCAAAAACGCTTTCAAAGGGTTTTGCAAGAACGTCACTTAAAACGCGAACAACAATGAGAACGGATTGTCTCAGTACCGGGAAGTTTTCCCATACTATAAGTTATACGATGAGGCTTGCTCTCCCCTTTAAATATCCGAAAAAGTGAAGAAACGAGGAACGCTATAGTTCCGAAACTGCAATCTTGCTTAAGAATTTAGAACAGTCGCATACACTGTTGAGCAAAAACAAAAGAGAATACCTACGAAGGAAATACAAATCATCGCGCTCCAGTCCAAAAACTCACTTATCTCAAGAAAAAACTAAATGGACTACATCAGCGCTTAGAGAATGATCTTGACTGATGCACAGCATAATTCTCCATACATGATGTAGCTTTAGTTCAAGCTACAGTGTACAACTCAGATCTGACGATCTTACTATCCGTGAAAATTCGACATCGTGCAAACAACACCTAAGAGCTGGGCCCAGCGTCATACTGACATAGCAGGAAATAACCACATTCACGGACAAATAAACTCACATGCATGCATGTAGTTATTCAGATCCAGACATTACGGAGAAAATCAAAGAAATTAAAATCTTTGTGTAGCCGTATGAAACAGAGGTCAAAGAAAATTAAAAAACTTTGCAAATGCATCTGAGATCAAATCCTATCAGAGACACCTACAGAAGCATAAACTACGGGAGATGATTACTCAGTTTGCATGTAGCAAACCAGCTTCATGACCTCTTAATTAATGTAAGCGGAAAGCCTGTGCGGTGAGGGAAAAAACTAAATTTACTCAGTCAACTGAAGTTTAGAATGGTACATGCACTGTGAAGTGCAAGTAACCTTCGCGCGAGAGAGGAAAAAGGGAAAAAAAACTCCCGTTCAAGCTAACTCTCAAGGTCACGTTTCACATTGTCGCGAGCTTATGAGTCGTGTTTGGCCTGTCAACACTTATTCTAAGTTAACTTGTGTGCGTGTTGTTCAAGCGTTTGACCAAAACAAATTTTCTCAAAATATTATCAAGAGATTACACCAGTCCTGAAAATAGCTCCAATGGATTCCTGCCTTTACCCATCCCCACCCATTTTCATACATTGTGTTATGTTCGTTTCGTTATGTTATTAGTTATCGAGTAGTTAAAAAAAATCAAAAACTTGTAATATTGCAATTAAATTATTAATATTTAAAAAAAAGTAGTAACATTGTTAATTATTAATTATGATTAAAAATTAGTTTTTAAACATTACCCACACCCACGACTCACGACTTGTACCCACGACCCACGACCCACGACCATTAGACAAACTCTGTAAAATGCAGTCATTCTGCAATGACGCCCGAAGAGAAACGCACAATGAGGTATGTTTGTTACTAAACAGAGTAACGCAGTAACGAGTAACGAGTGAACGGAGTAACGAGAAAACGGGTAACGGGATAAAAATTCAAGAGGTTAAAAAAATCAATGAATATATCCTAATGAAAGATAAAACATAAAAATGGCTGTAACATCCCAATAATGACCATTGCCAATCTCGAAAAATTGTGTAGGCTTATTAAGAACAACAATAGCCTGCGAGCAAGCTCTCCTATTTGGGCGGGTGAAGCGAGTCTCGCGAGAACGCGCGAGCGAGCGGCAAAGCCGCGAGGGACCGGCGAAAGGAGCTCGCTCGCGTGTTCTCGCGAGGCTCACTTCGCTTACCCAAATAGGAGAGCTTGCTCGCAGGCTAGAACAACAACGACAACCTCCCCTCCCCACCCCTCCCTCCAGCAAAGTTAAAGGTATTTTCGCGCCGAAAAAGTCACTTGACTACGACTGTTATTTTCTCACGACCACGAGGAGGTCGAGGAGCAACCATGCAGGAAGGAAAGCTACAGATTTTCTTTCTTATTTTAATATTATTAGAAAAATAAACAAAGGAGCGTTTTAAAAATAAAAAATTGAACTACAGTATAGACATATAATTCTGCAAGCAGAATACTGCAATGCTGATCGTACTACGTGAAAATTAACTCTGCAAGACATCAACAAGACACCGAAAGAACTCAAAACATAGCGGGTTTGTAGCCATAGACAGCTGTTTCGCCCTTTTTGGGGCTCGTCAGTATGGCGTAACAACAGAGAAAACTCTGATG
>JBBMOI010000003.1:8367500-8397500 GCA_038088405.1 Porites divaricata
CCACTGTCGTGGTAAGGCGAAGGTGCGGGGTTCGAATCCTACTTAGTACCCTTCCTTTCTTTCTTTGTTCTTTTTTTGTTTTCGTTCTTGTTTTTTTTTTAAAACATATATCTTCTCTTTTCCTATCAGAACTATCAGAGCGCGGCTCTGTGATTCACGCATTTCTAGTTTGTTTATTTCTGTCATCCCTCCACCGTAATTTTCCAAGTTTTTATTAAAAAAAAAATTGCTTTACATAACATTTTTGAGCCGTAAATTTAGGCTGTTTAAAATAAGTCAAGATACTTAACATTTTCCGTAAATTATAGGCCGAAGGCCTAACTTTATTATCATCAGAAATAAACAGGCATTTAATCATCAAATACGGGGTCTCGGGGAGAAAAAACAGGAAAATGAGGGAAAATAGTGTCTTATAGACATCGTAGAACAGACAATTGATAATTACTATTATAAATCTAAAAAATGCTTAACATTTTCCATCAATTACCCCCTCCCCGAAATGTTTAACATTATTGAATATCATAGCGCGGGAAAATCCCCTTGGCTATTGACAACCTTGCCTTTTGTTGTTGAATGTTAAATGATCTACAAAAAATAACCAATCCGAAATAACCAGACTCTTCTTGTTAGATAAAATCCCCTATTGCTAAAACCGTTTGTCATTCTTGTCTGTGTTGAATATTTATTAAATAAATGCCAGAATGTTCTAGAAAAGGGGGTTTTCCCCGGTCTCTCACTCAAACGCAAATGACATACGCAAAACTGTAACTCGGACGCAAACGAAATACGCAAATGTGAAAAGATTTTGCATGATTAAAGTTGAGAGTGGTGTAGAATATATAAATCGATTCCTCGTTGTAGGAAAAAAATTGAAGTTTAAAAGAACTATTTAATCCAGACTGTCCAACCTTTTGAGTATGTAAAATCAGGATATTTTTATATCACCGACGAATCTTGCGAGTGCCGATTGGGTAAACCCCTTGGGGTCTGGGGTTTTTTCCCCTAGAAAATTTTGAAATCTTGATGCTCTTAAAGCCACTTCCAGGTTTCTGAGTGGAAAATCTTGTCCAAAATGTTCGCTAAATCGCACAAATCGATCACCATTTTTTTGCTTATTTTTATTTGCGTGTCTTCGCGTACAAGTACTCGATTTTCATTTATACTTCGTACGGTTTTTAAGTTTTCTTGACATCAACTTTAGTTAAGTTTACTCCGTTAGGTGTACTTGTATGTGTATCATATATAAGAACTAACTTGAAAATTTCACAACAGATATCAAAATCGGGATTTTTCCCATCCCCATCCTATATTGGTCGGGATTCGGGATTTTCAAGCAAAATAGGGAGAATCCCGTCGAAATCGGGGTGATTGGACAGTCTGCTAATTATTTGATAAAAGCATGAGCTCTTTCGATTTGAATAACTTATCAATTGAAGATTTGAAAAAAATCAAACAAATTAAAAAACATAAACTGAAAAAGGAGTTTTATGATTATAATGAACAAAAAGAAAACTAGTTGCAGAAATTATTAAACAAAAAAATCTTCTCAGTTAAAGAGTCTATGAGAAATCATAGAAATATTGTAAAATTCATTGATAATTCATAAGACTTATGACCAATCAATAGGCAGTATTTGAGTCACATGTTTACCTCTGTAAACCCCAATATAAATCAACTGTCTGAAAGCACGGGGAGGGTTTGAAAAGGTAGCAGGGAAAGGCAGGGGTTGATGAATTATGAATTAGTAGAATTATCTTCTCCCCTAATTAGTATGCTTAACTTTAATAAAAAGGTGTCCTGTAAATTTGTCCAAAGTTTATTATGAAGCAATCAACAAAGAATAATAAACTGCATTTAGAATTTCATCTTTCTATTGTCTACATACGAAGTAAACGTTTAAATGCCTGCAAATATTACTTTTTCTCTTAGCAAAAGTTGATAGAGCCTAGTGCAGTTGTTAAATACTGAATTAATACAAACGTTATTACTTCGGCGGAGCGCGAAGTAAAGGATTCGCGACGCTCAGGAATGTATCAAAGTTACAATTTTTCGCCAAGATTGGGCAAGCAAACTCTGTAGGTTTTCGGTTTTATTCGGCTATTTGACGAAGTGAGAGGCGAATTAGTTCGAGATATCTCGAGATCACTTCGACTTCTTTGATTTATTCTTTAACTTTTTTGAGGAAGAAAGAATTATTATCTCGGCTACCCCGCGGTTTGAACCGACTCAACTGTGTGACCCGTCAGGTCAGAAGGGACTCCAAGTTGAGGGATTAGCCGATTGCGCTACTGCGACCCAAGGTAGTTGGGCATAGGAAAAATTGTTATGAAATTATGCACTAGTTTCGGGACAAGATTGGGCGTGCAAGTTCGTGCTTGTTTCGGCTATTTCACGAAATGAGACCGGACTACTTCGTAATATCTTGAGATCATGTCAAGTCTAGTCATTAATTTACTCAAGCATATTACGTGGCCGCGCAGAGACAGGAAATTTCTCTTCGAATGTTAAAAAACATTTCACGAGTGAGCCCTCCTTTCGAACAGTTTTATGATGAATTTAAAGTTACAAGATCCTGCACAAAGACATTTTGTCTTTGTTGAGTGTTTATAAGTAGTAAAATTGCTTTCATGCGTTGCGTGACTTTCTCGAACGTTCTCTACGTTTTTGGATTATTCATGAATAATTAAGGTGGCTGAACACAGTTTTGCGGGCGGTCAGCGGTAACTTGCGTGACGGCGGTTGTTTTAAATTAGACAAACAAACATGGCGGAGAAAAAGCAATGGTACACAGAAGACGATTTCTCAAAATCTACTCATTAAAATTTTGGGATATTTGGCAGAATTTTTACTTTTATCGTACTTTCAATAATAATAACTTTAAAATGGAAGTTGAACGGACGAATTTTGTGACACATTTAATAATTACAGTACAATCATATTATTGATTATCTAAAAACCCGTCTGTTAAAATTTGGTCAAATAAGTTTCAGATGGTAATGATTAATCATAGTACGCTGTGTGCAAGTTAAGAGGAAAATCTAATGAGTGAATTTTATGTAAACTGAGCAAAAGTGAAATTTTAAGGTTGTATTCAATCGTTCATGTTACCATGGAAACTACGGAAATGTCACATTTTACCTGCTAGTCAAAATCTTTTATCAGTATATTTTTCACTTGCCAAGTTTCAGCTTGTGAGCTGCAACCTTTCTCTTGCCATTATTTGGCAAAGGACATATACTCACAAACTGCCAAAACTATGTTCAGCCACCTTAATTAGGGCATGTTCACATTTCAGCATGAGTCAGCAGATTTGTATCAGTTACTGAAATCATAAAATATGTCGAAAAGCTACTACTATTCGCCTGTTTAGTATTTCCTAGAACCTTATATCAAACGGTATACAAGTTCCAAGCGAGTTCTTTTGACGAATTAAGTTTCTTCCCACGAGCTGACTGCTGTGTTTAGTCAAGTGTGACGAAGGTCGATTTTCAAGTTCTGTGTTTACAAGTTGGCGGAAGCCGTAAGATATCTGAAGTTCAAGTGAGATTTTGTTGTTATTGGCAGAGGCTGTTTAGTTTTACTTAAGTTCTAATTAAGCTTGTGTTGGCGAATGCTGTGTTTTAAAGCTCTGTAAAGCCCATGTTCCTCTAACCTCCGCGCAGACGTCCTGTGGGGTTTGTTTTAGTTCGTCACGCATTCATTTCTCCCCACGGCCCGGACGTCTGCTAAACACGGCCGCCATTTACGTTCACCAATCACAGACCGTTTAAGGATTTTTGTAAAACGTAACCCGAGCCGCTTGTTCAGATTCGCACGATCAGTGAGGCTTTTGATCGGGTGTGCGAGAAGTTTGTAGTAAATGCAGAGTTAAACAAGTATCAGAGAGAAGCTATCCTGCAAATTTTATAGAGAAGATCGATGAGTTCATAACCGAATTTGCCGAGGGGATTTGGCAAATCCCTTACATATCAAGCTTTGCCGCTTATTTGCGACACAGTGTGTGGAACTACTGGACATATTGTTGTCGTTGTTTCGCCCCTGGTAAATCTTATGAAAGATCAAGCTACAAAGCTGGCAAATGTTGGTATTCCTGCTGTAACGCTCAGTGATATTAGCGAAGAGAATATGAAGGTTGTCGAGAGAGGGGCTTTCTCTGTTGTTTACGGAAGCCCAGAAGCTTGGTTGAAGATCGATCGGTGGAGGAAATGTTAGCGAGTGACTTGTACAGTTAGCATGTGGTCCTTGGTCCGCGACTTTTCCGAGCTGTAGCATGATTGAATATTTCGTTGAGAAATAAAATACGGTGAAAAATGAAAGGTCCAATGATTTATTGATTATAAGCGTTCTTTCTTTCTTTGAAAGAGCGAAATTAAAGTTTGTTGACAAGCAGGTTAATTTGTCATCCTAGCTTGAAGATTAAACTTCGGCGGCACTTAGCTTGTGAATAAATAAAACGCAACGAGAAGACGTGCCTTTTTGCAGAACAAGTTTTCAGGTAAACCTTTTTCTGCCGTTGGAAGCACATTGCTGTAGACTTCGAATTTTTTGTTTTACCGTCTCTTGAAAAAATATACCCAAATTTCGCGTATTGGTGTTTGGTCCGCGACCCATGACCTTGGTGGAATTACATTTCGCAAAAAAAGGAAACGGCCTTTGATTCAGAAGAATGCTTTGAAAATCTTCCCTATAAACGTTTACAAGTTCTCTTTTCTTAATACTTCGAATATATACAGAGTTAAAAGTAATTGTTTTCGACCGTGCTGAATACGTATACCGCTCCGCGCTCGTGTGGGAGACTATTGTCTGAAGTATTTCAAAGAAAAGCAGATTATTTTACACTTAACAACTTCCGAAAAAAACTATACAGCTGACTACCGCCTTATTGGATCATTTCTGTGATTTTTTCAAAACGTTTGAGTCGTCTCAGGTAGAAGATAGCAGTGCAAATAAATAATTCACTTGAAGAATACAAGGACACATCAACGTCCAGAGCACGTTTGATGAGCCTTGTGATGTCAACTGCGCTTTTTTAAACACGCGAACTTGGTCCTTTCCTAAATTACAGCTGCAAAGAAAACAAAAAAATTCGCTTCTTACAACTTTCCTTGGAGTCTCATCCTTGCGTGGACATGGAATAAATATTCCTCTAAAACAGCGAGAAAAAATTCTTGGGTGCCGTTTCAGTTGTATCACAGCTCGTTATTGGCTGAATATGACACAATAACTGACCGCTTATTGGCTTATTCAAGCAAACAAGAACGTAGATGTCGGTTGTGTTTAGCAGACGTCCGTGGGGAGAAATGAATGCGTGGCGAACAAAAGCAAACCCCACAGCACGTCTGCGGGGAGGCTAATGTTCCTCTGGTATTAAACTTCCTTGTGTTAATCCGACATCCCTAGCTGCAGGCTGATAGTCAGTGAATAATTATCCTCAAAACATTCGAACTCGTAACATTGAGTTTTAGCCAATTCTATGCTCAACGTAACTGACTGCTTACCCATGCCTTACATATCTTTAATCAGTACATGAGACTGTAATGCCGTTTTTGAAGCCTGATATGACTAAGAAAAATAGAGAATTCCTTTTTCACTGTTTGTTTTGTTAGACTTGTTATTCACCGCCAATAACCTCATATTTGACTTAGGTCTAAACGTTTAGACCCAAGTCAAATTTAGAAGGATTTGTATGGAGTCATCAGAGCATAACTGGGCTACTATCGCAAAGACAATTTGTCCCGAAATGCTAGTTTTTGGCTAGTAGGCCTCTTGGATATGGCTCTTTACAGAATATGCTGACAAATCCCATAATTTCACAAATTAACACCTTACTCTTACCATATTTCATTTTTTACTATTCCTCCGCATTTACACTTAATCAGTTCCACAACCACGACGCCGAAGTGTACGCTCCGTAGCGTCTTGTTGATATTAAAATGTTGCAGAGCCTGTGTTCGCCCCCGGGGTATTCCCCTATAAAAGTGACGGGGTGCTCGTCGGAAAATTTCGTGTTCACCCCTAAAGGTACCAGAATCTTGTTTTATGGGCGTGTCCCAAATTCATTTCCACCCCTAAGAGGTACCAATTCAACAACAACAAATTATATAGACTTTCTCAAAGTCGTTCGCTTGGTTTTTTGGTCTGGTGTGGTAGGACCCGGCACGAACGACTTTTATCCCTTGCAGCGCGCCAAATTTACAGGAGGAATTTTCCTCCTGTAATGTTATCCAATCAGAAGCAGCCTTATCAAACCGCACGTCAATCAAACAGATCACGCGCGCAAGAGCTTGAAACATGAAACCTGTCTGGGTCGTCTGGGTGAAAGTAAAATTTGCTTCGAGTGTTTTGCTTCGCTGTTTGTTTATGTAGAGGCTTTTACTAAAACTTAAATTTTCAGCTGGTTGTACGATGCGTTCAGTCAAGGACGCAATCGCTTATGGGTTGCGAAAGGCACAGTACAAAGATGCTCGTGAACATCAAAGGAAAGTAATCGAGGGTTACTGCAGTGGAAAAGACGTATTTCTTTCGGCGCCAACAGGATCAGGAAAAAGCAGTTGTGAAAATTTCAAAGGCGAGAAAATTACTTACTTCCACCGATGATCTGAGCTCTTTTCTTCAGTAACTTTTTATATGTGATGAGAAAATTTGTTTGCAATCCAGATTTAGAAAAGCGCGACCCTTAAGATACCCTGCGAGCAGTGGTTCCTCCAGGCCGAACGCTACGGGAGAGAAACCACTGCGAGCAACCGTTTGATTTTCCATCGAGCATGCGCGTGCACGTGACGCCTACGTCAAACGACGTCACTTCCTCTTGATTCAAAAGCGATTCAAAGCGAACGATTCAAAAACTTCTGGACTTGCAAAAATAATGTCGAAATTGCATTCCTTTTTCAATGACTCAACGTTTTCAGCTTCTAGTTTGTAAGATGAAAGACCAAAACGTCCACACTCTCTTATCTGGTCCGCGACTAATGACTTCAGAGGAGAAATAACAATGATAACTGGTCGGTCTTTGTTTATTTCCTTAGCCAAAAGAACAGCCATTTGATAGATCAAGGATTTACCATGCCCCGTAGGGAGTACGGCGAATGTGTTTTTACCTTTCGAAAAAAGAAAAAGTGCCTGTCGCTGTTCCTTTGTCAACTTACTTATGCCCAAAGAATTTAAGCCCTGCAGGACGGAAGACAACGCTTTTTCCATTCCTCTTTGGTTACAGCGGGCTCGTTTTAAGGACAGCAATTATAAACGTAAGCAAATGCGCGAGAGCCTAAACTTGTTTCGAAACAGGTTTTACCTGTTCAAAATTAATTTATTCGTCCACAGCGCTGGACGGCGGCTCGATCAAAGAATCAAACGGTTGCTCGCAGTGGTTTCTCTCTCGTAGCGTTCGGCCTGGAGAAACCACTGCTCGCAGGGTACCCTTAAGACGGAATGCTCGGGGAGACGATGAATTTAGAAGTCTAAATGTTATTTTGCCGTTTTTATTTTTTATAGTTCGTTGTGTTTTCTCAAAATAAGCGTATTACTCTTAACAGTTTCGAATCATTTCGATTAGCTAATGCGAGATCCGGCCGAACTACACAGTCGTAAAAATTCAAAGGCGAGAAAATTACCACCGATCTGACCGATGAGCTCTTTTCTTCAGTTGTTTTCTTCAGTATTTGCAAATGGAGGCTCCGTCTGCGTACAGGCATCTCTTGCCTTGAGAAGAGGTTTTGGCTCTGGGTCAGCATTGGTCACTTCTTCTCCCGTCGACAAAGCTAAATCTACTTCACTTGCAAATATTAAAAAAGCTCTTCTCTTAGTTTTGTCGAAGCTCTTCGCCCAATCGCACCTTGTTCGGGTACCTCAGCTCTTTCAGCTTTTGTCAAGCGCTTTACTCCGACAGAGCTTTGCAAATTGTTTCCTAGACTTCCTTTTGGTCCAGAAAAGTTAGCCCTAACTTGAAAAATATTCTTTGTCAGCGTTTCGTTGCGTTCCGAGCAGTTTCGGCAAATAGTTACCGAATCGTTGTCTCGCGGAAACACATCTCCTAGAAGAAGCTCCAGACTTTGACACGTTTTTGTCTTCTGTTTCCCTGACAATAACTTTCTTCGTAACGCTGGATTGTCTACCAGTATGCCACATTGAAGGCAAATGTTTTCCGGCACAGCAACCCGAATAAAAGTTTTAGTTGGTGTATTTTCCTCCTCCATTCCATTACCAAACCATTGATCGATTTCGCGAGGTGCGAAAAGTATTTTGACAGTTTGACAGGCAGCGCTGCATGCAGCATCCTGAGAAGTTCGCGCCAAAATGACGTCACTTGATGTGATTCGCTGCAAGGGAAACAAGTCGAGCTTTCGCTCGCTCGCGCTTCGCGCTCAATGTCGCGCTACGCGCTCAAAAGCTCGACTTGTGAGCAAGTCTACAAATTATATAACAGGCATGCAAATTTTAATAGTAATACAGTTGACTCCCGATAACTCGAACCCTCGCTAACTCGACCCTCGCGCTAACTCGAACTGAAGTCGATTTCCCCTGGATTTCCTTCTTCCTCGGTAGCTCACTGTAATTTTACCCTCGGTAGCTCGAGCCCTCGATAACTCGAACCTCCAGCTAACTTGATGTAATTTTTGTTTCCGTTCAGATCATTTCTATATTATTTTACCCTCCATAACTCGAACCATGTTATAAGCGCGTGACAAAGTCGGGAAGAAAACCGAGTAATGAAGTCCGAAACATTGAATTCATTTCAAAACAACCGAGTAAATTCTTTGTCTTTACTTTTTTGTCACTCCAGTTCAAATCCAGTGTCCATCCCTGTATACTTTGTTGCTTAATTGCATTCCCTCCCCATCCATTTGCTTATTTCCTTACTTCCGGTTATTTGCTTCAAACCCCCCGATAACTCGAACTTTTTTCAATTTCCCTTGAAGTTTCAAGTTATCGGGAGTCGACTGTAAAGATAACTTTTGAGCACTATCTTCTCAAGGACTTTTTGAAAGTAATAGAGACCTTAAGATCGAGGTTTGGCCATCCTACCGCAAACTGCAAACCGCGGTTTGTGGTTAGCGGTTTCACGTTACCGTCTGCTCATATTTAGGAATTAAGATTCGCGGGTGGTAGCTCGCGGCTGCCATGTTTGTTTTTATTCATTCGTTCACTTCTATTTTTGCTGAGAAATCGTCTTCAAAGTTACGTTCTATGAAAAATAGTTCAATAATTAATTAGTGAAAGAGTTCTAAAAAGTAGTATTTCTTCTCAAACGTGGGATTGTGATGTTTTATGGTGCAAAAAACCTTGTGGTAAATCACTTACTTCTAGAGCGTGATCTAGCCGTACAAACGTGAACCTCAAACTGCAAACCTGACAGCAAGACACTAGTCACGTGACTTCTTGACGTTTGCGGTTCGCGGGAAATGCCGAAAAACCTCGATCTTAAGGTCTCTATTGTCATAACTTTTACCGAGACAACTCTAGGTAGGTAGCACCGCCCGACGGGATATGGTTTTTGAGGATCTCGAACCTTAAATAGGGTGTTAGTTTTAACTTGTTGGCTTTGTGTTTGTGTTTGGCTTAATATAATATTTCGCTGCTAGGAAAGTTTGGTGTATTCTCTTTCTTGCGATCTTGAAAACCAACCTGCTTTCTCACCGCTGTCTGAGCAAAAGTTTATTCTAAATCTTGATTTTCAGCGCTTTTTTGTATAGCTCTGAAACTACTCGAACAAATCTTTTTAAAACCAAATCACATAAACTTCATAATGTATGTAATATTGTCTGAAACTTTCATTAAGATTTATTCTCTTTAACACCTTGAAATTTCAGCCTACGAACCGGCCAAAAATCTGCGTTTCAAAATTCATTGTTTTCACGTTATGCCTAATGTTTGCTAATTAATGCGCACGGTACATATCTCCATGACTAGTGAATTTTGTGACGCAGATTTTTGGCCGGTTCGTAGGCTAGGTTCGTCTTGAAATTTCAAGGTGTTAAAGTGAATCAATCTTAATGAAAGTTTCAGACAATATTATATACATTATGAGGATTATGGGATTTGATTTTAAAAAACTTCGTTCGAGTGGTTTCAGAGATAAACAAAAAGGTGCTGAAAGTCAAAATTTGGAATATTTGATCATATTCACATGTATTTTGCGCAATATAAATGTTAAATTATTAGTATTATTATTATTATTATTATTATAAAGTTAGACAGGTGGTGAGAAAGCAGGTTGGTTTTCAAGATCGCAAGAAAGAGAATACACCAAACTTTCCTTGACGAATGCCCGGTTATTCATGGATTTCCCCTTGTTAAATGTTGCTTTTGTTCTTTAAATATGTTTGAATTGAAATGTATAAAATGATTGATATCTCTTTATTTCTTGTGACATGTCACAGGAAGTTTCATATATTTCATAAAATTGATGCTCGTTGGTCACGAGACCAATCAAGGCAGACAAATTTATAAAGGAAGACATGCATATTTGACCAAAGAATATAACGTAAGTTTATAACAAAGTGCGATGGAATTATTACAAATTTCGACAGCTTAGTTTATTACAAAGTGCGATGGACAGTTATTACAAATTGCGACAGCTTTTTTTATTACAAAGTGCGACACGGTTTATTACAAATTGCGACAGGTATTACAAAGTGCGATGATTATTACAAATTGCGACAGTACATGGACCATTAGAAAAGAGAAAGAGCAAAAGTACAAAAAAAAAAAATCCCCTGGAACCAAGCCCAGGAACACAAGAATCCCGCCAGCCACGCAGGCTAGGTCCAACATAACCCATATTGTTATCGTGAGAGTAATTAATACTCTCTTGAATATTAGTATTCGGGATCTAAAGTATTTTTTATACAGGTATTGATAAACCAAAGCAGACCTTATTAAACTTGGTTCTAAAACCGAATCTGCCAAATGACTGTAATAGCGCTTTGCACTATTACTAAAACTAGGTTTCGTCACCTTAGACCCCTCGCGTCACTCTGACAAACTTGCATTCACTCAAAGGCTTTGAATGAGCAACATGCGTTTGCAATGTTTTTTGAGCTTTATTTTAATATATATAAGGCATTACAGCTATAGTGAGCAAAACCTGGTCCAAGTAACTCAAATAAATGGTTAAAATCAGGAAACAAAGCGGTGTATGAAATTTTTAGACTGCAGACCGCAGACCGCAGACCACAGATTGCAGATTGTTTATTAAATGACACCAAAAATCTTCTTAATAAAAGTGACGTCATAAAAAAATATAACATCGTTTCCAGGCTTCTAAGAAACTGAGAAAGTAGCCTGCGTGGCAGGCGCTCGAAAGGGAAGGGGAAGGGAATTAGGGCGCGAGATCGCGCGCCCCCAAATTCCCCACTCCCCTTCCCCTTTCAACGCCGGCCACGCAGACTACTGAGAAAGTAGCCTGGGAACAAGGTTGACATTTTTTGTGCAAAACCTAATAGCCCATTTCCGAGTTCCAAAAAACCTCACTTTCAAAACGAGGCTAAGTGTGAAACCTTTGTTGTGAAAATGAGTTTTATTTGCATAATAATTGAAAATCATTTTCATATCAATGGCTTCGCACTTAGCCTCGTTTTGAAAGTGAGATTTTTTGGAACTCGGAAATGGCCTATTGCGCTGACTTCACATTTCAGTATAATGATAAGTAGCCATGCCAACATTACTAAAACCTGTCTAAATAGTGGTCTTCTATAAAAAAAGGTTTTTAGATGCGAGTACTTTATGATCACTACAGTTACGTCAAAAACAACTAGGATAGATCAAGGACATTTAACACCTTTTAAATGACGTAAATATTTCATCTTGTCAGTATTTGGGGAGATGCCAAATAATCTAAAACGAACAGATCCTACCTGGACTCGACGAATTACCGGAAGTGCATTTTGAATTTCTTTTTATCTTAATTGCAAATCGTGGTACGCAGGTGGGGCCCCCATAGAATAAATATTTCGGCGCTGTTTCACTGGCAGACTTAACCAGAGATCAATCTCGTTCCCAGGTTTTCTGGGAGAGAACCCTGGGAACGAGGTTGACCAGAGATTAGTTTCGTCTGGTGAAGGCTAAATTGGTAGACTGTTGCTATGGATTTATGAGCGTGTTTATGACATCAACAGACATTATTATTCAATTTTTTAAGTAAGGACCAGCTTACAAAAAAGAAGGACCGGATCCTAATAAAGGATCTAATCAGCAATAAGCGAAAATATAGGACAGAAAAAGCAAGGCTGATTTTACAGTCGGGAATATATAATCTTTTAACAAATATTTCGGAAGGCACGGCCTTCCTTCTTCAGGGTCTTACATATAATGAGACGTTACAATTTGAAAATAAGAAATAGCGTGCAATATGATACTATGATAGCAAGTGAACGTTGAAAACAAAAACCGTTGAAGTAGTTATTGAAAGAAATTTGAAATATAACAATAGAAAAATAAATAATAACAAAGATAAGAAATAAAGACTGTATTACATTTCATCTTTCTTATTTATACCTAAGGGTTCAAGAGTTTTTTGCCTCTCTCGATGAGGTATGCCTCTCTAGCTTTTCGTACACTGTCTCTATTAGATTTGGTAAGCTCTAGTGGGATGAGTATGATTATGCTCTTTCAATAAGAGAACAACAGCCAACAGCTCCTTTGGGGATGAGGTCGATGAAATTTTCGTGAAAATATAAACTTCGCTTCTAGGCCTTACTTTTTCTCATCTTGTTAGAAGCTGGGAACAAGGTAATGTTGATGATGACGCCTACGCTATTTTTGGTTTCATTCAATTTACAGTCTTGCTGCCTGCAGTCTGCAAATATCATACACCGGGAAACAAAGCGACCTGATCAAAGAAGGCTACTGAAATCGGGTCCCTAGCTCTGCCTCAGTCAGATAGCACTCTATGTACTGAAACAGGATGTAACATTTCTGGCTGTGTAATACTATTAACTCCAAAACCGAAATTGCTAATGGGAAAATCGAGTTTGGATGTACTTCTCGCAAGTCTGTGGCAGAATTTTTCTAAGCTGAAAAGCACACCAACATTAGCACAAACCGGAATTGTATAACCAAATGCACTGTTTTATGAACAGTTTTGAAGCCCTGCTCCCCATACATTTCAAATACAAAAAGCCTCAATTGTTTACAAGACTTTAAAGGGACACAGTCAGCTGATGCACATGCCCATTCTTGTTCCAGGATATTTATCCTCTAAATTTGTTTTAAAAACGATATGAAAGTCGCTACTCCCTGAGGGACTCTGTTAACAAACTAATTGTCCCGTTCCCTCGAGCTAACTTCATGAAGAACAGCTTCAGTTATAGCGGAGCAGTTCTCTGGGACAGCCTGCCATGTGATATGAGGCAGGCTAAATCTTTAAGTCAATTTAGACGATTGGCTCATCTGATTTTCTGACTGTGTACACGGCATTCATGAAAAATAGGTCTTAGTTAGGTTAGTTGTATATTGTTTAGGATAGCTAGGTTTATTTAAATTTTTTTTATACTCCTGATGAATTTTACCGTGTTTAAATAAAGAATTATTCTATTTCATTCTTAGTAAAGTGCTGTAACGTAATTTTACCCAAAGTAATGATATCGCACTGATGAGAAATAAGATCACTCATCTGTGTACAGCTTTTTCCACTTTTAACGTTGTCTTGGCACACGTTAATTTTTTTCAGAATATATGTTATCGAAACCAAGCAGGATTTTGTTTCTTTTGACCACGAAAATCTTCAAAGACAACGAAAATTTGTTGGCGAACGTGACTTTCCCATACAAAACTCTTTTTCTGGTCAGGTTCAATGTCTGAGTCATGGGAGAAAGTAAAAACTGGGGTGAAGCAAGAGTTGGGTAAGTTCACTCACATAAGTTACTATTTCTTTCAGCATCTTTTATTTAATGATTATATTTTTTATTGTAGATTTTTGAATATTTATAAGCACGAGGAGTCTGATCGATTATCATTTCATCCATTACTTTCATTTTATCAATAACTCTCATTTTTATCAAAATAAATATTTTAAGTAAGCTTTTGCCCGGCAGGGCCGTAGCCAGAATTCAGAACAAGACGAGCGCCGAAGGGGCGAGCCGCTAGGGGGGTCTGGGAGCATGCCCCCCAAGAAAATTTTGAAATCTACAGGCTCAGGAATGCTCTTGTAAGCATTTTCCGTGGCATTTTTCTTCAGAAAAGTCAATCATGGGCAAGTGTACGTAGAAGTTCTTTCTTTTATTGCTTAGTGATACTGGTGCCAAGTTAATGACCATCTGCATTTTAAAGCATTTGAAAAACCGCTATTCTCAGTTCACTTGAAACGAATCAACCTCTAGTCATTAAAATGCTTTTCCCCTCAATTCATCTTCCAATTTTTTCTAGGGATTATTTTCGCAATTAACTGAACGTTTCTTCAAAAAAAAGAGGAAAAAAAGGCTAAAATCAAGAAGAGGCAACTGCCTCGTCTTACCTCATGCTAGCTACGGCCCTGCCCGGTGACATTAAAAAAATGTGACATCAAAAAACAATTAAAAATATATATGCCATTGATAGCTATTGCCCAATCACATTAAAAATAAAATACTAAAAATGGTTTCGTAATAACAAAAGGTGAAAAAATCTTAAAGAAAGCCGGGAAGAAAAAGCTCCTTGCTAAACTCGGCACAGCGGATACACCAGCTCCGTTTTGGTTCAAGTGTGAAAAAGCCAGATGTAATCTTTGTAAGAATTTCTTTGTAAACTCCAACATGTTTTCTAGCGCCCAAACTGGCAAAACCTACTTCGTACAACAACGGCTGTCCTGTAATTCCACTAATGTCGTTTATTTAGTACAATGCATAAAATGTGATCTCCAGTATGTTGGCTCTACCACTAGTGAATTCAATGTTAGATTCAGGAACCACAAATTAAAAAAAACACCACACACTTTCTCTGGCTTTACTTTTCAATGCATAGACCAAATCCGTACTAGCTCACATCATGACACAGACAAACTACTGATCACCAAAGAAGCATACTGGAGCGCGCAATTATTTTCTCTTACGCCTTTTGGATTAAATAAACGACAAGAATTTGACTCAAAAAATCGCATTCACTATGCATAAAACCCTATGGATTTTTCCTGTTAGGTGGGTTTCTTGTAAACATCTTATTAAACAGCTTTAAACAATGTTTGATCCTTTTACTGTATTCATAGTTACAGCCGGCTGCTGCCGGAGCGCTTAGGGGCCCTTTTCAGGGATCTTGTTATGTTTGTGCTGCTCTTGCTACTCATAGGCCTTTGGTGGGGATTTTATTACGTCCAGTTTGAAGGCTCTGCTTCAAGATTGTGTTTTAGTGTTTACCTATATGAATAGTCGGGGGCCATGAATTGGGAATCTATTGCGCTTTGGCAGCTTTACTATGTCATTGTTTACTCTTAGCTCATTAGTATCTTTAATTTGATTTCAACTTCTATATGTTATGTAACCGTCATTCAATAGTATCTTTTAGTTTTATTTCTATGCTGTGAATTTTGTATTTTAGTTTGCTACGTACCCTTTGTTCACTATCATCCTTTGTTTTCTGTTCAACTTATTTATGTAACCTTTGTATATTTAGGATTTTTTTATTTCGTTTATTATCCAAACGCTGTCCACTTTTGGTCTTCTTTAACTTTTTTATCATTCGTACACCAAAATCGGACTGTGAATCTTTCTTGATCCGTTTGGATAGACACTCATCTCGTTGGCCCAGGCACTGCTACAGCTACAGATGATCTAATATAACTGTCCAATTTTGCCCAAATTGTAGGGCCAAGGCAGCGCAAGCTATGTTTGCCTTATGTTACTGAATTAAATAGAGGCATAATAAAATTTAAATTAGAGTTTCTAAGGTGATAACTACTAGGAATGAACGTTTATTCGTTTGTCTCACGATAGAATCGCTTTGAGATATTGATCGCGACGTTTCGACTGCAATACTGCTAGTCTTCATCAGGCGATAAGGTCGATTGTTTATGTGTAGCTATTTATGCACGTTGGTTCGCTGTGATTGGTGTATTTCGATCCACGATGAACAATATTCACATCTTTAATGACAGTGATAACTACTATTATTCAGTTTCAAAAGATCTGCTATGTAGGAAGGTGATAAGTGATTTTTCACTTTATACATAACTCTGGCCATTTCCTGCTGTAGTCGACGATTCCACAAAGTATGCAAATGAGCACACTGTTTTTGCAACAGACATGCAGCGCGTAGCGGGCAACCCTTGTTGTTTCGCCGTACCACTCACTGGTTGTTTCTGGATCGATTCTTACCCTGCACTTTCTTTCGCAAAAAATATGATCGCATAAAACCTAGCGCCTCACCTGAAAAAGTTCTTGAAAATCCATAAGCTCTCAATCAATAAGGGGAAATGAAGTGAATCGAATGCTTCAGACATGTCAGTAGAGAGAACTCGTACCAATTTGTGAATTTTGTTTCCTACCAATCTGTTGTGAATTTACCAATAACTCTGGTAAAACTACTTAGCTTCACTGTTTTTTTATCGACATAAAGCTTATTGGATTTGCTAAATTAACAATTTCATTATTAGTGATATCAAGATCACCAGAGAATGTCGCACAGTTTTTAGTTACAAAGTTACCATCAACATGCCCTTTATTAGCTGCTTGATCATTGTCTTACACAATGTAATTTTTTCCGTGGTGTACATGTAATTTTGTTCCATTGGAAACAGACTCTCACACGTATCTCTCTTGTTTTTTCATAGCTAACAAGATTATTTCGATTGACATTTAAAGTTTGAAAATATTGCTTTTTGCTTCCAATGAAATTGTTATTACCTTTAAGGTCAACATCTTTATTATTATCTTCAGGGGCGTAGCCAGGATTTTTCCAGAGGTACGCCCAACTTTTTCTACATTGTCTCTCCCCCTCTCCCCCCCTCCCCCCCCCCCCTCCCAACCCAAATCTCCAAGTCTCTTAAGGTGCCTTTACGCCGGATACGCTGGGGCTGTAAGCCTAAGCATTTTAAATTGCTGTTTATGAAATGACGCAATCTCTTAAGGTGGCTCGACTGGATTTTTTGGGGGGGATACCTGCCAAGTTTGAGCATTAACTACGTCGCCATGAGTAAAGATATGGGAAAACGATTACCACAACTGTATTATATAAAGATGAAAATTTCTTATGATCTGGGTTTTATTGCAATCGGAGTCGCCATGGCAACGTAACGACGCCAATAGGTTTTTTGTTTATCTTTGTGTTTCTCTGTACCAGGAGTTTTTTTTAAGAAATCGCGTAAGGTTGTTTGTACCTGCCATAATTGCCTCAATTATGTCAAAGTTTGAACAAATTCTATGAGAGCGTTTTCAAGATATTTTGAAACGAGGTTTTAAGAGCGGCTCCCCATAAATATCAACTAGACGAGGAAATAGTCAAAATATGACCTGGCCTTAAACTCAGCCAGAATAAAGCCCTATCGGCCCTAGTTACAAAATCGTTGGTTTGAGTACGATCGAGTGAATAATATTTTTTTAACGAATATTTTTCTTCCCGAGGCCTACAATGGGCAAAAATCGTGCGAAATCAGAGTCGTATTCACTAACTCGTACATTTTAAAATAAAGTTGGCTACTAAAATATAATGACACTTCATATTTTTAATATCGTTCCTCTATAATTTTAATTGATTAGTTCGCGATTTGGTCAACAAGAGATTTTTCAAGAAATTTTTAAAGTTGTTGACTCAAAATCGCTTAATCAACCGTCAAAATTTAGCACTTTTTCACGAGCTAAAAAAGCGAATTGGTACGTGATTTTGAACACTAAGGGTTGTTTAGTTTGAAAGAGCATTCTTTTTTCTTTAAATTAGTGAAATAAAATTTTTGGGTGAATGAAATCACGAGCGCTGACAAAGCAAAGCAAATGTAAATGTTACACTAAAAACGGGCGAAAAAAGTGACCTCTGACCGAAGTACAACCAAGTGCGAATTACGGTAGGCGCCAAACCTTTAGTTATTCGGTAACTTCTCGAAACAATATAGGTCCGAAATGTGTATAAGTTTTTTCAAATAAAGCTGAGTTAAAGTATTAAAAGTCAAAAGGTCCGCAAAGCGGTAAAAAATACAACAAAAGTCACGAGTAATCTGTTCCTTTTTCTGAATTTTATGCAGCGATTTAACGAATTAACAAATTTTAATCCAACGATACCCACCTGAGACTGTGTTAGTTTAAGAGTCCATAGAACTTCCCAGAGGATTCCTTGGAAAGACCTCCAGAAGGAAATGAATGAAGAATTTGAACAAACAACTGTCGAACTGCCACAGGCAAACCAGCTTTCAGTGCAGTCATGCAAAGCATGTCACGTCACGTAATTCTGCCCAGCGCATTTGTGAAGGAGAGAAGAAATTCTTCCATGCTGTGCGCTAAAACATTTATGAAATAAAACTAGCTTTGGACTGTATCTTTTGTAACTAGTTAAAGAAAAGAATAACTTTTCCCCCTGTTTTTGCTCGAGGGGCGCTGTGCACTTCTCTTATTTTATCTGATGTTTATAATGTTCAAGTTCAGAACGTGTATCTATAGCTAGCAATTGGTGTACCAAAGCAGTGGCGGATCCAGGGGAAGCGTCCGGGGGGTCCGGACCCCCCCCCCCCCCCATCAGACCTGATACTTGTTTGAGACTAAAACCCTTACAACGATAGGATTGTATATCACTGTTTATCTGGCTGAATTTTTTAATGAAACACGTATTGTATTTTGCCACTAAACTAAATTCCAGGGATATTCGAAAATGTGATTGTCTTTGGGTACCCTCCTATGATCTGTTCGCCTCTGCTCGCAAAGCAGTATTTCCCGCGTCAAAGGCGACTGGCTTTCACAGATTGAGAAACACGTAGTCGTCTCTGCCTTTCTCAGTGACTCGTGGGAGGGGTTTGTGGAGGAAAAGTAATTTGCCACAAAACAAAGTTCAACAGTCCTCTCTGAACCAAAATTTGGACCTCCCCCCCCCCCCCCCCCCCGCCCCCCCAATGAAAAATTCCTGGATCTCTGAGTTCGGAGCCAATCAAGGCTTATGCTGGCGCGTGCAAGTAAATCAATTTTTTTAGAGTTATATTAGAGGGTCACTTGTAGGACGAAAAACAGTATAATTTTATTTATGTAATATGAAAATTGTGCCTGATCATGTGTATCCTAGAGGAACAAGAGACACATTTGTTGCGAGTTCTAATCATTCGGCTTCCTGTGGTTCGGTGGTTCCTTGACCTCTTCCTTGAGTTGAAACATCCCGACTAAAAGCCAACGACAGGGAATGAGCTTCGGAAGCCAATGAACTAGTGGCCGCATCCGGATCTCAAAAAAAGATTTGGATAAGTTGAAAGGACAAAATCGAAGGAACTGATCGGCGAAAAGAGAAAAGAAAGCCAGTACAAACAAAATTAAGAATATACATGATATCATTTTTTCCGATATTAGTCGGTTTGCAACACAAACCTTTGTCGGGGTCCGATACTGTGGGGTCGTTACCAAAACTGAATTTAAAACTAAAGTACATAATTATAAATATAATTGGTGATTACAAAGGTAGTCTAACAAACATGAACTGACGCAAGGAAGGAACCAAAAATAACGACCTGTAACCTGGCCCTGGTTGATCAAACGACCAATCATTTTCCAACGGAAACTGTGTGGAACGAAATTTTTGCGGGAGTTTATTCTTGCGGATTGGCGATTTTTTGTGTTTTGCGGGAAATATAGTATTTTGTTTTTATTCCGGGGAGTACGTGCAATAGAAATACATATTTTCAAACAATACTAAGTGTGCGTCAGTATTTGTTTCTGTAAAAAGAGACCAGTTGTAATTGAACAGACACGATTTCTTGGTACTGTATTCTTGTGTAGTGAATTTAATTTAGAGAATGCAGTATTTCCTCTGGAGACAATTTTTGCGGTTATAATTTTTATTTGCGGGAACTTATTTTTGCAAAGTATTGACAGTCATGAAATCCTATCAATGAAATTCAGCCGTGAGTGAAATAGTGAAAATGACAAGAAGACAGAAGGGAAAAAATAATAACAGATCAGTCCACTGGGTCAGTTGTTTAGCCTGAAATTTTATGTAAGCGAACGGGAATGACATATTTATTGTAGACTGCGAGCAGTCCCTCTTCAGTCAGTCGAGCCTAAGCTCGGCAGGACTGGAGAGAGCGAAATGGCCGAGAGGGAAACTGGAGAGAGGCGGGAAGAAGAGGGACTGCATTCTCTTTTGTAACCGACGCGTTCAAATTTCTCCGCAGCCCCAGCATCGGAGAATTGGATTGGTTGATGAACAATAGGATGCTATCAGCGCGTTGTCATTGCAATTTATGACATTCTAACATATTGACACATCAAATGTAACACGATGCACCTAAATAGCCAGCATGTTTTGATCAGAACAAGTTGACAAGATGGATTCGGCGGCCAAAGAAAGTAAGCTGGAGTTTACTGAGTCACAATTCAATTCTCCATAGTAAGTTGATGTAGCTTCAGTTAAGCTGCGCTTCATTCTTACAATTTTGGATCTGTAAATCACTATCCGTGATAATTTAACATTCTGCAAAGAAAACTAACAAGCTGGGCCCAGCGTGATACAGCATTGCAGAAAAACAATACAGTCACGGACTAAAGAAAATCGCTTAGTTATTCAGACCCAGAAGCGCTTTGGAGAAAATTGGAACCCTTATTCAACCGTAATAAAAAAGCTTCACGCTTTAAAAGAGGTCAAAGAAATGCGCTTGCATCAGAGGGAAAATCCTGCCGACCAGAAACAATAACTACAGTAAATATGTGTGTCATGACCTCTCAGTGTGAAACATGCGGCTAAAATCACATTTGCTGAGTGAAAATGTAGAACCTTCCAGAGCATAATCTACCCAGCAGAGAAAAAAAAACCTTATTGGAATAAGCAGCATTTTGGCATGAGGTAAAAGCCGTGTAGGCCTACCGCCCCCTTTTATTGGGAAGATAAATTCGGGGCACAGGTAAGGAACAGTTTTAGCTTTGAAGAGAGGATCTCGCTGAGCGGTACGCCAGGCTTGGACGTTGTAAATAAATTCTCTAAAGAGATGTAAGTTCCATTCTTTTGAAAATTTACCTTACATATTCGGCAAAAGTCAGAGGCCTCAACTTCCAGATTGGACTTTCTTCCTCTCCCTTTGCGGACTACCTTTATTTGGGTGTATTTTCCTTAATGAAGAAAGACACACGTTCGATTTATTAAAGTGCCGTGAAACCGTGGGGATATAGTGCGCGACAAATTGAGTCGCAGTTATTAGTTATCAAGTGACAGATCAGTTCATTTTTAACCGGTTGTCGCCTTTGGTGGGCGGAGTTACCCGAACACGTTTGGTTCAAAAGAGAATGCAGTCCCTTCCTCCTTTCCCGCCTCCTCCCCAGCTTCCCCTCGGCTTCTTGGTTTTTGCCGTTTCGCTCGCTTGGCTTGACTTCCTCGCTCGCGTGACCATCCTGAGGTACTGCTAGCAGTCTATATGGAAAGGTCCATCCGTAATAACATTTGAACCCAAGTGTAATAAAGGTTTGATCTGTCACGACTGAAGTAATCTGAGACATGTCCACAACAGCCTATAAACATGGTTATCTTAACTTAAAAAGCTGACATCACGGTTCATGTGACCAAACAGAACTAGAAAAAAAGAAACGAGAAAAAATACTATAGAATCTAGCAATTGCTCTCAGTTAAAGTTCTGGCAAATTTTTGCTATGAAACGTGCTTTAAAAAAAAAATTCATCGCTCCAGAACAATAAATATAGACTGCTATCTTCCCAATAAAAGGGGGCGGTAGGCCTACACGACTTTTACTTCATGCCAAAATGCTGCTTATTCCAATAAGGTTTTTTTTTCTCTGCTGGGTAGATTATGCTCTGGAAGGTTCTACATTTTCACTCAGCAAATGTGATTTTAGCCGCATGTTTCACACTGAGAGGTCATGACACACATATTTACTGTAGTTATTGTTTCTGGTCGGCAGGATTTTCCCTCTGATGCAAGCGCATTTCTTTGACCTCTTTTAAAGCGTGAAGCTTTTTTATTACGGTTGAATAAGGGTTCCAATTTTCTCCAAAGCGCTTCTGGGTCTGAATAACTAAGCGATTTTCTTTAGTCCGTGACTGTATTGTTTTTCTGCAATGCTGTATCACGCTGGGCCCAGCTTGTTAGTTTTCTTTGCAGAATGTTAAATTATCACGGATAGTGATTTACAGATCCAAAATTGTAAGAATGAAGCGCAGCTTAACTGAAGCTACATCAACTTACTATGGAGAATTGAATTGTGACTCAGTAAACTCCAACTTACTTTCTTTGGCCGCCGAATCCATCTTGTCAACTTGTTCTGATCAAAACATGCTGGCTATTTAGGTGCATCGTGTTACATTTGATGTGTCAATATGTTAGAATGTCATAAATTGCAATGACAACGCGCTGATAGCATCCTATTGTTCATCAACCAATCCAATTCTCCGATGCTGGGGCTGCGGAGAAATTTGAACGCGTCGGTTACAAAAGAGAATGCAGTCCCTCTTCTTCCCGCCTCTCTCCAGTTTCCCTCTCGGCCATTTCGCTCTCTCCAGTCCTGCCGAGCTTAGGCTCGACTGACTGAAGAGGGACTGCTCGCAGTCTACTTTCCATATTTCCTCCTTTACCTGAGACCAAGATATGTGTCATTTATACCAGTCTGTAAACAAAGCGAAGGGCAATTCAGAAAATTGAGGCTAACGTTGTTGAGATCGAAGGTGAAAAAAAAATTCACACTTTTCGTTTGTGGGGAGGGAGGAATTACGAATCCCCTAAAAACGCCTGCTCATCAAGTCCAAGATTATATCGGCGGAAGAGGCACCTTTCCCCTCAAGCGAGGGCAAAAATGAAACAGTCCAAAGCTAGTTTTATTTCATAAATGTTTTAGCACACAACGTGGAAGAATTTCTTCCCTCCTTCCGAAATGCGCGGGAAAGAATTACGTGACGTGACATGCTTTGCATGACTGCACTGAAAGCTGGTTTGCCTGTGGCAGTTCGACAGTTGTTTTCGTTCATTGCCGTGGCGGCAAGTGAAATTGCAGTACAGTCTAGCCTGCGTAGCAAGCGTTTCCTTTAGGTTTCGGAGTAAAGAAAGACCGAGGAACCGGATTTTCGGTTTTGACCGCGCGAGAAATAAAACGAAAGCATGCCATTTGTCGCGCGGCCTTTGACTCCCGTTTCTCGTTCTTTGCTCCTAAACCGCACAGAAACGCTTGCTACGCAGGCTACTCTTGTCCGATCCATATTTCATCCGGTGCTAAACACATTATTTCTGGCCCTCTATCCAACATTATCAACATCTCTGTGCAAGAAGGTGTCTTTCCATCCAAATTAAAGCAAGCGAAGGTTATTCTTATCTACAAAAGTGACGATGAAACTGAACCCGAAAATTATCGGTCAATTTCATTATCGCTATTCTCCTATTCTTAATAGGATATTTGAAAAATTGATGTACCAACGGCTCAAAATCTTTCTTCACAAAAACGATATCCTATAATCAATTGTAAAACTTTCAAGAAGAGGGTTTCCTCTTTTCTGAAAGAGAAACAGTAATTATAGTTTTAGAACTGCTTTAGTGGAATATTTTACTCTATTGTTATTTATTATATTTTACTGTTCCATGTAATATATCTTTTTTTATTACATCGAGAACGTCTCTAGTATGGCTCGTAAGCTATTGATGTTGGATGTTTCCCCTTTGAAGGATGTAATTTTGCTGTAACTATTTGTACACTGAATGTTCATAAAGTTACTAAAGGTTCAAAACTTACACATTTTCACGTTAACTTGTCTTTCAGGAGACATGTGTATGGCGGGAAAAGAGCAGGTTATGCAAGTCTGCGCAGTCTACTCTATTGGGACTACTGTTGCGAACTTTCTTATTAACACCAATCGGGTTTTAAAAGGCATACAGTTAGCCGAAGAATGCCTCATTTTCCTGAACAACACAGTGCTGAGGAAAAATACCAAAATCTTCTATATACTCTATCGTTACATAAGTGATATAATCTCCAACGCTTATTGTAATATTTATGATTACACAAGAGCAATTGAATGGGGCGAAAAATGTCTTGAGGGCACGGTCCAAGTATTTGGAGAATTTAGTGACGAGGTGGGCTCAGTAGCCATGAAGCTGGCAGGTTTGCATGAACAGCAACTTGAATACGAGAAAGCAAAGGAACTGTTTGAGAAAGCACTGCACATCAAGCAAGAGACTGGCGACAGAGACGATGAAGCAACGTGTTATGGACACCTCGGGGCACTCTTTCATTATCTCGGTCAATACCATAACTTTAAGAAATGTGTCGAAAAGGCACTTGAGATAAGAAAAGAAATTGGTGACAAAATGGAAATAGCTAAATGCTATGGGGACCTAGGGATGGCATTTGAAGCACTCGGACAGTATGACAAGGCCATGGAATATATTGACAAGTCACTTTTGATAAGAAGAGAAATAGGAGACAGAAAAGGAGAGGCAACGTGTTACATATACAAAGGAAAAGTGTCTTACTCAGTCGGTGAGGATGCTGTCGGTAAAAATTTCGCGCAGAAAGCACTTGCAATTCAAAAGGAAATCGGCGACAGAAGAGGCGAGTCTGCGTCTTATTCCTCTTTTGCCATGTTCTTCTGCCACCAGGGTCAATATTCCAAGGCTCTACAATACTTAAAGGAGTCTCTTTTGATAGCGAAAGAAACGGGACGCAAGGAAGCGGAAACCTATTGTTATCTAAACCTAGGAAATGCTTATGCTCATCTTGGAGAATATGCCGAGGCTAAGGAAAATACCGAAAAGGCACTTAAAATAAGTAAAGAAACCGGAGATGTCGAAAAACAGTTTGCGTGCCATTACAACCTCGCATGCCTTATGATATTTGAAGGAAACACAGAGGAGAGTATTTCGAATCTCTTTTCTAGCATCCAAAACTGCGAGGACTTGCGCAGTTTTTTAGGGGACCATGACCCGCATAAGGTGTCTCTTTTAGACAAACACTTTCCTCCATACCAAACTCTCAGTATGGTGTTTTGTGCGAGAGGAGATTATGCTAAAGCATTGTACGTTTTAGAGCTTGGACGAGCCAGGGCTTTAACAGAGTTAATGTCAACTCAGTATTTTGCTGGAAAGCAAATTACAATAGATCCACAATCATGGATGGGCATTGAGAGGATCATCAAGAAAGGAAGTAACTTTACTTGTCTATACATTTCATATTTCAAGCTGGATATTTATTTGTGGATTTTGAATAAGAAACAGTCAGTGCATTTCCAACATATAAACGAAAATGAAACTGTTTCGACTATCGGACCGGTGGAAAATTTGAACGCCTTTCTAAGAAACCCACCCTTTAGAGGGTGCCAGAAGCTACCTCAAGGGCACTGCGAGGATCGATCAATGTTCCCTTTGGTCGCTTGCTCCTCGTCATTTGAAGCTCAGGAAGATATAGTTGCAGCTCTCCGCCTTGTTGAATTGGATGAAGACGATCAAGAACAAGAACCGAGACCAACTCTTGAGCTACTTTACAAGATTTTCATCGCTCCAGTGGCTGACCTGCTCGACGAGCCCGAAATTCTCATTGTTCCTGATCGTTCCTTGTACAAAATTCCATTTGCAGCATTAAAGGATGAAAATGGGAGTTATCTTTCAGAGACTTTCAGGATCCGCATTGTTCCGTCTTTGACGACCCTTAAGCTCGTTCAGGAGAGACCAGCAACCCAGTGTAATGACAGGAGTGTGTTGATAGTCGGTGATCCTGATGTTAGCTATGTGAGTGAGTTCCCTCAACTGTATTTTGCAAGAAAGGAAGCGAAAATGATCGCCAAATGGTTGGGTGTTCAGCCCTTGTTAGGGTGTCAAGCAACGAAGCAGGCTGTACTTGAAGCGATGCATTCAGCAAGTTTGATACATTTTGCTGCACATGGTGATGCCGAAAGAGGAGAAATTGTTCTTGCTCCAGTGCGACCTGTCAACAGGACTTTGCATCAAGACGATTTCGTGTTAACAACAGCTGACGTTTCCGAAGTTAAACTTGCAGCCAAACTAGTTGTCTTAAGCTGTTGTCACAGCGCACGTGGAGACATAAGAGCTGAGGGAGTTGTTGGAATTGCTCGAGCGTTCCTAGGATCCGGTGCACGCTCAGTGTTGGTGGCGTTGTGGGCGATAGAAGACGAAGCAACAGAGCAGTTTATGGGACGTTTCTACGAGCACCTTGTGTGCAGTGAAAGTGCAAGTGAATCTCTTCATCAGGCCATGAACTGGATGCGAGACAATGGCTTCCCTGAAGTGAGGCAGTGGGCGCCTTTTATGCTGATTGGAGACAACGTGACGTTTAATTTCAGAAAGTAAAGGTTAGTCTTTTGACACAGAAATATGAAAAACATATTCCTGTGCATAGTTTGTCAGTTGAGATTCTTTGTTTCACCATTTTCAACAACAGCCTGGTTCCCAGGGTTTTCCTCAAGAAAATTGGAATAGGCGGTCCCTCTTAATTTCCAGATAGAAAAATTGCGAACGAGCTTGCTTCAACAAGCAATCTCTACTTGTTTGAATGCAGTATTCTTTCACGTCAAGTCACACCAACAATCGTTACTCGTCAGTATTTCCTAGTTTCTAAATCCAGTCAATGCGTCCACTCAATGGCCAAAAACACGACGAGATTTTCAGATATAAAAATTTCTGAGATTTTTTGTTTACGTTTGCATTAAGGAAGTGTGATGGCCAAACGGGGTGGTCTTGAGGCGTGGTTTCACAATAAAATTACAGGCTTAGATTAAATGTAAGGCGTCTCTCTTTCCTAATGAACTCTTTACAGGTAGCCATTTTGACTCCTGAAGGAGGATCAAGCGGTTATCCCTATATTAAGATCTCTCTTAACAGATAACCCACCCAGCCCATCCCTACTCTTTTCGAACAGTGGTGTAGGTTCTTTTACGCCCCACAAGAGCCAGATAAGTGAAAGTGCTGTGGGACAGGACATACGGTTTTTCGTCCTTATCCGAGAAGACTAGAAACATGCAGAGAGTCTAACCGTTTGTAGATGTCATTACATGACAGCATTTTCTTCTCTGAGTTTTTTTAAGACCTTAAGTGTTGTGTTGGTCTGGCCTGGGTTCATCCCGCTACCTCCCGCTCAGCAGACCGGCTTTCTCGGCTCCCAACTGAACTAACCAGGTGGTGATTCTGTAAAGTCATGAGAGTAAAAGACACACCCAAGAAATGCAAATGAATTAATTACAGTGGAACCCCGCTCTACGGACACTCAATTAATACGGACACCTGTATATAACGGACAGTTTCGTTTGTCCCGACGAAAAAAAAAAGCTCATATATTTTTTTCTAAAATTAACCCGCTTAATAAATAAATAAAATAGATAAAAGGTCTTTATTGTTTTTTAAGCAAAAATACATGCTAAAACCAAGAAGAGCACTTACATTAAAAAAAGCAGAAAGAATTACAGGGCCGGCTTAGAAAATTATATGTGGAAGCATTGAATTTAACATTCAAGATCCACATTACGTTAAATAGCTACTCTGTATTTAAAAAATAGCCTATTAAAAAACTATTTTTAAAACGCTGGGTATTAACCCTTGGGAGTTGACTGCTAGGAACTCCGTTCCGCGCTGAACTGGAACTGAACTGAACCGGGCATACTGGAGATCTTCTTGAATAGTGAGCGATCTACCTCTTCTAATACGTTATATATGTGAATTTGGTACGAAATATATTTGCGTTTAAAGCAGCGCTGTAGAAAATTCTGGACCGTTGTTAATAATCAGGTTTTGAGGGGGCGTATACAGGTAGACCGTACGTTAGTACTATAGCATGTCCCGTCGGTGTCCGTATTAACGGGGTTCTACTTAGTTGATCTTACAAAATACATCCCGCCTGTACTATACCTATAGATGCAAACATCAGCATTTCGCGACAAGAGAGCTATTGTGATTTGGTCCTTATTTGGTCATGTACGAAGCAGAAAAGTACGTTTTCTGAGAACCTTTATTGCTCCATTTCTTGTACTCAGTCTAAGTAATGGCAACGGATTAAAACTAAAGTATAAATTTGACAAACCCTGAGGTTAAGGTGTATAGTGGTACACTTTCAATGCAATGATTTACTTAGAAATAGCCGAGACCTGGAAATATGCTTTGGATGCTTCGACTAGTACGATGTTTACAATATAAGGGTGAGTTCTGCAAGTAATGATTAAGTTTGTGTAGCTAATAAATGCTTTGTTAAGTAGGTTTGACAGGAGGATTACTTGTTTTACTCGGAGTTCCACGGGTCAATAAAATGAATGGTGTACCTTATTGTTACTGAAAAAATGTTAGTCAGATGTGCTTCATAAATCAGATAAATATAAACGATTTAACAGGCCATTTTTTTGTTTTTTTAATCCTCGCAGGAGTAACTCGATTGAAGGTAGACGAAGGAAAAATGGACTCGCCTCCAGGCAAATTGTAAATACACTACTTTCCTGGACGCTCAAACTTCTGTGTTTTGTGGAATTGTTGAAGTTTTTTTGACATTGTCTAAGGGTATTTACCTGTTAATATTTAAGTAGTTAAATAGTCTTCAAGCAAAAGAAAAGAATGATAGAAATAGTCAAATGTAAGGAAAAAAGGCGTACGACGTGCATGGTGTTAACTTATTAACTTAATAACCGACTTGTTGACAGTCCAGGCTTGCTATGTAGCCGAATATTTTAGATTTTTCTTAGCTTTTGCATTTTAATTGCTTATGTCCTAAAGAAGAAATAATCATGGTTTTGAATTGTAACTTGTTAATTCATTATTCAGTTTCTCAGTTTAAAATAGACTTGTCATCTTGAGTTCTTTGAGCACTGTATTTTCGCCGGATCGATTTCAAACTTTTTTTCCAGTAATAAATCTTCCCGTTTATGACTTTTCCTGCCTCTCCCACTTTCCAAGGGAGAAGGGCTGGGGCGAGGTTAAGCTTTTCCATCTGTGTACATGTTAGAATCTTTTCACAGGTATCCGAACTATTACAGATAAGTCAAGTTTTGCTGGGGTTCTCACCTGGTAACCTGGGACGAACACTGTTTAGGCTGAGAAAGGATTTTATCTACAGCATTTAAACACTCGTGTAAACTCGTTATTGTCGTGTTTCTCTTATATAAAATCCAGAATAGTTCACCATATGATTGGTATAAGTCTCTTTGGAGTTAAGAGTTAAATTATAGACTGTTTAACTTGATATATTTATAATAACCTGAGAGTTTTGCAGACCAGCTTGATTGCAATTTCTCTAACAATTCTTGTTGACCCAAGAATTCAACTGGCCAACTTTTTTCTGTTTCCTAAAGAATGTAAACGGTAAGGCGATACATTTTACTGTCGGGTTGTTGTAGGTATCATCACACCAATTTAAAGCCAGGCACTCTCGATAAAAGCAATGTGGCCAGAAGCCAATAACCCTAATGTAACCAGATTACTTTCTTCTCCAAAAGAAGAGAGCCAGAGCTGAGCAAAATTGCTTTATTACATATTGCACACGGTTTGGCTAACCGGGACAGACGTAAAGTGAAAAACTTGATACATATCGAGCGTTGTTGTTTTGCTTACCAAAACTGTTCATGAGTTTTGTCGTTCCCGTTGCCGCCGTAGATTCGTAAGGTACCTCAGTATTAGCTTACGAATACAGCCACCCATTTCATATAAGCCTACCCCTTTCACTGTTAAAGTGCCTAAGAACTATAGATGGGCGTTAACCAGAGAGCAGATGGAGAGAGGGCGTGGATCATTGAATTTTGTACCTGTCTTCTTGGAATTTAATTCGATTCGGCTCATGTGAAGTACGGCGCCTTAACCAGGCGTTAAGGGAGTGTGCTAAATTTTTATTGAGCTTAATGTCGGGATGCCATTAGGTCGAATCATTGCGAACTTCCAACGCTTTCTAAAAGCCAGTTGGCAATGAATGGATAAATGAATCAATCAATCAATCAA
>JBBMOI010000003.1:8402500-8450000 GCA_038088405.1 Porites divaricata
AAATTAAGGAATGATAGTTGGCTACTGCATGATTGATAAATTGAGTGAAATTTCCACACAGCCATCATACATCAACATACATACTGTACTTATGCATGCATTACTCTTCAATTCTCCTTTCTAACCAAACAGTGAAAATGAATACATGTAATCCAGAGTTTCAGTTAGAAACTGTAGATTCTTCTAAATTCCTTCTGTATGGATAAGGCAATGTACAAATGTACAATCAAATTTATAAGAAAATGACCATTACACTGTATATGATTAAGGCCTGTGGATGTAACAGGAGGTGTCTTGAATTCCTGTAAAGGACTCTTGTTGCTATGTGATTACTGTTTGACTAGTTGCACTAATGTTTTCTCATTATCTGAAAATATTCAAGAATTAAATTATTTTCAGTTGTGGTCTGTAGCATCTTTGAAATATGTACATTTGGTCTGTACAGATTCTGTACATCCAAGCTTCTTCAAAGTATTTTTGAAATTGTGATGATAACAATAATTTATCATTTTTTTAAAATTTCCACTATTGCTACATCTAGTAGTACACTGTCAGTGATGTTGTCTTCAGTTAATTAACATTTAAATATCAGGCCCCAGTTGTTCAAAAGTTGGATAGCGCTATCCACCGGATAAAAATCTATCCAGTGTATAACGCAATTGGTTTCCGTAATACTTATCCACTGGATAGTGATTTATCCGGTGGATAGCGCTATCCAACGTTTGAACAACCGGGGCCAGTAGTTTTCACAATCTGCTGAGTTATACTTTTTGAGGAGTCCTATTCGTAACATTACTCTATTTCTAAGAAAATTATTAGCAATGTGTGAGGGTGTAGGGATGGTTATAGGTGAATTAAAAATCTTAGACCTTACAAACAAAGTGAGATGGTCATTGTAGGAGAAAGTCAGTCCAAGGTTGTGGCAGTATTGATTGAGTACAACAAGGTCCAAACAAATGGCCATAGGATGAGGTCTTCCATAGTGTTCTCTTACTAGACTCCTAAGCTACAAAACTGAGTCCTCAATGCTGGAAAAAAATTGACAGAAGTTATTTCAGCTTCAGCCTTTTTTATTTTGAGTTTATCAGTTATTGGAAAAATTATTATTCCAAATTTTATTAGACTTTGATAAAATGATTTTACGTATTATTGCAGAAGCAGTTTATGGTTTTACGAAGTAGAGTTTGTAAGATTAAAGTTTGTGAAATAAGGTTTCAAAAATCAGTATTGCTGTTGTAACTAAACTTGGAGTATTAATTTTAGCTATGATATTGTTACGTACCAGAATAACCAAGAGATGCCCGCGAAAAAGGCATAAGTAAAAAGAATTCCCGAGTACGATATAAGGCACGCAACAAAAGTGTGACAACTAGCAGTTACCTTTTTAAACTATTATTTATTTAATTATACACTGTTATAGTTGCTAAAGTTAAAGATTAAGTTAAGCAGTTCGTAAAGCAGGCAGGCTTACTGTCATTCATGGCCATACAGGAACAACTGTCAACTCAACTGACTTGAGACATCAATGCTTGACTTTCTTGAATTTCACTGGATCCTTTCCACTCGTTGGCTTTTCTGTGTTTACAAACTCGTCTGGGAAACTTCATCATGAACTCTTTTATCTTCTCTTTTCTGCTATCGTCTCGTTCTTTTCTCTTGATATAGCAATGTCCAAGGTTATAGCTCCTCCATAAGTAGTGTCAGTTGATTATAGCTTCCTCACAATATAGCATCCATAGCTGATAAGCTCAATCACAACTAGCCACGAGGGAAAACCCTCGGGCACACAACAACAAGACCTCGATACTTGGAAGCCTGCGTAGTTTTATACTTTTTCTTTAAACATCTAGAACATTCCATTACTATTTATAGTGCATTACAACATCTTCTATTTGCGGAAACTGCTGAGTCACATTACAGATATTTCTGGAATATTACAGATTATAAGGTAATTCTAGAAAAGTCTGGAATTGCATGACGGATAAACTAAAAATAATTCTGATCCTCATAACAATATTTCATGTTCATTTACATCTATATTCATACGCGTACTATTTTTTCCTCTTCAAAAATAATAGAAAACCCCGGATTTACTTATCTCTAAGCTGTAGCATTGTAAACATTATCCAGCATGCTCACATTCCAAGGCTGAAAAGCTGAAAAAAAGGAAACTTATTTTGCATGAGGCATATATATGTTACATTTTTGAAAAGGAGGTGTGATATAAGACACATTCATTGGGGTGGGGGGGAGGTTGGAATTTTGGTCCATAAGTTTAGAATTAGTGATAAGCTTACCAACGGTGTACGTGATGAAACACTTCCACTGGCAAATCCGTTGCTTCATGGTCACAAAGGTGCTCATAGTATTAGTGGTAGTGGAACTTGTGTAGTGAGCAATATTCTCTTTTGTGACTTTTTGACCTCAACTTTAACTGGTTACATGCCATATGAGTATTTTACTCTTGCTTTTTTCCTTAGTGTTTTTTTTTTTCTTGTTTTACAAGAGATTGGGAGAGTGGGAGAGATTGGGCAGCAACCAAAAATGGGAAACTCCTGATTAAATCAGGAAGGTTTGGAGCTGTGTATTGCAATGATAATGTAGTTTTCATTTTGCCTGACAGGACCATGCATATCCCGCTGACGAGCTCATGCCTCTTAGTTGTAAAGGCCGTGTGAGAGGTGTAGACCCAAGTCGGGGTGATGTAGATGATGCTCTTGGAAAGTAAGTCAATGCCTCACAGTCAAATACTTAAGCTTTTATTTCACTATTAAATTGAAATGGTGTATTTTGTTGTCTTAAGGTACAATGGGTTATTCCAGAAAAAATCCACACCCCCACGACGGAAGGCATGGTTTTTTGACCCCCCCCCCCCTCGCACCTGGATTTCCAAAACTGCTTGAGCCCCCCTCCACTCAGGATTTCCAAGTTCAAAGATGCCCCCCACCCATCTGGATTTCCATAAACTTGTTAGACACTGTAATTTTAATTTACCCTCAATGTAGAAGAATCCTTTTAAGCACTTAGATGATCTTTTCATTAAATAAGTCTCAATTTTTGGTGAATTCAGTGTTTGTTGTGAAAGTTAAGATTGCATTTTCACATCTTCTTAAACAGGCTTAGACTTTTTGCAAATAAGCCCATATTTGAGTGAACTTCTCTTTTTTTCTAGAACAGGCAAAATATACAGCAATATATAGTACAATGAAGCTGAAAACTATGTCCTCGAATAAATGGTTCTCTTCTTTGTTGATAAAAAATGACAAGGAAAGAAAGAAAGAAAAAGGACACTTAGTGGGATATTACATGATGCACTATACGCTTGCCACAAGACTTGCCTTTCAAAATGGCTGCCGAGCTATCACGAACAATGGACACTATAAGAGAAAATCCATTTTTCAGGTCAAACCAGTTAGGATTAGCTTTTTTGAGGGGTCATACATGTAAGACATGCAGTGTGATAGAGTGTGCAATTGTTTTTTCAGCAGAGCCTTTCTGTTTGTTACGCTGTTTTGATGAGCC
This sequence comes from Porites divaricata, assembly GCA_038088405.1. Taxonomy (NCBI): domain Eukaryota; kingdom Metazoa; phylum Cnidaria; class Anthozoa; order Scleractinia; family Poritidae; genus Porites; species Porites divaricata. Next base: position 8,406,023 of record JBBMOI010000003.1, read on the forward strand.
ACAATAATAGTAGATGAAGATGATTGTTGCTTCTAATAAAAATAATATTTATTTAACTATAGTTTGTATGATATCTGTAAAGATTTTACCAATGAAGTAAATGTAGTTTTTCTATGTAGGTGTAGTAATGATGAAACAGCTTCATAACTGCATTAATATTTACTTTACTTTTTTTCTAGATTTTCTTTGACTTTAATTGACACGCTAGACACATTAGCGGTAAGTCCTGTTGTCAGCCTGTGATTCATCTTGAGTTTTTTTTTCACTTTGAGTTTCTATCGTTGCTTTATACTCAACAATTTTTTGTTGTAGGTTCTTGGTGAAATCGAGGAGTTTGAAAAGGCAGTGAGACTTGTTATCAAGGATGTTTCATTTGACAATGATGTGGTTGTTTCAGTCTTTGAAACCAACATAAGAGTGTTAGGGTAAGCTAGACTTATGGCATAAAGGACCATTGTCAAATAAAGAGATGCCTCAAACCAGTTCAGTAATACTGTATTATTGTAGTTCTCCTTGTGAGAGGGTACTAGGCCAAAAACTGCCTGAAACCTGTACCCTTCAGTCAGTCAGTTATGCTAGTGGAATGTACAGTCAACTTTCTCTTATTGGACACTTCTAGAAGATGGATGACTTCAATAGTATAGATGTCTCTCTATGATGGACACAGTGCCTGCAATCCCAAAGATGTCCTTCTTAGAGAGATCTAGCATGTACTACATGTAGTCATACAGTACATGTAGCCTCCCTGCAGACGTCCTGTGGGGTTTGTTTTTGTTTGTCACGCATTCATTTCTCCCCATGGACGTCTGCTAAACACAGCCGACATTTACGTTCACCAATCACAGACCGTTTACAGATTTTTGTAAAACGTAACCCGAGCCGCTTTTTCAGATTCGCATGATCAGTGAGGCTTTTGATCAGGTGTGCGAGAAGTTTGTAGTAAATACAGAGTTAAACAAGTATCAGAGAGAAGCTATCCTGCAAATTTTATAGAGAAGATCGATGAGTTCATAAATTTGCCGACGGGATTTGGCAAATCCCTTACATATCAAGATTTGCCGCTTATTTGCGACACAGTGCATGGAACTACTGGACATGTTGTTGTTTCGCCCCTGGTAAATCTTATGAAAGATCAAGCTGCAAGGCTGGCAAATATTGGTATTCCTGCTGTAACGCTCAGTGATATTAGCGAAGAGAATATGAAGGTTGTCAAGAGGGGGGCTATCTCTGTTGTTTACGGAAGCCCAGAAGCTTGGTTGAAGATCGATCGGTGGAGGAAATGTTAGCGAGTGACTTGCACGGTTAGCATGTGGTCCTTGGTCTGCGACTTTTCCGAGCAGCAGCATGATTGAATATTTCGTTGAGAAATAAAATACGGTGAAAAATGAAAGGTCCAATGATTTATTGATTATAAGCGTTCTTTCTTTCTTTGAAAGAGCGAAATTAAAGTTTGTTGACAGGCAGGTCAATTTGTCGTTCTAGCTTGAAGTTTAGACTTCGGCGGCACTTAGCTTGTGAATAAATAAAACGCAATGTGAAGAAGTGCCTTTTTGCAGAACAAGTTTTCAGGTAAACCTTTTTCTGCCATTGGAAGCACATTGCTGTAGACTTCGAATTTTTTGTTTTACGGTCTCTTGAAAAATATACCCAAATTTCGCGTATTGGTGTTTGGTCCGCGACCCATGACCTTGATGGAATTACATTTCGCAAAAAAGGAAACAGCCTTTGTTTTTGAAGAATGCTTTGAAAATCTTCCCTATAAACGTTTACTAGTTCTCTTTTCTTAATACTTCGAATTTATACAGAGTTAATAGTAATTGTTTTCGACCGTGCTGAATACCGCTCCGCGCTCATGTGGGAGACTCTTGTCTGAAATCTTTGAAAGAAAAGCAGATTATTTTACACTTAACAACTTCTGAAAAAAACTACACAGCTGACTACCGCTTTATTGCATCATTTCTGTGATTTTTTCAAAACGTTGGAGTTGTCTCAGGTAGAAGATAGCAGTGCAAATAAATAATTCACTTGAAGAATACAAGGACACATCAACGTCCAGGGCACATTTGATAAGCCTTGTGATGTCGACTGTGCTTTTTCTAAACGCACGAACTTGGTCCTTTCCTAAATTACAGCTGCAAAGAAAACAAAAAAATTCGCTTCTTACAACTTTCTTCGGAGTCCCATCCTTGCGTGGGCATGGAATAAATATTCCTCTAAAAAAGCGAGAAATAATTCTTAGGTGCCGTTTCAGTTGTATCACAGCTCGTTATTGGTTGATCATGACACAATAACTGACCGCTTATTGGCTTATTCAAACAAACAAGAACGTAAATGTCGGCTGTGTATAGCAGACGTCTGTGGGGAGAAATGAATGCGTGACAAACAAAAACAAACCCCACAGGACGTCTGCGGGGAGGCTAACAGTACATGCCAACTCTCCTCGATTATTGGGTTGTCTCCTGGATTAGACACCAATCTCTCGGTCTCCTGTACAGGTCACCAAATCTCCTGGTCAATATTCAGTTATGAGCTTTTCTGTGTTTTAATTTGGAAATTATTCCATTTTCTTCCAAAATTTGAATTTTCTTTGATTTATAGTTTGGTTTCTGAGGCATTTTTGCATGTATTTTCATAACTGACAAAGATTATTTTGCCATTACAGTCATAAAAGCGAATTGTGATGGTCTGTACCTCATGTAAGGCTTCATATAATAAATGCCAAAGAGGGAGTCTCCAGATTTTAGATTTCCAGAGGTTGGCATCTCTGTGTAATGTAGACTTATGATATATAACTTATGCATTTCTGGCCCTCACAGCTGATATGTTGTACTCTTGTTATTGTTAATGTCTTCTATCATGAAAATTCGCCACACCAGTTGCACTGGAGACTGTGTATCCAGGGTGCATTGATTATTACATGTAATTACATTCTGCAAAACAAGGCTTGCTGACAGTAATGTGTGGTATGTGAAAAAGCTTTTGTAAAGATCCCTTATCTGTAGGGAATGTAGAGTCATGTGGATTCATGTGTTTCTTTTTTTATAGTGGCCTTCTTGGTGGGCATTTTGCTGCACTAGTGTTGAAAAACACTGGAAAAGGCATGTCATGGTATAACAATGAATTGGTTGCCATGGCAAAGGAGATTGGATATCGTCTTCTCCCAGCCTTTAATACCACCACTGGAATCCCTTACCCCAGGGTTAGTTTTTCACTGTTATTTTATGCATTTTAAAAGACCTAAAACAGTTCACATGTCATGGCTTTATTTTGTGCTATTCAATGTTGCAAGTACATTTTTGCTATTAGTAATACACCACAATATACGTTGACTTTTTTGTGCATCAACTGGGTTTCCCATATGGGAACATATCTAGGATTTTGACTGTGTATGCACCCAAAACTGTCTAAAGCTATAGCTCTAGGTTGTCCTTTTTCATTTCAATGAGTAATCTTTTATGGTTAAATTAGTCAATTTGACAAAATAATGTTATTGACTTTTGAGGGATGTTTAAACCTCTTTTATTTGGCTGTTTTTGCAAGTGAGGAGTTTCAATTTATTATCTTATCTTGATCATTAGGTTAACCTGAAGTATGGAATTCACCATCCATCATCAAATACAGGCAGTGAGTCTGACACATGCACAGCTTGTGCTGGCACAATGATTATGGAGTTTGGTGCTTTATCCAGAGTCACTGGAGATCCAATATTTGAGGTACACACTTTTGTGTTTGATCTCTGGTATTAATTTTCTTAATTCTAGAGGAAAGGTATGCACTCTTGCCGCTCATGGTGGCCTCATGTTAATGTTGTTGTTGTTGAGGCAGTGTGGCAGAGTGGTTAGGGTCCGAGTTTAATTCCTGTCCTGATTGCTAGCTGGATTTCTTCTCAGTTAAGTCCCGAGTTTGAATCCGTGGCCACGCTTGTAAAATAGCTATCTGGTTTGTCTCTTACCATTTGCGATTCTTAACTTTGTTATGTTTAATTTCAATTATTTGTTTCATTATCACTGAAAAGCCCCATAAGTGGAGAGGATTTATAACAAAGTATTTATTATTATTATTTTGATCTTATACTTGCCAACCTTTCTTGAGTCTTGGGCATGACATTATTCTGAGCATGACAGGATGTTTCTCAGGAAACCAATAATATCCAAAGCAAAGATTTCTGATTTATCATATCTATTGAAAGAGTTATTAAGTGCTCAAGAAAAATAATGATTAATGATTTTGTCCTCTAGGGACTTGGGGAAAGCGTGATCATTCTTGGACTTTTCTTTTCTTGCTATTGTTCTAGGCTGTTCTTCTTCTTGAATTTCTTGAAAATGTGCCCATTAAGGCTGTGCATGTAATAGCTGAAACTTTTCCAGTTGTGAGAAATTGGTCTGGGACAAGTAACTGAACTGAACTCCCTCCTTAAATAATGTACATGTCATATTATGAAATAACTGAAGTAATAATTTTATTGGGTTTATCAGGAGAAGGCCCAGAAAGCTATGGAGTCAATCTGGATCTATCGCAGCCGTTACAGTGATTTGGTTGGAACAGTTATTAATATTCATAATGGAGATTGGGTTCGCAGAGGTAAACAGTTAATGAAAATGAAGTAAATTGTGTTTAAATCCAACATAACTTACAAACGTGACATGCATTTTACAAATGTACTTTATCAGTTAACTTACATGTATTCATTTCTGCAAATTAAGTCTTTGTCTCATTCTGCCTCAGTTTTGTGGTACTGTTTGGAATATGGGAGTGTGGAAAGTTTGTTTGGACCTCCTCTGTCACCAGCTGACCTGATATATTAGATTTCCCTAAAGTTGACCTTATTGGTCCTTCACTTGCATCAAACAAGGGCATCACTTCTTAAAGTGTACACAATAAAGTATTTATAAATGTTGTAGTTAAATTTTTATCTCAGGTAAATTTTATTTTTCTTTTGTTTCAATGCCTTTAGCATACATTAACATACCCAAAAACAAAAGAAAAAGAAAAAATATCTGAGATAAAAAATTAACTAGAACATAAATGCCCTGAATCAACTCATTCATCATCAGTGATAGTTACTTTCCAAAAGGTCATTGTACTTCATTCTTTTCCTTCAACAGACAGTAGTGTTGGTGCGGGTATTGATTCATACTATGAGTACTGTTTGAAAGCCTACATTCTGTTTGGAGATGAAACTTACTTGGAAAGGTTCAACAGGGTATGGGGTTGACTTGTTCTTTTCACTTTAAGACTTAAGACTTAGTTGGCAATCATGGAAACAAAAGTCATTTTTATAAGTGAGAAACCAGTCCTGTTGAGTCTTGAGTCGAGACTGTCAACTTACTTTTGAGTGACACTGTAACTAGAAATTATTGACAGACAAATTATTTTATTAACTAGAGTTGTATTGACCGTGAGCCTTACCCATTTTGCTAGTCATCCATGCCACTTAAATTGTCTTTTTGTAATAAATAGACCTTCATCTCAATACCCTGCGAGCAGTGATTTCTCCAGGCCGGAGAAACCACTGTTCGCAGGGTATCGTCTCAAGGAACTATAGGATCACACAAGTATTGCAATGTAAAATAATAAAAAATTATTTTCCTTTTCATTTGGTTTGACATTATTTTTCAAACAGCACTACAAGTCAATAATGCAGTACATGAATCAGGGCCCAATGTTCTTAAGTGTTCAGATGCATCAGCCAGATAGAACAGCTCATGCCTATATGGATGCATTGCAAGCTTTCTGGCCAGGGCTTCAGGTAAGATTTTGTGCTGTGTTCTTTACACTGTGATTCATCATCAGTGATAGTTACTTTTAACTACATGTAAAGACAGTAGTGGTATGTAAGGGGAGTGAGGGCTTTATGTATAGTAGTTCCTTTTTTTAGCCTTATAAGTCTAGCAAAGTGCAACAAGACAGAATAGGCAAAAAGGTGTGAAGGGAAAAAGCAAAGTTTGCAAAAACAGCAAATTAATATAAGATATGATTAAAACAATGAAGAATTTCAACTCACCAAAAAGAAGCTCATTTCTTCTGGTTCATTCAATATTTCGCTCGGGAGCAGTTAATATGTTTTGTACATGATGGCTCATCTGAGTTGTTTTAAAACATAAACTAGTCTTAAGTAACTACATAAAATTTGCTTTACAGTGGTGCATGTAAGTAAGAACTAAAATGAATATTAATTTTCTAAAATAGAGCAATTCTTAAACAAATTTGACCACTTCAAGTTCTCCTATTTTTGCTTTGTACGCCAGTGTCATGCACGTTGCCAACACCTCATAGTGTGAGCATCTGTGTACACAATTATGCCTGTAAAACTTTGTCTCTACAAGGCTGTGCTCTAGGAAAAACTGAAGGGAGCCCAGTGCTTAAAGGATGCACAGTGATCTGAATCTATAAAATATAAGGTGCCTAATGTATGATTTGTATGGCAACCTAAGATTTTCTCGTTGCCCGGAAGCAAAAGTTAGACACCAGGGGTGACCTGGTGCTGTTAGAGCAAAATCTTTTGAGTGGTGTCACCCAATTGTGTAGTATCTGCACACCTCTGAGGGTGAGGCTGAAAAGAGGCTTGTAGGCCTATTAATTTTTGATGCCTCATAGTGGAGGCTTATTAGAGACTAGGGGCTGAATAGTATAGAGGAATAAAATATAGTAATAATTAAATCCATGTTAAATTTTGTAGGTGCTGAAAGGTGACCTGAAGAAAGCTATCGAAACTCACCAAATGCTTTATGAAGTTTCCAAGAAACACACCTTTCTACCTGAGGTAAAACTGTCTATTAATTTTTGGTAAATTTATTTGGTAAGGATTCTCAAAGGAGTTTAATTTTTGTGCATTCATTGTCATGACTGGAGAGAGAAAAGAAGATAAAATACAAAACTAGTTTCATTTTTTGTTGCAATATATACTGTATGATATGATACATGTATGGGCTAAGAAGCAAAAGAGTAATGTGCTGTTTTTGCTTTTTTGTGCAGTGTTCTATTTTAGGCTTATTACTGTTTTGTCAAATACTGGTAGTTATACAGTGGAATAGACATTGTACATTTTTGTAACTTGGCCCTTGCTCACCTACCAGTATTATAGTATCACATGAATGATCTGTGCATGTATAGTACTATGCAGTAATGACCAAGCCTGAGGTCAATTTGGCTAGATACATGTATCGGCCAAGTTTCTTTTTTCCATTTTTATCCACAAACAACAACAAAGCTAATGTTTAGGCATCTTGACCAAACATGCCCGGTCAATAAAGGATTTATATGACCAAGAGAACTTTCTTTTTTCCTCTTCTTTTCTGCTCGGGTAGCCAATCAGGACCCAGGATTTGCTTCATCTTGGCAGCTCGCAGAACAAGTCATATGATAATAATTGGCATTATTACATGGTATAAACCCAGTAGGTCAATAAATACAGAGATTTTTGTTTCTAATACTACCAGTTTGAGCAGTTTTTTTGTTTCTCTTTTTACAGGCTTTCACCACAGATTTTGAGGTGCACTGGGGACAGCATCATCTTCGCCCTGAACTTGTAGAAAGTACTTACTTCCTTTATGAGGTGAGTTATTTATGCATAAGTGTTAGTCAAAGTTAATAACCGATTGAAGAAGTAAAGAAAAGATGTAAAATATCAGAGGGTTTCATAGCACATCTTTTGATTTTTGTCATGTTTTCTCTCAGAAGAAATCAATAAATAAATGGACCATGTAATGATTAAGGTTAAAAAAAGTTTTCATTTTCCCACAAACCCAAAAGGGGATTGTTGGGATCCTGATTGCAGCTAGGATTAACTGATAAATATGGATAACTTATACTTGTCAATTAATTTAAATTTCTTGTCTCATATCAGACTTAGATGTTTATTTAAACGTAATTTATTTTAATCGAATATTTTCTCCAAAATCTCATTACTTTGCATTGTGTTTTGAGGGAAATACTCAGTAAGATATTTTGTCATTTTCAGGCCACAGGCGACCCATATTATCTTGAGGTTGGTAAGAATATAGTGGAAAAGATCAACGAACATGCCAGGGTGCCCTGTGGTTTTGCTGCTCTTAGAGATGTTAGGACACTTAGTCATGAAGACAGGTATATCCTTTTATAAATACCATAGTCTTTTTCCTCTAAGAGATGTTATGGTAATGACTCAGCACAGAATTATTCAGAAGTGCACATAAAAGGTGCTTTAAATTAAGAAAATGGAAACAAGTTCACTGACGTTGACAGTTAATTGCAAAATGTGTATCATTTACACTAAGGATGAAAAAATGCTGGATTATGAGCTGTTAGAATGCTGAACTTGTAATCCAGAGGCCCTGAGTTTAAGTCCCACCCTAGATTATTTCAGGACTTTGATTGCTGGCCACTTACATGTAATAGAGAGTGACTGCTTAATGGAGGTTCAGTTCTGTAATGTGTTCCCTATTGAATCAAAATCCTGTTAAGGGTTTACTTATGTTAGTGAAATACTGGACTTGATGATGATGAATTTCCCCATCAAAATGTCTTTATTTTGCCTCATTTCAGGATGGATTCATTTGTCCTAGCAGAGACATTTAAGTATTTATATCTTCTGTTTACCGAAAAGGAAGACTTGGTATTTAACTTAAACCAGTTTGTTTTCACCACGGAGGCTCATATTCTCCCTCTCAGCTTGTCCACCATGGCTGTGAATGAATCTGCCTCACAAGTAAGACACCTTATTGAATAATGATTATAACGATAATGAAAATAATAATAAACTTGAAATTTACTTAACTGTACATTTAAATAGCTGGAGGATACTGATTGATACTGCCTTTCATTAGAATTATTTCAACCTGTTTGTCATCCACCATCTGTTTTGTACACAGGAACTGAAATGCAATGTGACCTTGAGTTCAGAAAATGAGCACGAGTATACCTGTCCTATAACTCAGCACGATCAAGGCTCAACTGCAAAGTTTGCAGAGGAGGTACGACGAAACAGTCGAGCTCAAAGAGAAGGAAGCTGCCCCAACAAAAAGCAAGCTTTTGCGTTTAGCAATGACAAGTGAGTTAAGCTTTGTAATTTTCCTTTTAATTGACGCTGAAGACAATTTCAAATTGTCATGTGGTAAAATAAAGAAAAGTGAATGCAGTTTAGTATGCAGCAAAAGAACTTTTGAACCATGAATCAGTGTATTTGTGTTTTGCTGCACCATGTACAGGATTTCACCCATACTGAAAAGTACCATGGGAAGGAACTGACCCCTCATTGAGGGAGACAGTGTGGCCTGGCATTAGAGCGCTGGCATTGCAATTCAGAGACCTTAAGTTCAGTCGAGGCTATCCTAACCGCTTAGCTGTATTTGGGGTGATGCTCGATATACCGAGTCAATATATACCATTTTGTGTCGTTCTATTTGTGTGAAGTTTATTGCGTTATTGTGTGAGGGCTAGGGATCATTGTTGTGTTCTTTGTGACATAACTCAAGACTTGCTGTTCACTTGGTATATGGTGTGCTAGCTTGTTCTCTGTAATCCTGACTTTAAATCCTCAGCTACGCTTACTAAAACCCGACTGATTTGCTTCCAGCCAGTTGGGATTCTTAACTTTGTTATATTTATTTTCAAATATTTGTTTCTGTCGTTATTTGTGAAAACCGCTGGGTAACCAGTTATTGTACAACCGCCATATTATAATTATACACCTTACTCAAAAATGGCAGCAACACTGCTCTTTTTATTATGTATGTTACTGTAGTTATCCCTTCTTGATTTGATTGTACTTGCAGAATTCAAAAGAAAGTTTACCTTATAACGAGGCATCAAGGACCAATGATCATATAGACAAAAGATTAACAAAATTTGATGCCATTTTGGAATCAGGTGTAGAATGTCCTTTTTATAGGATTTTGTCTACAGCGTACAGATGTAAACCTAATAATTAGTTACAAAACAATTGTCTTTAAGTGAATTCAAAGAGGTATCTGGGGTAGGGAAAGGGGTGCCTAGACAACCTCCCCTCCCATCCATCTACAGTGTAGATGTCACAATGATGTTAATCTGTTATTTGTCAGGCCTCCCCGGTTGAGAGCTGAGCAGTTTGTACCTGGTAATCAACAGCATATAATCACTCTGAAGTCCATGGGAATCACTGTAGTTCAGACAAAGGATGGTAGAATACAGCTCATGCAAACGGCTTCATCGGTAAGAATTTAAAAATGTCTAAATACAGATACCTCGGTAAAACGGACACTTAGAGTTGGTCCCTGCCTTTCTTTGCTCTCTTCAAAATCTATTCCGTTAATTCACAGTTTCTGCTTCATCAAGTTTAAATCACTCCCGCTCATTTATAAACCCTTTTAATTCCAATCGTCGCTAAAGAATAATTCAAATTTCTTTTTGTTAAATCCTAAGAAAATAGTAGTTCTATCCAAAAGTTTTTCCAAAGAGGTTTCATCCAGTATGGTCCTGGTGACCGTTTCTGGAAAGGCCTGGTAACTTTTTGGCCCCGAAGGCAAAACCTTTTGAATAGAAGCACCATTTCTAGCTCCCAAGCCGATCGGTTTTGCTTCTTTAACTGATAATTTCTTTGTATGATTTTCAAAATTTTTGAAACTCAGGCAAACGTAACACAGCTTTAATTTCGAGCCCGAAAAGGTATCGGGGTTTTCGAGAAACAGGCCTCAGGAGCGAAAGAGGTTGAAAAATGCTGACCGTATAACCAAAATCAATAGAAAATCAAAGTCAACGCGGTCCACAAGTACCAATTTTGGGTCGTTGCTTGTATGGTCGTATTTTTTGCTCTTTTTCAGCTTCGTAGTTTCTTCACAAACTGAACTACACAGGCTGTAAAAAAGTTTGTCAGATTTAACGATGAGTAGAACATGTTGTATCTTCGGCAGGGATATAGTTTCTATCTGCTTGAACTACATTTGAACCAAACATGACAAAATCTTCTCAACAAATGAACTCAACAAATTGGCCTGCTCCCAATGTATGGTCTTCATAGCTCAGTTGGTAGTGCACTGCAGTGCTAATACATAGGCCATGGGTTCGAATCTCGTTGAAGTCTCGAAATTTTTTTTCGGGTTAATTTGCAAATTGCTTAAATTGCAATTACCACGGCGACGATCGTATCTTCATTTAAGAAAATATTTATTGTACAATTCATTGTAGTCCGTCAGAGATGTAACAAACAAAAGACGGTACACCGTTTTTATTGTAAGTTTAAAATTCTGAACGAGCTAATCATAACACATTACTCTTCAAGAATAAAACAAGATATAAACAGGGTTCATAAAATTTAATCTAACTGTGTCATCCACTTGTTAAACTTAAACTAACTTACCCTTAAACATGCAATGTTTTCAGTCAAAGTCAGGCAAAAATTCCCCAATGAACACATGTTTGGCTTCTTTGCAACTTAGGGTACCTTGTTGTTTCTTTTGTCATTGCTAGGCTCAATCGCAAGATTATGCAGAGGAAGGCATCAAGTTTATGCAAGAGATGATCGAGTTGGCGAAACGACGGAATGATGAATCAGGTATAATGTAATTTTCGTGTATATTAATCCAGTAAAGTAGATGTATTGAACAGTCGAATGAAGAAAAAGTGGATGATCAAGTCACGACTAGGTAAGGATTTACTTCCGATTTGCCGTAGAAGTTGGCGGAGATTTTTCAGTCAGTCCAAACCAAACGCGACAACTCAACAGCAGTTGATCATTACTGTTATCAGCAGATTTGACATGGAATTGTGGCAAAAATGGTATTGCATTGTTTTGTCTTGCCGGCCTCGTTTGCATGCCCTTTCAGACAAAAGTACTTGACCGCTGGCTCAACTTAAACTCGTTGTGGTTCATAAAAATGATGTCGTCGTCCTTTTATTGCCATTGAAAAGTTTTTATTTGGTGGCTTGATTTGTTTGCAAACGCAGCTTTGAGAATATGTTTGACCTTCAGTTTGATACACTTATGTACTAAAAATGACCATTGTTGTAGCTCCTCAAGAAAGTCCTCGAGTGGTTCAGCTTATGTCTGCCCCGTACAATGGAGATGTGGTCCTTGTTGCCTGCCCTGCACGATTCGGTTTGGATCTGAGCAAAGGAGATGTGGGGGTGAGATACAATATACAACATCTTAGGAGATTTACAAATCCTTTGCAATGCCCTTTTTTTGAAACAAACTATTCGTCGTCTCATAAATAATTAGCCGTTCATGGTAAAAGTGACTAAATATTTTTGGCTAGGAAGGCGAAGACGTACATTTTAGGAAGTGGAAAAAGAGCTCTTCCCAAAATCGTGTAGTCGTAATTCTTTTAGAGACCACAGTAATATATGTTTTATCAGTGATGTCAGTAAAAAAACAAGCTGTCCACTTCAAAGAAATAAGTTTCCTCAATTTTTTTTACTCGTGGCGTTTCAAATACGTAAGTAATTACTCTCTTTCGGAGGTGATCAAGGATCTTCAAATTTTGACGATTAAGTGTTTTTGTTTTAAAACATTTACAAGCTGTGAAATTATGTTTTGTCTTTTTGTTTTTCAGATGAGTGCTGAAGTCAGCATGGGCGAACCTTTCAAGGCATGTTCTCCACTCACTAATGGCGAGGAGTTGAAGCACAGAATTGCTGTGCTAGAAAGGGGCGATTGCATGTTTATTGACAAGGCATGTACATGATATTATTTTTTGGAGACATGATATGCGTCGGTTACTCAGAGTGATGATGTTGCCGATTGGTGTAAGGGAGCGGGTCAGGCCATTTCGAACATTGTCATTTTATTCGTGACTTTTAAGAGTGGTCAACCTCAGCTATATCCCGTCTGTTTAAAATGTTTAAGAAGTGCTCAAGAAGGCACTGCTCAGCACCTTTCTCTTGCTCAAGACTTTTAAATCTAAGTAGCTCTGTGGATGTTGCTTATCAATGTCACTGAAAATCGATTTCGTCCAGCACCTTATTTTTTTAGTACGAGGTTAAAGGGAGTATTGTTAAGATAATTTCTGTTGAGATAAATTGATGTTTATAAAGCAGAAGATACTTGCACATAAATAGACACCATTAGATTTGAGGACGAAAAAGAGCACGAAGACGAGATTAAACTTAATTTTTATTCACATATTCCCAAGAAATATACACCCGGAAATCTTCATTGTAATTTTTTTCACCAGAAAAATTAGCGCGTTTTTATTTTTGGTGTAGGAGATTAAGCCCTCTCTCGAGCGCAAAATGACAAAACTTCTTAACATTTGATAATTTGTTTCCGTCACTACGTCGTTCTCGCCAAAAGCGATCCTTTTTTTCATTTTCCCGCCAAAATGTCGCTGATTCACGCAAGCGCACTATTTAGTTTTCAAACCTGAAGTCCTAGTACTTGTCGTCCTCTTAGAATCTAAAAGTCTCTATGCATGATAAAACCCGTAGTGGAATGACGACGGCTATCATGTTTTCCCGCTGACCACTTGCAAGGTAAAGATTGGGGTGACCATGCAGGCTTACGTTGCACCAACAGCCTTCCAAGGTGGACTAACTGTACTCGTAATTGCTCCATGCAACCGAAGTAGTTTTTTTTCCTACTTTGACTCCTCCTCTGAGCAATTGTTGATTGTTTTTGTTTCGTTAACAGACTCGTCACGCTCAAGCGGCGGGTGCAGTAGGCGTCATCATCATTGGTAAGAATAAATGACAACTTTAACGTTCAGTTGCTCAAAAATCATGCTTTATTACTGCGTTTTTGTTGTCTCTTGTTATCCCGTCTATTATCGTAATATAAATGTTTTATCATAATAAATTCGGTCAAAATTTAAGAAAAATATTTGACTGGAATACGTTTCTTTTGTTAATCGACTTAACTGTGCGCCTTGCGTTAATAATCTTGCGTCTCAGCACTTGTGGCTCTGCTTGGCGAAATGTCCCCTCATTTGCTAGCGCTCTACATCAGTTACTTGTTTCTGTATTTTATAATTTCTTGCTTGCTTTTGTAAAAATTTGAATTGTCCAGACAGCCGCGTTTTTTCCTTTACGTCCTGTTACGTCCCGTCGTCCTGACATTAGGGAACTTAAGATAGAGACGTTTTCGGGGCGACGGCGACCGGACTGGCAGAGCAATCCTGGAACAGAGGTAGCCGTCGCTTCCCTCCAAAATTCGAACATTAAGATCGTAGTGAACTCAGGAGGACGGCGCCTTGGAAGACTACCGAAGTGGTAGCCTGAGCCAAAGAAGCAAAGAAGCAAAAAAAAAAAAAAATAAAAATAACGCCTGATCTCAGGTTACCGAAGTGGAAAATGTGGCTTCACATAAAGAACTAAGAGAATTAATGCTTAATTGCTTGCATGCAACAGCAACAACAACTTATTTCAGTATTCCCACGTTAGTACGTGGTATTACCAACTATTCTAAACAATTTCCAATAAATACGTTTCATTTATACCATACTCTAACGACAAAAGTGAGCTAAAAACACACAATTAAAATATCGGAGTTTATATTTTTTGTCCGGATACTTTCATTTGGCTCGTAGGACAATTTTGTCCATGTAAAGCTCACTTACGGTTTGCTGTTTGCCATATTGGATAAGATTGCATCTTGACTCTGTGACATGAAACATAGAAACATTATAAAGATGTAAGTTTAGATGACAGAACTTGGAAATCGAGCTTGAAATGTGACTCAAAGAAAACAAGGACAATTTAAGGACGATAATCTGCAAAATTCTGGTTGCTAAATGCAGCAAACCTGGTTGAAATGAGAGTTAAATACTCGCGTTCTCACCACAACGCCAAACAGACCAGTTTCACGTCGCCGACGGGAGCACGACGGCAATGTGGTGAGTAAGAGCATGCGCAGTTTTGCACAAATCATGGCGTCACGTCCGGTTGAAGTTGCCGTCGCCCCGAAAACGTCTCCATCTTAAGTTCCCTATTTCCGAGTTACCGTAAGCCTCTGCTTTAAAAGGAGGCTAAGTGTGAGACCTTCGATATAAAATTGATTATTAATCTCATGCAAGTGAAACTCATTCTTGGACCTTGGAAATGGCCTTTAAACCAGTTGGTCTATTACGACAGCAGACCAGCTGCTGCTGCGGATTTTTTGAATTTATTGCAATCGTACAAGGATTCCGCGTTAGAAATTGTTTCCTCGTTTCTTGTTGCGTGTGTCCTGTATGTGGTGGAATCCATGTAGCTTGAATATTCATCATGTTCTAATTTTTTGGTGTGTGTGTGTGTGTGTTTTTTTTGCGTGTAGATAACAATGAAGGCAGCTCTAGTGATAGACAACCAATTTTTGCCATGTCCAATGATGAAGACAACAAAGATGATGTCAAGATACCAGCTGTACTTTTGTTTAGTGAAGAGGGTGGCATTCTAAAGAACGCCATGGCTGCCCTAGACGATACTGATAATCGTCTTACAGTGCGATTAGCTGCTAAAGCTTCTGGAAAGTCAGGTTTGTCAGCTGTTGTCCTGTATTTCCATTAAACCCCACCTGGAAGCTCTAAAGAGCGAAAGTTTAATTGGCATCTTAAGATCCGACGACGGCGACAGCAACGAGAACGTGGCAAAAGCAATAGGTTTAGACTAGCAAAACAACAACTTTACACGTGGAACACACTTCTTTTTGTACATTCCTTTGCTGTCTCTGCACGACTAAGTGCGACGTGAAAATGCCTAATTTCACGTTTTATGAAGGACGTAAAATAGCCACTACGGACGAAATTTACTTTCTCTTTCTGAACTTGGATATGGTTTTTAAGAATTCAACTCCAGGAGAGTTCGCCTACATTTGACGAAGGAAGTGAGTTGGAACTGTCGCGATGAAGACTGAATGAACGCGAATTTACTTCTTGAGTGATGTTTTCGCCCTCCTCGAATCTTAAGGTTCCTAATTTCGTTTGTAAGGGTGCCATTTTGCTAACTTGTCCATAGCGTTCCAAGTGCTAGAGCAAACATGCTGCCTCTTACCTTTTATTTTGCCCGTTAGGATTTCATATTTTTGAGACATTTTGTATGAAATCTTAAACATTAGTACCCCAGCGTACTGCTCGGTAGCTTTTGTTTTGATACTGCATTCATCTGTCAAATGTTAGAACAAGAGCCATAATGGCTCTTTGGTTAGAAACATTGCTATTTGTAGTTGTGAGACTTTTTTGAGAGAGTTTTTTTTTTGTATTTTGCTCACAGACCAACAAAAGGAGTCAGCAAGCAAACACGATCCAGAATCACGTCAGGACTCTATTAATTCATCCAGTAGTCAGCCGTCTGGTGAAGGAAAAGACACGTCATCAGTAGATGAAAACAAAGACATACTCAGCCATGATGGCGCAGATCAAAGCCAGAGCTCGCATGACGAGCAAAAACAAACGAAGTCACCGGATAATGGTGACGAGAATATAGCTTCGATTACATCAAGTGGAAAAGTCGACCACTCCGCGGATATTCCTCACGATAAACGTGTTATCTCTGTTGGTGAGGATGAGTACGTATTCTGTGGTAACACAGGAACACCAGGAAGTGTTTCGGAAAAACCAGTTAATGACCAGCAACAACATACTAGTCAACATACTGATGACTTATCTAAGCAAGCTGATACGTCGAGTAGCGTAACGGACGCTTCTAAAGTGAATAAACCTCATGAGGACTCATCGCGTGACCAAGACTCTTCACCCGATGAAAGCTTATTGCGTGATCACGTTTCATCGCGTGATGAAACAAACGGTGAATCTAAAAGAACTTACAATAGTAACTCGGGTCAGTTGACAAGCGAGCCGTCTTTAGTAAATGAACAGGATGCACAGAGCTCAGATCAGAGCATTGTTGAATCATTAGAGGAAACACAAAATGAAGATGCTAAAGACAGGACATGAATTATAGGAAACTTACTAAGAAATTATTTAACCTCGGTTTCATTTGTCGAAACTTTGATCACAACTACCAGTCCTTCACCCTTCCCTCGTAGACGTCATGTTGGGGGGCTGGAAGGGGTATTTATCGTCTGGACTGTTGACATTCCCTCAGGATTGTCGCGCGGGCAAGGATGCACGAGCGAGCGAGTGAGCGAGGCAAACGCGCGGTTCTCTTTTCGTTTTCTACAACTCGCGTTTGCCTCGCTCGCGTGCACGTGCATCCTTGCCCGCGCGATAGTCCTGAGGAACTGCTCGCCGTAAAATTTTTGTCCTTTTACTTAATCGAATATTGTTTAATTTAAAGAGGAAAGAAACACGACTAAGGACGCGGTCATACATTTGACTTTTGGTTGTGGCCAAAGTTCATGACATGAAATTTGTGAATTCTTTCCGTGTATGATGACCTCTTAAAACCTAGTAGTCCTATCATTATTTCTAAAGCGTACCTAAACTGTTGACTACTGGCAATTCCCTGTAGGAGCGTAACCTGATAGCTAGTCACCGGGGAGCTTTAGCAATCATGACAGCGGAAGCAGCCAAAAGAGCAAAAAAAAAAGTGAAAAAGATAATTGCAAATGAATGATTTTGTCAACGTAGTCAGACTCCTTGATTTGAATTCTAGGGATCCTCACCCGTGTTCATAAGGGAGAGAGTCGACGTTTGTTTACGTCCTGAATGTCACGTGAGGAAACTGTAGTCGTGTAGTGACTGTAGATAAATGTGCCAAGAGGTATATGATGAATATAATGAGTGTTTGTTTTGCTTTTTTAAAAATCTGTGGCTATTTTGACATCCTCATTTTCTTTACCCCTGTCGTTGCTAAAGTTCCCCATTATCTGTGCTGCGTGTAAGTAATATAAGTACTCAAGACGTGGACGTCATAGATACACCTATAACCCATTATTGTTTTTGTTGTGTTGTGATTAAGCGTACAAGCTTTCATTCTGTCGACTGAGTACTTCATGATACACAGAAAGAGTTGCATAATTGAGGTGGAAAAATAGGGTGTGGGAGGGAGGGAGGGGGGGAGGGAGGGTTAGAACTGTTATGTTATGCTGGATAATAAGAGTAGAACCTTTATGTTGCCAGTGCAATACACGTTTAGTTTCTATGCGTGTATGCTGAACCAGGTTGAATTTTCTCATTTTAGGTAGCTATAAATTGTAATTTTGCCTTAAGGTTGAGATGGATTTCCAGCCAGTTTGTTGGAAGACTTGGAAGGTATGGTGTGGTTCAATGTTAACCTTGGTTTAAGTTATATTTTCTTTTGTTTCAAAATCATTATCATATATAACCATACCCCAAAACAAAAGGAAATAACATTTCAACCAAGGATATAATTGAACCACAGCAGATACATAGGCCATCAGCAAATGGCATTACATATCAAATAAACAGATTTAGCCAAGACAACAGAACGTGAAATGAGAAGGCTAAAAGTTGCGGAAATGACTGACCGCAACTTCTGGTGCTCAATTTGCCGTTCTGCTATTGGTCAAATCGGTTTTTCGATTTGCGCGCGCTGTCGTCGCTGTCACGTTGTCTTTACTAAAGCTGCTTTATGACCTGAAGCGCGCTCGATTTAGCCAATCACAGTCACTCCAAAGTCACTCCACATGGTTTTATCCATGCGCATGCTCAGCAGGTTTGGGAAGGCTGCTTGTACAGGATTATGGAGCAACACAGAAGCAAATTCCCCGTAGGTATCTTGAACATTGATTTGTTGTTGAGTTCAATTTAATCTATTGGACAAGCAACGATATCAAGTGGGGTTTCCATATTTTCTAGAGTTTATATTCCAATTCCAGTTCAAGTTGAAGTTTAATAGGCCACTTCGACCGAGTTCAAAAAACCCTCACTTTCAAAATGAGGCCAAGTGCACAACCTTTCTTGTGAAAATGTGTTTTATTTGCACGAGAATGAAAATTCATTTCCATATCAAAGACTGAGCACTTAACCTCGTTTTGATAAAGAGGCACGGGAGAACTCGGAAAAGGCCTATTTGGGTAAAGTAAAAATTTTACTATTTATATAAAAAACGTGTATTAAGTAGTAGATAGGTATTTTTTCCTTTGGGTTCTTTGCTCTCTTGACTGTCATCTCGCTGGTGTTTTGATATCAATTCCTTTGAAATGAAATAAAAACTTAAAAGTGCTCTGATTACTAGAGGAAAATGTTTAGTACATGACCATGAGGAAAGAGGTGTGTAGCCTGCGCAGCTGGCGGTATTGTGAGATTAAAGTTTTGGCGGCGGAGCCGCGATCCCAAAAAAGGAGTGGGGTCGAGGCGTTTCTCGCGGCTCCGCCGCTAAATGTCACTCAACTGCTACACAATACCGCTAGCTAGCAGGCTAAGAGGTGTGGCTCTAGAGGTGTTGGACCAGATGTTGGCCCAAAAAGTGAACTGAAAAAATTAGAAGCGACAGCAAAAAGCTAGGAAGCAACAAACAAAACGAAAAAAAATCTGCATTCCTGTGTTCAAGACTATCATAGCAAATAGGCGATAGCTCTTCAGTTTCCTCTTCAGAGGCTATTTTGTGCCTCTTCTAACCACAAAAGTGACTGGTCAAAAGGAGAAGAAGCGAAGGCATTTGCCTTTTGTAATATGCGAAGGAAATGTGACTTGGATATTGATGTTTGAAGAAAGGTTCTTTCCGGTCACCAATCATTTCAGTGTAACGACATGTTATCTGTTAGCAAATGTTTTCAAAGAAATCTCTTCTCGCAACCCGCTACGACGAACTCACGCTATCAAGAGCACTAATTTAAATCGCGATCCTGACAGTGTCCGAAACAGCGTGAGTTGACTGTTCCCTGGGTCCACCGCGGTCGCAAACGTCTAGGAAATTTTCTTGTTTTATTAGCTGGGATTTCATTTACTGGTTATCAGAATTTTGGGCAAAGATTTATAAAATAACAAATTAACGTAAGCACCTTTTCATTTTCTTGAAATATTGAGCTTCGTTTCGCTGAAAACGCTTCGCGCCCGAATAATTTTATGCTGGCAAAATGGCGCCGACCATAACAACAATTTCAATTTTCAAACACGTAGAACTATTTTTAGAGGACTTTCAAAACGTTCAGTAAATTAACAGCGTATTGGTAATATCTCAAACTTGCAACACTAAAAGTCAAGACAACCTTAGCTTTGAAGTACTTTGTTTAGCTTTTCCAAATTTCTCTCGTTTAATCTCAGTGAATTCCCAAGGTGACTTACGTCCCCTCCTCGGTATCAAAATCTCAGATCCGTAATCGCTCTGCATTTGTTGCAATTTTGAGAAATGCTGTTGTTTCTGGTGTTGGCCATGCTGCCATCATTAAATAAAGCACAGGTCGGGAAATCCCCTAACAGCACTTCCACCTTGGACACCTCTTTCTTATAGATAGACAGCTGCTTCGGTCCTGTCCGGGCTCCGAGGCCTTGCTAAAATTAATAACCTCGCACTACGCACTCGTTTATTATTTTTTGGATGGAAATATTTAACACTTATTCCTCGAGCCTGAATGGGCTCTGAGTCAATAGCCCATGAAGCCGAAGGCCGAATGGGCTATTGACTAAGAGGCCATGACGGCGAGACGAATAATTACTTTAGTAAATCCAACTAATTGGTAAAAAATATCGGCACAAAACAACTTTAGCTAGTAAACGTGATTCAGCCGCCATTGTTTTGGTTTTCAAAGCCGGCGCTTTTCGCTACTAGTAGCTATAACATATAGCCTAGTAGTAGCTCAACCAATCAGAACGCAGCATTGATAATAGACCAGCAGTTGGATTTTACTATTAATGCAAGTTTCCATTGTTTTGAACAGGTTATTATTTTCAACAACTGAAGAAGATCACTGAAATGACCTTATGTTCCACTCTAGTTAACACAGTATCACCTGCAGGTTCTAAAACAATAAAAAAGTGCAATTAAATCGGACAATTTCTTTCCTCCAAGACCATCTTAAGGATTACAACCTCACGCTACGCGCTCGGTCGTTATTTTAAGACGGCCTTGTAGCCTTCGGCATTACCCAATAGGTTCAACAATAGTAAACCTGCCAAGTTTTCCAAAGTCAAATGCATATGATTTTCGTATAAACATTTCCCGAATTCAGTCCGAAAAAATCCGAGGAAATCAGGAAGGTGCCGGAGACGTTCCGGCGAATTCCAAACATTACAGAAAGTTCCCGAAGATTTCCAAAGACTTGCAAATGTAGCGGTGCGATGCGCCAAATGTTGGCGCCACCTTGCCGAGATCACGCATTTTTATTTTTGGAGGAGATAACCGAGGGCGGACAAGTGCTGCAACACCAGAAAACACCCGGTCAAAGCAGGCACGAAACAAACCACAACCTACAGCAGTGTCACAATGTAGCAATTTATTTTTTGTCCAAAACAATTCTAACTTTACTGTGTCTGAAAGAATCATTATCACATTTGCCGTATGTACAATAACAATATTATCTGAAACTATTAA
Organism: Porites divaricata; assembly: GCA_038088405.1. NCBI lineage: Eukaryota > Metazoa > Cnidaria > Anthozoa > Scleractinia > Poritidae > Porites > Porites divaricata. The sequence continues at coordinate 8,427,344 of JBBMOI010000003.1, forward strand.
GTGTGTGTGCTTCAAAAGCAATGTTGCCATAAATAACTCTACAATAATATTATTATTATAAACTGTACTGAGTACAGGGATAGCATTTTCTATCATTGTATTATTACGAAGATTTCTTCTATCAAAGACAATAATAATGAGACTACAGCAGCTTAAAAATTAATAATCCTTGCGGCTTTTACTGACAATTACCAAAAAATTGGAATTTCGTTTTGAGAGTTACGAGCCTGTGAAAAGTGGCATACAATTTAAGGGGCTCAGTTCGCAGATGATCACTAAAAAGCTGTAACGAGTACTGCGTCGCAAGTCAGTCAAATAATGTTATAAAATTAGCAATTTTCACCAGGACATTACTATCAAGCACCAGAATTCGAGGGTAAAAATCAAGGGTATTGTCATTTAAATTACACTACGATTATAAAAACTTCAACAAGAAAATAGAAACAAAACGATTTTCTGTGGTTGAAGTAACCTCACGGCATCGTGAAAAGAGCAATTTTATGGAACTGACCGAGCAAGCGAGAGGGAAGGCATAGATAGACTGGTAAAAATTGCAGCGGGAACCACGTTCCCGAGTCTTTTCTGTTCCTCCCTCGAGGAACTGGGAACGAGGTTGCCACCCCAAGCAGGCTAGGAAGAGTGGTCGTTGTCGACACGAAGTATCTCGGCGTGTCTCGCCCCGTCAGCGAATTTCGAACTTCGGGTTGATCTAATTTGGGAGGAGAGAGGGCGTGGCCCTCAGCCTTATCGTCACCACTTTGTTTGCAACAATTAGCTTGTCCCATGAACAAACCTGATCGCTAAAATAAAGAGGCTCATTAGATCGCTATTTAATGAAAAAGCGGGTCTTTTAAATGTGCGGTTACAGCATAATTCCCTCGGCTACTTAATAGGGTCGCATTATGAATCTAAACCATTTAACTACTCCGAACACAACAGACAACTACAAATTAAAAATAATAATAAAAAAAAAAGTTGCTGAGGCCAAACATGGATGATTTCGTATCATTTGATCAGCAACAAACAAAAAATCCTCTTTTTTAATAATTAACTCATAGTGCTGCATGAATCCAATCCCTCATTTCTTTAGGGGATCAAAGAAGCTTTCGATCTAAGCTTTTCTGTTTCTTTCCCAAAAATCCTTGTGCTGCGATTGATTTTTAAATTACTTATACAAAATTAATTTGACTTTAAAAATTTTGCCAAGGGCTGCCGGCAGCTGGTTCTGAATAAAATCGTGTGCTTTTTTAACCAAAATTAGTGCTTACCTTGCTAGGATATTAGGAGTTAGGATATTTGCTCAAAAAGAAGTCTCAGCCAAGCTTGTGAAAACTGAAAATTCACAGCGGAAGCTAACTTAATCGAGTAACATTTGGTAATCTATCAATTTTTTGATTTTCATCTTAAGTCACACTATATTTCATATATTACTTTATATATCATTTGAACTGTCTATAGATATCAAATAAATAAATAAATAAACAGATTACAGAAGGAGTCTTGCAAAATTGGTTATCAAAAGCAAACAAATTTGTTCGCGTCGAAGTCTATTCCTCGCTTAACTACCAAGAACGCGACAAATTCATCCAAAATTTATTCAATAATCTCCTTTCACTATTTTGACTTGGCTTTGAATATAGCTCCACCTTTCCTCTCGTTCACCTCGTTGAATGCTTGGCGCAGAGAATTTTACAAAACTAATGGCAAGTGAATGGTGCAACGTCCATAAAAGTGACCATTACTTTTCGTTGTATAGCGTGAAGGAATTTGTGGAGTTTCTTCGCCACACTAGTTTTCGTTATCCGCTTATTTAATATTTTATGCCGCGAGGAAGTTTAAATTGCATACTGCAAAAGGGTGGAATAACGTGGGGTCCAACGCTATGGCCCAAAAACCCACGCAATAAGCCCGCACACATGTCTCCAAAGTGACCAGTTAGAAGGTAGTGAACGCACGTGATCGTCACGTGTATTTAGATGCTAGCACCAGTCGTCCTCATCACCCATGTCTTCTAGACCGTATATAGCGTAAGGGCTTTGCCCGCTTCGTATTGCCATGGCAATGTGTTGGTTCATATTCGGATGATAGCCATTTTCTAGAACACTGTCGCCCCGGTTTTCCGGGAGCGCTGGTCCTTTACCGGTCAAAGAGAGTTGAGATCCAGTGCGAGAACCAGGTGTCTGAGGTAATTGACGCCGATGAGGACCTGCTAGAGATGTAGTCACACCCGGACCACGCCCTTCATTTAGAGACGTTGTAGAGCGGTGAGCTTGATGGGACGGGTAGCGGGATCGGGTCGGGCTCTCCATTACCTATAAAAGAGCAGAAGAAAACTTTGTTCAAGAATGGGCCACAATAAAAACCCCTCAATGGGTGTCGTGACCAAGTATGGAATTTTCCAATTTTCTGGGACTAAAATCGTTCACACCGAACCACCATAACTGTACTAAAATTTACACGCCTAGCCGTTCTTAAATTTGACCGTCAAAATCGAGGTCATATTTTTCGTCGCGGGTAAGGTCGAAAATTTGATCGGTGCAGTGTGAACACCATGTCTTAAGTATTGTACGGAAAAGGCATGGTTGCATAGATGCCTGGCAACTCAGATGGGAAATGTGATTTTGGATTTGCGCTCTGCGCATGGGTAGACTTCCCTCTTTAAGTGATACCTCAGCTCTTTAGGCTGCCAGGCTGCGCATTACGATGGGTTCGTTCCACTTTCTTGGAAACGGAAAAAAAAAAAATAGAAAAAGGAAAAATTTACCGTTTGGACAGTTGCAAAAGTAACAGTAAACGACAGCAGTTGCATCTAACGTAAGGTTCTATGCAACCGAATCCAGGCTTTCAGCCAGCCGCCATAGCACTACATCTCAACAGAATACACTACCACATCAGACTGGAGAACAAAGTCAGGGGTATAAAGGGTATAGTGCGAGAAAATTACTCAGTTACTTTAAACTGATCAGTCTTACCTGGTGATTAGGGTGATAGAGGCCCTGCACGGAACCTGAGTGATACGGCGGACCATCAGTCAAACTAACTGAAACTTCTTGCATTTGAAGTCCCTGGCAAAAATGAGTTGTGTAAATCAGCCTTGATCGAAATAATTCACTATTTTACTTTTTATCATTATATGCACTACCTTAAAAATCGCAAACGTCCGGGAGTTATACACTTACAGAAAATACAAAGGCAGCAGGAACTTTAGGATTCAAAATCACTACTATTTTAGGGCACGGATCCGAAAAAACGTAAACCTGGGGTTGATTTAATAAACCTTTTACAACTGTAATTTACAAGTTTAGCTATTGTTTTTAGACTCTAAAACACTGGCTCACTTGTAAAAGTTTTATTAAATTGACCCCTGATAACAATATGAGGCCCGCCAAAAAATAAGAATGATAAAAAAAAAACCGTCGTTACGAATCGCTCCGTGTAATATGGCCTTCAGTATCCATTTCGGATCATTTGTTTCTTTCGTTGCAGCCGAATCAAGAGATTTGTGATATCAAGAATCTAATGCTCCATTCTTCCAAAGAAACGCAATCAAACCTCTACTACATCTTCATGCTTCCTAGTTTGCCTACATTTACCTCATGTAAAGTGATCCAAGACAGTCTTGGACTCTGGATTCCATGCCGTGGATTCCGGATTGCAATCGTTAGTGGGATTCCGGATTCTTTGATTCTTTGTAATGCGGATTCCAAAACACAGGATACTGGATTCCACGAGGAAAATTATCTCGGGTTCCCTTACATGAGGTAACTAAGTGTTTCCCAAACCTTACTATTTTTACTCCGCTCTCAACCATTCCACCATATACAATGAAATCTACGCAGTAATGAAGTTATTTTTGATTGTGTTGGATTGCATAAGAGGATACAGAAAAATTATGTAAAAAAGACACTACTCTAAAGAACGGCAAAAAAAGTCAAGACGTGGCCAATAAACACGTTTCCATGGTCGTACGAATATCGGTCAAGTGATCTCCCGTTGTGTGAAGCATGTTCATTTGTTTTAGTTGGTCTGGTTTCCATGAAATAAAAACCACGTTATAACAGGAGAGAAGATGTCAAGCAATAAAACACGTAAGAAAACCCGTTAGGGTCGGGAATATGGAACTAAATAGCAGCAAGATCGAGAAGATAAAAGAAAGAAAGAGAAGAGCACTTTCCAGAATGTTTATTATTTCATTTATTTTTATTATTTATTAAATCAACTGTTAGGTAAGCCCTATGCACCCATCAACAAAAATAATTTCTTGCAGACAATGAGACAAGCCTGTTGTATTGTGAAAATCGAAAGCAAAATTCACTCATCGTTTATTGAGGTGCTATAAAGGACGGAAGTATACATAAAGGTTCGATCTGGTGTGCTGGATTGAAGTTTGATGCATAAGGCTGACCATTGGTTTAAAGAGTTAGATTAAGACATAAAAACGTCACTGATTTTATTCGTTAGTATTAAACACGAGTGAAAGTTTAAAATTATTTGAAAATAATAGGCGTTTTAAAAGGAGATACGTTTAAAGTTAGCAGAGTATATGAGTTTTAAGTTCGTTAATATCAGAAGGGACGAAGTCTTGGCTGGATAACAATTGAGCTGGATATAGTTATTGTCACTAAAAACAGAATGTGTACATGCAAGATTACGCGCTGGAGTAAGAATCAAACATTTCAGTCTATACCTCTCCTAATTCAGGGTCGTTTTCTCGTCGTAATTTCTGGAACATAGACCCGCCAACAAAGCGACTCAGAACAGCTCCCTGAGAAATTAACGCCAGTTGACAGTGATGAGGAAAAAAATTAAACCAGAAAAGACAATAGGGCTCGGTGCGTGTTGCCATTCTAGGCGGGGGAGTAAAAGTGTCTAGTGAAATGCAAATTTTGTAGTGAAATTTATTTAGGATGTAGAAATATGGCTGAGTCAGTTTCGTGATGAAGTATTGATGGTGTTTATTTTGCTCAGTGTGCAAGGTGGCACACACCAGGTGATCTGTGACGTCATTGCGGGGGCCTGGGGAAAGAAATTTTAATGCCATATCCCATAAACCAACGCGCGCACCAATTCAATTCAATTCAATCTGTTCCCGTCAGCTTTGGTTTATGGGATACGGCATTAAAATTTCTTTCCCCAGGCCCCCGCAGTGACGTCACAGATCACCTGGCAGTGAAGGTACAGAGCGTATGACCAGTCAAATGAAAGCTACTGAACAGTGCATGTAATTCTAAACTTTGAGGATGTGGATAAAACTCTAACGTCTGACCAATCAAATGATAGCTACTGATTAGTGCTTTTTTGTGGTACTGTTTACTGTGCTGTACAAGGAGCTTCTAACGTTTGTAGACTTTGTAGATAAAATCCGCAAATAAGGCAGAAGAAGAAGACGAATATGGATAAAACAGCAGCAACAACAACAACCGCACAAAAACAGAAGAGTATCATAGAAAAAAATGTAGAGACAAAGTATAACCTACCTGGTCGGCATCCTGCTCCAAGGCAAGATAAAGAGAGAAAGAACAAAAAGAAGATAAAAAGTGCAATAAAATCAACTAATAATGAAATGTTCGTGTTGTTTGTGACAGACAGTTACTCACTATAAACATGTGAAGAACCAAGAAGGTCCTGGCCAAAAGTGAAACAACATTTAACAGCAAAGCACTGTGAAAGTAGGACTTTGACAAATGTCTGGTAGGAAGCGGGTTCGAGCTTACATAGTGCTTTCCTGTGAAATGTTTCTTTCTAAAACAATTACCCATTTTATGCAACACCCAGGCTTATCTTTAGCAAACTTTGTCAATCCAACCAGTAGGAAATAGACTATCTCTTAGCCAAAGAATCTTGGGACCTTTGGCAGCAAGCCACCGCGCAAGAAGTGAGGCAAACTCTTGAAGTGCAGCGCAAACGATCACGGAAAGGTCAGTCCAAAACGCAAAGGAACTTGGGAAGGCTAAATGCGAACAGCAAGGCTTCTTGTTTATCATCCTTCCCACGACCTCTTGTGCTTCGATTACCGTCAAAAATCCCAAGAAGCACTCGGATAGGGGTAAGGAGAGTTGAAGAAATAAACGACAGAGCTAGTTATTATCGTGCTATCTGTATTCTGCGATCAAGTACTATGTTGGACTAAACTTCTTGTTATACTACAGTTAAATGTCTTTCTTTAATGTTAGGTTTTAAAAGCTTATCCTTAAGTTACAGATTATTTTACCACAGCCCTTGGTTCCCTCGATCATCGGTTCAGAACACAACAACCACTGACCAAAAGAACAAAGGCGACTCTGAACTTGTTTCTTAAAAACATCTTTTGGGTCACTTTACAGGTTAAAGGTTTATTTTGACGTTACTGTGACTTGTGGTTTAATGCATTATAGTTTCGTAAACATTTTTAAAGTATTTAGTTTAGGTTACCTTATAATTTTACTATGAGGAAACATGTATTACATTTATTAGAAATATTTAAAATAAAGGTTAATATTGGATTAGAGATATGATCATATTGTAAAAGGAAGAAGGAAACAAGGAAAGATCGCAGGAGAGACTAAAAGCATTCTGCAGTCTCTACTGGATAATATATTCAGTCATTGAAAGGATCCAGTGAAAGTAAAACTTTTTAAAAAAAGAGACCGTTTTATTGTAAATACATGCTCAGAGCGCTGAAAATATCATTTCCCCCCTTAAATTCTAGAATCTTAAGGCCTGTTTATAACGAACTACTCGTCGACTAGAAACAAAAATCTGCAAATCTCTTTTACTGAGACGCTTTTTCTTATATTTTACAAAATTAAACGACACTTCGAGGTCAGTTTCGTGCTTGACAAATCCTACCCACTGACCCAGCAATTGCACAGTTGGACTGACCGAAACGATCTTTTTCATTTCATTCTAATCAACCCAGATCTGCCCCTGTAAAACAAAAAGTAAACTTTAACAGCTCCTTGTCCAATTTACCTTATTCGGTACCTCTTCTTTCCGCCTCATAAACTTGTAGTTTTCGTAAATTAATTTGGCACAATATATTTTTCCCACTGTCATTTGCGGTTGCTGATTCGCTTGATTTGCTGGAAAATGAAATATTGTAAAAATTATTACCTATTTAAAAGAAATATATAATAAAAAAGAAGAATACATGAAGTCGCATGCATTACGTCTCAACAGAACATTTTCACATGACGTCACGGAGGCCATATAGGTGTACAAAACAATGAAACGGCGGCCATTTTGAAGTACCAAAAGTTTCTGTCGGGATTGAACTAATTTCGTATGTAAATTCTTTCTTTTGTTACGAGAAATGATCATAGTTACTGACGCGAAAACGATCTACAAAGCATGAGCATGATGTAAGTAGAACGTGTACTTTTTTGGTATTTTATCCTTGTTTTGGTAATTTGTTGTTACTCATAGTCTGCATAACAGGCGCTTTATGAGCCACGCGAGGCGAACGCGGTATTTTGCGCGAAGCGCGAGACGAGGGGAGGAGCAAAATGCCGCGTTCGCCTCGCTTGGCTCATAGAGTGCCTGTTATGCAGGCTATGTTACCCACGACTTTTACCAGCACAGGCTGGCACCCGTGACTTTCACTGGCGACCCGCAACCCTCGACATTTAGTAAAACTCCATGACGACACAGTTAACTTGACCTGAAGTATCATCATAGTACACGAGAGAATCACTTGACATTGCAGGACTTCATTTCGTGGGGGATTGGGTGCGAGTCCGAGTATCGTGGGACTATCAACACAAGACCCACAATGTTTAGTGTTAGAAAGAGCAGACCGAGTTTTGCACAATTCCCAAGTTTGGTGTTTATCGGGTCAACAATGCCAGAGATACATCCATTTAAAAATTGCAAAATTAACCATGAAAGTCCGAACGCGGGTCAACAACCCATACGCATTTCTTAGTAAATATTCAAGTCTTTCCGTTGAAGTAAACTGTATTGGCTCTTCCTCGGTTCGGGCTCATTCAAGATAGCAAACTGAGACCCTTGCAGCAGAGTAACAAAGAGCTTAGTACCAGGCACATTCTCAGTGCCTACATGCCGCTCCGTTGACCAGGCCCCAGAGTTTTACAAAGCTGGCCCTGGTTGTTCAAAATCTGGATAGTACTATCCACCGGATGAATCACTACCCAGCGGATAAGTACTAAGGAAACCAATTGCGTTATCCACTGGATAGATTTTTATCCGGTGGATAGCGCTATCCAACTTTTGAACAACCGGGGCCTGGACAGCGCTATCCACTGGATAAGAGACAGGAAACTAACTGCGTCATCCGCTACGTAGAGATTTATCAAGCCGATACCGCTAACAAACTTTTGAGCAACATCGCTCAAACGCATACTGTCTTTCCCAGCTCTCAAAGTTTCAAAATTTTTTTGGAGTCTCACCATTGTTAATGAGGCTTGGAGGTTTTGGAACAACTCTGTCCAAGGTCTTCTTTGTGAGTTTCGGCCAGACTCTTTTCAACATGGCTCTCAATTCCTTATCGTTTTCCTTAAGATTATCTGAAAAGAAAGAAGAATTTTAAATATTGTCCTTGGTCTGAATTTCGTAGATGCTGTCCGTCTTGAGCAGGTTTTTCTTGGTGCTGCACAGAGCTGTTTCAATGTCTTTTATTATGTCAGTTGGTGATTAGACCGTTCGCATAAGTCAAACCATATAGCTTAAAAAGACAATTACGTGGACGAATTTAGCTCCTACGTCCGAACAGAGTAGTCCGGCAAAAGTCGACCTTTTTTGAGCGAAGAAAGTCGCGAGACCCAAGTCAAACCAATGAGCCAACCAAAACATCTCAGTCCACAGCCTATGTATAACACAAAACAGGAACTATGAGAAAGACAGAGAACAATCTTACTTTTCTCAGTCATTATCTTGAGCGAGGTCCGCACCAGGGCAAATAGAGTAGCCGTAAAAGTGACCGTGTTATCTGGGTACAGCGGCATGTTCATCTTAATCAGGCGCTGGAAAGAAAAAAAACGTAGGGTTAAGTAAACTTTAATTTACAAATCTATAATGGCAAACCTAACAGTCAATCAAAGCTAACTCTTTCGTAATCAGTATACCTGTAGTCATTTTTTAGCCCCAGAAGCATATAGCCCGGTTTAAGGTTATATGCGTCCGTTACCTCTTATTGAGCTATTTTAAAAAAATAGCTCATATGTCAGTGGTGTGAGCGTATGTATCTTGTGGCAATTCATATTTTTTTCAGAACAGCCGTTCTACGGAAATTATTCGGCACTAGATTCCCACACAAAGACTGTAATTTCTCACGCACTTGCCTACTAGTCAAGATGGCGTCGAAAACCGTGACAAGGTCTATTTAAGCAACGTTTGGTGAGTATATATTCATAGTACTATAACAATTTGTTTATTTTGCATATTGAGCGTTTTCACTCACGTGACCATCATCTATATAAACTTATCGGAACAAAAGAAAGCGTTTACATAAGAAAAGAGTTCAACTCCCACAGGACTGGTTTGGAACAACAACATGGCAGCCGTTTCATTGTTTTGGAACACCAACATGTCCGCCGTGACGTCATGTGAAAACACTCTATAAGGATCGAATCAGTTATGCGCGGTGGTTCTCGTTTTTATTAATGTGCAGCTATACCCAATTTCGCACAAAACATAGCCTTAATCTAGGATTAAAAGAGTGGATTGCCGATACTGATACACTGAAGCATTCAAATTAGCTCATGCACGTAAAACGTGCCTATGTTTACTATTTTGCAGCCCTTCAACCGTCATAACCATAGTCAGTTCTTAAAACTAATCGCTACAAGGTCAATGCGCTCCTTACTCTAAAACGAATTGCTTTGTGTAGGCATCATAAGGAACCCAAGGTCAAGCGTGCCTTCTGTCAAACCAAAAAATTAATTTAATTTTGCCACATGGAATTTACTTCTTTTTATTTTTTCTAGATGGATCTCTACAACTAAAAATCATTCATTTTGTTATTTGCTTACTTCTTAGCTGCTCGTTTACTTCTTGTTGTTGATTAAAGGGACTTGACCCCCTACTATTGAGGGCACAGTTCCCAACCAGCCCCTCCAGCAAAAAAACAAACAAATTATCACGTTTTAGCTGTGTAACATAGCAGCTATGACGCTCAGGCGACTGAGACTTGCTAACCTTGTAAGCAACGATCTTAGGACATTTCTTGCCGATTCCAACTGGAGGAGACATTTGTCTTAACAACTGACAAACTTCTGTGTGCTTTATACGACCCCTGAAAAAAAAAAAAGGAAATTTAAAAAAACAAAACAAAACAACAAACAATGAAAGAAACAAACACACAAGCAACAAGCACACCAAAAAAAAACCTACCAACAAATATAATTAAGACAAATATAAATCGCAACTTACGTGGCTCCAGGATCAAACTCAGACCACACGCGGACAAACTCGTCGAGGTGGTGTGGGCCGAGAATGGATTCGTCACGTGTAAGGTACTCAAAGTTGTCCATGATAACAGCCACAAAAAGATTAAGGAGCTAAAACAAAGTGAAAAGACAAGTTAAACGGTTTAAAGTCAGTAATAAATTGAACTTTCATAAGGAGCTTCGTTTATGCGAAGTGAACTAAGCAATACTTTACCGTAGAACTAAGCATTAAGAATAGTGTAATATTTTAGCCTCGACGCTGATGTTGTTTGTTATGATGTACAAGGTGTTCTCATTGCCAAGCAGTTATACACTGTGCCGGGTAACAGGGGTCATTTTTGCATGAGCATGCGCGACCGCTGAACAAGCGATGTGCATGGAGGCTCATCAAAGGGTCTGCCTTCATCAAAATGGCGCGTCTCAAAGCTATCAACGCGATTATTTTGCTCGTTGGTCTTCGCGAATGTGCTCGTGATTTAATAAAAATGTGTAGTTTGCAAAAAAACTCTAACATGGTCTTAACAAAGGCGAAGTAGGCCGGCTTTAACATACCACGAGCTACTATCAAATTTCATCACCCGACTTGACCTGGACAACAGCGCGCCGGCATATTTAGTGCCTGTAGGATTGCGCTGACCTCATCAAAGTCTAAACAAAGTGCCGAAACGTTTGTTGATGTAAGAAAACACCTTCAATTTTCTTTGTTTTGAAATGGGAAAGGAACACAAATATTAAAAAAAAAAAACAGCAAATTTCAGCGAGTGGGTTCGAAGTGCACAAAAACCGGTGTTCAGTTCAGCAGTGAATTAATATATGTTCTACAATTTTCCCAGCACTTTAAAGCTACAAAATTAAGAGCACACGAGAGGTAGATTAGACACCTGGTGAGCTGTTGGTGGTAGTCACTCTGTATGTCTCGAACAACAGAAAAAGTGAAAATCAACGAGACACAGTCAAAACTGCATTCAATAGGACCGAAATTAAAGTCAAATCTTGTGACCGATTTTGATAAAACAAACGGTCAGTTTTGCCAAGAAGTACGGTAAACATGTGATGCCGACCAAATGTTAAAAATTATTAGAGCATTTAAGTTCTGGCTAAAAGCAAATTCCTGTAAAAGATGCGTTACAACGTTAGTCCACCCCAAAACAAGAAGTTGTACAATTTTCCGATAAACAAACTTTGTATCGCCAAAATACTTAAGGGAACAACTTTTTATTCCAACTGATAACGGCGTGGTAGTCGCCCGCTGATCGGTATTAATCCACTCCCGAAATATTGCTAAATCAGCTATCCATAAATTATTGACAGAAATCCTCTACGGCATCGAGAAACTAATTTACATCCGAATTATCAACAAACACTAAAGAAAGAACATTTTGCTCAACAGCTACCAATTTTGCGGTTCTTGAAGGTGAATCAAGACACGAGTCGAGCGCCAAACAACAACAAGCAGCCATGTTCGTGTCAGACATCCTTGAGAAACTTGCTCTTTCACCTCGTTCAGCGTATCAGTCTGCACTTTAAATCACCAGATCTTTACCTATTTTCCACAACGAAGGTCATTCCTAAGTTTCTGCTACCATTTGAATCTCAAGCAAGCTTTCAAAGTGAAGAATTTGGTTCCTATGACTATGCACAACGGTCTCTGTCAATGGTCGCGTGCTCTTTATCAATTCTTAGAGCGCGGGGATGATGCTCATGAAAGCTCCCTGTTGTGCTGTGTACTGGTTTTTTTCTATGGATATGCGACTCTAAATTGAATCCTCCTAACGACCATTTACATTTTTTCGTGTGAATAATAATTCTTTTGTGAAAGGTTTGAACCCAGGAGTCATTTCAAAAGTAGGTTGAGTTTGATCATCCGGGTGAACGTAGACCTGAATAGGACTGTTATTGTTGACAGTGACTGACGTTTCTACAACCTGTGGGGTAGTCATCTTCAGAGTCAAAGTGAGTTGTATACATGTAACGTCAGTTGATGGTATTATATTCTGGTTATTAATCTGATTGGTCAATTACGTCACGATGTTATTGGTGGTCTGTCAGTTAAGCCGTGATGTTAATGGCTAATAATAATAATTTAACATTTATATTGCGCAAAATATGATCAAATGCGCATGAAGACTCGTAATCAGTAATTGTTTTGTCATGGCCCCGCTCACAAGTATCCGGGTATTTTTGAACCGGGATAACAATTCTCCATTTTAGCCTTCCGTCCACACGTAAAAGGGTTTTTCACGCAACAAAAATGCAGGTTTACAAAAACGGTCCCCTGAGTAGAGATTTTTGAAACGCCGGCCTAAAACAGAGACAAAATGTTTTCAAAAATATCCGGAGACGTGTGAATAGGGCCTATGACAAAAATCATTAAAGAGATTTTATTGGAGGTGACATGTAGGGTTGAAATATATCTAAGTATTGCTGTACAGATCGAGAAATTCCGTGCTATACATAGTGATGGAAAATTCTTTGCACACAATGTATTTCTTGAAGCTTTTGATGCAATAGCGTAAATGTGAATTCTTGTACTCACCAGGAAAGAACAGAAGAAGATGAAGGAAATGAAGTAAACGTAAGTAAAAGCGCTGCCACATGAGTCCGGCGGATCCACCACCCCGGAATCACACACTGCACCGCTTTGACACGCTAACATGATCAGTTGCCAGTTTTCACCCGTAGCAGACCTATGAAAAGGCAAGTGCGTTGCACGTTAGCAAAGAAATACCTACCCCGTGTTGTTTATTTTAAGCTGCAGCCGGTCTATTCGGGTCCACTAATTTTTAAGAAATGGCTTTTATTCTTTTTTCTTGACAGCCGTGCAACTTGATGTTAGCTTCTTATAACATAAAAAATGTCTGAGAGTTTTATTTATAAATTCGTGTTGTAGGCAGGGCGTTTCTTCGAAAAATTACTGTACGTTACTCGATAATGTAAAGACCTAAATCAAGAAGCGTGACGAGTTAAAATGAAAATACCTAGGAACTTTACGTAGACGGCGTGACAAGTCAACGTGACAACGCAAAAAAACCTACACAAGTTAACTTTACAGTGTCAAAAAACGACGGTGCACGCAGGAAGAAAGCGTGACAAGACAACGTGACAACACGAAGAAACAAAAGTGTATGTAGGCAAGGAGCATGATAAGATAAAGCCACCATATCAAGGACTTACAGTGGAGATAGGCAGAAAGCGTGGCAGGAAAACGTAACAATATCAAGGAATTGCAGCAAGGAGCATAATAAGGCACGACAATACTAGACCATATTCAAACTCGTTTCCATATTCAGACACCGGGCCCTCCCCCTAGATCAGCCACTGGTATTGGTAGTCATTGGTATCATTACAGAGAAAACTGAAAGAATGGAGCTCCCGCTAACAGTTTAGAACAAAAAGCTACTAGGGGTTTTGTTCTATAGAGATCAGATTATAATTTTATAATTTTTCGTAAATTACTGTCATACCTGAAAAGCACTTGGAGAGCCTCGGGAAATGACTGGAAGTTATTTCGAGAGTTAATCTGACTCCAGGGGTCACCAAGGTCGTCGTTATGAATGGTGATCTGACCAAACATCTACAGAATAATATTCAGAGTTAAGTATATATCAGTTTCACGGCAGAGACAAAAAATAGTCAAATAGTCATAAACTAGTATTTGTCGTCTATCTAACCTTCATGAAGAGTTCAGTTAACGTATCGATCATCCCCTTTATTCAGATATCTGAAGTAGCCCTGGGGTTCAATCGCCCCCTCTCACTTGGACGCTCTGGAGTACCCCTCATCGATCATCCCCCTTATTTGAATATATGAAGTGCCCCTGGGGCTCGATCATTTCTTCATTAGGAAATCTGGTGTAACCTTGGGGTAAGAGGCTGGTTCCACTTTTGCGTGATGCGCTGCGTGACCTCCTAATGTTGCATTACATACCTGCATACCAATGACAGCGTAAATGAAGAAAAGCAACCCGATCAGCATGCCTACATATGGTAACGCCTAAATAAAACACATAGGTTGACATCAGTGAATCGAATATTTTGAACGACACTTGAATATCTTTCGCGTGCCTCGATTCAAATCTATTTAATAGCATTATTTTCCCAACGTGTTGTTACTTGGATCATCTTTCTAACTTTCTTCTTCCAGTGGTATCCAGTGGAAGTATGGCATTAAAGATGTAATTGATATATCGGGATGTGTGAAATAATAGCTTCACTTTACCCAATACGCCATTTCCAGGTTGCTCCAAACCTCTGTTTCGATTCGAGGCTAAGTTCGAAGCCATTGATTTGAAAATGATTTTGCATTCCCATGCCAAATCTCATTTTCACAAGGAAGGTTTTGCACCAAGCCTCGTTTTGAAAGTCACAGTTTTTGGAACTCGGAAATGGCCTATTACGTCCAATGATCACTATCAAGAGAGGATCTTTTTACCGTAGAGTCCGTACCGGGCGGAAGGTTACAATTTTTCGTCAAATAGTGTTTACTTCAGAGACCAAAAAAATCAGCACCTCTTCCCCCCGCCCTGCCCAGGAAAGGTTGGTTGTTTTACCGTTTCTCACTGGCAACTTGGGCAGGAGCACAACATTGTTTAGGGGAAGGAAGAAAGGGAAGCTTGTTGTTTCCTCTTTGAAGAAAACAGAAAAACGTGGAAAATGTAGTTGAAGACAATGTGTCTCTACTATTTTTGCTGTTGACCAATCCACGCCTTTACTGCACATCCTTCCAACTGGGCGATGTTGCTAGTAACCATTTATACACTTAAAAAAAGACAGCCTGGAGCAAAGTTGCTGGTATAAAAACCATGGCTATGCCTCTTTCCACTGGTTCGTCAGTGTGACGGGTGCCTGGTATGGGGGCTTATGGCCGGGTTGCGGGGATTTGCCATGGGGGCGGATTCCATCTAGGGGCTGGCTGGCCATAGTGAAGTCCCCTAGATACCACAGGCACCCACCTCCCATTTAGCGCGGCAGCCGGTTAACAATAAAAACAGTGAACTAATAACTACATAAATAAAAACGGTAAGGTAAGTGCAACTTTTACCTTGAATGACTGCAGGAATGTCCAAAGCAAGATTCTAATCGTGTAACCTTGCCTCAGCAGCTTAATCAACCGCGCCGCCCTGAACAAACGGAAGAGACTGGGATCAAAGGGCATCTGTTGATCTTTCTGTAAGAATAGATATCGAAAACGTATGTTCGTTACTTCAAAGGGGCTATGCCACGAGTTTTTAGTACTACTTAAAAACCTTAAGAACAAAATTGAGTCAAATAATAGTTCAGTTTTATTTAAAATCACTCCACTGCTATACATAAACTCTATACATAATCTCTGGCTTTCGATGGCCATGATGGAAGCAAATTACATCTTGAAAATATTGGGCCAACTTTTTCAAATTAATCACCTGTATTGCCGAAATTGACTATAAACCGATCATGCTTTGCTTTCCCTTTGGTAAAATCATTTCATATCTTCCTTTTTCATTTCCAAGTATGACTGAGATAACATGACTAAGAATACTTGGTTATAACTCCAGTTCACCTTTGAGCACAACATATGGAACTCACATAAACAAAGCCCCTATAATGTAAAGGGTATCGAGGACTTTTTTCCTTCAAGGCTTGCATTACACGACTTCCACGCTTTTTCCCTACCATTTTTACGTTTATTCAAGGAATAATTACCCTTTTTTGCTTACCAAGCTTACGGTGAGGGCGAAGTCCAACAAGCTTCCCAACACAATGATAAAATCGAACACGTTCCAGCCGTCTCGAAAGTAATTCTTTAAAGAGATAATTAAGCACAAAAGAATATCAGGATGGCAATACTTGATCATTGTTTTCCATCACTAATAAACTCACTAAAAGCTTGTGATGTTACAGGTTTGCCACAACGGCTTTTGATCTAACGGGCTTACACCCACACTAAACATACGACAGGATTAGTTTGCTGATCTTTTGTTTCATTTCTTCTTTTGTCCCGGTGAAGGTAACAAGTTATTGAGCCGACCACAGCCAGCGGTTTTAGCGGTCCTTGTTAATTATGTTGTTAAAGATAATATTGAAGTCCTTATTTTGGTTAAGTGTTGCCATTCCGATTTCCCTACAGATATCCCGTCTTCCAAATAAACTTAAAGACCTTCAGCCAAAGAATAGGATGCAAGAAAGCCAGTAAAAAAAGGTCACCATTCTCAGCGTTAGTGCAAGCAAAAAAAAAAAAATCCTTGGCGCAAAAGACTGAAACTAGAGAAAAAAAAAGTCTTGAAAAGAAACTTTTTCTTTACCTTTCTATCCAAATTCACTTTTTTTAAAACAGGAATTTCATGTTTTCTTAATTGGTTTATATACGCAACCGGAAATCCCAGAGTAATCGGATCTTGAGTTTCTCGCTCATGCGCGGTGCGTTTTGCAGCGTTGTTAGCAAAAGGAGAACGTCTTACCAATCTAAAAGCAAATAGCTTCAATATAGCTTCCCCGGTAAACATGAAAGTGAATATTATGTTGAAGATGTCAAGGGCCTTACGATACGGTTCTGGCTCCCTGTAAACCTGCAAAAAATGAACGATCTTATTTATTGGATTGAATGTTAGTACTGACTGCCGTGGAAACTCTACTAAGGGTCACCTCTCCAAACTGAATAGCCATATACGACAGTTTTTAAAGATGTCAAATCTGCGACGACAAAGAGAACGTCCAAAAAGCAGCAGGTTTTGGCTGTGTTCCCACGACAACAGCCGATTTTTCGACCGGCTGTGTAATTTACCCGGACACTGCGTTTAAACGGATCTGTTCAATAATTTTGCTCTGTTCACACGGATCTGATGAACTAGGCTGAATTTTAACTTTTCTCAGTTGTTTTCCATCTACCCGTCATCCACCTTAGGGGGTGTTTACATGAGAAAACTCGCACCGGCGCGAGTTTCATACCGACATGACTTTTTGATTTCGTATCGCGTTTACATGATGACTGGGTCATTTCACATCTCGTTATTTGAAGGTACACTTCATGTTGATAAAATGCACGTGTGATTCAAAATCGCGAACATTACGAATACGCTACCCGTTCCAGTCTACCGGCAGACCGATTTCACACCGAAACGGGTGGTCGTTCCATGTTTACATGATACCGTTGCGACATTTCGTACCGGAGTGAAATTCTCACCCCGGTACAAGAACCGGGGTGAACTCACGCCAGGGTGACTCGCGCCAGCATGAAATTTGTGGTGGTATCATGTAAACAAATATAGAGCAATGAGAGGGAACTGGAGTGAACTCGCTCCGGGGCGAAAGTCGCCCCGGTGTCATGTAAGCACCACCTTAGTTACCACGCATCCATGCAACCACGCCTCAACAGTACAAAAATTTGAAAGGTCATAGTGTTCACAGGTTCTAATGTAAGCTCTTTACACGAAACCTGAATTCCACTGTGCTGTTGTTACAAAAAATGCCAGAATAATTACATTCCGGCGAAGTTCATCGTTTTGGGAAATAGGCCGTTGCAGGCGCAGTTCTTGCAAGGAACAAAAGGTATTGCAAAAGTCACGTTTACACAAAGCTCGACCCGAACGACAATTTTAAGCTCCGTGCAAACGGACTCAACGTTGTTGACCAACAACTCCCAAATATTGTTGGATGTTACATGTTACATCCGTTTGCACACCCGGTTCCCTGTTGCATTTTGTTGCGTGTTGTTGGGATTTCTTACGCAAAGTTTGAAACTGGTGAAACTTTTTGCAAACGGACGCAACATTGTAGGCCAACAACTCTCAACACTGTTGGCCTAAAACAAATTGTGGTATTTTCTTCTATAGTGAGGTTTCTTTGCAATAACTCCTGCTAAGATCCGCTGAAATTCCTATTAAGTCACGAACCGCACAAAAACACTTCTGTGCAAAGAGCACGGTCCCGAAGAGAATAAGAAGTTAAGTTTTGTCAAGGGTAGAGATCATTGACAGAGATCCTCTATTAGAATTAAAAAGCACGTACCTTCATCATAAGAATAAGAGTGTTCAGAGCAATCAGCAACATGATAAAATACTCGAAAGGCCTGGAATCGACAATTCTCCATATGCGGTATTGCCAGGTGTTAGGGTCCTCGGGCATAAACCTCTCTGATGGTTTAGCAACGATGGCGAAATGAAGACAATCTCTCTAACAAAAATAGTGTCACAAATCAGCCTAAGTTTTCACTCCTATTGACACAAGCTCCTTGAGGTACCTTACCTGGGAAAAACACTACTAATTTTGTATTTTAGTGAATACGTTTTCCTACAGTGGAGAGGGACTTGACGCTATACAAGCCAGTTATGTCGATACGTTCTAATCAGAAGCCAAACAAGCATATAATGTTGCACTGGTTGCACCTATTTAACGAGTGTATAAGCATATGTGTTAAAAGGTATTTTGTGAGTTTTGCTTGTGTGACCAGAGTAAGCAATGATTAAATGTTTTGCACCCTCTCATTCAATTCAACGAGGGACCCTCTCAGGACCTACGCAAGACTAAAACAGGTACCGTGATACCTTTATTAACAAATGCGCAAGTACGTTTTTACAATTCATAGTCAGTCTAAGATTTTATATCTTTGTAGTTGTAGGATTTGATATACATAGTATATTTGATATAGCTTTTATGTACCGATTTTCTAATTCTGTTTCATAATCTTTTTTATAAATTGTAAACCTTAGCAATCAGTCGATACCGCTAGTGAGGTATTTCAACAAAGCATTCTATTCTATACTTGTATTGTTAAAAGAGAAACTACGGACTAACAACTGATTGCAAGCCGAGGTCTAAAAAGATATAATATTTTGTTCCAGCGACTGCCGCCACCGTTTTGCAGTCATGGATTTACCGAACTCTATATGCTCGGCAGTGAGGGCCCAGTTCAGATCTAACCAAAAAAATTGAGTCGTTTTGCACAAGAAATGTGTGCTACACAGAGGTCACATATTAGGGAGCTTAGAGCAAAGACGTTTTTGAGCGACGGACGTCAACCGGAAGTGAGGACTTTTTCCTCTTAATATGCCTTGACGATATAAAATTTGTATTGCTCAGTTTCTTTACTCTTATAGAGACGATCTGCTTAAAAATTTGGGCAAAACCATCGTCCAAAGAAGAAAAAGGCCCACTTCCGGTTGACATGCGTCGCTCGTAAACGTCGTTGCTTAATGTCAGGCAGCTATCTCACCTGGTTTCTGTCCAGTTCGCAGTCACCCTGGTCCTTCTCGCCCTGTTCTTGAAAGGTTAAGATGATAAGAGCTACAAAGATGTTGATGAAGAAAAACGAGAAAACCACAACAAAGAAAATATAGAAGAGTGCGATTTCGATCTTGTTATCAACGATTGTTCCTCGGTCGATATCGGTTGTGTCGATGGATCTTTGCATGAGTCTATAAAGAGAATAAACACAAGGAGCGGATAATCAACGCCTTTTTTCTAAAAAGGGACATAAGGGTGGGGCAGGTAGATTCCTAGGAAACTGTGGACAAGAGCTACAAATGGCCGCCGTATGTACTATGAATGAAGCCACCTCCACTACTACTGATAAGGAGCTTAAGCAACGGCGATGGCAACGACAGTGGCGAAAAAGCAATAGATTAGCAAACCAACAACTCTGCACGTGCAGCAGGCTTTCTAGTACATTTCTTTGCCGTTGTTGCACAACGTGAAACTTACAAGTTTCGCGTTTTCGATGGAAGACGCGAACAGTAAGAGGTTTTCGCTGACGTTGCCGTCGAGGTTGCTTTAGGGACTTTACCATCCGACAACGGCGACGTCCATGAAAACGTCACCGAAAAATAGACTTCGCATCCTTTTAAACTTTTTCGCGATTATCCCAACCGCCCTTTTATTTTAAGAAAGGAGATTTTGGTTGGAGCTGAAGAGAGGGCAACGCGCCCGAGTTCACACAGAGGTGATAGAATTTATCGCTTTGCTGTTCCCATTCCCAAGTAAACTTAAAAATTGGTCATTTAACGTCGTAGTTGTGCAGTGAAGGCAAAGAAATTGACAAAAAAAGCGTGATGCACGTGCAGAGTTGTTGTTTTGCTCATTAAACCTATTGATTTTTTGACTGGTTTTAGCTCCCTTATAACACCAGCGCCATCACCCTCAGCACCACTTACAACGCTGTCATCATTGTGAACATAATAATTACACCAATACAGTCATCACCAGCAGCACAATCATCAGTATCCCCATCGCCTCAATCACCACCAGCACTGTCATTCAAATCATGACCACCACGGCCATCACCATCAGTACCACCAACATCATCGGCAGCATCACAACAACATTACCAACATCAAACAAATCATGACCACCACGGCCATCACCATCATCTAAATCATATAATCACCATCAGTACCACCAACATCATCGGCAGCATCACAACAACATTACCAACATCAAGCAAATCATGACCACCACTGCCATCACCATCATCTAAATCATATAATCACCATCAGTACCACCAACATCATCGGCAGCATCACAACAACATTACCAACATCAAACAAACCATGACCACCACTGCCATCACCATCAGTACCACCAACATCATCGGCAGCATCACAACAACATTACCAACATCAAACAAATCATGACCACCACTGCCATCACCATCATCTAAATCATATAATCACCATCAGTACCACCAACATCATCGGCAGCATCACAACAAATTACCAACATCAAACAAATCATGATCACCAAAATCTTAATCATCACCAAAATCATCTACATCAAAATCACCATCACTACCACCGATATCATCATCATCAGCCGCATCACCAATATCACTACCATTATTAGCATCATCACCAAAATAATGATCACCACCAATATCATCCGAAGCGAGATAAGTTTTGGCAGCTAACTTACGTGGTTACGCAGTGGGAAAAAAGGAAACTTGAGAACATAAAGGCCTTTACGGTCGTTCAGTCTAGAGTGTTGACAACTACTAAATCAAGGATAACTACATTTGAGTTAAGACTTACGCAGGCCAGCCCTCTCCAGTTGAAGACGTAAAAAGTGCCAACATTGCATTAAATACATTGTCGAAATTGTAATCCTCCCCGATCCATGTTCGACTCTTAGACTGCAAAACAAAAATTCAGGTCGAGTAGTAAAGATAATAACCTGAGAAAACAGCTGACATTTCGTCACACTTCTACTGGATTCCCCGTGAAATAACGCCTGAATAATGAGCACAGAAATTCCTACTCATGACAGACGTGTTACTAACCAGTGTTTCTGACTGATCGTGCAGTGAGAGAAAGTTACTTCAACAAATCTGTTTTCTCAGGCTAATAAATGCACCACATTAGGTTCTTGTAATAGGCAAAGGAGTTATCTTAGCGTGACAACAATGACTAGTAGCGCGACACGTCACGCAACATTAGTTTACCAACAGGGAGAGAAAGGGTTGGGTGGTAACTTGGCACAATTCTCTACAGGAATGCAAGGATGGGAGAATAGCCAGTGTAGGTTGTGAGAAAAAGAAAATGAAAAGAAGCAGAAACTCACTTCCACTTTGCTCATGTCACCATTGTAAACAAGGTATTCTCCTCTACAAAGGAAAGGATGAAGAAGCACTGTTATTCGCATTAAGCAAATGCAAAATTACTTGCTCCCTAAAAGATAGCGAGATGGGGTTCGTCAAAGAATTTAAATATGGCCCAAGGCAGTTCAATCGCTCTAACGTTGGTCTCTTTGACACTAAACTGCACGCAGCCGCACTCGGCTTGGCAACTTCAGTATACATACTGTAACACCAAACATGTCTTAAAGGTGATCTTACACGGGACGATTCGCAACGACGATTTTTAGCACAACACAGCGTTGCAATATTGGAACAATATTGTAACCATTCGAAGCAATGTTGCAACAATGCTGCAACACTGTGTTGCGCTAAAAATCGTCGTTGCTAATCGACTGGTGTAACATCACCTTTACAAACTAGAAACCAACTTAAATTACTGTGGATGTGTGGGTCGCTTAGCAATAACAGTATTCAAATGGCTTGCCTTTAACCAACAGCAAATAATAATAATAATAATAATAATAATAATAATAAAATGTATCAATGGCACGGTAGGGTCTACCCTGTGTGCCAAAGACTTATCATGCGCGATTTCCAGTTTCGGTTAAGGTAGAAGACGTGAAGGCCTACTGTCGACCCCGAAGCATCCCCGCCACACTCAATCGTCACAAGCGAGTAAAAACCTCTGGGACCCAGGGTAGGTAAGATGTGGAATAGGGAAACTTACTGGC
>JBBMOI010000003.1:8455000-8500000 GCA_038088405.1 Porites divaricata
GAGAGAGAGAGAGAGAGAGAGAGAGAGAGAGAGAGAGAGAGAG
This sequence comes from Porites divaricata, assembly GCA_038088405.1. Lineage (NCBI taxonomy): Eukaryota > Metazoa > Cnidaria > Anthozoa > Scleractinia > Poritidae > Porites > Porites divaricata. Next base: position 8,455,044 of record JBBMOI010000003.1, read on the forward strand.
AGAAAAACAATTTGCTAAGTGACTAATCATTTGACGTTGGGGTTGATTGAGGTAAAAAAAAAAAACACTCTAAAATACATGGAGGGGTCCATCCAGGATGAATCATACTTAATAAAAACTTAAAAGTTTGTAAATATAACTTGAGCTTTTGCCTGTCTCAGATCTATAGTCAAGGTAGAATGGTGTAGGTAGCACCACTCACAAGCGTTCTAAATCTTCGGACCATTCTTTTAGATTGCAAAAGTCATTGATACCCTATTCTAGACTAAAACGTCCTGAAATCATGGATTTAAAGTCAGTTAAGTTCAATATTTTTTTAAAAAAAACTTACGGGTTTCCAGGTGGAAAGAGAAATAAAGACCACGTGTCAATGATAGGTACTTTGTCCCCCGGTTTTTGATGAGGAACCATCCGACCAGGATTCCTGAGGTTAGCGATAAATGATGGTCTGCCTGTAACACAAGAAACAGCACCACATCACTTAGACAGACACATTCTTAATTTAACGTTTCCGAGGCCGCGTTTATACGGAGAAAACTTGACCACGGTAGAAGAGTCACTCGTGAACGCAGTTACCCTGGGCGGACCAATCTTTCCTACATTTCCTTACAAAACTTGGAGAACCGTTCATATGAGAAACAAAAAGTTGGCCAGGTAGAAGGGTGACCCGCCGGGTAACCCTTTTGCACGGTTCTATCTACGATTTATCGTTTTGGGGGGAAGTCCCGAGTGGCCGAAGGCCATGAGCTTCATAGCGGGATCCGGAGGCACGCCCCCCCGGAAATGTTTTGACATGAATATGCGCTGAGATGCAATCTGGTGCATTTTGAGACAAAATTTTGAGAAATGTTACAGTGGTATTTTATTTTTAAGTCGGGATCATGTTCCTTGTAATATACCGTAAAATTCCGAAAATAAGCCCCTCTATGTATAAGCCCCTCCAAATATAAGCCCACAAACTCGCAACGCAAAAAACCCTCCGTTAAATCGCCCCTCCAAATATAAGTCCCGCCGGGGGGCAAAAACGGTAAATTTCCTTCCAACCATAAGGCTTTGAAACGCAAATTTCTCTCCGTAAATAAGTCCAAAACTAAGCCCTTCAAAAAGGGCCTTTGAAAAAAATAAACCCCGGCGCTTATTTCCGGAATGCTACGGTAGTGTCCTAAGACATGCAGGGAATACTTACTTCATGTGCACTGACCTCGTCGCGTCTGGATGATTTTTCAAATGTAGTTACTTATATACTGCAAAGATAACAATATATTTGGGGGGAGCTGGGCATTTTGGGGGGGGGGGGGGGGGAAAGCTTCTGCCCCTCAATTACCCTAGACAGAACGTTGTTTTGTGATGGTAGGGTCACTCTCCTAGCACGTGGCTTGGGTAACCAGGTATAAATCGCGGTCCCGTCTCCAGTTGGAAAGATTAAAACAACGTCCTCACTTATAAACTTCGTGCAAAAGACATTAGCACTAAAATCAAGTAGAACATACCATCATCTAATTCTGACTCAAATTCATCTTCAGTTGGACCAAAATCATTACCCTAAACATAATCAAAAAAGAGTCTTAATAAGAACATCATTCTACGAAATCATAGTTGAAGGGTCATATCGTAATAACGCTCAGAAGAAACTGTGTCACGACTTTAGATATTGCTTCAAAATCCCCAAAACACATTCCAACGAAAGAGAACCCCTTCCCACCCCACCCACGCAAAAAGATTTAGATTCAGATTGCTCTGTTTCTCCCCGAGTTCAAGTCGTCGTTGTCATCATCATCTTTAAAAAACAAATATACTCACCTTCCTAGCATCTCCGTTTCGCCTGCAAAAACCAAAACAATTCAAGTTAAGATTGAATGAAAACAAAAAGGGATAAAGCTATGACTGTCGCAATAATTGCCGCTAACGTCATTTAGGTAAGGGTAAAGGGTGGGGGTGACAAAAAACAACGCTTTTAAGGTTGGTCTTGGTCTTGTGAATTAATATTACTGGTTTGTCAGAACCCAAGCACGAAACTCGAAAACTGCCGGCGAAGCGAAGAAATCCGAGTCAGGTTTACCTCTGTAATAAACCCATGAACTCCCACAAAAATTCAAGAAAACTCAATTGTTAGGCTCGCTAAGTGTTCTCATTTTAAGACTTTTACATTCTGAGAAAATGGTCATTTTACGTCATCACTTTCGGAAGGAACGTAACAAAAAAAAGTGTAAAAATCTTAACATACTTAAACAACGCTTGTTTCTCTTCAAGGCATAAACCTCTTGTTTCGTGGAGTCCTGGTGACTTTGGAAGTAAAAGGTGTGTTACATTTTTTACCTAAACATTCTTACCCTGGGCTGGAAGTAGGAGAGCCACGATCTCGGTACTGATCTACAATTTCTCTTCTTCTTTCTTCCCTCGCATTCTCCTCAGCCTCTTCATCTTGACTCAGTTGCTGTGCATTAGCCAAGTTGTCAACGGCAATGGCCAAGAATACATTGAGAAGGGTATCTGTTTGCATGTTAAGGGAGCAAATTTTTCCTCCATATTTCAAGATTAGAAACTAATTATTATCCTTCGAGGTCTAACGTCAACACCACTATGTTCTCCATATCAGTATATTGTTTTAAAATTGTCACGGGAAGAAATCAATTTGTTAAGAAATTATCAACTTGTTTTTTTTTTCTATGATGATTACGTATTTACTCGAATTAGCGCCGCCCCCGATTAAGCGCCGCATTTAAGACAAAAAATGTTAATAAGCGCCTGGCCCCGATATAATCAAAATCAAAAGACGTTTATTCTGTTTGTTATGGGTTAGAAAGAATTACCAGCGCATCCCCTCGCTCCTATCCTCACCCTCACCCCTACAGTCTCCAACCACCCCTCCCCTCAGCACTACAGAATGAACAAAACCTAGGAGAACTTTTTTAATGCATCTCTTTTGAAAAACATGCAACATTGATTGGATTGAACAAATGCGTTCTCTAATCGTTATGTTACAAAAGCGGGCAAAACAAAATAGCCTGCGTAGCTCGCGGGATTATTATTTGCGGGCAAGAGATCTCTTGGCGCGGGGTACTTACTTGACAGCGGACCCGCGAGGGAAAATTTGACTCGCTTCCAAACTTCTCACGGCTCCGCCGCCAAAACACAACAGCACTCGCCCGCTAATTTTGCCAGCTGTGCAGGCTACACAAAAAGATTCCAATTTTCACTTCTTAGATATTATTGCAACTTGGACGCTGTCAAAAACATCACTTAAAAGCCTCTACTCATAAAGCTGAAGCTCATAAAATTGTGACACTATCATTTAAGTGGATACAATTTCCTAAAACCACCAGTAGAACAAAATACAATGACCACAATATGTTAATCTGGTTTTCTTCATAATCTTGAGACAAGACACCTTCATACATCACCGCATTCCAGTCCTCGCCTGTCAAGATCTATGAGTTAAAAAAAATTCCATTAGATCAAAAGACCTCAGTTAAATATATGAGGAAGCTTCAGTTGAATAACCTGGCTGTAGAATAATGTTCAATAAGATTAGTTTTGTCATCTGGTAAACTTTGAGCTCCATCAGATAAAAGACGCAAATGACAATACGTTCTTAAAGTTCATCGTTTCGCACACTGCTGACCTATCTGGTGCTTATACATTTCCAAGATTTTATGATAATTTCTGACCCGTCCTCCTTCCCATCACCCCTCTCGCACCCTTCAGTAACGCTTCTCGCGTTCTGTCCTCCGCCTGCAATCCAAGTAGAGACGACGGATGACGAGTCAGTGGTAATTTTCTCTCAGTGTTTCTTGTTGGCAGCCAAATCCTTAGACGATCTGTCTTGCCCAGATGTCCGCACAAAGTCTGGGAAAGGGTGTCGGGGACAGCACCGCCCATGTTAGAGTCCAGAATTGACGGAGCCGGGAACACCTAGGGAATAATCTGCCTTGGTGGGTGATTTTCAGGGTCAAGGATGAGCACAGTCGGTAAGTGCGCTGCCTTCTGTGCGATAGGTTCCAAGTTCGATTCCCAAGTCTTAGCGTGACCTCAAATCCTTGTTTTGACTTCTTTCCTCTCCGTGTGGTATTAAGTAGTTTTAGATACCCGTAAGCATTGATGGAGAGGGAGGGGGGAGGGGGGATAAAATGAGCGCACTGTCGGCATCAGATTTGTCACTTTAAGTACTCCAGGTGATCTGTGACGTCACTGCGGGGGCCTGGGGAAAGAAATTTTAATGCCGTATCCCATAAACCAAAGCTGACGGGAACAGATTGAATTGAATTGAATTGGTGCGCGCGTTGGTTTATGGGATACGGCATTAAAATTTCTTTCCCCAGGCCCCCGCAATGACGTCAGAGATCACCTGGCTGTTAAGACTTACCGACATAAAGTAAGGAAATTATCTTTACTTGTTTGATTATTACCCAACACTAGCGATTTGGACTGATTTGTACAAAACTATTAGAATAACATAATCACTGGAGATGCCAACAAAGAGTAAGTTTTTTCCCCTATTTCACACACCTGAAAAACTGCAAGTGCAGCATTCCCGAAATTGTCAAAGTTTGTTCTGGGATTTCCGTCTCGATCAGGAAGATCTCTAAATCTATAAGACAGAAATGAAATCAAACAAGTTTTAAAACTCTAAAAATACAACTTTTTATTATATTAGCAATAGGGTAACCTTAACATGAGGTGAAATGTTCAGCTTTACAGCTAATGGGGGACACACAGACTATATCCATTACTATAATGGTAAGTATCACGAACAAAAAAATTACAAAAAAGGACTATATATATTCTTTTTATCTTCCTTTAACACTAGAATTATTTAAACCTATTACAAACGCAATACTTTTCTACAGTCGGACTATGACTATGCCGGGGATATGTACGTATCAGTTCACGAGTCCAGACAGGTCGACTTTCTTAACATTTCTCTTGAATGATTAAGGCTTTCGGTAGTTCTTAGTTTTCTGGGTAGCTAGGACCAAATAAGAGGCCCTAAGTATTTAATAGAGCGTCTACCACATCAAACAGTTTCGAATTTTGGTAGTACAAAATCATTTACATTCCTTTTTCCTGGGTTATGATAACACCTCTGAGAAAGAAGAAAATGAAAATTATGTAAGACAGATAACTGACTTACGCTGCTCCAAAGACTTGCATTCCAAGCAAAGCAAAAATTACGATAAAGAGGAAAAGAAGAAACAGTAAGCTAATAATAGAGCGAACGCTGCTCAATAACGAAGTCACCAAGTTGCGCAGTGATGACCAATATCTGAAAAGAAAAACATGATAATTATGTTATGAAAAAACCTAAGTGCTTATACAGAAACAAAAATGTACGCTTCTTGAAAACAGAAGGCGTACAAAGGCTACAAAAGTTACGGAAAAAACTTCGAGTCCCATTTTGTAAAACAGAGAAGAGGATTTCGTATTTCCAAGCAGCCCTGAAAATACATCCAATGAGATACCAATCCAGTTTACTTTATGGCGGGTAACCTTTTCATGTGTGAAGATAACAAGTTAATTTTACACGTGAAATATATGAATATTTTCGCGAAACAGCTCGCCTAATATTTCATTGGTGGGTTTTAGCAGTTCGCGCTTCGAGGAGTGCACTTGAATCACGATTCACCGAGCGGTTTTTCAGTACAGTACAAATGGTGGATCGTAGGTTCACGGAAATAAGTTTGCTCCCATCAGATCTCATATTTTCATTTTGATTTGTTCTTACAGCAACAAACTACCACTATTCATCCCCAAAAAACTCCTAAACAGGATTAAGCAAGATAGGATTAAATAAGCAACTCTTTCTTCGCTAAAAGTATCCTAAACCTGTATGTATAAACCCCGTTTTACAGACACACGCTTTAATAAGGACACTTCATTATTACGGACAGTTTTCTTTGTCCCTGGGGATAGAAAGCCCTTCAGACATTTTCTCTAAATTCAACCCGCTTAATACGGACACCCAATAATGCAGACAAAGGACACTTTTTTCTTGCCCGATGGGAGTGAACAGATTCTTATACAATGTCAGCCTCGCTAATGCGGATACTTCATTATCAACGGTGTGTTGTAAAGCCTGGTTTCCATATGATCGTCCGGATCGTCCGGATCGTCCCAGTCGTCTCAAAAAATGTTCAGACGATCGGGACGATCATATGGAAACGCTACCCAGACGATCGCAAACGACCCGGACGACTGAGGCGACCTCGATCGCTTGGATAGAGTTGAGTTCTATCCGGACGATCGGGACGATCGTGTAAATTTTGAAGCGATTATATGGAAACGCTCTCAGACGACTGAGACGATCGAGACGATCGAAAGCTATCCCAGAAGTCATCACTTTTATTCCAGTAATCGAGAATAAATTCGGCCAGGATGGCGCTGAAGCCGAAAAAATAATACACAAATGTTCGCAGCTCGTATTTGGGTTTTTTGTAAGTAGAGAAAGTCCGTGACATCAAGTTTTCGAAGAGATACCATGTCTTCGAGAACTCTTCTAGCTTCTCAATGCCGCAAAATCAAGAGAAAAAGCAGATACCAAGGTACGAGGTTCGATTTACGAATAAAAATCATCCATTTATGTGGCTTGTTTGCAAAACACGCGCAAAAATTCTATTGTCTGACCCAGAGACACGCAGAGACATCGCTGACGACCCCGCATCTGTTGCCTTTGAGGCGATCGAGACGATCATATGGAAACTACCAATCGCCCCAGTCGTCTGGATCGTCTCGAAATATTTTGAAACGACTGGGGCGATCGGGACGATCATATGGAAACCAGGCTTAACAAACCTCTTTTTTGAGGTGAACGCCTGCGTCGCAAGTGGAGGTTGGGTGCCCATGGGTAAGGGGCTGCAACCGCAATAACACCCCAAGGCAGAAGAACACCCACAGGCCTACCAACCGGCAACCCAGCCACGAGCTGCCCCCCCCCCCCCCCCCCCCCGCGCCCAGCACCCCACTATAGCACCCGTCACACTGAGACCAGAAGCCCAGTGGAAGAAAAATGAACAAACCCCTGAAAAAACGCCATGCCACGCTAACAAAGCTTCGAGCACAACGCAAACACAACGTAGGCACATGGCCTGCGCATGCGCCAAAGCGACATACCGCTGGACAGGAATCTGCCCCCATGCTCACGAAGAATGGTAAAGGCTACAAAACGCAAACATAGTCACGCAACAGCGCTACTTACTGTTTTTTGACTTTAATAACCTGGCCCGCTTAATACGGACACTTTCTATGGACCCTTTGGAGTCTGTATTAATGGGGTTTGACTGTATTATTTACATAAATAGCCAAACATAATACCATCTTCACTACTACATTCATGTTATCAAAAGACAGAATGCTTTACCTGGTGAATTTAAAAAGTCGCAATAATCTCAAAGCTCGAAGAACAGATATACCCAGACTTATTCCTTCTGCTTTTGAAATAATGAGCTCAATGATACCACAGCAAACAACCTGTAAGAAATACATAAATAATATAAAAATTAATGTTAATCACATTGCTGGTGTAAAATTCATCACCAAAACCCATTGCTGAATTGTACAACTGAAAACCAAAGTGGTGAGATTGGAAGTCCACATGTACCTTGGCCTGTGAGCAAGTTCTCCTTTTGGGGGGTATTGTGGAGACAAAAAAGTGAGGGAAAACAGATATCTTACCACACAATCAAATGTGTTGAACTGTGACTTGAAATAAAGTTGAGGGCCAAGTCCATACAGTTTCATCACCATTTCACAAAAGAAGAAGGAGATGAAAACAATCTCTGCAATGTCTGTTGAAAGAGAAAGGAATTGTTAAATATTGTCATAATAGAACTTATTGAGGATAACAATGGTCACTATTCAGTGCAATAAAAACAATCATGAACCAGGTGACAATCGGATGAAACTACAACTTTTATAAGGAACCAGACCCTTATTTAACAGCTAGAATGCAGTTTGTGTCATTCTCACCTTGAAATTGCCGGAGCCAGTCAGGCTGCCCATAGTGCTGCGTGGCTGTTATGACAGTATTAAGAAAGACACAAACAAGTACAATCCAGTAAAATGCTTGATGTTTGACAATTTGTCTGATTCGGATTTTCCACCTCTTGTTTCTTCTGAGAAATCTCTGCCAAAAGCTTCTTCTGTTGAAAGCAACATTGACCATTGCATGAGCCAGAGTTTAGCATGTGCTCTTGGTTGCAATTGTATGGGGGGGGGGGGGGGGGGGGGGAGAGGGGTTACTCCCTTACAACCATATTTAAGCTATATGAGTATGAGCTAGTATGTGTGGCATTTAAAGGTAAGGATTTTTAAGTCATTATGGTCTGAAGAAATAACTGGGTATATTTCAATTTTAACCATTTTGGGTCTGACATGGGACAAGGCTTTGTGCTGTCTGAAACTAAGGCTTGGAATATAATTTGGTATATGTTTTTGTCTCTCCAGAACAGCAGCTCATGTCTGAAATAGAGTAGGGAAATCATCCAGCCCCCACACAAATTTCCCAGGAAACACACTTGTGGGGGTGGGGGATGGGGCAGAACATTGCATCCATAAGAACCTGTATATAGGTAACTGTTCCTCTTTCCTCCTCCCCCCGTGGCTGGTGACTGGTGCCTGTACATTCTTCAGACTGAGGGGGCAGGGGTACTGTCAGGCATGAGGGAAGCCTCTTTTAATATGGAGCTGGCCGCTAATGATGGAAACTTCTCGTTGTTTAAGGTTGGTATACAACCTACACGTAGCAAGGCGTTTTTAATCTAAGAGTTATAGCTATGATTATCATTGCTCTGGTTTTGAAGGAGGATTGTGAAATGGAATAAATACTGTTTGGTCCCACAAAAAGATGGCAGGGAGCATACCAAAGGGGCCCCATAATCTCGTTTTTTTTCAAGTGGAAAGCACTCACTTTTTCCCTGTGTTTAGTCTATGTCTGCGTCCAGACTGTCCAGTTAGTACCACAGCTGTCATGGCAACATCTCCATCTTCAACTCGATCAAGATTTTTTCTTCTTGTTACATCCACATTTCTATCTCGATCATCATCTTCTTCTTCTTCTAACATTAGATCCTCTGTTGAGATTTTAACACAACTTTCAGAATTAAACCTTGTATACCACTATAATCGACTCTTTCTGAGATGGACCACGTTGAGACCTGTATTACATTTAAAGATGTTAGAGCGATTTTCGTATGACCTTGAAATGAAAGCGCGCGAACAAAACAGAAACGACAAATGAACGGAAATAGAGCGATTTGATTGGTTTATCGAACGGACAGACAAACGCGTCTGGCTTTTCATTGGTTAAGCGAACGCTCAGGTGAAAAAACTTCATGCCCGAGAACTTTCTAGAAATCAACCGATACTTCGCTTTGACGTCATACTACAACACGATTGGCCAATCGAAAAATGCCTTCTCCATATTAGGGTTTCTTTGGCGGGAAAACAAAGAGGCCATGTTTTGATCTTTTCATCCATTGGCTGATGAAACAAAGAACGAACACTTACCGTAACCTTTTTTCAAGGTCATACGAAAATCGCTCTATCTTAGGTCTACACAGGTGTGCATTATAGAGACTGAGTCAAATGAAATGAATAAAGAACACAAGGAACTCCAAGTGTCCAATTTAGGGAAGAGCTTGTTTTACATAGGTGTCCAAGAAAATGGAATTGAGAGTACTTGAATCTATCACTGCTATTAAAAATCATTTAATTAATGCAACTGAAGCAAAATTGAACAACAAAGAGAATCTCATATCTGTGCAGTCACCAGTGGCAACAGAATGTCAGGATATGTTCAGAATGTTAAATCCTTTATGGTGTACTGCAGTAACTGCAGTGAAGATTGGTACAGATTTTAGGTGGAGCTTTTACCAGTAGTCTGTGTGCAAATGCTTTAATATATCCACTTCCATTGCCCTCCATTTGTCATGCTGTTACAGTCAAGCCAGGTCAAGCATACCCCCCCCCCCCCCCCAAATCCTATGAATGAGTTTATTATTTGAAAGTTGAATCCATTGGTAGTTGTAGATTTCAGACTCATCTCTGCATTCTTGCATGCGTAATGAGCCGTGAATTCACACGTGATTCAGTTATGAAATTTCTACCAGCTCAGTTTCCCTGAATTTGATGTAAATGTCTTCTAAGAAATTTAATCCATTCAAAGATTTTCAATCTGACCAAATACAGAGAAGTTCTCGTAAAATATTCACTGCTCACTACGCACGCAGGAACGCCAATTTGAGTTTGACACTTGTTACGGGAATGACTAAAGGATATGTATATCATATTTAATTCATTAATAGAATCTTGGGGGGTGCACTTGACCTAAGTCATGGTGGGATGATTTGTCACAGTCTAACTTTTATTCTTGGATGACTGACTGCATGGGGTTCATGGCTGGGTTGTGGTGATTGCAAGCTAGAGCAGTTTACTATACAAGGGGTGGCCCTCATACATCCCTAAATTTACAACTGGGACAAAAGAAATCCTTGTTATTCCATTTAATTTTATGCTCATTCGTAATTATTATATACAGAAATATTATATTACGATATTCATTTAATAGGGTCTACACCATACAATGCATTTGTTTTAAAATCTACCACAAACACAGAGTACAGGTTTGTAGGAGTTTGGATTGAATAATACCTGCTTTACTGATCCAGTCAATATAACCATGAAGATGTCTCTCCATTTTCTGTGTTCTACGCACTTTAAGAAATGCTCGCCGATTTTCTACTCTTTCTCTCTCTTTTGCAAATTCACTAAAAAGGAAAGTAAGGTATAAATCGGGGCAGATAGATGGATATCATTGCCTGGTTGGTGGAAATGAAGGAAACTGTTTTAAGTTCTGTATTTGCCTCATAAGAATAGAGCGATTTTCGTATGACCTTGAAATGAAAGTGCGCAAACAAAACAGAAATGACAAACGAACAGAAATAGAGCGATTTGATTGGTGTATCGAATGGACAGACAAACACGTCTGGCTTTTCATTGGTTAAGCGAACGCTCAGGTGATAAACTTCATGCACGAGAACTTTCTAGAAATCAACCGATACTTCGCTTTGACGTCATACTACAACACGATTGGCCAATCAAACAATGCCTTCTCCATATTAGAGTTTCTTTGGTGGGAAAACAAAGAGGCCATGTTTTGATCTTTTCATCCATTGGCTGATGAAACAAAGAACGAACACTTACCGAAACCTTTTTTCAAGCTCATACGAAAATCGCTCTAATAAAAAGGTGCACTTTATTTGAAGGTCAATGTATTAAGTACAAAAGTGCTAACTGAGGACACTTTTTCATGTCTCCTACTACTGTATGTGTCTGTACACAGACATATGTTGTGGTTCAATTTTATCCTTGGTTCAAATTTTCTTTTCTTTTGTTTCAAACTCATTATCATGTTATTATCATACCTTACCATACCCAAAAACAAAAGAAAAGAAAAGTTGAACCAAGGATAAAATTGAACCACAACATATATACATACACTGGCTACAGGTAGCCATTATGACACATGAAGGAGGATCAAGAGGTTATCCCTACATGTATATTAAGATCTGTCCTTACAGATAACCCACCCAGCCCAGGAAAAGTTGACCACACCACCGGGGTCTGCGCCCCCTACTTTTTTCGAACACTGGGGTGGGTTCTTTTTTGTCCAACAAGACAAGAAATTTTAACCATTTGCAGATGTCAATACAAAGACAGCACTTTCTTCTCAGTTATTTAAAAACCCTAAGTGTTGGTCTGGCCAGGGTTTGAACCCACGACTTCCGACTCAGCAGACTGGCACTCTCCAAATTAATGAGCTAACCAGGTGGCAGATGAACTGGAGATGGGGCTGCCAGCCACATGAAGGTAAAGCTGTCTGCAGGGCAAAGGCACTATCTTCATCTCATAAGTAATTTTGCGACCCCTAGTATGGATCAGCCTTAGAAATCAAACCTGCAACCTTCAGCCCCATGGTCAAACACAATACCAACTGAGCTATTCCCCTTCATTTAGACAAAAGAACCTTCCACTCTTGAAGCAGTAAAAATAATTCTATACACTATTTTCTGCAGTTATTGTTTGACTATAATATCAATCACCATTTAAGCAATAGAAAACGTTTTCTGTGTTTGCACATCCTGATATAAACATGAGAGGGGTTGGGAGAATTCTCGACAGTTATGCAAACCCTCGACTTCGTCTCGGGTTTGCATAACTGTCTCAAATTCTCCCAACCCCTCGGGTGTTTATATCAGGATATGCAAACACAGGAAAAAAGTTTTCTATTGCTTTTATAAAATAACTTTCCCCAGAAAAAAGCAAAACTCTCTTGTTTAGGGCATTGATTAAAGAGAAATTCTTCCCAGTCGCGAAGTCTTGTACAATGAAGCTTGTAAGCATAATCAGTCTTTGTTTTGCAAAAAAGATGCTTTCCAAATTACGGTTTTCTAGCTTAAAATCTCAGCTCAAGTGAAAAAAATTGACACAGCATGTTTCTAAAGATTTCCCTAGTTTCAACCGACAAGGAAATGGATAATAATAAAGTAAACTTGTCGAGTTTTTCAACTCAAAACCTTTTTCAAATTAATTCTGTGCTTGCGTGATTAGTGCGAGAAAAGCAAAACATCTTGACGTCACAACCATGTTTACATACTCTCATGCAAACACGCCTCTCGGCCGATCAGAGTGCGCATACTATCTTAGTTATTTTATAAAAAACAATATTACACCTTTCCCTTGCCTTCTTTTTCCATTGTTCTACCCACTACAATACCTGTTCATGACACTCACCCACTAAGAACACCAAGAACCAAGTTAAGCATAAAAAATGATCCTATTATAACGAGAGAGTAATAATATATCCAGAAGAAATAACCATGGGCATCATAGGCATCAAATGTCTACAAGGAACAAAAATCACACCAATCAGAACTTCATACATCTAGCTTTGTTAATATATTAAAGAACTACCTGGAGTAGTCAATCAGTACAAATTGGTAAAACTATTTATCGATTGATAAATCATTAAAAATCGGTAAATCTGATTTGATTGATATCGATTGTCTCGATCAATCAGTAGAAATCAATGAATCGATTTATCTTGATTTTACAGATTTCAACTGAAATGATATGTGACGAGAGAAGAACACAGAAGAAAAATTCTGAGTTGCAGATGGGAATTTAACCCATGACCTTCTGTACACTAGTTGGATGCTCTAAACACTGAGCTACTGAGAACTCAGTGGTGAGCAGGTCAATTGTGGGCTGACATAACTACCACATCGCACAGTCACATTGTGTCAAGTGAACTCACAATACAGGGTGCAAAGAAAGTCATTTTACAGCTTGCTATTTGGGCAAGCTGAAGCTAGCATTTACTAGCCCAGACATCATTTCAGCTAGCCCCCAAATTTTTTGATGAGCAGAATTGATTTCAAAGTTAAGAACAGAATTCACTGGCCCGATAGCAAAATTCACTTGCCTCGAGCTATTGGACACTACTTTCTTTGCACGCTGCAATATTAACTGCATCGCGCAGTCATGTAAATACTCTATGAGAAGAAGAGAAAAAAATTCTGAGTTTCAGATGGGAATTTACCGATTTCATCGATTTACATCAGAAGATACATCTGTTCTTCTGTTTATCCAAAAATGAAAACTGATTTCAAGCAAAAAGTGAATTTGTTGACAACTGAGTTGCAATTGAGAGTCAAAGGATCAAACAATTACCACTTTTTTAAAATTAAAAAAATTTTTAAAAAGATCTTATCTTTTCTTTAAAACCAGGTTTAAAATCTTCGTTCCGATGGCCAATATTGGCCAGGTTTGTAGGCTCCCAGTTTTTCGTGATTTAGGTCTGCCACCCTTTCAAAATAACATTGGTGTAGTGGTTGTGGGGGGGGTGGTGAAATTAAATCCCTGAGTAGTTAATAGATAAATACATCAAAATTGTTAAAAACTGTCAGTAGTCAAGTGATTTTTATTGATTGATAACGGAAAATGCAAAATCTATTCATCTGAGTTTAAGACATCCCTTTGACATCCCTTCAGATGTGTACTGCACAAGGTTTGCCTGGCAAATGGTCAAAACAGGCATGATCAGATTGTAAGTGAAAGAAGGTCAAAACATGTGCTCTGTACACTCCATTTATTCTCAGTGGAAGTCTGAACAAAGGTTGCTACCATGAATGAGTAATAACAACTTCGCCCCAGTAGTTCAAAAGGTGGTTAGTGCTATCCACTGGATAGTACAATTGGTTGTCATAATACTTATCCTCTGGATAGCAATTTATCCAGTGGTTAGTGCTATCCAGCTTTTGAACAACTGGGACCAGGAGATAAGGATTGTAGACACCAAGAGGAGCATGCAATAATTTTCATGTACAAATTTACTTACCCAGTACATTATATCTGTCCAGCCCTCATTAGTAATTACTTGAAATATTGTCAAACATCCAGCAAATATATTGTCAAATGATGTGATTCCATTATTAGGTCCTTTCCAGAACTCTGTACAATTTTGACTGTCTTCACATTGTGTTCCCTTACCATCAGGATCACAGATCTGAGGTCCATCTTCATTAGCAATTTGCCACGTACCTAAGATAACCATACAAATTCATTTAGTGTAGGGCTGAAGTAGCCTGCGAAGCGCAGACGTATTTCCGGTCGTCGCTTCAGTCCCTCCGAAAAATAAAGTCTGCGAACCCGAGCAGCAAAACGATTTCCATGACGTAAACTTTATGTTTTGATGTTGGCCAATCAGATCAAAGGATAGAATACGGCTCAAGTGCCCCCTCACGACCTCGCGCACTGGCGCATCTTGGATTTTGGCGAGAGTTACCAAATACGCTTTGGAATGTGAATTTCACGACTATAACAAGGTTTCCTGCGACGTTGTATGCTGGCCTCTTTATGAAGCAAAGGCTTCTCAAGCTTTGAATGTATGTGATGTGGGCCTTTGGTATAATTTCGCTTTATAAAATATGGTAGTAGGAATGAACGTTTATTCATTTGTCTCATGATAGAATCGCTTTGAGATATTGATCGCGACGTTTCGACTGCAATACTGCTAGTCTTCATCAGGCGATGAGGTTGATTGTTTATGTGTAGCTATTTATGCACGTTGGTTCGCTGTGATTGGTGTATTACACACGTAGGGTCAAAGAGGCTATCCAAATAAGACTTCATTCTAATAACATCAATAGAGACAATGGAATCGAAATTCCTGAAGCATGGATGCCTATGATCAGAAAGCATAACAGCCGTTCAACTACAAAGCGGACCCGTGAGGGAACGTCATCTGCTAATCAGAATAATAAGGATCGAAATACACCAATCACAGCGAACCAACATGCATAAATAGCTACACGTAAACAATCGACCTCATCGCCTGATGAAGACTAGCAGTATTGCAGTCGAAACGTCGCGATCAATATCTCAAAGCGATTCTATCGTGAGACAAACGAATAAACGTTCATTCCTATCTGACACCACGATGAACAATATTCACATCTTTAATGACAATATGGTAGTACGTGACATAAACAAAGCATGGACAAAATAATTGCTACAGCGAAAGGAAAATAAAATAGCTTAATGACATCGCACTCAGACTCGCGATTTATTTCAATTTAACCAGCACCAACAAAAGGTGGTGAATTGATTGTACAGACACATCCTTGACTGATTCAGAAATCTCTTATAACCGCTCGTTAATAATCAAAATCCCAAAAGTATCGCCACAAAACAATGATCTGAGGGCCGAACCCAGCGTGAAATAAGTATTTACAACAGTAAATTGATCATAGTCAAGATGACATTTCAGCTATCACGCTTCGACTCATGTTATAAAAACTATGGAAATTAAGACTTTGAAAAGAACATGTATTTAGCGAAATATAAGATCAAATATAAACTGATCTGATCAAAGTTTTGTCTGAACCAAGAAGCAACTACGCATGGAGAATCAATTACCACATGTCCTAGCTTTCAAAGATAATAAAAGATACTAAAAAATATCTATAGCGGCTTACGACAAACTATCGAAGAGTCTCCAAAGCATACTTTCCTGCAAGGAACCATAGAAAGGAACAGAAGCAACAAATGGCATGATGCATCTACTGTTGTTGGGACGTTTATCGTTTCGAATGTGATCAAAACAACAAGGTGTGATAAATCATAGGCAAATAGATAAAAAAATTTACTTTCATTTGATCTTTTTCTTCAGTATGAATCCTCCTGGTGCTTATTTCATCAATCAGTCCCACAATCCAGGCAAATAAGCTTTCATAAATGCGTCGTTCTGAGGAAAAAGGGCGACTGTACACAGGCTACATCATCCTTTCAATTTCGACTTGTAAACATATCCAACATTACCACGCACGATCTCGCGAGAAGTCTCGTGAGTTAGTTCCTTGATTTTGAGTTCTAAATTGTGATTGGCTAAAAAGGCTCTATGTCATGGAAATCGCTTCGCTGCTCGGGTTCACAGACGTTATTTTTCGAAGGGAGAGAAGCGACGACCAGAAATACATCTGCACTTCCCAGGCTAGGGCTGAAGGGGTTGCTCCAATTAAGTCTGATTCAGGTTTTGTTTTTCTGCATGCAATACTATCTTTGACTGTGTTACAGATCAAAATTAACTTTTTAAAAACTAAGTTCAGGTTAAATTTTTTGAAGGTTGATTCTCAATTTTCTGTCTCCTATAGCCCTGACTGATTTTGACCTATAACAACTGTTATAAGGTTAATAAGCACAAAACATAAGCACCCTGTTTTCAGAGTTTATTCTAGAGTGTGGCATAATTTGGGGATTTCTGTAATTAGCTGTCCTCAGCTATTCTGCCCGCTGAATTGCATGATATTCAATCATTAGTGGTAATTAGTATTTTTAAACGCAAAGTCAAGGTGGCTCAATACAATAATTTTGTAGCGACAAATTCCATCTTTGAATCTCTTAAAAAATTGATTTTTATGGTAAAAGCATTATAACATGTGTATTACAAATAGATTAAATGGCATTATGATACTATTTTTTTGGCGATCGGAATAAATATCACTTGGTAATGATGTCATGATAGTTCAGCTTGAAATAGAATTTCGGCCCTTATCAATCTAAACTTTGGAAATGCTTTACACTGCGCATACTTTGAGTGCTTTTCTTCTGTTATGAAAAGTTTAACAGAAATCTATTAGATGAATTTCTAGATATCTTGGAATTTCTAAAAAAGGGGTACAAATTATACAGGAACTGAAGACTGGACTTTATGCAGACAAATGCACTACTGTTTGGATGTTTGCGGAAACGTTTTATCGCTCATTCATTTTGCAAGTGACCCTTATATACTCTACAATCAGTTAAACGCAAGTAGACTTGCACGATTTCGAAAAACACAAAAACATGTGAATCGGGGTAAAACGCAATGCTTCTCTCTTTTTGTAATTCCTCAGTTACTTTCACAAAAACAGTGATTAAACCAAAATTTTACAATAGATTTTCTTTAAACAATTATTGATCAATGTACTATAAAATGCCTGATTTTCAAATCCATTGAAACATTTTAAGTTGCCTAACGAAGGTGCAAAATTGAGTAAATATTGAAGCCATGTAACAGATTTGGATAAGTTTTTGCTTTGGGATTTCCTATTGTCTCGAGTTTATCACAATATCAAATTCTCATGCAGCACGTGAGAATTAACCACGCTTGGTTGCCCTCAGTAATCTTTCCAAAATATAGTAATGTTGTAGAAAGGGAGAAAACAATAGTGAATAGATTACGGAGGACAACCAAGCACAGTAAATTCTTATGTGTTTCATTAATTTTGTTAATTTCTTAAGCTGAATAAGCAAAGATCAGGGTCAGGGCACAGTAGAAATTTTAGAGATCAAAGGGTTCTAGTGGCTGTCATCGGCTAGCAGGCCAACAGGGAGCCAGTCACTTTATTTACTGAGTTGCGAGACAGCAAGGTAAATATCCACCACTAGCCACCGACACTGAGATGAGTAATAACTATTTCAGTATAATATACTAAAACAGTGAGATGATTGAGTTCAAGAATGATGATTTTTAACTCATTAATTGCTGCGAAAAGTAACAATTTTGCCACCCAAATAAATGCTGCCATGTTGTCTTACTGTCTTGCTGACAAATAAAACTTTTGAGGGCATTTTTTTAGCTCTTGTGGGGAAACTTCTTCAAAAGAAGTTGAGAATTATTCTTGTATTTGAAACTATTCTGTGCAAAAAAACATTTAACTTTAATTTCTTCGTTTGTTATAACAACCAACCAGGAAACCATTTTGCTTGTAGCTTATGTGAGTTTAGCTTCGTTCAGAGGTTAATAGCACTGAATACCCAAGTGAACAGCCAATCAGAGAGCAAAAAACCCTATCTATTGTTTTAGTATATACTAAAAAATTATATAATTTATTGACCATCTCCCATTTAGCTTGCTAGCTCAATTGGTTAGAGTGCTGCAGGAAAGGGTTTGAATCCCGCAAAGCCCTGATTTTTTTCACGCTTCTCTTTTCACAACTGCATCAGTTGCGTACTATTTAACTGAGATAATCTCCTCTGCATATGTTTCTTCATCCTGCAGATCAAATATGTGAAATTCATATATTCAGCATTTCACATACCCGTCTAGGCCGAATAAGGGAACTAGTGCCCTCTCTGTGGGGCTTACCCTCCCCAACAAAGATGGCCCACTAAGGCGTAAGAATTGACAGGTATAAGGTTATGCTGTATGTCAAATAAGTTTTTTGAGGCCAACATTTATGTTACCTCTGACGACTAACCCTTAACAAACAGCGAGCATAAATATGGGGGTTATTCTTGCAAATTTTTTTGTCACACTCACCTGTTGTATTTTCGTGGCAAACATAGTGGAATTTTCCATTGAGAAATTCTAATCCTATGATTGCATAAATTATAATTACAAATCCTACGAGTAAACAAATTTGCAGAAGTGGCACCATGGCACACATGATGGACTTCATAACTACTTGAAGACCTGCAAAAATAAACAAACAAAACACCCCAACAATCAATAATGAAAACGAGATTCCACTAACCTCATTTACTTAGTATTTACTTAGACACAAGTCGTCCCAAAAGTTAAATACATGAAATATGCTAACTTTTTCCTTGCTTTTGACATTCCGAACCGTTTTTCTACTTCCAAGACAACTAAACGTTTTAGAATTTTAACTCGTTCTGTAGAACGGCGAGTACAGGCCACCATTTTGTTGTCTTTGGGATTCCGCTGTACAACTATTACTGTGGTTTCATATTTCGTCCCGTCCCGAAATTCTTTGGTGGTCTTGGATTCCATCGCTTTGCCTGGCCTGTTGCTTCGTGCCTCTGCGAACTTCTCATACTTTCTTTAAGTCATCCAAACCACCAAGGTTTGGCCAGTGTTCTTCTAAGCAATGTTTAATTTCTTTAAATCAAAGACAGGATGTGAAGAATTTAATTATGTTGGTGAGTATGAAGTTTTCCGGTTGATCATGAGTCTCTTTCGTTGCTCATTTCATTGCGTTGTTTTGAAATCGACAAAATCTGGCGATTCTTTTGTTCTTTTCTGCTCTTACTATTGTTTATAAGCTTTTTAGATGATAATTAATAGAGATTTTGTATGTATGTTTTTACAAGTGCCGTAAATTTACCTAAGGGACCGGTCATTATTTATCGAGATGGGGGTGCTGGTGCAAATAAGGGGTGGGTCATCATTTTTTATGCAGAAGTTTAAGGGGGGCCATAAGAAAACATGCAAATGTATAAGCCAATAAAATGTTGAGCTGCATCCTTATAATTAAATACAGCAAGAGAGGAGAGGACTACTATTAAAATAACTTCTAAAAAATCAACATTTTTTATTATTATTTATTTTATTTCCACTAACTTTGCCTTACTTTGCTTATTTCTTAGTTAATGCATGTCCGATTTTTTATTTTTTTCTTTGGGGGGGGGGGTCTGGAAAGTCATGCTTAAGGAGAAGGGTGGGTCAGCAAAAATCAAGCAAGCCATATTTCATATTGCACCAGGCCCCCCCTCTCGAAAAATAATGACCGGTCCCTAAACAATGCATTATTTATTATTGGAAACAGTGCTCTGGAACGCAAACAGTTTTATGGCTGGTGCTTCACGGGCACTCCTGTATTTTTACGTCGAATTTTGTGGTTTTTGACCTTCGAATGGCACTAGATCTTAGGGGGTGTTTACATGAGAAAACTCGCACTGGCGCGAGTTTCTTACCGACATGACTTTTTGATTTCGTATCGCGTTTACATGATGACTGGTTATTTCACGTCTCGTTATTTGAAGGTACACTTCATGTTGATAAAATGCACGTATGATTCAAAATCGCGAACATTACGCATGGACTACCCGTTCCAGTCTACCGGCAGACCGATTTCACACCGAAACGGGTGGTCGTTTCGTGTTTACATGATACCGTTGCGAGATTTTGTACCGGAGGGAAATTCTCGCCCTGGTACAAGAACCGGGGTGAACTCGCGCTGGGGTGACTCGCGCCAGCATGAAATTTGTGGTGGTATCATGTAAACAAATATGGAGCCATGAGAGGGAACTGGAGTGAACTCGCTCCGGGGCGAAAGTCGCCCTGGTGTCATGTAAACACCCCCTTAGGCTGCATGCAAATGGCTGTAACAACTCCCGACAATGTTGGGACCTGCAGTGCATCATGGGAAGAATACAACCCATAAGTCCTTGTAAACTGTGCATAATGAGCGTGCGTGGCCCCAACAATGTTGGAAGAGCTGTGCAAACGGATCCAACATTGTTGCGCTACGCTTTGGCGATCACGAAATAAAAGAACTGTTGGGAGTTGTTGGCTGAAAAGTTTGACTGGTTTCAAACTTTGCACAACAACATACAACAACATCCAACAACATGCAACAGGGTGTGCAAACGGACGCAACATGTAACATCCAACAATGTTGGGTGTTGTTGGTCAACAATGTTGTGTCTGTTTGCATGCAGCCTAAGGCTACGGACGCAACATTGTTGGATGTTACATGTTTCGTCCATTTGCACACCCTGTTGCATATTGTTGGGAGTTGTTGTGCAAGTTTGAAACTGCAATATGTTCGTTTGCACATAGCTTAATTGGTCTTCTCTGCTGCAATTAGTTTGTTGTGACACATCTTGCACAAAATATTACTCAGTGTTACTCCAGGCATGAAATGGGTTATTGCATTTACATTGGTAATATCCGTCCCCCCTCCCCCGGTTGAGTACAAAATGGAATTCTTTGGTGTAAGCTATAAAAATAAGAGGATTTGTTTGGGAATAGAGAAAAAAATATGGAATTATTTTAGGGTGAAGCTTCAATTTTCACGAAATTCTTCAGGGATAGACCCATATTCTTCAGGGGGTGGACTTATATATCGTATGCAAGTCTTCAGGGGTAAATGCAATTTTATTTAATCCTCAGGGGTAAGAAGAAAAGGTACGTCTTCAAACAGGGGATGGGGGGGGGGGAGAGGGGGGTATTGCTATAATTAACAATATTTATTATTCCTCGAACCCGAATGGCCTCTGAGTAAATAGCCCATGAGGCCAAAGGCCTCTGATGCAACCCATAGGTATTCAGGTCACTTCATCCACTGCAGTTTGGTTGACTTGTACTAATATTACCAACACAAATTTTAAAAGAATTAATTCCTCCCTACTGCTATTTTCATCTAAGTGTGGTTGTTGTGGTTCACTGTTCAGTTCTCTCCCTAATTCTTGGTTCAATTATTATTTTCCATTCCCATTATCGTGCATTGCCATTCCCTCCCCACCAAAGAAAAGAAAAGAAAATTTATACCAATGGTAAAATTGAAGCGCAACATGGGCACATGATAGAAAAAACATGTTTTTATTGGAAGCAAATGAAATGTTTTGTCTTCTAACATTTGAAGTTTGAAGGGCATAAGACAAAATGTAAACAACTGTTTGTAGATTAAAACACCTGACCTTATTTGTGTTCACTTAATGAAAAGTTTTAAATATGAAGAAGAATCTGTAACTCGGTGGAAGAATTGTCAATGGAAAGTCTGCTAAAAATACATTTTTGGCTTATTGTGTTGCCAGTTATCAATGTTAGCTTTGGCTTTTAATTCCAATATTGCATTCTGTTCCTGATTAATAAAAGTCATTCCTTATGAGTGGAAAACACTTATCACAAATATGTCAACCACAAGAAGCTCAAAACCACATACAGTGTACAGCTGTGCTACCAATAAATAAATAGTACTATGTGAAAGTACTTCTGAAGAAGTTTCATTTGAATGGCCACACCATAGGATTTCATTAATTACAAACTCAAAATTTAGAACAGCATACTGAATCAAATAGTACCATGTGAAAGTAAAGCTGAAGAGGTTTCATTTAAATGGTCACACTATAAGAAATTTATCCACAGACTCACAAGTTAGACCTACATTCTAAGTAAACAGTACCATGTGAAATTGCTGGTGAAAAGTTTCCATATGAATGGTCACACCATAGGATTTCATCCACAGACTCAAAAGTTAGAGCCACATGCTAAGTGGATAGTACCATGTGCTGCTGAGGAGATTCAGTTTCTATGGTCACACCATATGATCTCATGCGCAGACTCTAAACTTAGAGCAACATTCACAATAAATAGTACCATCTGAAAGTACTACTGAGAAGCTTTCATTTGAATGGTCTCACCACATGATTTCATGCACAGACTCAAAACCAAGCAACATTCACAATAAATACATGTATTACCATGTGAAAGGACTGACGAAGAAGTCTCATTTAAAAGGTCACCCTACAGGATTTCATCCAAACTCAAAAGCTATAATCCTGGACAAAAGTCCATGGGACAGTCAGAGCATAACTGCAATTCTATCTGTATCACAAGTAATGTCGTAAAAAGCAGTGCTGTCATTTTACAAATCCATGTCTTCTCCCCCTTTCCCACCCAATACAATGTTGAAATACATCAAAGGAATTGTACCTTGATGGTTTCATCACTGTCCACGGGGTGGGGAAGGGGGTAGGGACGTGCAGTGTTAGTAGCGCGCAGATACAATTTTGTGTGTGTTCAAAAGTTTTCGAACTGTACAACTGTCCCAACACTTTTGTCCATGATTGTAGAACTGCATTTCATGATTTCATCATTGACTCTGGACATGAAAGGGTAATATAAGTCTTACTGTAAACATGTTAACATATTTTGTTAACTTACTTGGAATTCCTGATACTAGCTTGAGTGGTCTGAGCACTCTTGCTGCTCTTAAAGCCTTCAGACTCCCAGCATTGAAAACATTCAGTTCTGGCAGGCTCAAAAGGCTGAAATTAAAAAGCTTAATAGTCAAAACGTTTGTCATGAATATGAGAAAAAAATTATGTATATGCACCAAGGACAGGTTAAAGTTTTTTTAAAATATTTTGTTTTTTATTTTTCTTTATAAGCGGGAATATCCTCAAAAGTCAGGGCTAAAATCTGGTGATTTTCTAGCTGCCAGTTACCAAAATATCATGCACTGCTTTTTAGAAACTTTTCATTGTTTATTTTTTTGTTTCAGATAAGGTTCCATAAACCTATCCCATGGTTAAATCTGGTGGTATTAACTCTTGGAAGGTAAGAATGATTTAGTAACTACTGGTTACAGTCGGTGTTACAGATAACATAAGTATTTTCACAATTTCTGCTTGATGGTTTCTTAAGGGACATGGTATTGGTCTTTCTGTAACTAGGGAGCTTGGCTCCTGAACAACCTACACTACATTAGCTTTAGGCTAATTTCTCCTTTGGCTCAAATGTGATGAATTTGTGCGTGTAGCCATTGCACTTTTAAACTTTGTCCTTCACGTCTGAAAATATGTCACTTGGACACTGTGCCAGTTGTTAAGCAGAAAAAGGAAGAACTTTCAGGGTTTTTTTTAAAACAAAGAAATAAACACAACAAAGCCTATATAGAATTCCTAAAGAAATGACTCCCAAAAGTTTGAAATGGTAGGTAACTAGGTAGGCTAAAAGGACTGTCACTTTCACAGGGTTTTCATTACGAATTCTAGTAGCAGGAGAAAGATGTAACATTACAGGAGCTTATTCTGAACGAGGCTCCAGGTCTGAATAGAAAATAGTCATAGCCTACCAAACTTTAGCTGGAGAAATCTGCGTAGTAAGCAGAGAATTCTTTGATCTCCTATTGAACACCCTGCTTTTGGGTAGTAGCAGGCTTATGGATTGTTGAAAATGTTTCTAATTCAGCAGTCATTTTATCATTACAGATGATTTCAAAGTAAGCTGGGAAGTACACTGTATAAATTATTGTTTACATTTTATACAATTAGTTTCATTTTACTTTGATCCAAAGAAGGACGGTGATGGGTATTTTTGGCATGGTACTACAACAAGTTTGTCCAGGTTATGTCGTAGTTAAATGAGGAAATCTTTTGCAATGTTGTTAAAATTCACTACCAACAGGATCAATGATGATGGTGGTTAATTTGCAGAGAATATTGTCAAATCACTGCTGTATACCTATCACACTGCTAAAAAGGTTACATCCGCTAGTTTAGGGGGATTCTTGTTATCAGAGAATCATTTATAGTTTTCTAGATAGGCAAAACGTTGCTGTATTGCATGAAGTCGTCATTAATATATAATTTATGCAGCATTACATAAAGCAGGAAACTCAACAAGGCTTTTAACTGTATGAATAAGCATTTTAACCATGCAATTAAAAAAATCCATTTACTTGAAAAGAGCATTAGAACTCATTCACTGTAGCTGTCCATTCCGGCATGAATGGGGCAGGGGAGGGGGGGGGGTCCTTTAGTACGTGTATGTACTTTGTTTACTTTCTTGGGATCATCACTTTTCTAGAAAGGCAAAACATAATGCTGTTTTGGAGAACCAAAATAAGGCGAGGCTGATTGTCATTTTTAGGTTTGGGGAGGCAAAGAGAAGTTTATTGTTAGTGCAAGGAATTACCATGTGACTTTTATTTCTGAATGTTGTTGCAAAAAGGGAGATTAGTTTGAATTGTACAAGGATGAGCAAAAAATGTTTAGGACTCAGAATTGGTTGTAAATAATAATCAAAATTGCATGGAAAGGACAACTTTGAGTTGGGTTAGATGTCATGGGAGCTGTGTATTGTATTTTTTACATGCATATGTAGTCATAGCTTGATGAGGGATGTTTAACTTGAGTCAGAGAAAAGATTGTTTATTTGTTTCAATATTATGTTTTAAAAGACCAAAGCCAAACATCAAACTTTCATGATTCAAACCAAACTGAGCTGATTAGCATAGATGCCAACTCTCCCGCTTTTTTGCCTCGTCTCCCGCTCTCCCGCTTTGGTACATAAATCTCCTGCTTTTTGCGTTCACTATAAGGGACCGATCGTTTATTACGTCCCAGGGGGGGCGGTGGTTTTGGAGGGGGGGTACAATTTTAAAACAAGCCCCTTTTTGGGGGGTAAATTTTTCTCTGGTAAGAAACATGAGGGGGGTCAAATTTTATGACACAGCAACAGCAGTCTGAGGAATTTGATGTCAGTGATCTATCCTCGATCCTGTGGTTGGGGAAAAGGAAAGAATTTGACGCGATTTCAGGTCCCGAGGAAAGGGTTGTTTGACATGGTCACGCAAGAGCCTGGAACCTAGCTCTCAATCTGCCATCTTGAAAATTACTCAGAAGGCTCAGTTTTTGCTCGATCTTTTTGCGGTCTTTCAATTGGTATATTTAAAAAAAGATCAAAAATGCCACTCTACAAAGCCTGGGATGTAAAATAATACAAACAATAAACGAGAGAAAAGATAAACGAGGTATTAAATGAAAAAAGATAAAAAATCTGTCTACGGAAGGACGGAGAGAATTATGGCTTCCTCAGGAGGGGGGGTACATTTTTCAAACAAGAATTGGGAAGGGGGGTACAATTTTTACCACTAAATATTTTTGGGGGGTTCAGTTTTGAAGCACTACACTTTTTTGAAAACCACCACCCCCCCCCCCCCCCTCCCCCGGGAGGTAATAAACGATCGGTCCCTAAATATTGAATACTTAGTAAAAAATAAAACAGTCTTAGTTTGAGATTTAGCCCATTTTTAGCTCAAAACTTGAAGTTTTCTTATTCGCAGTACGGTTTCTGGGGCATTTTTATCATTGACAAAGATTATTTCTAGCATTCGAATTTTGATAGTATGTACATCATGTATGACGTGATATAATGTCCTAAGTCATTCCCATTAGGGGCTGGGTCAATTTTTCGGGGGGGGGGGGGGGGGAGTAAAAAAAAGGACAGTCTCCCGATTTTAGGTCTCCAGAGGTTGGCATCTCTGGATTAGGTTCATGTAGTTTGATGTCTTTCTCAAGTTTATCTGAATGAGTTTGAATTGACCAGTCTAGACAAAATTAATTTTACTTAATTTTCTTTTGTTTTCTTTCAGAAATTTACTTAAATGCATATGTTTTTATCAAAATATGGTCTATCCTTCATGCAGTTTTCACTAGTATATTATGCAGCTATCCATAAATTATTGGTAAAATCATGTAAGCCTTTGTAATAATTACAAGCATTTTAGGCATTTAATTACTACGAACGGTTTACTTAAAAGAGCAATTGCCATCCCTGCTATTACTGTTTTGCTAATAGAACTTTGTTTGCTAAATTGCATGTATTTCGCTTGGGTTTAAGGTGGCTGAACACAGTATTGCGGGCGGTCAGCGGTAACTCGCGTGACGGCAAGTGTTTTAACTTAGACAAACAAACATGGCGGCAAAAAAGCAATGATACACAGAAGACGATTTCTCAAAATCTACTCATTAAAATTTTGTAATATTTGGCAGAATTTTTACTTTTATGGTGTTTTAAATAATGAGAACTTTAAAATGGAATTTGAACAGACGATTTTTGTGACACATTTAATAATTACAGCACAATTATATTATTGATTATCTAAAAAGCCCTCTGTTAAAATTTGGTCAAATAAGTTTCAAATGGTAATGATTAATTATAGCAAGCTGTGTGCAATTTTATAGGAAAATCTAATGAGTGAATTTTCTGTAAACTGAGCAAAAGTGAAATTTTAAGGTTATATTCAATCGTTCATGTTGCCATGGAAACTACGAAAATGTCGAATTTTACCTGTGAATCAAAATCTTTCATTAATATATTTTCCACTTGCCAAGTTTCAGCTTGTGAGCTGCAACCCTTCTCTTGCCATAAGTTGGCAAATGACATATACTCAGAAACTGCCAAAACTGTGTTCAGCCACCTTAACTTCTGCTTGTAATATGTGCCAACTTTTGATGAAAATCCATCTTGGTTTAGGTGATTTAACAACCAATATTTGTTAATGTAAATAATAATGAATAACATGCATCTGCTGTGCAAGTGCAATGAATTATAACTACAATAATTGTTCAATTATGGAAAACATTCATAGAAGGCATTTTCCTTTTTAAACTGGCCTTTAATTAGGTTGCAATTCAAACTGCTTTCACTTCTTTCCATTAAAGAGGTTTTTTTTAATTTTGTGCCAATTTAAAACTTTGAGAAATTTTTCTTATGCGCACATTTGTTTGTTACAGTGTGATGTACCCTAAGTGCAGTTTCCATTAATATATTATGCAGCCTTCTGTAAAGTAGAGGGAAATTCAACAAGCCTTTTTACTGTGTGAACAAGCATTTTGGGCTTGTAATAGTACTAAAGGACCATCTAGTAAAGAACTGTTTAGTAAAAAAGCATTAGAATTATTTATTCATTGCAGCTATCCATTTGATCATGAACAACACTATTTTCTTATAGAACTCTATGCATGTAGTCTGCCAATGCCGTATCAAAATCCATCAATCAGGCTTGTCAGAAAGTTTTGAAGTAGATGGCTGAGTTGTCAAAGTAAGCGGCCAAGCTTGGGGTGTTTTATTTAAAAAACGCCATCCATAAAAAAATCCCAAGCAGAGTAACCTGCCAATACTAACCAAGTAGGTGGCAATTTTTTGCCGGCAGCCAGCTACTTTTCACAACCCAATCCAGGTGATTGTACTACCAATATTATTGTAAATAATAATTACTCAGGATCGGTTGGGGGGGGGGGGGGGGGTAGTGGAATACCAAAATACCTGAAATAAACCTTCCAATATACCAAAAATTACACTAAAACTAGTGTAAAGTACCAAAATTATGAAAAACACGGCATACTTTATACCCAAAATTGGTCATGAGGGAATACTTTATACCCAATTTTAAGCATGAAAATACTGTATACCTGAAATTAAATACCCCAGTATACTGTATACCCAAAAACCCTATTGCAGTTATTAGTATTCAGGGTCGTCCAAGTAAAATTATAACTGGTGTGTAATTATGGAAAGCGTTCAGAGAAAGTATTTTGCCTTTAAACTGTGTCTTTTTTATGATATAATTACTATTTTTTTGCAAATTTATATTCAAAGAACTTCTCTTTTTTATTTCATTAAAGATTTTAGGAATTGACGTAAGGGTAACAATTTATAGTTTATTTTTTAAACAAATTCAACACCACGGCCGTTAATGCCAGTTGTAATTAGGGCATTTTTGTAACATTTAATGCCACATTTCTTACTAAAATTCCTGTTACCATGGTTACTGAATTTTGCCTAAACATTCTTAATGTATATACTTGCTATATTTAGAGGGTTCAATGTTATTTTGAGAGATAAGTGCACTTTTCTGTGTTTTCTTGGGTTAAAAAGATGTCCTTAAAGTGCATGCTAAGAATAATAGTTAACATTGAGGATGCAACTGTTGGAAAAAATTAATGTCCGTCAACAAATGCAATGTAATTTTCTATTTTATGTAATTATTCATGCTGCGTTTTTCTTTCGTTTCCAATTTAATACACTGAGCAGAAAACTTTTACTAGTCCAGTTTAACAGTCTGTACTTCATTGTTAACTTTCCCTTCATGTGTTGCTGTTGTTCTGGTTAAATGTCCTGGCTTTGTTCTTTCATAATTGTGGATTAAAGCCATCTTGCTTTCAGAGTTTTCTCTGAATATCAATAATATTTTGCAGAGTCACTCTAAACACCTACCAAATCTGTATAAGCTTCTCTTATGTTATGCAGTAGCTTTTCCAAATTTCAACTTTAATCTTTTTTGTCCTTTATACATGTACAAGAAAAAAATTTCATATTTCTCCAGACTTAATTGTTGAAAGTGACACTTTAGCAAATGTTCCAGACATAATAGCTACCTGTATTTGCATTTCACAGTTGTTTAAGCAAATTGAAAAATAGTACTATGTTGGTTAAAAGATTTCATTCAGCAGTTTTATAATTTCTACAAACAAAGTTTAGTTTAAGTTGATGTAAACAAGGCAAAATTATTGACACTGTCGGACGATGAAAGTAAGCTCTTATCCCATGAATCGATGCTCAATGGCCAGAATTTGTCAATTAATTATTTGATAGTGGCTAAGGAACTTTACTTTTCGGCCATTTAGCTATAAAAGAAGGCAACTTTCTTTGTTTATCAGTTTTTCGATACAAGTTAAACATTTGCAGGGTTTTGTTTATAAAATTTCATTAGACTCAAATTACCCGCAGGTAATTTCAGGCGAGAACGGAAAACGAAATAAACGCGTGTCCTTTTTGTGAAAGTTTTTCTGAAATGATGCAAAATGCATTTACATAAAAATCGTTTTTGTAATGTAAATATTCAGATAGCATTCGCATCTCTTTGAAATAATGATAAACTTGTCAACTAAAGACATGGCGAAAGTTGTTTGTAACGGATTACGAAACAGAGTTTGCTACTTTAGCGATAAAATGGCAACTTTTTTATGTTGACTTAGGTAATTTTGACAGGTGTACCGGACGAAAACTGTGAAGCTGCCGAACTCCCTGCAGTTTTGAATTATTTATTACCCGTTCTGTCAACAATTGGTTTTAGAACAAGAAAAATATGAAACTTGAAGTTGTTTGACCACCAGAACTGGCCGTCACATACTTCTTGGCTCCTGCATTTTACCCTAGCTAGAATTTCACGCACGATTGCCTGCTAACTTTTGATAAAACAAAAACTAAAACAATGTCGCAACCGCGTTCCTCTGGAATGAGTCATTGGCTTAAGTGTTAATGTTACGCTTGGATTCAATATGTCTTCCAACTCAATTTACTCTTTCGGAAAATTTTCAACGAAGGCAATTAGTGTTTTTACTAAAACCCGGCTTTCAAGTTAACGCATTTGGATTACGACATTCCTGTTGCCATAGATACTGCAGAATTTTTGCTTGTTAAAGTGAACATAGACATCAGTGAGTCATATTTCGTCGTCGAAAGAATTACCATGTTTATAGTACACAATTCATAAGTCGATTATTCGTTGTAATCAGTTCTCGGGAAATACACTTCGCGCGAGAATTCCGCAAGCACCTGTTTTCAGAGCTGCTGAGAAAGAAATAGCTCGTCCCGTGTAGAATGACTTTATTTGTATCTCATTTTAAGTCGCGTGCAGCGTTACCGCTTGCCTTCAGAGATATTGCTGTTTAATTGAGGGCTAGAGTAAAACCTCAGCTTGTTCTAAATCGCTTAAAATGACTGTCTACTGTTTTCTTTAGAGTCATTTGCCCATTTATTTTCAATTTGAAGCAAATAGCGGACCCGCCGTCAAATAGTGGCCGATACGTTTTCCTATTTTGACTTTTTATACATCACAGTTACTTACTTCAGCGACTTTAAATAATTTAAACGAGGGAGAAGTTTTGATGTAAAATTATTCTGCGCTGTGGAATGCTCGCTCTGGTCCGATCCTTTTCAATCGAAACTCTATGCACAGACGACGTTTCTCGCCGGAATAATGGCGCATTAGGCGATTAAACGAGGTTTGAGTTTTGTTCTCAACGCCTGGTTTAAAACGATTTAGGAGATTCGCGTGAAATTTAAATGGAAAATTTCAACACCCGCAATGTACGAGCGAAAAGATAATCGGTTAATACAAATACAATTTTCCCATCTACAAGGCGCGTGGCTGTAACAGTCGGCTTACGGTCAGCTTTTAAAAGAATGCTCGTAACTTTTACTAGAGCCATGCGTGTATGCGTGACTTAGTCTTTTGTCTCGCTTGAGCGACTTTCACTCGTTACTTTTAGACTATGATTGCTTCGCTGCGTTAAGTCGTACAAGCGAGCCAGTTAAACACAGGTTACAGTGACGCACTGTGCTTTGTGGAGCGTGGATCAGATTCAATATCGTGTAATTCAACGTAGTTGTTGTTATGTTTACAGCTAGTGTAATTGCTTAGTTCTGTAGAGTTGTCAAGAGCGCTCTCTTCCGATCGGTTTCCGTTACGGATCGGTGCACTTTTCAAGCTTAATATCGTTTAGCGAAATTTGATCGATTCCCAGTCCAGACAAATTGCAGCCAATGTTTTTTCCATCAAAGTATTTTTTTCCAAGGCAGATCTACATAGTTTAATAGTTGTTTAAATATTGAAATTTACCAGTGAAAATTACAACGACATACACCGATGAATGTAGCTCTCTGACATTATGTTGCATATATACACACACATGCTGTATACATACTAACCCGGTTACTACAACCACGAAATCCAACACGTTCCATCCGTTCCTGAGGTATGATTCGCTGTGTAGCACAAATCCCAGGGCTATAATTTTTAAAAGAGCTTCTAGGCAGAATATCGCTAATAAATATACTTCGGCGCTTTCCTGAAAGATAGCATAAGTACCAAAGTGTAAGTTATTTCTGTACTTGTAGCGGCCTGGTCTTGACAGTTTCGCTCACTGCAGTGCGGTGACGTTTCGCTGTTTTGTTAAGGAAGGATAAAACTGAATGAATTGTTACTTACTAGTTTAATGTTTAAGTCTGACTTGTCGTTTTTGGGCAAAGGAGTATTAGCGGCCAGTAAGATGCAATTGACAAAGATAGTCAATAGAATAAAATATTCAAAAGGCTTGTCTTCAGTTAAGGAATATATGATACGAACATAAATTCACAGATAAGTCAAAAAAATAAAATTATATTGAAAAAAGTCTACCATAATAGCGTCAAAAACTCACTAAATAAAGGACAGAAAAAAATCCCTAAGGTTTCAAAACACTCAACACTGACAAAGAATGCATCACGCACGCTCCACTTTGCCATAGACGACAACAAACTCCAACAACGCCAAGGCTAAAAAAACATTTCTACTGATGTGCCCGTAACGGCTCAAAGGATACTTTAGATTCGACGATTTTCTTGCATACTCTTCGAATGATATTTTGCTTTGAAAAGATGAAGAGTGACCGATCGGAACATAGAAGTTGCGGTGTTCCGCTTCCAGCTTGTACAGAAGACTTGCGCGAATTATTCGAGTTGGCCATACGCGTTTTATAAAAGTCCTCTGAGGGAACCGAGGAAGGTCTTCGAGTGTCCGGCATTTCTCCTGCTTCAAGTTATTTTCTTGCCTCATTCAGGCGAAATCTCACGCTACAGCCGGCTTACGTGGCGCGCTCGTGCACGCGAAAGTTTGTTTCCAGCCATAAATTTAACCGCCTAGAAGCGATTCAATCATTCAGGCTTTGGGCTTCCTTTTCTTGTCTTGACACCGTATGCTAATTAGAAACCGAGTCTATAATCAAGTGGCCTATCAAAAGAGGCCGGCACTGGTGGGTCACGTGACAATGACTGGTACTTCGTTGGGTGTGAATGCGAAATGAGAAACTACGCTTTGGTTTGATTTTCCTCGTTTCACCTGCTATACCCTGGCAGACTCGGCCAAAAACTCGCTCTTTCAGCAACAGCGGCGTGAAAAGACTTTAATTTGTTTTAATTTAAAGACCAGTTAAACGACGTTTTTAAGGGATAATCTGTTGTGTTCATTAAGAATACTGTTGGCTCGGACAGTCCCCTCGAAAGATTCCCGTACAGTTCTAGGGGTGACGGAATTTCGACCATAATTTGGTTCACGTTATTTCCCGTTTTGTAGCAGCAAATTATTAGTGTTGCATATTATCCTGTCAAGCTTGTGTCACAGATTTCAATCTCTTTCGTTCGAATGGCAAAGGTGGTTTTAAAATAATCATTAACGAAAATCATTTTAGTATTGAACACCCACAACACAAACAGAGGCTTTATTTATATAAGATATAATTTACCAAGGTGATGTTTCGAATCTATGAGTGCGGCCGAAAACGTGCGCACAAATTCCTTAAAACGTTGTCTTCGTCTCCTTTCATCTTTTATTGCTTTAAAATTCGTTTTTCTCGGATCTCTTTGATTCAGTTCCTTAATTTCTCCGCGTATTTAACCCTCGCAAAAAATGACTGTGCTTGGGGAAAATACCGACAAGTTCCGTCAGTTAAAGCTTAAGTAGGGTACGCGAGTGGTACTTGTACTAGCTCATAAGAAAACATCAACAAGTTGGTCGCTTTTTATTCGCTCTCATTAGGCTTCAATGGGCAGGTGATACCACCGGACTCCTTACAGGCGTCGAGTTTTCCAAACACACAAAGTTGTAATAGGACTTATTAAGGCGCTGTGTCGACTAATATGCTTAAATCGAAGAATAATTTTTAACGTCCAAAGTATACGTCGCTCTGTCGTGTTACATGTTTTCCCCTTGTTAAACTGAGTGCAGCGTCTCTCGAAGTTTTGCAATATTTATGCTTTCTTTCGAGGTAAGGCTTGGTTTGGTATAATCGAATTACTTTGAACAAAATGTTTGCAAGAGTTTTTTTCCTTCCCAACTTAAGCGACCGCTGTTCGCAGTAGTAACATTTTTCGCCCATAAATCTGTGCGCGTACTTTGTCGACATGAGAATAAAAGACAAGTTTGATGTTAGCTTGTGTTAGTTTTAATTCATCTCTCTCTTGTCTTATTTTAATTTAACCGATATAAATTTTGAATATGCTTTTCGACAGCTGTCGATTTGTCAACTTACAAACGAGATTTTTTTAGATTCTTCACACATTCGCTTCCGAGCCGTCTTTGCACATGCGTTTTTTCCAGGCTAGTTGCCGGATATTGATTTTTCAAAATTTTTTTTCTCATTGTTAGTTGTCACAATGCTTCTTTTATATTTAGACCATGCGAGAGGACAGACATTTTGGCTAAACCCTCGAGCTTTTTAACGAAAGTGTCGTCATGGGCTTGTTTTCAAATGCATGTCATGGCCTCAGATTTTCAAACAAAATACCAATATAAACAGAAATACGGACACCAATGGATCAACACAAAAATATGATTTGCACATCATTGTTCATATACGTGAATGTGTGTCTGAAACTTTTCATTCAAAGTCCCGAAAGCTTGAAATTAAAAGACGACGCTTGCTTTACATTCAAATCTCAGTTGATTCACTTTGTTTTTGCTCAACTTTGACTTCAGAAATTGAAAAATCTGCCGTCATCTTTACACCTGATGAGCGACTGAGCTTTCGCAATTGTTTCGGTTTTTGCTGAATCTGTTCCCTTGTTGATTGCATAGTTCATTTGATTCGGTTCCTCAAGTGTTATCGCATTGTCGACTTAGTCACGTCTCATAGGATCCAAAGATTTGAGTTTCTTTTTAATCCAAAATCATTACGCCTTATTGTTGCCCTCGTTGCTCTTTTTTGAGATATTAAATTTGACCAGTCTATATTGAAAAAATCACCAAAAACAATAAAATAGCTTCAAAGAAAGAAGTCTTTCAGTTTCATTTGAATATTTGATTCATTGCTTGAGTAGTTTTTGCATCTTAATTTAGTTTTTTCCTAAGATAAACTTAACTTCCGCCTTTGGACTTTTCATCTATGTTTCCTCGGCTTTTTGTATGACTAAAGTCATCGTTAAAAGTACTGTTTAATTTACAAGCCGCCAAAACTCCAACATTTTGGTACAAAAAAGTACAAAATGTTTCAAAACAAAACTTACTAGACATATGGTTTGGAAAAGTGCAAAATATATTTTAAAAGTTGCTGAGTTATTCAGGAAGGTTTCATAGAAGATGGGATGTTCGGAACAATCATTAAATTCAGGCCAGTGTGAGGATGTGTAGAGTCGGAGTTGTGCCAAGTTACTGCTCAACTACCAAGTAAATAATATAAAACCCTTGGATCACTGTACCATCAACTTCATTTCTCTGGAACGTAAAAACTATGTTGAATGCCTGGGGGTACTCATTCTGTGACAACAATAGGCTCGATTTGTTCCGCTCTCTCGGTCGGTGGAGGACGAAGCGCGGGCTCATTTCCTGAACAGCGGCTGGTATTCTCGGTACACTATAATAATCATATTTATCATTCGATGCAAATGTTTCTTCCTTTTCATTGGCCGAGAGCCCACCACGTGACCTGCAAATAACTGCCTACAAATAATGGTGTGCTCATGCGCATTGTCGTTCAACTGTTTTTGGTAAGTTTTTGGCTGCAAATACTATTCTGCTCATGTGTAAGTGAAACCACGCTTGCTCCTTGCTCGTTTATGTGATCTCTGTCATTACTACTGGAAGGCAGCGCGCGCTAACCACTTTCCGAAGATATTATTTATTAAAAAACAAACTCAGGGATCGAATGATAAAACAATTATTGAACTCGGTTATCGCAACATATCGTGATTTGTCAGTGTCTCGCAGATCAATTATTAATAATCAATAATTGATCTGCTCGCCACTGACAAATCACGATATTTTGCTCAACCTCGTCCAATAATTGCTAAATAAAATACTTACCCAAGCCTATGACAACAACAGTACGTAAAAGCCACATTAATTTTATTAATAAAATAATAATAATAATAATAAGCAAAACCGTTGGCATAAGTGTTAAACAGACATTTTGGCCCATGAATCAGACAATTTTCTGTATGGTTCTCCCTTTCCCCGCATTTGTCATATGTTGTAGTTGCCTGGGGCCAAGTCGTCTTGACTCATATTTACCAAATATCTGTTGCAAAAGCGTGCCTTCGTTTGATATAGGTTTCCCATTATGCAGGTTATGAATGCCATATTTTTTGTCCACTGTTATCCTGCCTCTAAACATGGTCTATTTCAAGTCAACTGCTCTTTTTATGCACGATGTCACAATAGGACAATTGCACGATGACGTCATTTTACTACAACTACCAGAATCCTCGAGTTTGTTGTTTTCTTGTGCAAATTAAGGCTATTGTTCTTTAATCCTCAGCGGGATTGACAAATTTAGATAACAAAGCAAACCCTAAATGAATTCTGGTAGTTGTAGTCAAATATCGTCATCGTGCAATTGTCCTATTAATAGCGTAGCGCGCAAATGTCGTCAGTTACTAATTTGCAATTTTTGTCTGAGGAATTTGCTAATGTTAATTTCAGTTTGTTTGTCTGAGTTTCGGGTCTATAAATAGTAACTGCGCGCAGCGCTATTAGTACCCCCGATAATATCAAGCTTATTGGAGCCTGAGAGTGCAACCATTGCTTTTATTGCTTTTTTCTGTTCTCCTTCTTTCCTTCTCGTTCTTTTCACTTCTCTAAGTTAACACAAAATATTCTTTTAAGAAAATAAAAAAAAATAGCTAAAATACATCAATCCTCTCTCATTCAACTAAATAAGAAAGTAAAATTTTTCTCTCTTTTCAAACAAGACAACAAGAAATTTCTTTACTTAGACCTTATAAAAAACACAAATCAACGAAGCATAGTGGCAAAATTTAGAACAAGTAATCATAAATTAATGATGGAATACGAGAGATACTGCACGCTCAAAATTCCGGAACATCTCAGGTTGTGTCAATACTGTTCTATAAATGAAATCGAAGACGACCAACACTTAACGATATGATACTTTTTTTTTCGTGAAGGAAAAAAGTGGGGGGAGAGAGAAAAAGGCGACCAGATCTAGAACTTTTATAACGTAAACCGTTCATAACACAGGGCCTCTGATAGGTCGTGGAAAGAAAGTCAAATTTGTGGGATTTTCAGAGTCAAATTCGCGAAAAGAAGCGGCCGATTCCGCGGGAATTTCGCGGAAATTTTCCGGGCAAATTTCGCTAGAGAGCGATCGGTTTTGCGCTGATTTCACGAACGTTTTGAATGAAACAAAACGGCAATTTTGCAATTTTTTCGGGGGTGGGGTGGGGAATGGTGAGCGTTCGCCTGTGTAAAAACAACAACAACAGAAACATCGCCTACTTATAAATGTTGCCGTTTTAAAATCGGCGATTTTTTGCTCAAAATCCACGCTTGCTTTGTGATCTCGTTTCGACTTGGTATTGTCTTGCACAAGGTTTTTTTCATCAGAGATCATAATTTGCTCTTTAAACAACAATGAGCTCAGAAATGCGCCTATGGCAAAGCTTTTTTGTATCATGCACTGGCCAGTGCCCAGTTTTTTATAATAATAGTCTAAGAACACCTGGTAGTTTTGGGACGTTTTCTCCGACGTTGCAGTGAGGAAGTTTCAAGATAAAGTTGCAAGTTTATGGCAAATATATATAAGTCTCAAATATATTGAACTGACATGTATTTGGTAAGATTTCTACGA
This sequence comes from Porites divaricata, assembly GCA_038088405.1. Classification (NCBI taxonomy): domain Eukaryota; kingdom Metazoa; phylum Cnidaria; class Anthozoa; order Scleractinia; family Poritidae; genus Porites; species Porites divaricata. The sequence continues at coordinate 8,492,520 of JBBMOI010000003.1, forward strand.
AATTTCGCGGCTCTTCTCTGCGCGGCAGGGCGGTGACAGTGGTTTTTCATTTTCCCTGAGTTGCTTTGTCCTCTATTAAGTCTTCTCCGCAAATTCAGGAGTAGCGTGTGTAGTGTTGTAAAGTATTTTTATGATAGTCCGCATGTATTTTACAGTAAAGTGTAATCAGAAAATCTATACTTGACTGGCAGTTTAGCGGCGGGGGCTAGGGATATGTGTTTCCCAGGTGAGGGAACACATAAGGCGAAAGACATTGGTCCGGCCAAAAACGGGTTGTGTCCGAGCAAAAATAGGTTTGACCGCGGACAACTTGGCCCGCCAGCCGGGAAATTATTTTAAGCCCCGTAGATGTTTCCAAAAACTCTGCCAGTCTTTTAAAGTCTGTCATTTTGGACTAGTAAACGGTGTTTTATGCCATTTGGCCACGGACCAGCTCGTTTTGAAGAAACATGTCGCTGGCCGGATTTTTGAAAATGTTACTGCGCGATTGTCCTTGTCGCTCAACCAGTATAAAAACTAAGAGTGCAATCATTGCTATTTTCTTTTTTCCTACCCTCCGTCACTCTCTCTATTTTTCCTCTCATTCCCTTCGTTGGCGTGATTCAGTGTCAGGCTTGTAAGACCCATAAAACCTGCGATATTGGCATTAACCAGGTTTCAGCAAATCTAGGAAGTAAATATTAGCAAATATAAAAACTGTTGAGTTTATCATTTAAATTTAATGCTATATAAATGAGGAACGAGCGCAAAAATTCCATACTGATAACGTGTCTCTACACTTTCTGCGTTCGTTTCTCGGACGTTATTTTACGGGTAAACCAGCGCCAGGTGATCCAAAGCTGTAGGGAACAGATTGAATTGAATTGAATTGAATTGGTACGCGCGTTGGTTTATGGGATACGGCATTAAAATTTATTTCCCCAGGTCCCTGCAGTGACGTCACAGATCACCTGATGGTAGCGTTGCAAAATATGGGTTGTTTTCTTAGGCTACTGACCTGTCATGAGAAATGACTCAACAAAGAGAAAAAGTCTTTATTTTTTGAGGAATTCTCCCAATATTGCCTTTACAAACGATATCAAAGCTCTTACTCTTGACTACTATCATAAGATATGCATACGTGATATAAGCAGAAGGCGCTAACACAAGTGAAGAAAGAAAGGCAACGATTCTTTTCGGAACTGCATGAGTTACGTTTAAAACTTAAGAACTAAAACTTAAACTTAAACTTCTATGATCTTCTTTGCATTTATTTCTTTATTCCGCGGTTCAGATTTACGAAATTCATATATTCATCATTTCACTAGCCTGTATACAGACCCCCCCCCCCCCCCCCCCCTTTGCCTCAGTAAAAATCGGAGAAGGGTTCTCCGATTTTCACTAAGGGGAGGAGGGTCTGTATACAGGCTATCATTTCACAAGTGAAGAAGTATAAAACTTCTCTGCTATACATGTTGGGGTTAAAGAAATTGGATTGTGTTTTTCAACATGTCGGGGAAATACGGGGTTTTGCCATGTTTCTTTCGTTTTCAGGTTAGACTACACGTAATCTTTCAACTAGTCTCTGGTTTCAGTGTAATTAGAGTGCAAAATAGAACATCTAGCTAAATGGTTATCATTAGATCCCATCGACCTTAGCCCCCTCAGACACCTCATAAAATTTACACAACGTAGTTTTCCCTTTAACTAATTAGGGCTAAGCACTGCCTTTTACAGATTAGGGTTAAGCACTGCCTTTATAGATTAAGGTTAAGCACTGCCTCTACTGATTAGGGTCAAGCACTTCCTTTACTGATTGGGGAAAAGCATTGTTTCGAAACTGGTTAGGTTCTTTTTGGGGGTTGGGGTTGATGCTATATGTACTGATATTATTTCATGTCCATCCAGCCGATCCTCAGTGGTCTAGTGGCTAGCGTAGTACCGGTATACTGGAGCATCTAGGTCGTGGGTTCGAATCCTATTGTCTTTCATATAATCTTTTTTTCTTTCAAATGAAGAGACTTGTAATTTCATGAACATTTCCAGCTTGAAATATCATCTAAGTGTGATAAAAAAGCAGAAAACAGTTCTACCTTGTGTAAATTTCATGAGGGGAGAAAGGGGCTGAGGTCGATGGGATTTAATACTGACCTAGCTAAATTAATGAGTACATGCGTACAAGGAGCTTATTTGATGGACCTCAGAAAGGTTTTCTAAAAATAACGTCCCCAAGAAATAATTATTTCTTAGTCACCATCTGGTTATAAGCTAAAGGTTGTTATTTGAGTCGGTCATTCAGGGTTATTTAGAGTGTATTTTTCAGGAAGATGATTTTTGCGAAGTTTATCAAAATGTGCGTTGACAAGGTACGAATTTGGATTTTGTTTCCTTTTCATCCCACATTTTGATAAACTTTGCAAAAAGAAATCCATCATTTGCAGGAGTAGACGCTTTTTACACTCTCTCTACTGTCAGCGAATACAATTATACTTCTGTCGCCTTCTTATGCAGCTTGCTTGCTTGCTTTGTATTTGCTAGGCGTTGATTGTTTAGTATAGCAGGTGGTAGGAAAACCGTGCACTTTCTCTATCGACATTCAGTTAGTCTAATAGCTTCTATTATTAGGCGTTTTGTTTCCTTTGTAGTATACAAACTGAGAGGAAAATTCACTTATTTAAAATTTCTTTCATTAGTCTGCAAAGAGTTTTAGTCCGGCAATTTCCACCTCGCAGAGTTCAAACAGCTGCTAATTGAAACGTCTTTTCTTCTCATTTTCTTTGGCAAAACAATTTGTCTGCTTCTTTAATTATTTGCCTTGTTTCGATGTCGCTAACTTTTACCTTTTTAGACGAAAAATGCCGAATTCAGTGTAAAAAACCATTTGCGAATCTTTTCTGCATGCTTCCTATCCTTTTCCCACCTCAAATACTTAGTTATTTGTCTTCCTCATTTAACTTCTTCTCGCATATCCTTGAAATTTGTTTTTCTGATTCGATATTCAAGATGTTTTTATCTTGATGTAAGTTCTAGATTTTACATTGACTATTGTTGGTAAATCCCTTTGTCCGCTGATCTAGAACCTAAAAAGAGTCGAGTGTGGGCGAGTTCTGAAGTTCAAACTCAAACAAACTGTTACATGTACGCCATTTTACTGCCAGTAATCAGTGCAACAGTCCTGACCTCTTAGAAAACACAATGGTCAAACTGAGGTCAGTGCACGTGCGGTGCTTGGTGGACTTCGATCCTCGGCCTTTGTCAGTTTCTTTTCATTTGCGATGTGTCTATTCTAGCTGTTACTGAGTTTGATTAAGGGCTATGAAAAACGTCTCAATATCCAAATACAAATTCTCCACTCTTATCTCCATACATTTCCTTAAAGGACGCTTAAGAGAATTTCCTTTTAGATCAAAGCTTTCCCCATCAGGTGATTATTTTATTAATTCTCACAACATTTTCCCTTGATTATGTACTGATTTTGGGAGAAAATTGACTTTGATCATTCTTGGGACTTAAAGGGAAAATGAAATTTTCTTGTCTTCCAAAGGAGGAGGAGAGGGTGGTCAAATCAAAAGCCGGAACATTTCAAGGTGAACTTCTTAAGCTGACTTCTTAAGTCTGAACTTCTAATTACGTTGTGCGTATTGTTGGTTTTCACATGACGTCACCAAAATGCAAACTAAAAAACTATCGATCCTACCGAGATTTTACTTTCACGATGCATTAGAGCAGCTGAAAACTAATTTTCATACAAATTTTCGCTTCAAAAGGATTCTTGGTTTTGTGATAGAGTACGCTTGAATTTCTAAGCTTTTGCGTGACGCGCCATTTACATGACGGCCAAGAGAGCTGTCATGTAGGTTAAAAAAATGACGTATTTTAGGAAATTTTGCTATCTAAAAAGTTCATGTATTAGAAAAAGTATTACTTTAACGTTTATGAGTTTCTCGAAGAATAAATTCACGCTTTTGTAGCAAAACTCGGTAACAGATGTTTCTGTTGGTTTCCGTCCGCTATGTTGGAGCTCATCCGGATGAGCTCCAGCTTGGCGTCTCCATACAAAGCTCTATAAATTTGGGTAAAACATTTCTTCAGATATCTCCTATACGAATTATTCCTTAGACCCAATTCTTGGCGAGGGTCTTTGTATATGTACCTCCTTTCATTTCCAAGATTCTGGACTTTATCTGTCGAATGGTTTTGAGTTTTATTTTAATTTATTTTGAATGGCGTGACACTGAAAACCAGCAATATTTGGAATATGTTTCTCAGTTGCAGAATTGAGGCTTCAGACAATAAGGCGGCATTTTTTTGATGTCTCACACTGCACTTACGACATCCTGTCCTTTTTTTAGGTAGTCTTCCACGCTGACGTTCTTTTGGCTCGTCACGCAATCCTGTCCAGCGAACGACGTTCGTGGGGCGAGAAGGCGTGACGAATCCCAAAGAACATCTGCGTAGGAGCAGGGAGGGGGGGGGGGGGGAATCTTTTTTGAGGTTCATGTTGGCTGCGAAACTGTGCAGTTTAGAGAAACCTTTTGTAAGGGAACAATTAGAAATTATTGAATTCGGCTTTCGTAGGATATGAAGAATTCTGCAGATCGAGGAGGGTGTTATCCACCAAGGCCGAAATCTGCAGAATTCTTCATATCCTACGAAAGCCGAATTCAATAATTGTTTTATTATTTCTTCAAAATAATTCCAGGTTTAAAAGCAAGCTAAAACATGCTAACCTCTGTCGATGTAAGTTCATATCGATAATTCATCTTTATCGGGAAGTTTAGAAGATTAAGGCCTGCTCAGTTCTGCAAATATATTCCAAAAAGCAGATGTTGTCCGTCGAGTTGTCTTCTTGCTGTTCTTGCGATGTTTTTAGACAATATTTCGCCGTGAAACAAGTATAATGTTCCGCGACAATTCCGTCATTTTGTTCTAACTACCAAAACAACCCAACCTCGTCCCCTGGTTTTCTCGGTCAACGGTTCAATTACCTGCAACCAGGCTGCACTTTTGAAGTCATTTTGACGTCATCGGTTCAATATGACAAAATTCTTTCCAAATTTCGTCAACAGCAGCCGGTTATGGTGAATTGTGCGTGTGGTTTTAACCAATCAGAAACGGGGAAATATTTGAATGAATAATAACAAAATATAATCCTTGGGCGCTTTCCATTCAACCAAAAATTCCGGTAATTTCGGTTGCTACATCAAATGGAACGGACCATTTCGGTTTGGTCCGACCGGAATATTCGGGACCAGCTTTGAAGGTGGTCCTCTTTGACCGGTCTAGTCATTTCGGTCGGTCGGACCGAAATGTCCCTTTCCATTTGACAAAATTGTTGTCCCCAGTACCACTCTTTTGTATCCTGCTTGCAAGAACAATAACCAAGCGCGCGGTGGCTTGGGTCGGGTCTGTGCAACCGGAATGAACCGTTCCATTGAACACGTAAAATTTCCTGAATTTCAAACCGGAATTTTTGTTGAATGGAAAGCGCCCCTTATCTTGGGTCCGATGATCGGTTTCATTTTGTCTTTCTAGACGACTGCTAATAGTCAGAACAGTGTCATATATTTTTTTCGAAGTTAGGTAAGTTAGTTATTTTTCTTCGAAGGTAGCAGACTTGCGTTCTTGGTGAGTGCTCTGAACACATTTTTCGTTTCAGCGCGTCCTTTCAAATAACGCTCTTGTTTCCCGATGATCTACTGGCAGTTTGGGCCTTTGGTGTTGTTTTGTTTTTGTTTTGTTTCGTTCGTTCGTTGTTGTTGTTGTTTTTTCTCATATTTTCATTGATTCCACTAGTTTTTTTTTTTTTTCCATCTGGCACTATTATGTTTTAACACGACTCTACAAGCGATAGCCTGCGAAAACAGGCGTCTGTCCTCGCTCCTAGCGGCAACGAGCAAGGGGAGACGGTTGATTTCGCACTCTAAGCTTTATCGTGGATGAGATTAAGTATGATCTGAAGGATTATGGAGATCGAGGAGGGTGTTTTCCGCTTATATTTCGCTGATGTAACCTTCCCTTTCACTCACACTACTAATTTTCGCTACTGATTCTTTCAGGTCGCTTTCAGCGAAGAAAAGACCTTGTGAATAGATACTATGTGGACGGATGAGAACTAACTATTCCTTGAACTCAATGCGGCTCACTAAGTTTTCTCAACTTCCATAGTTGTAACCACTAAAGTTGGTCGTTCTTTGCTTATGACTCAACTGTCAAACAGATTTTCTTGGAGGTGTCCTTGGGTCGGGTGGTCGAAAATAGGATCTTTGCAGGTTTATTTATTCATTCTTTTATTCTTTCATTTATTTATTCAATGTCAAGACACGTAGTAATTCAAGGACGTCATGTTTTGTGCTTGTCTTATAATATCTAGAAAGTACTAGTAAGCAATAAAAGAAGAATTCTTTCAATCAATCATTTATTTCAACACATTACGTCAAAGAGCTAAAAAACTCGATCAAAATACGAACGTGTATAAATAAAATCTATAATAATTACAGCTATATAATATCTTCAATTTTACAGCGATGATTATATTGGCGTGAACACCTAAAATATGTCTGGAATGTTTATTGTGTTGCAACCAATCACAGGTGAGATCTTCACACCACAGAAACCACAGGCAACGAACGGTTTCCGATCGGTCATGAAACAAATTATTTTGGTTTTGTTTAAAGATACAAACTGCCTTATTAGGAATTTAAAACACGCTGTTCCCCAAGGTCAGTGCCGAGGACCGCATCCAGTACATCGTTCGATTTTAGAAAGAAAAGTTTTAGAAGCCAACGCGACGCGACGACGACCAGCTTTTCATGTAACGACATATCACATGAAGAAAATAAAAAATGAACAATCATGATGTTTTCGTTTCTGATAGCATAATCCTTGCTAATATTTTTTTTGTAGAACAAGGGAATTCGATTTGTGTGAACTAACAATTGAACCTTGGAACTACTGTGCTGGCAGAAGTTCCTTAATCGCAAGGTCGCAAACTGGAAAGACCGCCGACCAAAGAATGATTGGCACATCGCGCAAAGTAAACAGTCCAATTTTCGATTATTCCGTCCAAAATATACTTTTGCTTTTTCTCTGAAAGCATTTACGCATTTAATATCTGGGAGATTACATGCTATAGGAAGCTAGTAATGAGGGGATTTAGCCAAGAAGATTTCAAGTCCAAATTAGCACATTTTGCGCGCAAAAGAAAAAAAAATGATTATCTCCGATTGCAGTTCTTCTTAACAAAAGAATCCCCGTAAATGTCCGAATGCTCACATGTTACAACCCAACGGCTTTATATTGTTCAATGCATATCCAAAAATGTATTTCTCTAAGAAGAATTCGACAAGAACAACTCTCGAATTTCAACTTTATTATAACCTTCATGATTATTGCTAAGTTACACGTATGAGACTAGGAAACATGTACAACTTTGTAGAGTGACAGAAAAAAAAGTATCTGCAACGCTTTCGCCTGTACTAGTGTAAAAACACAACGTTTAT
>JBBMOI010000003.1:8505000-8575000 GCA_038088405.1 Porites divaricata
CCACCACTGGTTTCCTCACGAAACGAAAGCTGAGATACCTACCATACTGATAACGTGCTACTACGCAGGTCCGGGTCGTGCTATCCAGGTGATCTGTGACGTCACTGCGGGGGCCTGGGGAAAGAAATTTTAATGCCGTATCCCATAAACCAAAGCTGACGGGAACAGATTGAATTGAAGTGGTGCGCGCGTTGGTTTATGGGATACGGCATTAAAATTTCTTTCCCCAGGCCCCCGCAATGACGTCACAGATCACCTGGATCTGATTCGTTGAAACAAGTTTCTCGTGCGGCACTGGGTCACGGTAACACGCCATCAGTAGTGGATTTAGATGGCTATCAGATGTAGACTGTTTCAAGAGCTTTTGAAATACCGTAAAATTCCGAAAATAAGCCCCGGGGCTTATATTTTTCAAAGGCCCCCTTTTAGGGGTTTATTTTTGGAGGGGCTTATATACGAAGGGAACTTTGCGTTTCAAAATAGGCTAGGCTTATACTTGGAGGGAAATTCGCGTTTCAAAATCGATTGGGCTAGCTTATAGTTGAAGGGAAATTTGCGTCAGTAATTTGCAAAAAGTTTTTACTGAAACTCGCCTTGAGGACAAAGACCTTTCTAAAACGTAGCCATGCAAGTACTTTGTCAATATAGACCGAGGAAATTAAAGCCAAGAGTGAAGAGGAACCACGAAAACAGCAATTAACTGTGACAATTTTTTACTACAAACACTTGGCACACACGTAATATTTTTTTTGGCAAATACAAAAATTTATGTTACTGTATCGTACCTGGGTATGAGGGTGCGAAAAGCCACGAGAGAGAAGATTTTTACTCTCTCGCTTTTTCGCCGCTCGCGCTTTTTTCGCTCCTCGCTCGCTTTTTTTCGCTCGTCCACACTGACCGAGAGCCTGGCACAGGCTAGGAGAATAGGTACAAGTTGTTCGCGTTAAGCGATTGAGTACATTCATTCGGATAAAAAGTATTCATTTAGTTTATGCTTGCACTAGAGGTACGTATATATTCCTGATTCCTACAGAGCTCTCCTCATAGACGCGTTTCGTGTAGTAGCGATTACATTTAGGGTCAGGAGGATGTATTCACAGGCTAAAATAAAATGGAATCTAAAGGAAACACTTTGTATCCGAACACCCAAAATGTAGACCCAGCCTTAGATTTCGGATCGGAATCTTTGGACAAACCGGGAAATTTTTCTTTTGGATTCACAGATCTGCGTGTAAACGGCAAAACGAATCCGCCAAATTCGAAAAAAATCCTCTGGAGTAGAGCATGAGGCAGACCTCAATTTTCGGCTGGTTTTTTCTGAACCTCTGGTTAAAGGTTGGTTTTTACTAGCGACGGAGTCGGAGTCGGAGTCGGAGAGCGCTTATGACCTAATGGCAATCAAGTCGTACGCGGGGACATAAGCGCGACGGAATTCCGCTTACGACTCCGTCGCTTACGCCCCGCTCATGATCTAGTGACTGTCGCAGTCGGAAGCAGAAGCGGAAGGATAAACCAATCACGTTCCCACGCTTTGTGTTTGGTTTAGTTTTCCGCTTCTGTTTTCGACTCCGACAATCTGGTTTTCACTAAATCATAAGCAGAACGTAAGCGACGGAGTCGAAAGCGGAATCAGAACGCTGTTTTCACTAGATCATAAACTCTACTCTTCTGATTACGACTCCGACTCCAACTCCTTCGCTAGTGAAAACCAGCCTAACAACGCGAGTGTTATTCTCTTCCCCAGTGCTTACGGGTTTGGGAAGGCGCGCGTTTGTGATTTCCCGTGGGAACCAGCCAGCTCTTCACTTCCCCTTTAAAAATACAGATTAATCACGTGACTTTTTATTGTGTATGATTGGCCTGGGGCAATTTAAATCTGCGCGGCTGTCCGCGCCAAATTTGAATGTTCCACACGTGAATGTTAGCTTGTCATAAGCCCGTGAAAAAAATCATATCCGAGCTAAAAAGACAAAAGCTTAATATTTCCTCTCGTTTGCACCAAAGCCGTTCGATTTGCGACAGCTGTAGGACGCCGATTTTGGAATTTCGCGTTAAAATTGTTTGTCATGAGCTCCGTGAGACGAGCACTATTCAAAGAGGGCTCAAATTCTTGGGTTGCGGAAACAATTGATGAAAAGCAAAGCATCGACGACGTCGAGAATAACTCGGCAGAAATTGTCGAATACACCGTTGTCAGCGAAGGAGATGTCACGTTTAAAACACAACTAGTGGAAAATCAAGGTGGGCTTAAAACTCCGCAGGAAAAGGTGCTTCAACGCGGAACTTCGTCGTTTTATGAGAAGGTAAATTGTAAAGATGGCGTTGTATATTTACTCTATGAAAATATAGAAAAAAATTATACATATCTTACATGTAATACTTTGTACACGTATCTCTTTCATACGCGTTCTGATTTTAAAACTAGTCATCTCTAAGTCCTTTTTTGTTTTTTAAAGCGAAATGTTCAAATTCAAGTTCAGAGTTTTGATTGTTATAGTTCGTCAGTGAACGCAACTGTTTACAGCACTTGCGTGCACTAGCTCTCACAATGTTCCTCTAGTTCTAATTAAGCTCATGCTGCAAGGTTTTTCCCAGTGTCTGTTATCAACTGCTCTTTCAGGATCTTAACAAGAAAATTCTGATTGTCCACGAGGGCAACGGCGAGAAACTTTGTCAAACATGGACGGAACTGAAACGACTAGAAGATGTACGGGTAGAGAGTTGCTGTTGTACAGATTTGAGTACAGTATGTACAAAAGAGACCTTCCTGCTCATTTTCCTGGAGATGTCTTCTGTCTCTGGCCATGCTCAGAAACTTTGCTCTACGGTAAGGTGAGTGCCATCGTTAACAACTTAATATTACTGCTGTCGTTCTCTGAAATTTAGTATTTGACATGTCAGCATTCAGTGCTATTAAATTTGTGCAGTTGTATGTTTTGTGTTCCTGTTGTAATAAGTTGTTCTTGTTGCTCAGTCTTCAAAGAGGGAGGGGGGTAGAAAGAATTGATAAAAAAAAAAAACTCCTTTGTAGTAAAAGAAGCAGTGCCGACGATTTTGGGAAATTTCTCTATAAACGTGATCCAAACTATATGATAAGTCTTGAACAAGTCTATGCATCTGCATAGTTTCGTGATTGTTTCTTTATTGTCCATTCTCTTTTGATTTCAGATATCTATAATAAGACAATGCACCCTTATTAACAATACAGAGATTAAAAAATCACGTTTAGGGCAAACCGGCAAACGTGAAATTGCTCCCGGCACGTGATCAAGTTTTCCTTTAATTTTCTCAGGACGACTGTTTTCTGTGAAATATCTGCTCGGAGAAGCAAATATTGCCTAGAATTATTTTTCATTACTTGAGGACGGCTAAAAATTTCTGGATGACCGTTCCATTCATGTACAATTTTCGAAGATTATCTTACAAATTCCCTACAATTTTCTGAAATTTAATTTTCACATTTTACTTCCCAAGTTAGGCGATTTTTCGTAGAAAAAAGGGAACCTAAAATTTTCGAATTCAAATGTGTTTTGGTGAGAGGAATCAAAAAATCTCTCACTTTCGTAATGCATCAAATTGCATCTTTATATTTTCGGGAAAATAATACTGAAGCCCTTGTAACTCCGAAAAGACTTAGAGCGCTTTCCATTTGTCAGAACTGACTGGCCAGCCCAATCCCACCGTAATAAGAATTTCATTTTTAATCAAAACTAACCTTCCAGATCATTCAAAACCTAAATATTATGTACAAAGGAAATGGTTTTTCAGCAAAACCTCTTGGAAAAAGCCTATTTCATTGCCAAAAAGTCTGGTCCGGCCATGGTCCGGCCAGCCAGTTCCGACTTTTGGAAAGCGCCCTTAAGTTCCCCTAGGATGACCGAACAGATACAAATTTTATAGCGCCGCTTAGAATGCTTTTCTAGAGGTCTAAAAGTACTCTGGATAGCCTAAAAGGTGTTTTCAAGCTATTTAGGAGGAAACCGTCGTTGGGTGCCCCGCTGTTTTGTCTCCAGTCTTCATGATATCTAGACAAAATAAGTAGTTTCATGTCAGGTTCATCATCAATAAGAATTATTTTAAACAGTTTTCATCAGCTCAATTCCTAATTTGAGAAATTGTAAGCTTGTGTCTTGACGTTACCGTTTGCCATAAATATACATTGTAGTGTACTGTTTCTGGTATATTAATACTTGCAACAAAGTAAAGAGAGTTTGTTAAAAAATGTCAAGTATTGAGGTCACTTTGATTTAAGCCTAAAATTACTGCTTGCAGGTACAATCCCAATTCTCTGAACCGCTCTGTTGCCATAATTGGAGTTGTGGAAGAGGGAAGTAAAGGTATGTAAACAGATCATCTTTATTTAAACTTTTTGATTTAAGATAAGTAAGTTTTTGAGCAATTCAGTATACCCTCTAGGTGGATGTCATGTGGATCATCTGCACAGTAACTGATGACTCTATTATGAAATCAATGAAGTGTTTAATTATTTTAAAAATATTTGTTATAGAGGACTTCAGTGCCCATGGGATAAATGATTTTATACACTTGCCAGTCACAGATGAAAAAATGAATCAAGTTCTGTTGAAGTGGGCCGGACAGAAGCTCAGCGAAGGTAAATGTTAACCTTAGAAACATACTGTGCATCACTACAATACGACTTTTGCAGTTTTTTTTTTTTACCCACAATCTGCAAAAACGGTTTTTAACAAAAATGCTATTGCAAAATTTTACTCCAGTGTTTAAATTATTATTAAATATTGATTGTGGAACAGAAAGAGATTTGAAAGATGAGATTTGATACCAGCAGAAATAAGACCAATGAACTGCACATTAGTTAAGGTACAAATGTAATCAAATGTCTTTAAAATGGTACTGCGGTAATTACTGCTCAAAACTCCCTAAGTGACCACCCAAAATGCAAAGATTTAGTTTTTGCTTACGGGTGGTGGTTGCATAGGAGAATCAAACCACAGGGATCCCTTCCTAGAAGAGGTCCAAACACATCTATATTTCGGAAAAGAATTCATGGCATGCAATTTCTAAGTAACAATGTGTGTAGTTTCATGTTGTCCCTAAAAGTACATTGCATTCTCTTAGTAGTGTACTACTGGCAATGAACATACATATATGTAGAGATCAAACTATGACTTAAGTGGTCCCTTACAGAGGATAAAACAAGTTGAAATTCTATAGCCACCATCCAAAAAAGTGGTCGCGGTCACTTGAGAGTTGGTCAGTCATCAGAGGGTCCAACTGTAGTGATTAGACTGGGATATTTTTAATGTTTTGGACAGGTGGTTGCTTAGGAGGTGGTCGCCTAGGAGAAGTAATCGCACATGGAGGTTCAACTTAATTTGAATTCATAAAAACCAAAAAGTTATTCCCCAAACAGTCAATTTTAACAACTCCCATGGGATGGGGAATTGTGTTAGAGATCCGGCGATAAGTTTGTTTAATATTCTTAATTTTGGTAAACATTTCTAGGTATGCCCCCGACTCCAGAGAGTCCTGAAGAAAGGATTCGCGTAACCACAGGATCAAAAGTTTTACAGAAAATCAATGGGAACAAAGGAGTATCGTCATCACTTGTTAGTTACAGTAACAACAGTAATATATCACCTTCTGTTCAGTAAGTGACTTACAATAATGATGCAAATCATTGTAATTTTGTTTTCAACTTTTCACTCCTAAAGCTTGTCTAATTTTGTGTATTTCATTCAAACACTGGCGAGAGCTGATAGCAAAGGGGTTGAATTGATAATTAAAGAAGAGGGCTTTTGCATTGTTGCAGGCAACGAGAAATTGGGAAAACTGCAGAATTGCATGAGGCTTATAGTTAACACATACCACAATTTCAGAAAATATTTTGCCTTGGGGTCCTCGTATTAGGCCTAGGGACACCCCAGTTAATAAAATGGACAGGAGCTAAATCCCTTGGAAAACTATATTGACTGAATAGACTTGTATTATAATGGGCTCTCCCTGTTAAGGCTACTACTGGTAAGTTATGGTGGATAAAAACGTTGTAGGAAAGTCTGAGGGAAAGAGGGTCTCTAAACTCTCACAGAAGAAAGAAGAGAAAAGTTAAGAGGATGACACCCTCCCAGCTGAGTCAACTTTAGCAAGCATTTATATGGGAAACTGAAAAGTTGACCCCTTTGCTTGAGGTAAGAGATGATTTATACAGGGCTTGACAAATTAACCTTGCTGGGTGAGCCAAAGTGTTTTTATGGAGAAAAGTTAACCCAGCTGGGAGTGTGACCTACCATCAAAAAGGGGTGACCCAAGGGGTGTCACCCTTCTTAGTAGTTCCAGCCCAGCTTAAAGGAAAAGGAAAAGTTGGCTTGCCCAGGGTAACCAGGGTGGGCGGGTGACACTTCTATCAGGGACACATAAATGGGGCCTGATCAGTGGGAAGTTCAATTGCAGGGTTCTGTTTGGTCTAGAGTCTCATTTTTGGTGTTGAAGTTTGGCTTCATTAATGTCAAACTGCATCTGTTTTCTCACGTTTCTACCACCTCCTCTAGACATGACATAATATATTTTTTTAATTATTTTTGTGCAGACAAAGCTGTGACAGAATTTCCCAAGCAGGTAGTTGTACATCAACAACAGAATCCTTGATCAAACAACGACAATTGCAGGTCAGCCAGCCAGTGTCCCACAGTCAGCAACCCTTTCCAAGTGTTATACAGCATGTCTCAAACAATGGGAATAGAATAATTCATAACAGAGGCTTTGCTGACCACACACAAAACCATGGTGGGTTGCAACAACCTAACAGCCAAGTCGTTTCAAGCTTCACAGCACCACAGCACTTTGTGCATAGTGTAAATGCTTACCAGGATCATCCACCATCTTCACTGTTTCTGTCCAGAACAGCACCAGAACATGTTCCTGTGCATAGTGGAGTGGCTCCTGGACATGTTGCGGGCATGGTCAACCATGTTTATCCCAGAGAGCACTGCAGTCAAAGCTATGTTTATCACCAAAGTAAACCATCTGAGCAAAACAGACAAAGCCCCATTTCCCATTTTCATCCTGTCAATACACCCCCACTTTACCCTAGCACTTGCTCCTCAAACACTGGAGGATTTGGTTCAACCAATGCAACAACATCAAAGGCTGAGCCTGAACAGCATCCAACATCAAATCAAACATCGGCTGATAGTAGTAGTGTTAAAGTGGTGGGCAGTCCTGCTTACATGATAAGTGGTCCATTGGGAAGCAAAGATATGAAGATCACTCTGCTGCATGATGACCTATCTAAACACAGCTCCAAAGAAAGAATAAGAAGGTGAAGACAGTAATAAATATATTCATGGCTACATGACTGTTAATCAAACTATTTTTAGTATCAGAAAAAGCTTGTTCAAAAATTCAAATAGATCTTAACAAGCCACTTGTCAATAACAATTGCTGTCACTGGGATATTCGATTAACACTACATTAATTTAAACTTTGTGAAATGCACTGTATATGCACAAGCTGTACCTGTGTCAATCACATGCAAGCAATTGGCTCCTAAGTTGGAGAGTTTTGTGTTTAGTTGGCTTGTGTTTTGTTCACATTTAATAATTAAGCCATTTATCAAATATAAAAGAAACTATGCAATACTTCAATAATGTGTAGCAGAAAAGTCCACCTCTGGGCTCCTTGGTTTTAATAAACTGTTTTTCACTTTCTTCAATACTACTGTCATTCAGTAAACCCATTTAGTAAAAAAAAGTTGCTCTGTTCCAGAGAACGCATCAAGGACAGCTGTGATCAGTTGCGCTTTCTGTTACCAAGTGTAGCGGGGAAAAAATCAGACATGGCATCTGTAAGTCAGTGAAATACGTCTAATAACATAATTTTTATTCTTCTTGAAGATTGTAATTGTTGTGTGCCTTGCAAGCTAAAATGCATGCCTAGACCAATTTCATGTAGCTCACTGTTTCCTCATTCATCCGTCCATACATATGATTCAAGTCATGATTATGTCCAGTACTATTAATAATATTAAATAGGACGTTATGCCCACTGATCCAATGGCTATTGAAGTAGTAAATAATAGATCATTTGAACACTAGCTTAATTCTTATTACCGATATTACTGTGATTCACTATCATTAACTCTGACATCTATAAACAGTAATAAACATTAATTTTGTAGCCTGTATTGCAGATGTAATTTAACCCCAGTGAGAAACATCTGTGATGCAGGGCTGAGATACTTTTCCAGGGCCCCCAACAGCCTCAACAAATTACAGGAAGTGCTTTTTGAATTTCCATTCATCTTGACTGGTAAATCGACAATGGCTTTTTTAACAGGCCAATCATGGCGTGTACTCAAATCCTGGAACACAGATGGAGGCCCACAACAAGGATTTCGGTGCTGTTTCGCAGACAGACTTAACCTAAGTTTAGTTTCATCTACAGTTGTATGGCACAGGCTGTAACATTTGGAGCTCTCAAACAGCTGTCTTGACAAAACCCTACTAAAACTTTCCATTGACAAAAGCCATTGACATGAGCAGCCAGCTCTAGACTAAATGACAATTTTTCGGCCTCCCAGGGATGATGAATTAAGGATGCTTTGGCTATAATAATAAATTATAGTACGACCTAGTGAGAAGCAGAAAAATATTACTGTCCATGATCCAAATTAATATATTTGACCTCTAACTGTGTTCATTTGTTTTCAATATATCACTGTATCAGGTACTTGAACTGACAGTTAAGTATGTGCAGATGGTGAAAGAGCGGATGCCACCTTCTGTGCTTCAAGAGGTATGCTTTATTTTTCAGGTGCTTGGATTTTTCTCTTTGCGCTGCGATAGAAGTGAAAAATAGAGCCCTTCATTTAACACGTACATGGCATAACCTAACATACTATAACAGGTACAATCTAAATTAACCTTACAATATAGGTTAAGAGCTCAGTAAATAACCTGCATGCCCACACACACACCCAAAAAAAAAAAAATGTGCATACACGCACAAGGCTCTGGGGTTTCTCCAGCCTGTTCCAGGCCCCTGGATAGTGGGGGAAGCAGATCAAGAAACATTGTGTCATAACCACATGGGGGTTGGGGAGACATTTTGACACAAGAAACATATTTTTGCAGGCAGTGGGTGTAGTGGTGGGCAGTTTGAGGTATTTTAAAAGAATAATGAGATGCTTACGGGCTATCCCCTTCTTGCTTCCCACCATTTTACGCTCTTTTGCTGTTTCACTGCCCGCTCGTCTTTTTGCTAGTCTGCACTGACCAGGTTTCCCTGGAGTATTTTTTGTTCAAATAATGATGTTACATGCAACCCGGTATGTGTTTTTGTCTTCAGATTTCAGAGAATATCATTGATACAACAACAGTTCTTCCCAAGAAGCGGGCAAACAGAGATGTAGGAGCTGCTACAAAACAGGGCAGGCCAAGGTGCAGCAAAAATAACAGCTCTTGATTAATATTCTAAACCAGTTATTGCTGTTTTCACAATATTTCATTCAAATAAAAAGTCTTTGTTTAGTACATTCTACAAATGAACCCTTTATTTAGCCCCAATATCCACATACAAATTCTCCACACTGATCTCCATACAGACTCCAAAGAATTTGTTGAGAGAATTTGATAAAAGATCAAAGGATTTTCCCATTGGTGATCATTTCATTACTACTCATAACCTTTTCTCTAGATGGTGTATGGGTGTTGTTAGGAAAAAATTAATGTTCTTTACTGTTGTAACTGCAGACTTGCTGCTGCTTCAAGTGTTCATGAAGGAACACCAAGACTGCCTCATTCCCTACAGCCATTTATCTTGAGATCAGCACCATTTCAAGGCAAAGCTCCAACGATTGTTACAAGTACAGGTCCCATGTATGTACCACACCTACACATCAGAGCTGGCTATGAACACATGCCAATTCCCATTCAGCAGCATCACCAGCACCCATCAGAACTAGCGAGTTTTAGGCCAACAGTCTCTCCTCCACCAGCTCTTGATCCCTGCACTGTAGGGGGTACTACCAGGAGTGCAAACATTATGCAGCATCTCCCACCACACAATCACGCCATGATCAATCTGCATCAGGAGTGTAATGGACCACACCCATTTCACCCCAAGCATGTGTACCATGGGAACCACCAGCCAGTTCTACAGGGGGCAGCTGGGCATAGCAGTGACATGCCGCAGCAGTGGAGTTTCCTGAAATTACCTGCCATTGGGAACATCTTTCATTCTTTAAGCCCAAGTGATTTGAGTCAAGGAAGTTCTAAGCAAGATTCAAGTGATTCTGGAACTCCATTGCCACCTGATTCATCATCAATGACTCCACCACTTTGGGAGAGCAGTGGAAGTATGATTAGTAACAGACAAGATGACGCACATATGCAGGAAACAAGTCCTAATATGTATAAAGGTTCATCCATCTAAATAAAGGTGACTCTGACTGATGTGCCTTGGGTAACAGTTACTCAATTTTTAAGCAAAATTAGACAACAACAACAGAGTTTTGAAGAATTATGACAGTGAGAGCAACTATCCAGTCCGAAAAAATCATTAAGGACATAAAAATTTAAAAAATCCAATAAGGCTTATATTTACCATTTTGTTGTTCTGTGAGACATTTAAAAGGCTATCATATTGTGTTGACAAGTAGTGGCCCATCAGAAAATAGAAAACAAAAAGACATCAAAAGACCATATAAGTTTAATCATAGCATTTGATAATTTATTAGTAGTAATGACAGCTATTTCATGGTTGTGTATCATGGGTAAAACCTGCAATCATTTTTACTTAAGATGTATCATTTAACATTTATATTATTATTTATACATATCAACAGACTGTAAAGAGTATGTAAATAAAAACTTGACAACAAAATGACAAAAAAACCCTGCCATTTGCTCGCAGGATTCAACTATTACTTTGTCACTGATGAACAAAATCAGTTTTAACAGGATAAGCATTTGTAACGATTTCTGTTTCTGACAATAAGACTAGTTGTCCTTCATCACTGAGTTTTAATCAACATTATTTTTAAAACTGTATTGAGCTAAAACTGGAACAAAAAAAAAACTTAGAATTCTTAGAATGTAAACTTGTGGTTCTTCAGTTAGGACAAAATGAGTAAGGATATCAAACAATACAAAAAATAAGACAAATAATGAGAAAAATTCTTTCTCAAAATGGCAAGCAGCAGGCAGAAATTAATTTTCCTGGAATTAATCAAGCATTTCCTTACATCTACAATAATTAACTTTTCTGTTTGACATGAAAAATTAGGCAATGTCACTTCTACTACTGAATGAATCTATAATCTATACTGAAAAAGGAAATTTTGAATTTTTATAATGGCCAAAGTTAAAATTAAAAATTACTGGTAAAATCCTAAGAAATAAATACTACTATGGAAATGTTCTGCCAAACATAATTTATTTGAATGGAAACAACATACAACACGAAAGATTTTGTCAGCAAACTCAAAAGTTGCACTTCTTACACTGGGTCTAAAATTGAAGATGTTTAAAGTAGTTTGCTCTTACTTGAAAAAAAAAAATGGACTGAGGTATTCATCAATGACTGAGCACATGTCCCTTACATTAATTTGAAATATGTAGAACTTGGCTCTATTAGAAACAAATAAACAAGCAAAATAAAAACTCCTACTCAAAGAGGAATTTAAAATTTGCAGGTGGTTAATTACGTTAGGATTCGAATTGCAGTACATGTAAATTATTTAACAAGCTCTGTCTTAACTTTGCATGTTGGTTGATGTAGTTCAATGATACTGGTTGTTATTTTCTCTTTGACAAGTTATTTATAATAATTTATTTTAAGTTGAATTTTACAAATTGGTTAATATTCCAAGCAAAGTTATCAGGTACATTCAATTGTACAAAAGGTGTTATTTGATAAATTAATAAACATCACATTTAGTTTTTGTTGAAAGTTTGCTAAAAAAAATAACACTAAAATATTTTTACTATAAATTTAAAATTTAGGCTCTTTTTCTTTTGTTTACTGTACTTAAATTTAACAATAGCATGTTGAGACACATGGTAGACAGCTGTAGTGGAGTTGTTACAAAAGTGAAACTTGGTGACAACATTGCATGGTTGCAAAATAAACCATCATTTTTAAAGTTTTTTTTTTATTACTTACTGTGTGTCAAAATATTTTAGAAGTGGAAAATGAAGTACAGTGTCTAAAAAGAAGGAATTTGAACCCAAAATAATAATTATACCATGAGTAAAACATGTCAAGTTGATACACCAGTGGAATGATTTCAGACCTTTACTTCACTACACTAGCAAGTCTTCTTTGATGAGGTTTTTGAAAAGTATGCCATATTTGCCCATCTACATCACCAAAGACAACTTGATGAGAAAAGCTTAAAAAGCTTAAGACAAAAGTATCAATAAAGGCTAAATTACAACTTAAGCAAGATTATTTTCAGTGTGCTCTCCCAACAATGTTACACTGGCTTTTAGAATAACATACCAAAAATATATATTTTAAGTAATATATACTACAAATATACAATAATACTACAAGGGGGTTGGTGTTCATTTTAAGTCTGGCAGAGAAGATCCTAAATAGACTCTAAGATGTTCAATGGTTGCTTGAATGATCTTGCAAGGAATAGCTTTCATGTTGAGCTTTCTGTAAGCTTCATACCTGTGGCAGCCACCAAATGAGTAATAATAATCACCTCCCTCTCTTCCTTTAATCCATAAGACATCAATTGGTGGTACTGTATGTCTTAGACTCATATCCTGAAACACGATGGAATGAGATGGAAGCTACAGTCAGTACATGTATTCAGGATTACCAATAGGAAATGTAGGCAGACTGTACAACCATCCTGATTTTGCTTGAAAATCCCGAATCCTGACCAATCTGTGATCGGGATAGAAAAATCCTAATTTTGAATCTGTCCTGGTATTTCCAAATGAATTCTTGTGATACTTATACAAGAACACATATCAGAGTATACATGGTGAAAACTGATACACTAGAAAACTTTACAAATTGTTCGAAATTAATGTAAATAAAATTTAATACTTGAACACAAAGCCACGTAAATCAAATTAAGTATAAAAATCACAATCGATTTAGGGAACATTTCAGACAAAAATGTTGCTCTCAGGAAACTAGAAATGGAGAATGATTCTAGAGCCCCCTTGTGGCTCACCCCTTCGGCACACATTTGATTCCTCACTTATCAAAATATATTCCGATTTTACCTAGTTACTCAAAAAGTTGGACAGTCTGTGTAGGGGTCTCTGGCCAGGGTATAAATGAACAGATCTTAAGATATACATGCACTGTTCAGGCCTTCAAATAGGCCCTTTTCAGCTAGCCATTCAGGTGGTACAAAACCACCCGGTCAGTATAAAACACGGACTGCAGACTGGGTATAAAGCACGGACTAGGTATAAAATGCGGACTACGGACTAAGTATAAAACATGGACTAGGTATAAAACGCGGACTACGAACTATGTATATAAAACAGCTTTAGAAAGGTAAAACTGAGAGAAACGGAAAGCTGGCTTGCATAAAACAGTAGTTCCAGCTCCTTGCCTCACACAAAAACATTCCGTAAGCTGGTCACGCAGTCTATATTCTCCTCATGTGGAGAAGGAAAGCATACTGCACGAGCATGAAAGGTTATGCCGCTACTCAAGGCAACTGAAATTCAACTCTGAATTTTATTAAAAGAAGGAGTTAAAAGAGAACCAATCAGAGAAGCACCAAATAAAAAGAATAGTATTGGTGTTAGCCGAGTCAGAGTAAAATTCTTAAAGATGCCTCAATTCTGTTTGAAAAAAAGCCTTGGGGAATAAGAGAAAATGAAGAACTCAGACGAGAACTGAGGTCAATACAGGGGCATTCCGCAAAATAAAAAAGTAGTATTTAGGGGGGAGGGATTACTCACCTATACGTGAATAATAACCAAAATGAATCATCCAACCCAACGATATATTCTAAGTGATGATTATAATGACATGATTCTCACCCTGCTCCTAAACCCCGGAAGGGGGTACTCCTAGGAAATTTTTGGTGGGGTTGTACCCCATGGTTCTCTAAATCCTTACCCTGTTTCAGAATAAAAAATGTCATTTTCCACACCCGTTTTCAGACCTGATCTGTAAAATCCATACCCATTTTCAGACTTGGCCAAGAGCCCATCAAGTTTGATAGGCTCCTGACTTGGTCCAATTTAGCCTGTGAGTCCAGGCTCTCGGATAAAGGGAAGACTACCCAGTTTGCTCCCGTTTTATTTTCGCACCTTTTCATTTAGCGGACCCAACTATCGCGGAGCCTGGAACAGGCTAAGCATGATTAAGCAGAAATTATATCATCATTATATATTGTAGATTAGAGTGCAACAGTAGATCATTCTCTCTTGAGCACAAACAAAAAATTCTTCAATGCATTTCAAATTCTCATATTTCTATTTCCTTCTTATTCATTTATTATTGAAAACGATAAATACATTTGTACATGTACACTCCCATAGTTTCCTCGAAAACCATACCCGATTCCAAACAAAAATGGGCAAAGTGTTTTCAGACCACCAAAATGGGTCATAAACCCTACCCTTCAGGGCAGCAAATACGTATATGGCTTATATAAGAGAGTACCCCCCAGGTCCTGACCCCTTTCATGATTGTTAGAGGCTGAGACCATGTCTAAAATGGGTTCAGAGAACCTCCAACAAGAATTTCTATTTTATACCCAGTCTGCAGTCCGCGTTTTATACCTAGTCTGTGTTTTATACCCAGTCCGTATTTTCCAGTCCGCGTTTCATACCTAGTCCATATTTTATACCCAGTCCGCAGTCCGTAGTCTGCAGTCCGCAGTCTGCAGTCCGTGTTTTATTCTGACCGCAAAACCACCATGCTAGAGCACAAAAGTCACACTGGGACAAGACAAACAAAGAAAATTACCATTTAAAGTAATTATGTAAGCCTTTCGTCTGTGCGACTTTTGCTCTCCAGGATGGTAGTCTTGTACCACCGTAGTTACTAAAACAAGGAATGTCCTACAATGATCTACAATGATCTACAATGACCTACAATGAGCTACTATGAGCTGCTACAAGCTAAAATGAGTTAAAATGAGCCCTACAATGAGCTACAAAATGACAGACAATGATGTTTACCGTGTGTCATGCTTGGACGTGACACTAGGCTCATGGTATTAAATTGCCAAGCACATTTTGAAAACCTTGTTGCTGAGGTCAAGTTGAATACCTTGAACCATTGAACCAATGAAAACCTTGTTGCTGAGCGGATGTTTAATGCCTTGAACCAATGAAAACCTTGCTGCTGAGCAAAGTCAATCTTTTTTATTTTGCCTGCTTTAATAACTGGCGGCTTTTTGTGTTTTTCTGCCTAGAAAAAACACATCAAAAATGGTGGAAAATGACTCAAATCCAAACTTCATTGTTGTCAAGCAAATTTGTTGGATTAGTTTGTAACACGGGAAAATAATCCAAAGTTTTTTTTGGCGATTTTTTTGTTGCATTATCATCATACATGTATTATTACACTGTAAATTTATCTCCAAGCGTAATAATTAGAGATGCTGTCATCATTTGGCCTGTCATGCAGTAGACTAAACGTGTTACGTTTATGCACACATGTCCCCTGATCTGTTTTTTTTGTCTTTTTCTAAAATCTTCATTTTAGCTTATTACAGGGATCTTAAGCATATTTTCAGGTCCCCTCGTTCGGTCATTGTAGGTCATTGTAGATCATTGTAGATCATTGTAGGTCATTGTAGGTCATTGTAGATCATTGTAGGTCATTGTAGGTCATTCCTTGTTTTAGTAACTACGCTTGTACCACATGATTGAATGGCTAGCTGCGAAGGGCCTAATTTGGAGAGAAAATTCACAGTAGAAGGATTTGCCCCATTTTTCATACATTTGCTCTAAGTTATTTTTAAAATTAATAATTTTGCCACATATACTGTGAAGCTTTCAATGCATTCTACACAGTTCTTGATGAGTGTTTTATTTTTAATTACCATGTGGCTTGACATTTATTAGAACCCACCAAAATTGACCCCTATGATATCCTATCAGGTATTGATGCCCCTTTTCTAGATCAGCCACCACATACACACGGCACCTGTGGTTCTCTGAAAAAATTTCAGATACCTCTTTCACCAGTGTAGCTAAAATACCCTGGGTCCTTTTCTGGGACCTTGAATTCAGCTGCATTATCATAACATCACGAAAATATTTAGCCGTTAATTAATGGCTAAATTCTCGGTTTGTAGAATATACAAGGTGACTTTATGGCTAAATTTTTCATGTAACTGTAGAGTAAATCATATAGAACCCACCTGAATTGTTTTAATGAGTGAGTTGACTTTTGTTTCCTCTAGAACCGGAGGAATGGGTCGAATTATGATATCTATGGGTACTAGATGAACCTCGTTTACTACCGCTGAATGCACACTATTGTCTGAGACCATTGCCCGCAATGATATCTGTATTAAATAGCATACAACTACCACTACCACCAAACAAATATGGCGGCTTGAAAGCATTGCCATTCCTGGGACATTACAAGCAATATTACATGACGTCGTATTCTCGATGTTAAGTAAGGTAGGAAAAATGGAATGAATGGGATTTTGGAAAGTAGAGGAACCAAAGAATTGCAAGTTTTTCGAAGTGGATTTTCGAAATCCATCTACGGTCCCTTGGGTGAGGGCTTGTTCTTTTTGTTTGCATGGAGACTCCATGGAGATCAATTTTGAATGGAAAAAAGGGGCTTCCTCCTCAGAATATTTAAAAACTAGTTTCATTAATTGTTATGAATTTTAAGTTGCCAGAAGAAAAAGTTAATAAGTGAACAAGAAAATATAAGCTTATAACTAGTAATAACCAAAGGTTATGGAGTGCAGGGGACAACGATCGAAGGTCAAAATGCTTTAAATTTGCTCCAACTCTGTGCTTTGCGTAAGTTTCACGTGACAGTTGGTCAAAACACACGTGATCAGATTACCAGTGATAGAAGGTTCAAACACGCATGACCAAATTTCGTTCTGTGCATTCCATTCATTCTTAGTGGAAGTCCAAACGAATGCTGACTACATACATGTGACGCATGTGTAATAACAACCTGGACCCAGTTGTTCGAACGCCGGTTAGCGCTAACCCAGGGTTAAATTTTGACCCGGGCTTCTTTTTCTTTTCATCAAAAGCACTCTCTCGGATAACTTTCTATATTTTTTTAGAGTATCCAATCATCAAATTGTAGGCAAGGAGAATTAAACTGAATTTGTCTTTTAAGTTCTCATATCTGAGTTCAGTTTTGCACTAACCTTGGGTTATCTTATCCCACTTTCGAAAACCCAGCCCAGGAGACTAGGATTGCGGGCTCCTCTTGTCACCCGCAATAACATGAAAATACCTTACTTGATATTTTAAAGGTATGCACAAGCTTAAGGGGTCAATTCATTGCCCCAATGTCATATAAGTAAGATTAATAATTATTATTGTGGGATAGAAAGTGACTAAAATTTGAGGCTAAATAAGGGGAAAAGTAGAAATAAATGGCATGGAATGGAATATAATGTGTACCCCACTGGAAAAATGAAAGCAAAAAGATAACTTAAACCAGCTAACAAGACAATTTTTCCTTTAAAAAAATAGCATAAGAAGCATGTTAACCTTCTATATATATTTTATATTTTACAAAGGGCCAAGTGAAGGGACTAGCAAAATATATTTGCCATAACAAGGTTTCATTATACCAAGATTCTTTTTCTCATATTTTACTATTACTGGTGTGAAGAGTATCATTCACTATAAATTATGATCATGAAGGACTTAGTTATCTAGGGGTTTGTTTTATCAATGCTCTACCTATACTGTAATTCTACATATATTTCAACAATATATAGTACAATCTATTCTACACAGGTTTAGAATAAAGGAAGTAAGAATCTGCAAAGAAAATGTTTGAATTTGTGTTAACTAAGGTTGAGATTCTCTATGGATCCAGGGTTGTCAAACAAAGCAGGTACCGGTAAGTGGGAAAAATCACCTTCTATTTCATGTTTTGGCCAGGTAATTTGCAGGGCTATCCTGTGGTCTTTAATATAAAAGATGGCAAAATCACCTACCATATTTTCTTAATTAAACACCAGACCCAGTAGCTCATGATTGAATGCCAGCATAAAAAAAAACACCACATTAAAACTGCCGTTTTTTTAATTGCTGGGGGCATTTAATTGGCGTCCTGGCATTTGGTCGACATCTTGGCATTTATAGCAGTAGAGATCAGAAGGACCAGTTACAAGTAAATATAATCTCTTGAACCACACTGATACAACATACCAAAAACAGCATGTTGATTGGTATAATTTTAATAAACGTTCAAAGGAAAAATACTGGCATAACATAACTAAGGATGGGTGCTTTTAATAAACGTTCAAAGGAAAAATACCGACATAAAATAACTTAGGATGGATGCTGCACCAAAATGTACAGTACAATTGATAATACTGTAACTTTGGGTAATGTACATTGACATTTTCCCCTGGGTCTCTGTGGATCTATAATAATAAATCAACCTGAAAAATGACAGAAATTTGCATTTCTTTAATAAATGCCTGAGCCTGATTATACACCGACCTAAAAAAACACCAGGTCAAAACTACCGATTCTCAAATAAGCGCCTGGGGCATTTAATTGAGAAAATACTGTACTTGAAAACATTCTTACAACCCTATAGATCACTTTTTAATGGGAATAGTTGTTGAATTAAGTGTAAAAAAATAATGCCCAGTCGACCACTTCATTTTTGTTGAAACTTAAAAAGTACCTTTCATGACTATAATCTTTGTAAAATACTATACTTTTTGAAGGCAGGACTGTCTAGAATAATATATATTTAATTTTAATTTTTTTTATGTTTTATTTATTGTTGAGGGCCATGTGTATATTATGCATGGATATTATGTGAAATGCTCATTAAAAAAAGTATCTATCTGTTAATGCAGAAGGGGTAAAACTGAGCCACGACACCAAAAACATCATTTACTTGGGAAGAAGTATTGTTAGTTTTCAAGAAGAAACAATAAATCCACTTCCAAACTTTAAACTGCAATTATTCCTCAGTTATAACTCAAGAAAACTTATTGCTTTGATTTTTTCCACTCGCTTCACTTTATGGTGTAAAGGAATGTTACCCTCAAGGCACATTATTTTTCTCTACTTTTGGTGCCCAGTAATGTCAGTCTGTATTTGAAGTCTACACTATTTCAAGATTTGTTCAGCTCTCTTTCTTCACTTTTGGCTTCTTGCTCTTAAGCATTACAACAGCAACAAATATTCCTGAAAAAAATGGCATAGAAAAGAGTTAACAGATGTCATTTACAGGTATTGGCTTGCTTATAC
This sequence comes from Porites divaricata, assembly GCA_038088405.1. Lineage (NCBI taxonomy): Eukaryota > Metazoa > Cnidaria > Anthozoa > Scleractinia > Poritidae > Porites > Porites divaricata. The sequence continues at coordinate 8,524,407 of JBBMOI010000003.1, forward strand.
GAATGGTGAGTTAGACAAAAGTGCAGAGTTATTTAGGTACAGCCAAGAGTTGAGCATGAGAGACAAGAAAAGAATGTAAGATAAGGGGAAGAGACTAATGCCTGCACACTGTCCAAGGTCCTTTTCAGGGTTTTCAATAAGAGCCAGTGGCCAGCAAATTTGCTGGCTATTTCACATGAACTCACCCTCTAATTTTCTCAGGAAATTACCCCAGTTTAAATACTAAAGGCTGGTTTTCACTAGCGACGGAGTTGGAGTCGGGGTCGTAATCAGAAGCGTCGAACTTATGATCTGGTGAAAACAGCGTTGTGATTCCGCTTACGACTCCGTCGCTTACGTTCCGCTTATGATCTAGTGAAAACCAGATTGTCGGAGTCGGAAGCAGAGGCAGAAGAACCAAACCGATCACAAAGCATGGGAACGTGCATTCTGATTGGCTTATCCTTCCACTTCTGCTTCCGACTCCGACAATCTAGTTTCCACTAGATCATAAGCGGAACGTAAACGACGGAGTCATAAGCGGAGTCGGAAGAAGATGGAAACCTTCTGATTCTTCTGACTCCGATTCCGTCGCGCTTATGACTCCGCTTACGACTCCGATTTTTGATTTTCACTACGTCATAAGAGCCCTTATTACTCCGCTTACGACTCCGACTCCAACTCCGTTGCTAGTGAAAACCAGCCTTAAGAGTATTCATGTGCTGTCACTGAATAAAAAAGCCAAAATTTAATGATGTCTGTTCTGTTCAGCATGCCAATTTTTGCTCCAGAATGCTGAAACTGCCTTCTAAGAGGCCCAGATTTCATCATTTTTCCAGAAACTTGCACCTTTGCTGCAAGTTTTTCCTTCTCCACCTACTCCAAAGCTTTTGCCACCTACTTAAAATCTTATTGAAAACCCTGCTTTTTCTTTCACCCACTGGTCTGCCCACCAAGGGTGACAGACAAAATTAAGTGAGTCAACCAAGAAAAGTGTTTTCCATTATGTATATTCAGCAGGTCTTTATACTATCCTCAATTAAAGTATGCTGCCTGTGTGTTACGAGAAAGTGCACAAGATGAAGGAGATTCATAGTTTCCTAGTAAGTGCCTCCATGGAAGAAACAGTGAGAGTACAATGTCAAAAGCAGGTTCACCAGCCACAGTGTCAGGAACAGTGTGTTGATAATATCCCATATTACCTTTTGGGATTGTCGCGTGCACTTTTTTCTAACAACTTTTCTCGAAATAGCCATATATATACTGTGCTTTTCAAGATGATGCAATTACTGGTTCATAAAGAAATTTCTGGTTGTTAATTAACCTTATTTAACTACTTATTTGCCCTTTTTGTTTCACAAATATCCTGGATTATTTTTTCATGCCAATAAGCAAAAACAAAATGGGTTAAGAGATTAAAAGGGTTAAAGGTCTGTACCCGAAGAAAGTGCACTTAACTTATACAGCTAGTTTACAGGCATTGTTGACTCCACTCAAATAATTAGAAACAAAACAAAAATATCCAACTAGACCCCAGCTGGCTATGTAGACTACAAATTTTTTTGTGTGGCCAAGGTTTTAAAATTGGAACAGCCAAGAACAAATCCAGGAAGTGGCCAGAACAGGACTTAAACCCAGGGCCGCCGGATTGTGAGTCCGATGTGCCGACCACCAGCCACACTGACGGCCAAGTTTCACTTGTGCTCCTCTCATGCTCCGTGCTTATTGCTCACATTATTCTTACTCAACTTTCTCCATTTTTGTGCTTGGACACATACTATGCCCAGGAATGTCACTAAGGTCCAGCAGGGACCAGGGATTTTCAATGGTCACTATAAGCATTACCCCTGCCTAAGGAAAATACAATCAAAACAACTTTCTAGCTATTCAATTACCCACCTACAGCTGTAATAATAATACTTGAATCTTAGTGACATCCCTGTATGCTCATTTACACTAATCTGCATGCAGGGTCTCCCTTTAGAAAATTGAACACGACTCTGCAACCAGGTTTATTCAGAGTGACCAAGGTTCAAATTAAAGTCAGGATTACCTATTACTCCTAAGAGCACAAGGCCTGCAATAACAGGAATTACAACAGCATACATTCTTGGAAGAAATAATCTCTGGATTGGATGGCCCTTCTCTACAAATGGCTGAAAGAATACAATGAAACAGCACTTATTTTTAGAGGGTGAAAAGAATACCACTAACTATTCATTTCCAATATTCTGGAAATGAAGTAAGGTAGGATAGAGAATGCTTGATGAGCTTTTTGTAGGGAAAAAAACTGTCTGTTAAAAGAGGGTTATTGTCTTTGACAGGATTCCATAAGGCAGTTTTTAAATCCCTACCACCGTTATCTTTTACCTTCCTTGAAATCAGTGGTCCCTTCCTCGGAGAATATAAAGCCATGGTAACAGAGACGTCAAAGCAAAAATCTAGCAAGATTTTTCAGCTGTTATGAACTGCTTCATAAATTGTTTCCCTCAGATATATAAAAATTTTCTCTTCCTGAAATGTCTCGATGACACCAAAATGGCTCAATAAGCCAAACGAATGGAATCGAAATATATAAGAGTCAAAGTTTAACTGATAATAAGCTTATAAATTTGGAAAGCGGGTTACAACTTACCAGAAAGATGACCCATATCGTGTAATACACGAATATTAAAGCACTAACTAACATCATTCCATATCCAGCAGCACGATCTGTACCTGTAGCCTGCAACAAAATTTTAAACAAAAACAGTTTCAAAACAGTCTGTTACTGTGATCGATAGGTTACCGGTCGATCGAGTTTGAGGTGAGTTTCTAGCATTGCAATTAATCTTCAAAAAAAGGTCTCAAAACTGAGCGAAAATCTTACAGGTTGCAAAGAAAAAAGCCCAAAATAATACTTATGCACGCCAAACACTGAACTCACCATTTTAAAAGATGAAAACCAGAGGAGTATTGAATGAAATGGGTAAGATGTGGAAGATTGGTTGAACTGATCCCTTCCACGTTTGCAAAGGTTCTGACACTTCAACCTTGTTGGTCAGCGGAGCGTCAACCGGAAGAGGAAGTTCAATAACATGTAAACAAACTTTTGTCAAAGTGAACAAAGGATCGTGGTAAAATCATAGTACGTGGAATAATAGATAGATGCGAACACGAATATTCGCGTAGCTTTATTCAGAGATTTGTGGCCTTTGATCATGGGGAAAATGTTGTGCTTAGTCATCGAAAGACCCATTCTCAATTTGGGTGCCACGCTAAACAAATCCTCTGGGGTTAAAATTTAGAATTATTGAAAACTTTACCGAGCGCGAGTTTCAAGATGAAAGTATACGTTCTTGCCTTGTTGGTCCTTAATTTAATGTGCTTCGCTCTTGGAGATAAGGATCAAAAATCCGATTTTGTTGATTTAGACGCCGCAGACGGCGATGCGTTACCGCAAGTTGAGGACTACGTGGAAGACGAGGAAGACCCAAACGTAAGTCGAAGTCAATTATTGAACTTGTTTTTAATTCACATATTCGGCAGTCAAAATGTTAAAGTCAAATTGCTCCAATTTTTCCTAGAGCTGATTATAAAATGAATAGTTTGGAGGAATATACTGCTCGCGGTGTTTCGTATGAATGATTTAGAACCACGCAAAAACGCAAAGCTGAAGTTAAAATCATGGATATTGGTTTTTGAAGTTTTAAGAGCCTTTTTGAAAGATTTATAACTTAATTTGTAAAATCATGAAATTGAGTTAGTTGTCTCTGCAACGTATCCTTTATTTAACAGATTTTTCTAAAAGAGTATAGGCAATCAAAGAGTTAAGTTAAACGTGTTAATGGGCCCCTGACGAGGTTTATGATGATTTCCAAAACTAAAAAACGTTCTATTTTCTCCTAAAAATTACCTTTGATAACACCTTGAGAATGTTAAAATAGAGATTGGAAAACTGCTACTGCTATTCGCTTTAATTTATCTTTCAGTCACACCTGTTGTCTTATAACACTGAACCAAAGTTATGCCCAGAATTCAATTTTATTTCCTTCCAATACAGTTCACGGATGATCTTGAGGATGATGACGACGATTCTCAGCAGGTTTGCAAAGTTTCAAACTCTTACGCCTGTTTCTTCAGTTTTTAAAGGGCCGAAAAGAAAATTAATCAGTCAGGAAACATAGGTTTCCTGTGCTTCTAAAAACATAAAAAACAAAAACATCAGTGAACAATCCATTTACTGTTTTAATTAGATCTAAACTGCAAAAATTCAAGTTGTATAATGGTAAAAAGGTCAATTGTTCAATGTTTTTATCCGACTCTTATTTTTTCAATTCTCTATCTAAACAACCGGCTTGAATTAAAAACCCTAAAGTACGATTTCATCTCAGTGACTTTATGTTTAATCTCATGGATCAAACACTTCTTTCATTTTTCAACAGGACGAAGAAAACGACGAACCACAAGACCCCGAAGGTTTTAAGGTAGAAATTATACTATTTGTAGTTAATGTTTTAAGTGTCGACTTGTTTCTTGAGACGTACAGCGTCTTAATACCATTTTTATCTTAGGATGATGACCAGGATGATGACCAGGATAATGATGTAGACTACCTCGAGGATCCAGTCAAAAATAAACTAAAGGAAAAAATGCGTAACATGCGACCTGTTAATCTAGACGTAAGCACAGACTTTAAAATACTCAGTTAATAGTTGAGATAAATGTTTCTTTTTTCTTTTTCAGTTTTTTTTTTTATTTTGGCATTAAATCTTGGTCGGGGTAGGAGCGTTACAAAGAATATCGCTGTTATTGTAGTTACTGATCTACATTATTGCGGCAGTTTTGAGGCTACGACTAGTCTCTGAGTTTTCTGTCTATCGAAAAAAGACCAAAAAAGGCTGATTTAAAAAAGTCCATTTGAACGTTGTGCACGAACACTCCAAGAAAAAGACGAAAATTTCTGTAGAATGTCAAGCAGGTAAAACGTAACGTGTCAATAATTTCCTAAATCTGCGGAAAGTGCTCCTTATTCGAAACATGTGGAAACTTGTTGCTACGTCATTAGTGCTGTGTTCACGTGATTACCGTGCTTGCGGAACTCGATCTCCCCATGATCGATGATCGACTTTGATAATCTTTGCTATAAAGATGCGAATTCTAAGAATTTCCTAGTTATGGCACTGAGGTGAAAGGAGAATTTTTTGTTGATTATCATTTTGTGGTGGACTGTATTTTGACAGGTGAATCCTGAAGTGGAACCGCCAAAGCCAACCGAAGCGGCCGGAAGCGGCATGATGGAGTCAGACGAGGTGAGAAATAGAGCGAAATTTTCACAGTTATCGCATATTATACTCGCGCGTACAAATTCGTTTTCTTGACGGGAGGACTCTCAGGTATAGCAAGCTTTGCGAGCATTTCAGGCCGATTAAATCTCTCCAAACGTTCTCAAACTTTTTGAGGAAATTCAGGGTCTTTCTGTCCTCTTACCCACGCTTTACTCACGGGCATGTTTTTGCACTACGCAATTTTTTCGCGTTCTACGTATCCTTCGAAGTTTGGCGAATTGTGAGCGATCCTGTTTTCCACATCTTAAGTAACACTATTTCTTAAATGTATAGTGTAAATAATCAGTAAAATTTGTAATGCCACAGCTAAGTAGTTCATTCTTATTGTTATATTTTTTTTTCAGGATGCTGATCTCAAACAGGCTTTGGATGATAAACTGGGCTTGAAGTAATCGGATGGCACACCAAATTTCTTTTAAAAAGGCTCAGTCAATTTACGTCATGTCTTTCAAGTGCATCAGTTTTTTGTTTCAATTCGAAGAGAATTTTAAGTTCTTTTTATATAGGGAATCTTTAATGGGATGTTTTTCCAAGGATTATTAAACTGTAGTAAGAAACTTAAAACGCTTTTGATTATGTTTTTAGTTGATCAGTTTTGTTCAGAGTTTCTTAGTTTTTTTCATTTCTGATTTTTATTTTGAAATTTTGTAATTACTACATTATTGATTAAAGCCTGCTGCCTTGAAATAACCATGCCTTACTTTATGTATTTCAGTCAGCACTAGAATCACATTTTCGATAGATAAGCTTTTATTTCCCAGACGTCTTGTTGCTTCGACCTCTCAGTCTCCAAGATTCGGATTATTTATCACAGGCGTTACCTTCGGTTATTAACAATTTATTGCGACGAAAAATTTAAACGTTACGGGCGATATCTTTGTTAAGCTATTTTTTTTTTCTTTTTTTCATTTGTCGTGACATAACGCAGACCACTTTAAAAGAAATGTTGCGACCAAAACAATGAGCATTTTAGCGAAGAAAAAAATTGGTGAAACACATAGCACGACCTTTTCAAAAGTGTGAAACGGCTAGGACGGAAATCATTTCGCATTTTTTCGCAAGTTCTGCAGTGAAAAATATGTGACCATTTCAAAATCGCGACGCTCGAATGAGTCGAATCTCAAGACAATAAATTATTTTACAAATAGCTCATATAGGGAAGAGCGAAGAATAAAATTTCGCGCAGAACATTGTGAAGAAAATGTTTCGCTCAAAACGATGTTCAATTTTGGCAAAATTTTGTGACACAAAATTTATCACCATTTTAAATTGCGAGGCTTTGCTCCAATCAAAATGTTCTTAATAGGCATTTCATAAAGCAAACAGTTTGAGTTCCTAAAAATGTTCCTTTTATTTTTTTATGTTATAACTATCTCCACAATTGTGCAACGGACTTTCCTGAAAATCCTTTTACAAGAAGCTTCTAAGGCCAAAAAGTTACAATTCGTTCAAAATGGAATTACGTTTATTCGAGAAGAGAAATTAAAATTAAAAAAAAAATTAGCCGACGTGAAAAAGTATATAACGTTTTCAATATAAAAAGTTCGCTTTGTTTGTCAACAACGCGCAAGAACGGGAAAAACTCTGGGGAAAAATTTGGTGACGCAACATAAACGATGTTATAGATGGAGTAAAATTTACTTCATTTACTTAAATATTCTATGAATTTCGCGCAAATCTTGTGACAAATAATAAACGACTCTTTTAAAAAAAGTCAAGGAAGTAAAAATTCCCCAAGAAGTTCCCTTTTATCACTTGTGACAGAAAATTGCTGGCACAGTAAAATTTCGCCCAACATTGTTTGTCGAAAAATATATATAGCACTCTTTGTAGCCAAAAAAACCATTATTTTACAGGCGTGTCATTAAACAAGTAATAAATTTATGATAAAAAGTTGTTGTGAAAAAAGAAGTAAATTTATAATCTGATTTCTTCGTTAAGACAAGTAGAACGGCCAAAAAAATGTGACGCAAAATATACGAAATCTTCAGACTTTAGCATTTGTAGCAAGCAGGCAAAAAGGACAGGGGACGATCTTTGTAGAAAGGGTTATAAGTTCTCGATTTTGGAGAACACTCTCAGATATTTGTGGGAAAAGGCATATATCATGGTATAGCATTAAGTCCTACCAAGAGAGAATGATCTCATTCTCTCTTGATCCTACATCAAAAAAACATAGATAGGATAAATATTTCAATCTATACACGAAAGAAGAAGTATCTCCGTGAAGAGATACTTCGCGCCAAATCAGAGAATTGAAGCAGATAATAGTCGATGATGCTGGAAAGAGTGCCTTGGAATAAAAGAAACTTTAATATTTTCTGCATCAAGGAATACATTGAAAGGCCGGGAAAAGGTTTCTTGCTTATACCTATCAGAGAAACACCATTTAACTATCAAGCTTTCAATATTTTTTATTAGTGTTTTAATATCCCTATTTTCAAAGCCAGGGAGACGTAACGGTATAATCTTTGAAGCCAAGAGAGCTTATTAAATATAAATTAATGCTCTTTCAAAATGTTTTCTAGAACGAAAAACCGCAATTTTTAATACAATTTCCCGAAAAGGTTTTGCCTCTGGATGACTTCCGCTCCTATCCAACGTTGACCTAAACGGGAAATAGCACGAGAAATTTTTCCAAGTTTTGTTAATTTTTTTGCGCAAAACCTCTGAAATATCTCAAGCTTGTAGAGAAGAGCTATATACACACACGTACAGAGATAGGCAAAGAGCTTAAAATCTAAGCTTTTTACGATTTTGAAAAAAATGACATGTACAACTTAAATACAACGAATTAACAATTCACTTTCTCAAGCAGTGCTTGCATGCTATCTGTACCCATAGTGATTTTCGTAGCTCGCTCTCATCCTCGAAACAGGGCGCCCATACATATCAGTGTCAGGCTCCAGCAACTCAGCCCCGTAAGTCTCTGTATAACCAGGCGACACAGGCCTACCATACCGGCTACTCGGCCGTGAAACTTGACCTTGGGGAGGACCATAACCTCCTTGGTCATGCTCATCATCTATCAAATGTCCCCAAGATCCCATGGCAGCCTCCTCCGTTAAATACCCCATGCCTTCTTCAGGGTATCCCTGATACTGCGCCATGGCATATGGACTGACGGAATGTCCCGCAGCACCCATGTACGCTTCGCCATTGTACATCCCGTATTCTCCCGGGTCTTCCATCAAGTAATCCGGGGACATGGCTCCTTCACGTGACATGAGCGTGACCGGGTCGTCGTATCCCGGATGACCGTAGAAAAGGTCAGGTCTGTCGAGAGGATCTCCATCCATGAAGCCATCATCTCCGTACATTAGGCTGTCATTATCTTCCATCGCTACACGGTTTTCTATCATTTCCAGCCACTGCGAGTTGTGCCAGCGAAATTTCTCTGCCTGGATTTTCTTTGCCCATTCTTCATCATACTCCTGTAAAAAGTAAACAAGTCAAAAATTTTGGGGGGTCACCCTAGATAGTCGCCGAGATTCAACACCGAAAACTAGCGATATCCCTTCTTCTTGTACGAGAAATGACTCGAATTTAAAATGGCCACGCGCGACAATAGAGAGATTAGGGGATTCACGTTTTTGGCAAGATACAAACGTGGACCACGTGACCAAGTGCTCCCTTAACTTTTGCATTACTGTTCATTACGATCTACCCCACAATTATTAGCTTCACGTTAGTTTGGTCTACAACAATTGCTTTTAGATGCGCGTTTTCTATTTTGAGAAATTGTCAACTTGAATCTGACGTTTGCTGTATGCCGTAAACGTCACTCTAAATTTTCGCTCTAACTGGTGGACAAAAGATGGCGATATTCACATAACAAACCTTGGGGGCGATATTTTTTTTTACATTTGCTTGAAAAAAGAATTAGAATATGGCCGATTCTCAACAGCTGGTATTACGTTACATTACAAAGTACGGCAAAAACTGGCCATTCCAGCTGAGGTTGAGCATGAGACTGGCTGGGTGATGTCTCGAAGTGCACTGACTGTAGATGTGGTTTGGACCTAGTTTCCTGTAAATCCTCGTAACAGCTGATGAACAATGCCACTGAGAGCTCAAGAAAGTGTAGTTTCTTTGTGTTGCAGATGGGTGCGATCAACAATTGAGGTATTACTGACAAAAGACTGAAAAGACACTGAACAATTCCCACACGAAAATAAAAAAGCGAACCAACAATGGTTTCCGCAACATCAAGTTACGCCCCAAAAAAGTCCCATAGTGAAATTCGACAAATCCTTGGTCGACCCAGTCCACCGCACATTCTCCAAAAGGCCAATAATAATAATACTGAATAATAATATCAACATAAATATAATAGCCCACGTTCGATATATTAAAATTCTAACATGACTCCGAGGCTTTGGGGTCAAAATTGCAAATTTTTCACAACTCCATTGTCTCGCAATCCCAGAAGAGACTTGCGCACAAAGAAAACCAAACCAAATATAGAAAAAATGACCAGAAAGCCTCGGAGTCATGTTAGAAATTTCATATTTCGAAACTGGGCTATCATTAACGGTATGTTTTACAAACCAGGGGTCTAAAAGCGATTAAAGAATAAGAATTTTCTCACAGGTGTCTCTTCTATTTACCTCTTCTAACATAAGAGTTTACTAGACAACACGTAAAAACAAGCTAGCACTGTACCATGATGATGTCTAGGGTCTGGTCACACACTTTGCGGATCTCCGTATTCTTATCGTGCATCAGATCAATAAGATAAGCTGGGGCCTCTGATGAAGACTAGATTAAGGACTGATCATACATCACATCAGGGTAACACCAAACAAACTAAAAAGGGAGAACAGGGTTCTTACACGTTTGAGCTCTTCAAATTCCATGACTTTCCATGACTTTTTCCATGACCTTTTCAAGTTTTCCATAACCTAAGGTTTAGCTGTCACTTTCGAAACTTTTCAAAACTTTCCTTGTTTTAGGGTATTTTTTGACCTTAAACAGTTCAACAGACACAAACTTTGGCGTCCACCAAAATGCTTGCGGTTTGCACTGTTATCTTACATTGTCTTTGCCTTGTCATCTGTAGTAGCTGATCTATCAAACAAACTGATTTAATTTTCCATGACTTTCAAGGACTGACAACTAAATTCCATGACTTTCCAGGCCTGGAAAATGAAAACCCTTAAATTCCATGACTTTCCAGGTTTTCCATGACCTGTACGAACCCTGGAGAACCCTGCGAACGAGGTTGTCCTTAAATTGCCTCAATTATATGATATGGAAGCCGGGCACGCTCTCATGGATGGAAGATTGTGATTTACCACAGGAAAACCAGGTGGGTGTGGTCAGTTTCCTGGGATCTGATGCTGATCCATTTGTCTTTTCACAGGTCTATAAATGATTAGGGAGGTTGGATTTTATCACAAGTGTCTTTTTTTACATCTTACAAAAAGCAGTTTGCTTTAACGAAATACATAACAACAAGCTAGCATACTGTGTTAACTGAAATGCAAGACAACCAGGTGATCTGTGACGTCATTGCGGGGGCCTGGGGAAAGAAATTTTAATGCCGTATCCCATAAACCAACGCGCGCACCAATTCAATTCAATTCAATCTGTTCCCGTCAGCTTTGGTTTATGGGATACGGCATTAAAACTTCTCTCCCCAGGCCCCCGCAGTGACGTCACAGATCACCTGGAAATGTCTTTAATTAATACAAATGCCTTTGATACATCAAAAACGAGGGACACCCGCCGTTGTGATCAACCAAACAGAACCGTTAACGCGGAGCTTAGACGTGGTACCAACTGTTTTTGTTGTCTTGCAAAGTAAAATTTGTACATTTTTATTTAATTTTGATTCGCGCACAGGTTTGGGAAATGAAGGGTTACTTGACGAGGAGTAAAAGAATTACGTGTTCAAAGGATACGTGTTTGCTTGATAATCACTTCTCGGGTAGCTTTGTGAAATATCATCTGATAAAACACATACACGATTTGCAAAACAACTTCATCATCTTCTTGTTTAGCTGCAGAAGTGAAACGACAAGGTACATCAGCTTTAAAAAGTAAAAATGTGAGGAAATCAGCTTTCTGAAGCCCATTTAGTTTCTTTTATTTCAAAACTCGTTTACTGTTAGTTTGAGCGGTTGTAGGTCATTTTAATTCGAGTAATACTGGTTACATAACCCTCGTTAAGAAAACAAAGCTCACAACCAAGCAAAGAGGTCTATTTGGGCTCTGCCTTCGGATAAAACTTGTATGTAACTCAACTGGTATACATACTACTTCTGGTCATTATTACAACTATAACTTTTGCAGAATGTTATGGCCCTATTAATTTTACCAGTACATCAAGAGAGACGCCCGTCACATTTAAAAGCTGTAATCGAAAAGATAAAAGATAGCCTAAACTTTGCATTAAAAACCTGGGCAGGATAACCTTATAAATTTACTTGTTAGCTTGTAAGTGAATCCTTTGTTGTAACGGCTGGAACTAGTACAGGCCAATTCACTATCTCAACAAAGGCTGGGAGATATGCCAAGTAATAATAGCAAGAGGGAGTAGTGATTCTTACCGTTTAACAAGTCTATGAGCATTTGAATGATCCCCTCTCTGGCAAACACTGTAGCGCATTCATCATCTAATGACACCGTACCAATTAATATGACCACTTCAAGAACCAGATCATCCTCAGCTATGCCTAAAATCCAAATAAATGATATTTTCAGAAAACCATTGTACGTCACCCAAAATTTGCTGCCAAGATTTACCACTCACTTTGGTAGTGAGTAACTGGCCATATTCCCTGAAATACCCCTGTTTTGCGGATTACTTCCGTCAGGATGTGCAAGCCTTACTATCCACAGCCACCTTCTCTCTGTCCCCCAAGTTAATCACATTTCATGGCGAATGATAAAGGACTTACCACTCACCTGGTTGTAGTTTAGTTTTAATGTAATTTAGCATGTCGTAATCTGTTAAGAGTGCCTGGAAGTTCACATCTGCAACAGTAAGGTTGCCTAAGATGCCCAGTGCTTCCAAGACAAACTCTTCATCTGGGCCGTTCATCACGGCTTTAGCAAGTTCACCAATGTATTCCTGTGTGGACACAACAATGTTCAATATTATTGCTACCTTAAAGCGATCATTAGTTGAATGATGTGTAAATTGTCGTACAACAAACTAGAGGCGACCCGACGATTTGGCAGTCATGCTGTGAGAAAAACACACTGAAAACAAACAAGCACACTGGAGGGCAAGTACGATAGTCTAACATGTAAAGACCTGTGTATGTCTCGTTATAAAAGAGTGAAGCGACAAGCACACATTTTGACCTGACTTCCAGTTTTGGGTTGACTTCGACGTTTTACAGGTCCCCTCTCGGTTTGTGTGTCTTGGAAAACCTTCATGTTGTAGGTGTAAACTTGAATTAACAACGCAACCATAGTTAAGAAACAAAAACGTGGCATAGCCCGCCGGGGAGATAATTATTTCAAATTAATAATTTGGTGCCAACATTAGTAGCGCCAAAATTTTATGCTTCAGCTCTTCCGTTAGTCTGCTACACAGCCGTTTTTAGTATCGTCATGCACGGTTCCTCCCCACTAGTGGGGAGGAGCGTTGCGTGACGATACTAAAAACGGCTGTGTAGCAGACTACTCTTCCGTGTGTTACTTTATGCTTGTGCTTTTAGCACCTGTAAACATCCTTGGTACTGATGCTGCATTCCATATTGGAATCACTTTAGGTTTCAGGTAAACTGCCCGCCTACCCCTCCCTTGCCCTGAGTGAGAAGTAAGTGTTAATGTTAGCTTAGGGGAGGGGTAGGTGGGCAGTTAATTGATCCCCTAATGGATCAATTCCACATTCACCGTGATGGTTAATACGAATCACTTCATCATGCTTTCAAGACGAACTCATGTATGATCTCATCTCTGTTGCATCACATTTCCAATCAAAGTATTGGACCATCGATTGTTGACAAGAGCTGTTAAAATACCAGTCATAGGGTATGCCAGAATCTGGTGTCCCAGAACAAGCTTTTGTTAAGAAGTACTACCTACAAGCATTCCTTAGCTCTCACCCCTACCCCACCCCTCACTGTTTTTGCTCGCCCACAGTTCTCTGCGCTGTGCCCACAATCTGAACGCCAGGAACAGGCTCGAACTGTACAAAACAGCATGACAAAAGCAACAAGGCATGATGATACACATCGTCATGAAGTGCTAATAAAGCCAGGAAAGCACACGAGATAACAAGGAATTGAATAAAAACAGACCAGTGTGCTTCCAACCAATTAGAGATCAGCGTGAGATTCAGGTAAACTGTCCACCCACCCCTCCCCTAACCCAACCTTAACACCAATTTCTCATTTAGGGCAAAAATGTAGGGTTATGGGAGGGGTAGGAGTGCAGTTTCCCAGCACTCACCAGAAACTGAGACTTGGTAGGGCCATCATGCTGTGAGATATTCCTAATCATCTTGAGCAGCAAAGGATCATTGAACTTGAATGCTCTTCTCATCAGTAGCCTCAGACCAGGTCCTTCGCAGATCAGCTGAGCGTTCCTCTTGTTGGCTGCTAGGTTGATACCCAGAGCAATCAGTTCAAGGTCAATACGGTCTCCTGGGCACTCTAACATCATCTGCATCATCTAATAAATTACAAAAAAATTTCTGGTAGCTGGTAAGAAAACTTTATGTCAATATAAAAGCAACAAGAACAACTACAATAGAACCTCAATATAACGAAGGGCCAATTCCCAAGGGACTGACAAAATTTGTGCAGTATAGTATAATGAGGTTTCCTTGTATTGAGGTTATAATTTATAGAAGTTCGTTTTATTTAAAGAGGTTCCACTGTAGTATCATATTCATAAATATGAGTATCCTTAACAAGGAAAGAGAAGGTTCTGTTGCAGGAAAAAGCTGTTTTTTTGAAAATCTTTCATCTAATGAAGCAGTCAGGTGACACCAAGCCAGATGGCCTTACTTCTTTTAGTCTGTAGGTGCTGCGTCAACAGGCCATCTTGAACATTTCCAATGGCCTCTTTCAACAATACACTAGAGGTCATGTTTTCAGTGATTTAGTGACAGTTTCTTGGGAGTTTGATAACAGGCTGCTAAAAAGGGATGGCTGCTTAATAAATTAGACAGCTCGTCTATACAAAAATGTATTTTTATTGCACTCCACAGTCACAATATACCAACTTTTAATCTACAGTTAAATACCACAACTGAGCAAAAATACTGCAGTCACTTAAAAAATGTAAAACTGAGGAAGGTAAGGTGGCTGATAGTGTAAAAGTTAAGGCACTGTGGTCAGTTACAAGGAAGCAGCAAGCTGAATCCATAATGATTAAGTAGCATATTTCTTTAAACTTACATTAGGTATACAGTCTGTGTAGGTGAACATAGACTTGAAGCGATCATCCATACTGATGTGGTAGAGTATACAAAGAACTACAACACTGTGAACTTCATTGGCTAGGAAAGAGAAATAAAATACAAATTTTACAAATTTAGGTGGAATATGAAGTTTAAAATTGATCAAAATTATACATTGTAACTGACACATTACAGAGAGGATGCCATGTTTAGTCCTGTAGTGGGGAGGCCAAGTTCTGCTTAGGTTTAATGTAAGGTAACCTTATGCACAGAAGTTGACCAATATCCTTCCTTACTGGAGGTTTAATGAACTTCCAGCTTCAAAGTTTCCAGCTTGGCTCTGCCTTGGGATGAGATTCTTGGGAAAGAAAATTAACTCTTTCCCTCGGACCAATTATTAAGTGTTTATTATTTGCCCTGCTTGTTCATGTGCATGTATGATGTTCAAACTATTTATTTTCTTCAATATAACGAGTAGCAATAGTTAATACCATGTATAACCAAACAGTTCTGACAACAAAGAAGTATAAAACTTACAAATAAGCTGCACTAGTTTTGGAAGAAGTCCTGCTTTCACTGCCTTAGCTCTCAAGTCAGTGTCAAATGAAAGATTCAGAAGCAAGCGAAGAGCAATGTTTAGAAGATCCTAAAACAGAAAATAAAATGAGTCATGAAATCACAACTCTGATTACATACTGTCACACACCTCTTAGCTAGTCAGAATGTGCATCATACATAAGTTACTTTTAATTATAAAAACAGATATACCTCATTAGAGTGAGGAATTAAGTTGGCTAGTTTCTCTAATGTCCCACTCTCAGCCTGTGGAAACAAAAAGCCAAAGTTAATTGATTTATCTTATGAATATGTGTCTTCAAATTTTAACTGCCTTTAAGTCTTCTGCCACCACAAAACTGTAAATTTATTACCCCTTGGAAGGAAAAAAGCTGAGATCCAAAAAACCCTGTTAGATTAGGAAAATTGCACTTATAGTTGTTGCAGTTACCGGTACTCACCATTTCTGCTTTGTTTTCAACAAAAATGCTCAGCTTTTTCAAGAATGAGACAACAAGAATCAGAAGATCAACATTGTCCCGTTCCAACAATCGGACCAACATAGGGACGATCTTTTTGTTCTTCATCTTCATCTCAACCTTGGCATCTTCAGCTAAGTTTAAAAGGAGGTATGACAAAACTAAAGAGAAAACAAAGAAGAAAAAGATTTACCACAGCAGGATTAGCCCAGTCAGTAGACCGCTTGAGGAGGTCGTGGGTTTGATTCCCGAGGCCAGACTACTCAGGGTTAAAATAACAGAAAGGAAAGGTACTGCCTTTCCCCTGCACACACCTAGATCGTCATATGGCTTGGATCACCATGTAGGAGACAAAAAATAGTGCCCTCAATTAGTATGTTTATAGTGCTAACTTACATTGACACTCAAATAATTAAAAAATACTACTTGGGTCTCAATCCCTTCTTTTGAAAAGCGCAGTCCTGAACAAATACCAACTTTAATTTCACTGCATTATTATTACTGTTATTTTTTGTACTTACCTCTCAGAAGCTGCTCCTGCTTCTTCACAAGGCCAAGAAATTTCTTGTACCCTTTTTCATAGTCTTTTCTGTTATCACGTAAAGAGGTCAAGGAATTAAATTCACTACAAAGTAAATGTGCCATAATGAAAATAAGCGTGGGAAAAAACAAGGACAAGATGTTTACAAGACCCTGGCCTGCAATCATGCCCTCCCTATATCTCTATAGATCTCTTGGCAGAAGGAAGAAAAACTAATATACTATTGCACGCTAACAGGACACAATACTCTTAGTGATATGGACAGGTTCAAAGCTTAGCAATGCCTTTGTAACTTAGAGACCCTTGCCAATGGTTTCTGTCAAAAGGATATTGTTTTTCTTCTTCTCCAGCTCAGCAGACCACTGATCATATCTCTTAACTTCATTTTCCATCACCTGCATGCACATAGCACCAATCTTTTGATGAATGATGATGGAGTGAAACTGGGAAAAACTTGAAAAACAGAAGAAGATGTACACGATGTTGGTCGTTAGCTCTGTGCTTTTCCTCCAGTCTTCTCGCAAAACCCTGGAAAGGGCTCCTAAAACAGGGTCTGAAAAAAAAGGCACAATTAAACCAAAGACCGAAGGGAAACCAGCCTATAAAACTGACTTTCTTTGCAGCGTGCCATTTTTAAAATGTTTTTTCACTACCACATTTTACACCACCAGATTACAAATTAACATAGATGCAGTTCCTATTTCACTGTTTATCCTGCAGAAGGATGTTAACCCAACAGTAAAAAAAAGAAAGAAAAGGAAACAGGTCTTGATTAAGCAATAATCATACCATTAGTTGCAAGCTCCTCCAAGTTGTCAGGGTTTCTGGATAGCTGTAATATAAGCGCAGTTCCTCTAATCTTTTCAGGAAGGTCTTCATACAGCAACTCCACATATTCCTCTATGTCATTTATGTTTGCTTGCTCATCAAGCTAGGGAGCAGCCAATAGAAGTACAGCAATCAACACTGGAATGAACTTCTTTATATTACATGACCCAATTCCCATCAGAACTCTCACCATCTTTCATGTAATATATCAAGCATGAGATACAGTGTTCATCACAAGATGAAACACTGACTCATGAGAAGAGAGTTGAAAATACCACACACAGCGGCGTATTTTTGATGAACTTCAAGGTGTTTCATCTGGTGATAAAACATTGTGTCGAATGCTTGATATTACTTCTCAAACAAAATAATTTTAGAGAGAGAAATTAATGATGCAAAAATGAGCAGTTTTTCATCTGATTTCCAAGGCAAATACTCATTAAACTTTAATTTCCTATGTATTTTCTTTATGAATTATTAATGAGTTTGAGAAGTAAATATCTACATGTACCTGCCAGTTCCCACTTAACACCTGGACCACACCTATATCTACTCTGAGATCTATTTACCTCAGTGCCCTCAAAATCAGCAGCAGCATTCCTTAGAGTGTCAACCTTCTCTTTACCTAAAAGTGGTAAAATCAACTACAGCAATCAGTCTAGATAGGCTTTCTGACAGGGAGCAAAAAATAATGAGAAATTAGAAGGACACAATAATTGGCAAAAAAGGTCAATTATGCAGCACATTATCTGATTGTTCTAAATCTAAATGTCAAATAGACCTCACACAAAAATCTGACAGTGCAAACATGCCCAATTGAAATCCTTTTTTTCAACCCTAAATACCCTTCAAGACAAAATGTCATATTCCAAACTTTTCAGATTCTACTGAGAGCACCACCTTCCATCAGCGGGATCCACTGGGGTGTGAAACCACAAGGCAAAAACCTTCCCAAATTTTACACTGAAACATTTCCTAATTTTTCCAAATTTATTTGTCCTTCTATTGAGTTTAAAATCAATGTTCTACATGATGATATGCCTTGCATAGTGATTGCGATAAAAACTGGTTTGAAAACTAAAGTAGAAATAATTATTAGTTTCACCTACTCGTTCATTTAAGGGACCTCACTATTTCTGCGTAATAATGTGTATAGTTTAATTACCTTTTGATTTTCCAGCTCCTGTATCTTTTCTGTTCTGTAAATAGTACAACAACTGCTCGACTTCAGGGAGCTTGGTGGGGTGAATTAGCTTGCACTTTTCAATTACTTCTGAAGCTAATTTTGCTATATTGGTTGTAGCATTTAGGCTCTGTAAGCGAATTCTGTTGAAAAATGAAAATGTAACTGCCAACAGCCAACCCTCATTGTACAGCCACCTCTCATTATAGTGACCTCCTATCCAAAACAACAAAATTTTCCTAGTCAAAGCCCTATAGTCAGAACCTCTTGTAAGTGACCACTAGACAAACAGTTGGATATTGATCCTCATGTTGGCCAGATGACTACTTATGCTACTCAGAGTAACGAGGAACATTAATCAGTGACAACCTTAGCTTTGCTTGTATTGTAATAAGCAAAAAGCACAGTTGAGGTGTTCAGACCAATGTCCAGAAGAAACCCCCGGTGGTTTACTACTGATGGAATCAGAGTCAGAGTCACGATCAGAGTCGTAGTATATTATAGCAATATGATATATAGTGAAAACAGCTTTCCAATTCCACGTACCACTCTCGTCTGCTGCTTAGGATCTAGTAATAAGTTGTTGGATTCTTATGCAAAAAATGGAAAAATGTAGATACTAGTATTGTTATTGGTTTATCCCTCTGCTTCTGTTATAACTTCAAGGATTAGGTTTACAATAGACTGTACGAAGGGTCAGGCAGGATACAACCTAAATACCTTAATTAACAATTAGTCGCCGAAGGCGACGTGAATATCGGCGAATAGTCACCAAGACGAAGTCGAGGTGACTATTTGCCAATATTCATGTCGCCTGAGGCGACTAATTGTTTAGTATAATTACATTGATAATTATTCAAGAAAATGAAATTATTGATCAATTTCCGACCCCAAAACATCAAAAAATCTGGCTGCTATTTTGAAAACTGCTAGCCTTCAATGCTATAATCACCGCGCGGTGATTATAGCGGGATAGAGTGAAGCTCCTAGCCAATCACAGCGCTCTATTTTTGATAGTCATCAATGTAATTATACTAACACCTTATATCTATATTTTTCTCTAAACACACTTATATATATATATATATATACTTAAAATACACATCTTTTTTCTTTATTTTTAAAGGCTGCCTAGTATTTTAATTGCCCGTGGGGGGGTGGGGGGAATCTCTATCCCTCATAAGCTCTGCTTCTCTTCTTCTCGGAGATTTCCCCACCACAGTCACTCATTCAAAATTCTATCCTCATTTTCAATTTAATATATTAATTAACTATTTATTATCTTTTCTATTCTACTTGTAATTCATTCTGTGTGACAAAATAATAATAAATACATTTTTAAATAAATAGATTGTACGCAACAGAGTCAGAAGAAAATGATCAAGTTATGATTCTTTCAACTCTGATTCTGTCGCGACTATGACTCAATCCGTTTACTACTCTGATTTTTGATTTTCACTAGGTCATAGGCATTGTTACTATACGGCTTACAACTCTTGAGAACCCACAACATTTCTTAAGGGGAGCATTTCCTCCTCCAACAGGGGCTATGTGTATCACAGGAAGTTCAGAGGGAGATAAAGAAGTGAAATTTAGGCGAAACCTACTGATATCTGCTTTAATACACCTCAATTTAATGGTATTAACTACTGGTCACTCATCCTCGGAGACCCAGGGGCAGATAGTGGGGACGAGGAAAAGTCTAAACAGGCGGAAAAATATATGGAACGAAGAAAAGTAAAGAACGGCGAGAAGAGCCCCTGGGGACAATGTCTTACCAGACCAGTTCCAAATGGTCGCCGCCGTTCTGGCTTCTGATTGGTGCCAGAAAACTTGTGTTTTTCTGGCACCAATCAGAAGCCAGAATGGCGGCGACCGTTTGAAACTGGTCTGGTAAGACATTGTCCCCAGGGGCTCTTCTCGCCGTTCTTTACTTTTCTTCGTTCCATATATATTTTTCTGCCCGTTTAGACTTTCCCTCGCCCCCTTTATCTGCCCCTGGGTCTCCGAGGATGCTGGTCACTAACATAACGACAATTTATACAATCTCAACCAACCGACTCGTAACTAGGAAACGGGATAACGCTTAGAACTAGAAATATTTCTGGCGATAATGTCAGTCCGTCAATATGATGTTCAGACTCGCAAAAATCATCGAGATTGTTACACGGAATTCATTCATTCACTTTGATTTATAAAGTGTCAACTACTAACAAATGTCGGTAACTGAGCTTATATTATTTTTACTTACAAAGCAAACTTACACTTTCTGACATTCCTTCCGTTCGCCCAACATGGGCTCCCCCATCTCTCCCAGAATGACTGCTTCCAGCTCATAATTCACAACGATAGCTTTTTCTGTTGGATGGGCATCGATGCTTCCTCCTTTCACCCTCCTAAGTACGATAAAAAGCTAAGATCTAACTAAGGGAAATCTCGCAAGAAGCTGCACTGACGAGCAAAATCTCCGTCGTCGGCAAGGATTGCTAAACGTAGGTTTATTTCTCTGACAGTCGTTGTAAATTTACCCGAAAATTACTCACCTCTTTAAGTACCGTGCCTCTTCCTGCATTTTTCGTTCTGTCGAAACTAGAACATGTTTCCCCAAAGATGTAAATAAACCTTCTCTGACATAGGCACTGCAATCTCAATCGCTTCAGCTGCCATTTTCAATCTAATGAAGTTCGTATGGAACGCTGGGAAACCATTCCACCGGGAGATTGCTTGGGCGGGATTACTGGACCCGGGAAAAAGGGAACTACATTCGAACGCCGCTTTACGGACACGTGTCGCGAGTCTCACGATTTCACGACCTATCTCACGCTCTCACGAGTTGGTAACTGATTTCTCACGCCTTCTCGAAAATTCAAACTCAAAAAAAAAATTGTGGAGTTGTAGGGCTCATTTCCAAAAGATATCAATAGATAAACATCTCAATCTATGTTTTTTTAGCCTACCGCGGCTTGCCTTTCCCACCAAATGTGCGCACTTACTGTTTCTCTTGTTTAAAGATGGCCGCCAACAAAACAGCATAGCAATTACAAAATCCAAATCGTAGAATTGATCGTAATGACTGCTGCAACTTTAAGTGACATAGATATCAATCCCCTTTGGAAGTCCTTTCTCCAGGATATTTGAGACATCTCACGACTTTTATCCTTCAGTGCCGCCCGGTCCTCCAAATCCTGATCCTACTTCAGACCAAAAAAAGTAATTTTCCACACCCGTTTTCAGACCTGGTCTTTAAAATCCATACCCATTTTCAGACTTGGCTTCTATGAAATTATGCCATCAGTTGCACTTAGATTAGAACCCCAACAAAAAGATTTCTTAAAATCCATTTCGACTTGTTATCTCTCTCTTTCCCCAGCCTCCTAGTGGCACAAAGAGAACTCTGTTGAGTAGCATGCATAACAGGCGTTATTTTTTCGCGCTTTTTAGGCGAGCCAAGGCAAGCGCGAAAGCCGAACGAGGAGCGCCGGATACGCGCGACGAGGGATGGACGTGTCGGGCGCTCCTTGCTTGTTTCGCGCTTGCCTTTGCTGTTATGTAGGCTATCTGCCGAGGAATCGCCACCAGGAAAACTCGCCATCACTTAGCCACTTGGACCAAAACTTTTACCATGTAGTGACCAAATTCGGTGCTCTGGTTCGTCGCGAATCCGGAAAAAAATCTCTTCTCGTAGAAATCCTATAACCAGCCCACTTCTCCAACCAAAAGTCTAAAAGGCTGGAGTAAGCTTTTATAGATTTAGAAGCTTTTAAAAACCCTTTGCATTTTTTCCGAAAGCCTCGGCTAGTGTTTGCTTTGAACTGATGGTCCTAAATGAATAACATGAACAGTCACTTAAGAGAATACTAGTTTTTCTCTTTTATTTCCTAAATACTATGTTCACAGATTACAACAGTTTCATCGTAGAAAATTTATCTTTCTTTAATCGAAGGACCTGACCTTGGACGACCAAGCCACACCATTATCAATAAGCACCTTGCTGCCTTAATAAATTATCATCTAGAGTCTTTCTAATGGTAGAATGAAATTCTGCACTTAAGAAAACGACCGTATATCATATTCATTTATCAGTCCGTTTAGACTGTTGTGAATGTCAACGAATGCTTCTGATTCCAGCGATGGCCACCATAATGCGATCCTCCACACTGAGATCGGTAGCAACCTCGTGGAACCTAAAAGCAAAAATGTGTAAGAAAAGAATCTAAAAGGTCGAACTGCTTTGTATTGTTTAACTACTCCGTTTAAATATTGATCGCTCAATGCTTGTGTTCATTGAGGGTCTTCATTAGGCAAAGAGCAGCAGTAAACGGTCTAAGGCCCGTTTCAAACGTCGTGCTACTGCCGTGCCGAACTCAATTGATCGAATTAAATTCGACTTTAGCACGGCAGTAGCGCGACGTTTGAAACCAAGTCGTGCTACTCGACTTGGTTTCAAACGTCGTGCTACCGCTGTGCCGAAATCGATTCATAAATTGTAAATACATTAGAACACACTTAAAAGTTTGCTAAATCGTTTCTTTGTTTTTGTGTTTTGTTTTCGGCAACAGCCGTTCTATTCGACTGAATTAAATTCGACGTCTAAAACCAAGTCGTGCTAGTGTCGTGCTACAGTCGAGCCAGCTTAGCACGGCAGTAGCACGACGCTTGAAGCAGGCCTAATATTATCGTCGCGATAAACAACAGAGTGACTATCATGACAAACGATAAACGAACCTTATCAAGAATCAACTACATGTAATAACCTGGCAAAGAAGTTAACTTACTTATCGGGAGATGCTTTAAGTAAGGCGTTTATATGCATCAAGGTTTGACTTGGAGTCACCTCAAGAGCTTCTAATACATTGCAGAAGTAATCTAGCAAACGAAAATAAAATATCAGCTAAATTTATTATTTCACTGTTTTTAGGTCATGTCCAAACGGCTGCGCTAAAATTGAAACTTACACCTCTGACATGATGGCTATCGACACAGAGACAATATTAACTACGATGATCAGTCTCTCTTTCTTCTTAGTTCGTCGAGCGAAACGCGGGCGTGAGAGACGAAAATGGACAAGCGCGTGACTGAACGCGCGAGACAAGAGAACTGCCGCCGCCATCATTTTCGGCGTCTCGCGTGCGCGTGCACTTTCCCCTCAAATCTAAAGGAAAAGAGAGACTGCTTGCGGTTTATTAACGTTTTTCTCGCGCATCAATTTCCACGAGTTCAAACGTAATTAAATGGACTTGCTTTCAAGACAAAGCGATACAACTTCCAATGACAACCTAGGTATTTGTACCAAGCCGTTATTCTATAAATCTAATTCGATTTTGAGATGACATTAAGGCCTTGTAATGAAAGCTATAGCTAGTTGGGAGAAAACTGACTGAGTGGAATGTGCGACAATTTTCCCGCCTTTTTACTGTCAGACGGCAGCGTACTTTGAGAAGTATTCCAACGCTTTTAAGGTCAGATTAGCATCTACTTACTATAATTAGCTTACATGAGACAGTAAATGCTAGGCGGATTGCAAAACAGTTTTTCACGTGTATTAAAATTGTATAAGCTCGTATAGTAGACGTTCACACACCTATATCGGCAAAGAGCTGTTGAGTTGAATAAGGCGTAAGCTCGTGAATCCGAAGAATACTTTCCGTGTAAACGTGCATGGTGCCACGAGCGATAGAACCGAGCCAGTTCGATCCGGGGTGGTGTTCATCTTCATCTGTCAAAAATTGAACAGAGGTCACTTTTTACCCTTGAATTAAGGAATAAAACCTACAAAGCTGCATTCTATGGATCTTTGATCCACTCAAAATGTTGCCCAAAACAGCCCGACGAACCGACGAAACAGATCACATCTCGGACTTAATTTCAATTCCGAAACAACCGCGGCCTGGTTAGCTCAGTCGGTTGGGAGAGCGCCGGTCTGTTAAGCGGGAGGTAGCGAGTTCAAACCCCGGCTGCATCAACACTCACAATCTTTAAACAACTGACAAGAAAGTGCTTCCTTTGCAATGACATCTGCAAACTGTTAGACTTCCTAGTCTTCTCGGATGAGGATGAAAAAACATAGGCTTCGTTTCAAAGCACTTTTACTTATCTGGTTCTTGTGGGACGTAACAGTACCCAGACCACTGTTCGAAAAGAGTAGGGAACATAGACCCCGGTGGTGTGGCCAACCTTTCCTGGGCTGGGTGGGTTATCTGTAAGGATAGTACTTAATATAGAAATAACCTCATGATCGTAATGGCTACTTGTAAACTGCGTATGGAGTATGAAGAGACCTGCAACATGCAGTAAATTTACAAACCTTCTCGATCTGGGAAAGGAAGATTACCAGCCTTCATAGCCACCTCCAGCGCAGGATTCTCTTGTGTTATAAACGGTTCCAGTTGTTGAGGAAGAGTCAACAGGTAATCACCAATCTGATAATGATAAAACAACAAAGAGTTATAAAAATAAACACAGATCAGACAAAGCAAATCTGACGCTTGTCATCTACCACCTCTGCTGAAGAAGTAAAAACACCACTTTATTATCTTTCACCATAGAGCGATTTTCGTATGACCTTGAAATGAAAACGCGCGAACAAAACAGAAACAACAAACGAACGGAAATAGAGCGATTTGATTTGTGTATCGAACGGACACAAACGCACCTGGGTTTTGGTTGGCTAAGCGAACGCTCGGGTAAACAAACTTCATGCCCGAAGAACTTTCTAGAAATTTCTTTGACGTCATACTGCAACACGATTGGTCAATCGAACAATGCCTTCTCCATATTAGGGTTTTCTTTGGCGGGAAAACGTAGAGTCCATGTTTTGATCTTTTCATCCATTGGCTGATAAAACAAATAACAAACACTTACGGAAACCATTTTTCAAGGTCATACGAAAATCGCTCTATCGAGAAGCGAACTGTTCTGAAAGCACGTAAGAACCATCCAAGAGCTTTCATTTGAAAGCCGGCAGTTGTGTTTTTATTTAAATCCAAACTTTAAAGTTACAACTACCTCATGAAGCACAATACACAGCACCACAGCAAAGTACAGTTCAGTAGCCTTTAATTGAATGGTCACAAAATAGGGTTGATCCAGTTGATCTACAGACTCAAAAGTTAGAACCAGCTTGTGCAGCATACGAACAACCACAAGAAAATGGTCACGCTTAGAGCTTTTTCCACAACGTGAATAACTCGACACAATTTCAGGGGAAAACTTGACAGTATCAAAGTTCAATTATGAGCTGAAAGGTAGCACACTACGTTCAATCAGTGGGCTCGAGAGTCTGGTTTCAGTGTTTGTTCTTTTACATCTAACAGAATCCGTGGGGTACTCTCTATGATGGACTATAGGGGAATGTGCCGCACGAAAAAGGTTCAGTTTTTACGTTAGTGGTAAATTTAAGGGCAGGGATAGACCTTGTCACGGTTTTGGAAGCCATCTTGACGAGTAGGCAACCGCTTGAGAAAAGGGTTCAGACCAGTGGTAAATTAAAGGACAGGGATTTCAAAAGCTAAGGTAAAGAAAAGGGTAGCGAATACTTGGTCTGCGTTAGTGCGCCTTCGATTGATCCTATTCTGGAGTAAGAATACAGTCTGGAGTCACTTTCTATCGCGGCTGCAATCGGCGGCAAAATTGTTGAGAAACTGTTCTCAAATAGGGTAACTTCAGAGAACAAAAGAATCCACACCCCGCCCCCTCCCCTACATTCAAAGATGGGGTGTTTGTTGCTTTCTTTTGGTAGTTCGAACAGCGGAACAACATTGCATGGAGGGCATGAGGGAGAAAAAGCTTTATTTTCCCGTTTTGAAGTCAGTAAAACTTCACAAAGCCCCTTTAGAGCGAGGTGTCTCAACTAATTTTGTGGCGTATTGTGGCTTTGCACGCTCCTCAAAATCAGATGCAGATCTTACTCACAGGCTATTCCAGGTGATCTGTGACGTCATTGCGGGGGCCTGGGGAAAGAAATTTTAATGCCGTATCCCATAAACCAACGCGCGCACCAATTCAATTCAATTCAATCTGTTCCCGTCAGTTTTGGTTTATGGGATACGGCATTAAAATTTCTTTCCCCAGGCCCCCGCAGTGACGTCACAGATCACCTGGTTGGACCTAGTGGCGGAACATCCCCGTGCAAAACGTCACTGAGTACCCCCACCCTTTCCACCCCTAAGGATCAAAACATCGAAGCAAGAGCCACTTACATGTGTAATGTACCCCAGTGGTGACAGACTAAATGTGGGGAGATCATCACTCAATGCCGCGCCAGATTCAGGGGACTGGGCCGACCAAACCTAAAGTGACAAAGCAAAATATACGTCACATCAGAGAAGAGCGGGTTTTAGTTAATAGTCGTCACACAAAAAGAAAACTAATATTATTACTTTGATCTTATACAGATACAGGCACATATGTCTGAAGGGCGTCAATTAAGCGCAAAAAACGCCGAAAGCAGTTTGGCTTAAATTGACTTTTAAATTGCAAACAAAACGTAGGATCTATATAAGACCTGATCAGCAAAATGATATACACTAAGTAGACACGCTGAATTCTGCAAAGCTGATCGTACCACGTGAAAATTGACTTTGCAAGACATCAACATGACACCGAAAGAACGCAAAACAGGGCTGGGTCGTTGCCTTAAATGTACCATCTGTATGGTAAGTTTGGGTCTCAAGAAAGTCACCGTCAGTGTGTTTAGCACGAAGTACAGGTGAGGACATATATTTCACATCTCCTGCTGGAGACGCGACTGCCATTTCTACGTGGTCATCCGAGCCACGTTATGTTCTAGCCGTTGGTAAGGCAAAGGAATTACCTTCTTTCTCAGTATTCTTAACAATCTGAGCGGGCATGGCAATCGTGCCCGCGACCTCCCACTCTGCAACCCAGCCCTCTACAGACTAAGCTAATCCACGAAACAGTATAACTATTGGACTATACCCGAGTAAAAGTTGATGGAAGACTACAGAACGTTTCCAAATGCCGCCAATATCTTTGAGTAACTTAAGCTAATCAGAAGCACTAGAAGGTCGATTTCAAAAGAAACAAAACTGTACCTGAAGTTTAGGTGTTTGGGCAAGCTGCTGTCTGATCTGTATGAACACGATGTCAAAAGCAAATGTATGAACTCGCTCGTTCAAAGCTTGGAGCTGTTCGAAGACACTTGTCAAGACAACTGCAGATTCACCAGCTAAGAAGAAAAAACTCGTGTAAGCCATAGTTGGTAACCAAGCTAGCAAGCTAACAGCAGCCCCCAGACAGTGAAATAACATAGTACAGTCGAACCTCCATGTGCGACCACCTCCCATAAACGGCCGCCAATCCAAAACACCAAAACTTTCCCAGTCAAAGCCTTACAGTTGGAACCTCTAGTAAACTACCACCTCATGTAAGCAACCGCGACCACCTTTTGGGCCTGACAGTTTAACGATTTTCCATTGTTTTTAACCTCTTGTAAGGGACCACTTGAAGGTAGCGAGAAAAAAGAGGACCTTCCGGGGAGAAGAGGGAAGGGGTCATGTTCCTCGGTCTGTAGTTTCCTAAATAATCTTCTTGCGCCCCCCTTCCCCCACCCCACAACAAAGAGTAAACATTTCCTGACATATTTTCCCTAAAAGTAAATTCGAGACATACTTCAAAATATCCTTCGTTCCCTAAGAGTAAAACCCTTCGGGAGCCTTCTAAATTATACAAAATATGCAGCGTTGAACGTGTTACACTTCCTCTCTATAAGTCAATGCAAATATCAACGTCCAATTGAAAGATAAAGGATTTTTTGCACAACATGAACACTGCGATAAAAATTGTCTCTTACTGAGCTTCACAGCGACCCTATAAATACAACTCCTCGATTTAGTCTCATAAGTAAAATTTAACAGGCTGAAACAACTGTGCAAAAACGTTTAAAGATCGCGTATTCATTGGCCTTTGCCAACCTGATTTTTCACGGTTTCTACTTGGTATAGATCTAGATTACCTGTTTGCATCTTCTGTTTCAGTTCATTTAATGCACTTGACTCTGTAGGTCTTTCATTTTGCAGATAATTGTACCAAGGAAATGGTCTGGAGGGAGTGGATGGTTTATCTTCATTTATTGTGTCATGTTCTTTGTTATCCCCATCCGAATAAAGGATTGCAGTCAGTAATCGCTTGTCTAGATTCTCCATTTTGAGTAGCAAATCACCTAACAAAAATTAAAAAGGTAAAACATTAAATTTATCAGATTAAAAGTAGAATTTAAGTAAAGAGAAGGATACCACAAATTGCGCAGGCTTATATATACAACTTCAACATGGGTGTTCTGGGGCTATAAAAATATAGCACAAACTTCTTTTTTTTGGCAATGAGCTCTTTTGACATATTTTGGGACAAACAGTCACATTTTCCATATCTGTTGTTTTAAAAAGCCATTAGTAATAAGCAATATGTTCAAGAAGTTACCGCTGAATTTTTTTGACAAACAAGCAATGCACTTTAAGATTAAAGAACGAATGTATAGCACTGTGGACTGCGGACTGCGGACTGCAGACCGCGGTAGCAGGAGTTGTTGAGGAATATTTCAGTGGCCGGGTATTCTGAAGTTTAGCCATAAGAACAAATGGACTGTAACAATTTTTTGGCGAATGACAAATTTCTCGGTCGGTTATAGCTTCCGCTTTAGATCCAGGAGGACTCTTTAAAGGCTAAGATTTACACAAGGTCTCACAGCTTTCTACCAGCATTGAAGAAATGGATGCAGTAACCTTGAATTACTGGCTTAGCAAGTTTGTAATGGAGGTGACCAAGAAGTCGGGGGGAGATATCCACCGAAGACCGTTTATGGAATAATTGTGGTATCCGACCGACGCTATCTGGAGGAGAATGGTGTAGACTCGTTAAATCCATGCAGTGTGACCCACATATACCTCATTTATTGACTGTTGCTCTCATGAATAATTAATGAGTTTGAGAACCTCGGTGATAAGATACTAGCAAACAGGTCAAGAGGTGGCTCTAAGTGGAAGATTTAAATGAACAAAGTGGGCCTCATACAAATGATAGGTGCTCGCCTACCAGAAGTTGACTTGCAAAAAGACACCAGAAATTCCACGTTATCCTTTTCCAGTCACAAATAGCTTTATACAAGTATAAAGCCTGCAAACACTGAATTCTATATATATTGCAAAAATAATGGCAGACAAGTTATTTACCACATATCTGGATGAGACGGAATGCATTCTGAAACATTGTCCAGTCCTCGCTGAGTCCTTCAGTGGGCTGAGTGTCTATCTTAGGATCAACATCAAGAGCACATTCTTTTCTTAAAATCGAAATACACTCATCCATCCGTCCTGCATATGCTCCAAAGAACTCCTGCATAAAGAACGCAATTAAATCAGGGAAAAAATTGTCATTGGATTATGATTAAATGATTGTCGACTGCTTAGCCTACGAATACAGTCACAAGTGGGCATGCGTGGTAATGAGAGGTGGCGGTTTAATTCACCTACTGTATTCACATGGCTACCCAGTTTGACATCATCGCTTAAGGCAGTCATCCACTTTCACCCCCTTTTGTACTTCCCTTGAGTGATGTTTGTTTTACAATTCCATTCCTGACTGATCAGCTTAACAAACAACACAGAATTTATCAGTTGCGAGTTGTTCATATGTTTTTCATGTTCTTTCCACAAACAGCATGTATTTGTTTCAATGCCTGATTGGTTAATTGTATCTCCTTCATATTCTTTGACTGGCAAGCAGCCTGACTGGCAACAGCAATCAATCATTTTTTCTTTTCTTTACGAAACGCAGTTGGAACAGCTACGATGGCTCAATCACTTAAGGCTGTGCTCTAGCAGAGAATGGTGGCCTTTCCGCCTAACTTTTGCTCCTGGACGACTAGAAAATCTTAGTTTCTTCATATAAATCATATACTGGGCACCCTGGATTTTACAGCTTCAGAGCAACCTTGTTCCTAGGTTCCGTAGGGACGTAGACTACGAGTAGTCCCCATTTTTCCCCAGGGATAGTAGAGTGAGTGAAACGCAAGCGCACGTTAGTAGGGACGGGTAGGAGAGAACCCTGGGAACGAGGTTGAGGTTCAGAGGTCTGGGCTCTCTTCCGTTTGTGTGACTGTGAGATAACAGCCTTGATACCTCTCATGGAACAAATGATCACTCCAAAGTTATAACAAACGTCATTTGCAATAGCACAGTGTTGTTTGAAATGGTAACAACTACTTAATATTCACCTCCAGAACATGACAAAGCCCACGAGTTGCATAACCATCGGTGAGATCAACACAATACTCAACTGCCTGCAAGATTAAAATATTTATACTAAGCAACTGACTAGCAACTGAAAAGATTCATGCAAGGAATTCGTTTCCGTAGTGACTTAAATAAGATTACCATCGGTCAAGTTTGAAAACTTGACTTTACTCATAATTTGTTTTCAGTGCAGGGTCCAATCTCAGTCCCCGACTAGCTGCTACCTGGGTGCAAATATAGACATCACGGTTGTTCAAGGTAAGTTTCTCTTATCCGCTAGCCTCTGCTTTTAGCAGCACGTGAGTCGTTTGTTTATAATGCTCTGGAGGAGGGATAAGCCCATTGTATGTCACAAGAATTACATCTGATTGTAAGGAGAACCAAAATAACATACAAGTGGAAGAGAAAACTAAAAATTGACCAGATATATTTTAGGGAAATTAAACCCCTGGTTCTAACACACGCTCAACAGAGTCAGGTAACAAGATCTGCGAGTTAAAAATAAGAAACAAGCGTTTAACAGCAGAATAGATGGAAATATGAAAACAAACCAATTGACAGTAACAAATACAAATTACATCACACAGCGAATGCCAAAGTTTTTGAGACAGAGTATGTTTGGGATGCGGCAATCAAATCACATTTTGTTATTGTGGTCAAGATGGGGGTTAAGCTTCAGGTAGTTTTGAGCCCACGCTATATCTTAAGTTTAAACAGGCGACCAGCTTTCTTGCTTCAGTAATGCTAGATGAGATGAAACAAAATTACCTGTTCAGAAAGATGAAAAATTTTCTCTACAGATTCTGCCATGAGCCCTGCAGTCTCCATGAAGCCATCTGCATGCTGCATGATGACATGGAAAATTAGACACAATCAGCAGTTGAACTGTGATTACTGGTATCCCCTCATCACTATCATCATCATCGTCAACGTCATTGTCATCGTCACCGTCATCATCACTATTTACAGTGCTCAACCTTGGTATTGGTTAGTCAACTAGTGCTGAAAATACTGGGTTTGGTTAGGAAAAATCAGACAACCTCTAATCACAGGGCTACTCTTATGAAAAGAAGTTTTCGTGAGACAAGTTGAGAAACAAATGAAGAATTCATTGATTCCTACATAAATTGTCATCATCACCATCATCATCGTCCTCATCACCTCACCAAGGTCACTGTAAGTGCCCCTAGGCACGAGAATCAGAGGTTGAGTTGATTTATTTTGTTATGTTCCCCTTTGTCACGCAAGTGCTTTGATTAGTCAAGTGTTAATAATTATTTCGCACGTGATCAAGTTTTCGTATGCATCAAAGGGCACTCGTGAAGATCCTTTAGTACATTTTGAAGAAAGAAAGAAGGACGTCCATTTATTGAAATTCACGAAGCCGCCAATAATGTAAGTTCGCTTTTAAGTCCGCCTTTTAGCTCGCCTTTTTTGATATGTTTGTTTTTGGCTATTTTGCCTTCTTTAATTCTGTAAATTTCGTTTTCAGTTTCACGATACAATACGAGGCAATTCAATAAAGTAAGCAAGAATTCCAGAACAAGCCTGGCCAAGATTTCTTGTATTATCCGTGAATCTTGCGCGATTTTTAAAGCGGCAAACAAGTGCCGTTACAGTCACTGTCATTATTATCACCGTCACCACTGCCAATCATCACTGTCCAAGAATGTCCCAAGTTACAGATTGGCGGATGGGGCTATGAAGGTGGAGAGAACTTCTGTGTGATCTGATGACAAGTTATCATGTAGTATTGTAAAATTAATGATGTGAGTGATACCTACCAACCGAGTTGCCTGCAATTGCTCTGTAAGAAAGGTCTGCTGAAGTGTTGGATAATCCAACAGGTATGGAACATAGGGAGAATAAACTGCATCAACCACCACATTGACAGCTTGTGTACTGCATTTATCTACAAGACAATGATAAGAGCGAAATTGCAAAATATGGCAATGGAAAGGTACTGACACCCTAATACAACAGTATATAAACAACTGAATAAAATCCCAGCATTACATTTTGGTCATATAAATTTACGTTTACAATGTCAGTGCTGCAGGTACCCACCTGGGGAGCAATTATTTAAGTTCACCTAATATGTGTTTTTGAGTGCATTATACTAAATTGTAGTCACTATATAGACAATCTCAAGAGTTAAGGTAACATCATTTTACAGATAAATACAAAAAAGTTTCGAAAAAATTGATAGCCACCTTGCTGTTGTGAAACTGCCTTTTCTAGACCATGTGCAAAGCGCAGTGTCACCTGGGAAAAATTGCAAATAATTAATTTTAAGACAAATCAATCCAATGTTTGTAAATCATAAAGAACAATAAATTCATAGTCTTTAAGGCTTTTTGGCTGAATTCCTAGGTGTAAATTTCAGGTGACCTCATAGGAGAGCACTTATGAATGACTTCGCCAGTGACCCTATTCACCGGAACATTCCATTTTCCATCTGCACCCCCCCCCCCCCCCCCCCCCCAAAGATAACTGGAATCCAAACAGTCCAATGTTTTAAAAAAATTTTCATAAGGGTCCAAATGTTGTTGGCTTCTTTGAAAAACTAACCCCAAATCTAAAATCCTGTCACCCTTTAGAGGGGCAGGGCAAGGGAGGGGATAAAAAATGGAATGTCCTACTGTTTTTTTTTTAGTTCAGACTGTCTATAATACATAACACAGGATTACAGTTATTTATTTTGACCTAATGATCTCGTCTCACCTGTCGCAACTCAATCAACTTTTCTATGATGTTGGACTCATTCTTAACAAACTCTGTGATACATGAAGAGAGTGATGGATCTAGGTGAGTGAGTGTTTGAGTGATCAGTGTGCAGAGCACGGTGCCAGGATCACTGAAAACTTGACCACACCAAGTCACCTGTGAAGACAAAAATAAGATAGCCAACATTTTGTCACTCATACATCCACTCATGCATACAAGTCCGTGTATTTTGATTGATGTAACTACAGAAGGAATTTTAGTGGTGAGAATGGCACCTTTACTAAGTAACCCACATTAATTTTGCTTTATTGAGTATTATCATTGTGTTTAGTATAGAAAATTCCAAAGCTGAAGAGCAAAATTTGAGACAAAAAAAAATTGATCGGACTTCATCAGCATTGTGAAGTGACAGGTTGTGTAACAGAAAAGCTGTTATACCGGTATATCCCAAAGAGAGGATAAATTGTAAATTGCTGGTAGGTCCAGTCCCTCATCCCTATTCAGAGAGGGTTTTCTTTGTTTGATAGCAATGGCCTCCTTGACGCACTTCACAAATTATACTGATGAAGTTCAGGCGATTCAA
Source organism: Porites divaricata (assembly GCA_038088405.1). Lineage (NCBI taxonomy): Eukaryota > Metazoa > Cnidaria > Anthozoa > Scleractinia > Poritidae > Porites > Porites divaricata. Next base: position 8,558,221 of record JBBMOI010000003.1, read on the forward strand.
ATGAGATATTAGTTTTTTGTCTGCAATTTTGCCCTAAGTTTTAAAATTTTCCATAAATGTCTTCGCATGAGCAGATGAAAAACCTTTTTGATAACATCATTGTTTGTTTTCACTGTTCAAAAGTGTTGAGAAATGAATACAATGGATCTACTATCAAACTAAAAAAAATATTCCTCAGTGAGTATCTGGGGCTTCTGTGACAACTTTGCATTGATTTTTGATGGTCGCTGGAGAACCCTGTGTTTGTTTTACTGCAAGGAGCAAAAGAATGTACAGAATGCAATGTTAAACGGTGTTTCAAGAACCAGCATCATTTTAATAATTTCCCACAAAACCTGTTCACATTGACAGTACCTCTGTGTGCCATGTGGAGAGTATAACATCATAGAATGTTGATAGCCACTCCAGCATTGATCTGTTTGGATCCTCAGTACGAACTTCACCCCAAGTCTTTTGGAGTTTTGCCTGTGGATTTAAGTTCAATAAAATATTAATAAATATTATAAGGAGGCAGAATCTGGTCATCCAGGTGATTGTAATACCCAGTGGGACTATAATACTACCTTGCTAACACCTTTCCAGCACTTTTATTGAAAAAAGTACAAAAGTGTTATCTCAGTGAAGTGTCTTATAGGGAATTATGCACAGTTAACCATATAAACCTTGCCAAATAAACAGGGTGCTTGAGTGTTATTGCATAGAAATATTTTGTTGACAGAAGAGGATTCTTAAAGGCCTGTGTCACAGTATAAGTCTATTCAAATTATGCGTACTTTAAGAGTTAAATATTGCCGATGTCAGCATTGTAATTATTAATTAGGTATTATAATCTTATTGGCTTTCTCGGGCTTCCTTGCCTTATCTTTTTTTTTTTTAATTTTTATATTTTGTGTGTATGGCAAAAATGATAATAAACAAATATTCAGGGTTCATACTCTTTCGATCTTTTCTAATTCCATGACTTTCCCTGACTTTTTCCATGACCTTTTTAAGTTTTCCAGGACCTTAGGTTTAGCTGTCACTTTCAAAAGATTTAAAAACTTTCCTTGTTTTAGGGGATCTTTGGACCTTAAACAGTTCAACAGACTCAAACTCTGGTGTCCACCACAATGTGTGCCGTTTGCACTGGTTGATTACTTCTCTTTATCTTACATTGTCATTGCCTTGTCATCTGCAGTAACTTATCTATCAAACAAAACTTTAATTTTCCATGACTTTCCACTGGCCTGGAAAATGAAATGCCTAAATTCCATAACTTTCCAGCTTTTCCATGAACCCTGCTACTTGATGTTTTGTGTTCCCAATTTTATTACTTAATGGAAGCTTGACATTAGCAAATACTTCTTATGCATGATCACAGCTTCAGGATAGGTTAATCAATAAAATTCATCTCTGGCATTTTTTTTTTTTCATTTTTCCCATCTATATACCTTCTTTTGCATTACTTTTTAATTAAAAATAGCTAATTATTAGCTATTTTTAAAATGTTCTTTTGATCTCTTAACTGATTTTATTATTCATTCAAAATACCGTAAAATTCTGAAAATATGCCCCGGGGCTTATATTTTTCAAAGGCCCTTTTAAGGGGCTTATTTTTGGAGGGGCTTATCTACAGAGGAAAATTTGTGTTTCAAACGAGGAAATGACGTAAAAAATGCAGCCCGCTACAGGTTAATGCACTGTTAACCAAGAAGATCTGGGGACGAGGTTGAGTTTCAAGATCGAGTAAGGACTACAGCTGGAACAAGGCGAAATAGTAGCTAAAAACATAGCAAAAAACAGCAAGAAGACAACTTGGACGGTGACATCTGATATTTGGAGAATATTTGCAGAGCCGCACAAACCTAAATGTACACTATCAAAGATGCACTTTACATCGATGGAGGTAAGCATGTTTTATCTATGTTTTTAAACTAGGAATTATTTTGAATGAATAATAAAACAATTATTGAATTCGGTTTTCGTATCATATGAAGAATTATGGAGATCGAGGAGGGTGTTATCCGCCTCAGCCGACGGCCTCTACGGATAACACCCTCCTCGATCTCCACCGTGGTTCTTCATAAGATACTCAGCCTCATTCATTAATTGTTAAATATTTCACCAAATTTGTTGGCCAGTTCCTAACAGCTGAATTTGACTTTGGCTCAAGTACTTGACACTGATCAGCTCCTTTGATTAATATTGTTCAGAAAAATACTGAAATTAATACAACTTTCTAATTTTAAAAGTTATGCTAAGAGAGCTACTTGAAAGTGCTGTAAAATCAGGTCAGTCTAAGACAAGTAATTGAAATCACATCTTTGTTTTACATAATGTGAGACCCAGGCTTAGTCAAACTTGCCTTATGACATCTGATGTAATAATTCTGAAGTTGGTCGAGCCTTTCGATATTTGTAAATATTTTAACGTATTCTTTGGTGTCATCTATGGAACAAAAAAAGAAAATGTTGAGGCAGGAAATGTTGAGGCAAGTATTAGGCAAATATTGAGTGTAATAATATTATTGTTGGTAAATTAAAACATCTAAAATGACATTACAAATCTTTTTGTAACATTTACAAGAAAAAATACACTGGGTCAGTTTTCTTTAATTTTGAAAGCTTGTCCCTAACTTTTTAGGTAAAATTAAAAGCAGAGTAATTAAAGGAACAAAAAGTGTGGAGAACAGTTTATTGCTGAGCTTTGCATAAGTCCTTAAAATATTACCTAAAGAGTGATTATTGAAAGCAGCCACAATCTTAGGACTCAAAAGGGCCTCCAGCCTGTTTTTCAGTCCCTCGAGGAGTCTGCGCCTTTGTGTATAATCAGGGACATCTTGTAACACTGTCTAGAGAAAAGAGGATTGCAATAAAATATTAAGTAATTCATAGAATATATGGTTCATTATTCCATCTTTAAAACACTGACCAGCAGCTACTTTCTCCTCAGAAAGACAACAAAGGAGATGGCAATGAATGTCTGAGATTCAACTGTAAATTAAATAAATTAAAGAAAAAAAATTGGTCAATTGATTTAAGATTAAAATGTTAATAATAATATTCATACTTACTAAACTCCTGTGCATTCCTTCAAGTTTTGCAGCTATCTAAAATGATCAAGACCAACAAATTACATGAGTTTAAGCTAGGTATTCTCCTCAGTAAATGCTGTTTAGTAAAATATTATTAGAGTTGGCTGTATAAGGCAGAAGTTCATACATTTTGTTCAAACCCTTACGTACCAGCTCATAATGTATATAAACACTTAAGGCTACAGTTACACAAGTTTACAGTTTATGATTTATAACTAAACTTACAGCTTTGATGTCTCCTGATTCAAATACTTTATCCACATCAGAAGAGAGAACCGTCCAGTTATCTGCTTCCTGAAATTTATACATTTTGAATAAGACTTTAGTTCACAAGTTATTCTATATTAAGCTTATCATGTTAAGGGTGTATACCAGGACGACATTGGGGGATGGGGTGATGGGGTGGCAGTGGTGAAGTAGAGAAAAAGAGCCTCCTTCTGCACTAAAAATTAGAGATATGAATATCTCATTATTTCTAAAAGGTTTAAAATGGTTTCTTGAAAAACAAGTGTCTTGGAAAATTTGGGCCCAATCTTGAAATCTCGGAAGTGTTTGTGATAGGTCATTCATGAAGTCTCGTTTCTGGGTGATTTTGCATCTCTGAGTCTCAGCTTTTTTTTAAGTCTCTGTCTTGAATTTTGAAACCCGGGTCTTGCAGTTTGACAGAGTCTCAAATTTACCATTCTCAGCCCTAACAGTACACCTATTTTTACATTGGTGGGGCACAAGGGAATAAATCTCCACATTACACAACCCTTCCATTAACCATAAAGATGTCCTTGACTGTACGATTTCAAACCCAACAGTTGGGTTTTACACTGATATGTACAATATACCTGTAAGGCTCTTGAAGCATCCTGCATTCTTGATTTCACTGTATCAATTTCAACTAACATCTTCATAGACTGTGCAGTATTTTCTTCAACCTGCAAAACATTATTACTATTAATAACAGGTATCATTAATTTATGTCACAAAGAAAAAGAAAAATTAATCATGGCTAAATAACTGAATGGTAAAAATATCATAAACGAAAAAATCATTTTTACCACTCTGATGTCCTCTTTCACTAAAGTCATTTGTTCTTTCAAGAGGGAAGCATCATGGCGTATATTCTCAATCTCCCTCAAAACTCTATGAAGAAAATTTTTGTAAAATATTTAAGGTAAACATCATATAATTATTTTGTAATGTTGCAGTTAAGAACACTTATTTTAGAAATAATTTCCTTGGTTTACATAAAAAAGCAGCCTGTTCACAGACCCTCTAGTTTCTCTTTAGGGATCATTGGGTGGCATATGAAAATAACAACTGCATGGACAGGCTAGCAAAAAAAAAAACCTAGGTAGATGTATCTGTGTTGAGACTCTTGTTTCTCCATCACTGGAGTCACTTTTAATTAATAAAAAAGCCTGTCTGTTCTTTGAATTGCTTGAATTAATATAAAAGTAAGGGTGTGATGGAAGATGTTAAGATGAAGGTTAGGGTTTGATCGAGTTACCAGACCTTTGAGCTTCTGCACACCTGGAAATTCAACGGCCTCTACATGCAGGTAATTATACCATCAAAATTAACACATAATTTTGGAACAGCATATTGCTACAACCACAACAATGTTAATGCAATGTTTGGATTGTACCTTGGAATATTATTCACTGTTTGATTACTAGTTTCCTCCAAAGCATTGTTCACTTCCTATAAAACATATATCAATGTTGATAATGTAAATATACTTAAAATAATGGAGAAATACCAGTGCTACAAAATAGTTCATTCAAAGAACAGAGTCAGCCATCAGCTTCTATCTTATCATTTTAAACTCGACAAAGGCCGAATTAAAGTGCATTCAAAATGTTATTTTTTTAACCCGTAATTTTTCCCACAGAAACTCAAGGCAAATTCAGAAGTATAAAGATCAGCTGAAAATGTATGGTACAATTTATTCAACTTTTAATCACCTAGGAGTGACTAGTATCTTAAGAATATTAGATATTTATTCTTGTAAGGCACCATTAAACTCGTCACCAATGCATGAGCTTTGGCGCTGTTGCATACAAAGTTGGTGAAGCAGGGCAATGCTCTAGCATGACGAAGGAGGTATCCATGGCAACCCTGCGAACGGCCCCCACCAGGCACCGTCACACTGAACTGTTCGGTGGAATACTTACCAACCAATACATACTTGGCCCTGAACTGGGGACAGGAGGGCTGGGAAAAAAAACAGCGCAAAAAATGGCAAGCACGCATCAAAGCTATATATAGCGAAGACACTTTGCGACGAACTGTAAGCAAGCAACTGCATATACAAGTCACGAAGGGTTCCTTCTACAGGCATTGCACCAGCCCCAACATTGTTGGGAAAACTGCTGACCAGTATTGCTTTGAGGTTAACATTGCCTAAATCACATTTACCCAAATGAATTGAGATAATAACTTTAGATAATCAACATGCAAGAACATGAAGGCATATGCATGTTCCTCTAAGACTGGGTTCTGCAGCCCTGGAAACTGCCTTGAAATTTTAACTCCTAAAAGTGCCACTTCCTTTAACAATTGTTCAAAAATCTCAGTGACCATTGCGTTTTCTGAAAAAATATTAAAAGACCTAGGCCTGCTTATAATATTAAAGATTACTGTTATTATTTTGTTAATTTTACTATGCCTGAACACCAATTTGCTAGCTTGAAATGTTTAATAGTAAGTAAAAGTGCCAAAAGGATGCAACCAGCATATGGATAATGCCTTGAAGTTTGGATGAATTCTCCTAATTTACTGTAAATTCTAAATATGAAGGATTTGGGGGTAATGAAAGTGAAATACTGGATCGACATACCAATAGTTTTTCTAAACAAACCTGAATAAAAAGCTGTAACTTCATGACCAAGTTAGATGCATGAGTCTAGAAAACAAATATGAAAAAAGATGGATGATTTCAAGGGATTTATCCATGTTCAGTAATGTGTACATTAAGCAGACACCTAGCTCACTTCACAGAAAGTATGCGGAAAAAAGTTTTAGGATTCACTGAAGTCAAGTCTGCCTAACATAGTGTGTATACAGCCATTTTGAGAAAGATTGTCGGAAAAAATGTGCACACGACAATCCTGAAAGGTAATATGGGATATGATCAATACACTGTTCCTGATACTGTAGTTGTCGAACATACTTTTGCTGCATTCCTTTAGCACTCGCAAACATACGTCCATGGTCTCTGGTGCCATTCTTTAAAATTTCTTTGAAGAACAGTGAACTCTAAACCACCCACAATACCTTTCGTGCTTGTTGCGTGCACTTCTTCCGACAACCTTTCTCGAAATAGCTGTATTAGCTTTAATTACACACTGTTATCCAAGTGGGTATATTTCAGAAGAAACAAGAAGCACTTTCAGAGTCAATGTATTTAGCATGAAAGTACTTTAGGCGACACTACTTTTATGTCTCCTACTGGAGACGGGACCACCATTTTACATTGTCATTGCAGAGCAAAGGCAGTGCCTTCATTTCTCAGTTATTTTAAGACTCTGAGTATTAGTCTGGTCCCGGGAAATGAACTCATGATCTCCTGCTCTGCAGTCCAGGGGGGGGGGATGGGGCAGTTGGGTATTTTTTGGGTGGGTATGTGACGCCCAGGACTCCAAATTGGCACCCCGTTCTAAAACAAATATCCCCTAAAATTGATACCCCGTTCTAGAAATGGGCCAATTTTTTATACCCCATTCTAGAATTCGCCCTAAAACTGATACCCCATTCTAGAAATGGAACAATTTTTTATACTCCATTCTAGAAAGTTTGTAAATTGAAATAGCCCTGTTTTTTTAAAAAGTTATTACATCAAATAAATGCTTCTTCATAATCAGCAACAGTTTTAAGCAGAAGATAAAGCCATGATCCACAATTTTTTTTTATTTCCTATCTTATTAACTATTATAACCCATTCTAGAAAATGTCTCTGAAATGGATACCCCGTTCTAAATCAGGAGCTTCAAAATCATGACCCCGTTGGGCGGCACATACCCGTATACGTAATGTATGGGAGTACCCCCCCCCCCCCCCCCCAGGTCTGCAGTCAAGCACTCAACCAAATTAGCTAATCCTGCGGCGGTTAAAAAGCAAAACAAACAAGACCCCTCTTCCCTCCTTCCTAAAGGAAGGTGGCTTGTTTGTCTTTTGGGATTAGATAACCACTTCTTCATGGGTATTGTGCAGTGGCTCATATGCTCTGGCTGCTAAGCCAACCAAAACTCTGACATTTAATCATACATTAGTTCAGTTTCTGATAAATATGTCATACATATGCATTGCATTTTAAACACTAGGGTAGTTAGCTTTCGAAGTATAATTTATTACGTAATAATAAGTGGAGTATGAGTCTTTTAGAAAGCCTATTCGCGATATTTATGTTTCATTTAATTTGAAGTCTAAATCTGTAAATTACGGGAGTTTGCAGATCTATTAATTAATGGTCATTAATAGTGACAGATACTGTGTACTGACACGTTGCAGTTTGTCCTGGAAAATAAATTTACAGCAAATAAAACTTACATCAGCTGGGGTTCGATCATCACGGATTCTCAGCGCCGAGTTAACCCATTCTTTAACATCAAAATTATCGTCGGAAAACTTGGAAAAATCCATGTCATTCTCAATTACAAAAAGTAAAACACAACAAAGATAACTTAGTTATCTGCCGCCATGTTGAATTATGGAAGTTCTCCGCTGTTCTCTGCGAACGAGGACGTTTATTGGCTCAGCCCAGTCTTTGGCCGCGCGTACTTTTGAAGGTTCATTTCGTCGGAAACCATGTCTGTAGATGTTAGATTACCCAAGAAAAGAAAGAAAATCGAAGCTTTAGTTGGATTGGAGCCGAAACACATTGTTTCTCCAGGGGATGTCATAACAGAGGATACTGGATATATGAGGTTGGTGTAATCATCCGTCTGTCCAATATCATAGGATTTTTCATTTCGATGGACAAATTAACTAAAAACTATAAGAGTGACTCGTTAAAAAAATATTTTCACATCCGTAGACGACCGTCAAGCAAGCCTGTTTTACACTTACGACCGTAAATTGTGTCAACACGTAACATACAAACTTGTACAATCGTATCGTATAGTCCCGATATCGAATGGAAATTAGAATCGAAAGGCTGTTGATAGTGTCTGGACTGGCGTTTCAACAACCTGTGTGGCAGTCATTATTTGAGTCAAAGTGAGTCGTCTACCATTAATTGATGGCGTTAAACTCAAGTTTTTGATTTGATGAATTAATTCATCATGCTGTTGTTTGTCTGTCATGGTAGGCTGTGACAAACTGTTCACAATGTTTTCACAGTTATACATTTACAATGTATATCGTGGTAGAAAATCGAAGCTACACTGTAAGGAAAAGAGACTAATCTATTTTTATTATATGTCACTGATCTAGGGGTCATGGCACCTATGTTGATGGAGATAAATTGATAGCCTCAGTTGCTGGAATTGTTGAGAGAGTGAACAAGCTTATCTGCGTACGACCGTTTAAAACAAGGTACATATAGGTGTTTAAAAGCTTTGCTCTCAGAAGATTTCTAAGGATTCCAACAGCTCTACACCTGCCAATAGACCCTTTCCTATAACAACAACAGAGTGCAATTTGTTTTATCATTGAGATACTGCATTCAAGTTGCACCTCCAATTGAAGGGGCCTATAGAAAAAATAACCTTAGTGATTTTAATCACGCTCACCATGCCACCCAATTCTATTTTTGGAAGCACACCTTCAGTCTATATGATTCCGCAATTTCATGTCCTTTAAAAAATTTTGAAGTTGCATAATGTACCTGCAAACTCAGTAACTGTTGAAGTGATGTTGTAGTTGTATATTTTTGTACTCTGTAATTTCCTATCGTTTCAAGGTTAGCACAAATTATACTGAAATTTTCCATGCAGCACAAATGCACTAAATGCACTGAATAAGGTGTTTTTTCCCTAACAGGTACAATGGAGAAGTAGGGGATGTCGTTGTTGGTAGAATTACAGAGGTAAGAAAAAAAATTCTTAATTTTGCATTATGTGTTACTGACCTAGAAAATATTTCCTAATTTATGGCCTCCTTTTATAACTCACTATCATGTCAACGATGTTGGCATAATGGGAGCAAGGGTGGTACAATGGTAGCAAGTGTAGCACAATTGCAGCAGTAAGGGTGTTACAGTCGAGTATTGGTGGCACAATAGCAGCAAGGGTGTACAATAGGAGCAAAGGTGGTACAATTTGAGCTAGTGTTGCATTATAGCAGCAAGGGTTACACAATGGGAGCAAGGGTAGCACAATGATGTCAAGGGTTAAACAGTACAAGCATGGGTTCTACTGTACAGTGGCTGCAAAAAAGGCACAATGGCCGCAAAGGGTGGCACAATGATGTCAAGGGTTGCAAATTGGAAGCAAGGGTTAAACAGTACAAGCAGGGTTATATAATGGCTGCAAAAAAGGCACAATGGCTTGCTCAGTCGGTAGAGCGTGTCGACTGCAGGGCGGGAGGTCGCGGCCTTTGAACAACTGGGCCCTGGCTCATTTCATTACCCTCTGCAGACTTTTAAAACAGATGCCTTCTTTGTTCTCCAAGGTTGGACAGAAAAGATGGAAAGTGGAAACCTTTTCAAGGCTAGACTCTGTTTTGCTGCTTTCCTCAGTCAACTTACCTGGTGGAGAACTGGTAAGGGAAATGCTAAATATCTCACCTGTTCAACGGTTCTATTTGTTAAATCCTTTCAAGTTAGAAATTAGGGCATTTTGGAGTCCTTGTGTGCTTACCATTTACACAAATAATCTGGTTGAAAATTGAACCTTATTGGAAGAAAAGTGCTACAAAGTGTACCCAAATCAGCTTAAGAGACAAATAAAATGGCATCACTTAAAACACCAACCCATATTTTCCAAGTGGAAACATAATGGAATGGTGCAAACCATTTGACTTTGCAATTGAATTTTCTGGTTGGAAAGCACCCCTTGCCACTTGTGGCCTTTAGCAGTACACTATTTGGTTATGCTGTACTATTGTAACACAGTTCTGTACATTATTATTGTTGTTATGTAAGGACTACTGACTACCCATAATATTTTGTTTGGGAGGTTAGATGGCCACCTTTATCCATTTTCGTGCCTTTCGGCCATTTTTTGTCAGGGCATGATCTTATCCGTACATGTAACTATGTTGCAGTTAATTTTTTATTTCAGTTAATGTTTGTTTTTCTTTTTTTCTATATTCATTAGTGTACATTACCATACCCAAAAACAATGGAAAAATAAAAATTAACCAAAATAAAAAATGAAGTACAACAACAACAAAACCTACCCACATACCTGGCCACTTAACCACAACCCCAATGATGACCCATAAGCCAATGATGCATCTGCTGTGTCATTTTTACATTAAGTTTAGTGCACAAAAGAAGGCTTGAGAACTAGGCTTCCCCTAAAAATGCTGTTAAATAGCCAGTGGGCAATGGCACTCTTACCCCTCCCAGCTAAGTCAACTTTAGTGAGAGTTCATATGAGAAAAAAGTTAACTCCTTTGCCTTGGTCAATAGCACTCAAGCATGCGCTGATTTTCTTAAACAGCACTCACGCGTGCTCTGATTGTCTTACCTTGACCAAGTCTACCCAGGTGGGCAAGCCACTGTTTATGTGCAGAAAGTTGCCAGGCTAGGAGAGTGACAGGACCATCACAAAAGTCACCCATCTTGTCGCGATCGCAAATTACATGTAACTGTATGCCTTTATCTGTTCTGCTGATATTTTTATATCAGGGAGCTTTCATTTATTGTGGCCTGGAGAGGTGGAACAGAAGGGGTGAGAATGCTGATTTGATAAAATGCATGGGTGAGGGGAGGGTAGAAACATTTTGCAGACATGTCCACAGATTTTGCCCTTCCCTCTCCTCCCCCCAGGTTATAGTAACTGAAAGCTAACAAGCTCATATTTATACAGTTGTAGGGAGATCAGGAGACGGCACAAATTTTGTGTGTTGACCTTCATTCATTTATTGCTTTTCACTCTGCTCTTTTCTCAGAGAAGACGATCTGCTGAGGATGAGTTAATGATGCGCCATTTTCTTGCAGAGGGTGATTTGATAAGTGTATCCTTTTGAAGTCTGCCAACTACATTGTATCTTTCCTGAACTAAGAAACATCCTGCTCTAAGTATTGGTATTTCACATGGACCTCAGTGGTACATTGACACCATAATCTCAGCGATTTATACCAAATGCTTTCATTTCTCTGATTATCCACTTTCTCCTTAGTTACAGTGGAACCCCACTGGGTGGAACCACTGGGATTCCTGTGCACACACAATAATTATGTGCTATATATGGGAAGTTTAAGGATCATAATGAAGAGAACAGGAACCTGTCAACATGAAAACCCTGCATCCTAGACTTTGGTGACATTTTTGTGTTGCTCAGTTGTCAGTTGAGTTCAGTTGTCTTCCTCCCCCTCTCTATTTCTACTGCTTGTCAGTGTGCTGAGTGTCTGGATTCCTTGCATGGGAGCCATGGTTTGGTCGCACACTTGTTGCCGTCCCCATTTCTCAAACTCCATTAAGAGAACAGATGCAGTTGTTAAAATAATACTGAGAAGACTTTATTGAAGTGTTTTAAAACTCAACTTTTTGTGAGTTTTCCTTTACTACATTTAGGCAGAGGTGCAGTCAGTCTACAGTGATGGGTCACTCTCACTACACACCCGCAGTCTCAAATATGGAAAGGTTAGTTACATATCAAACCTATCGTTCTTATTTCTAAGTTTCTACAAGGTCTTGCAAGGTTGTGTCTTTGAGGTGTTTCCATTCCCATGTCCCAACCAACCCATTTAAACAAAAACAATAGAAAGAGGAGCTTGTTTGCTTGCTTAGTCGGTCCATTTTTTCCCCAACCGACCGACATTTTTGACAAAGGAGAAAGCAATTGGAAACGAATCACTTTGTGGAAATGGTCGAAACAATCCGATGAATATGTCTTGGTTCAATTTGTCCTTGTTTCAAATATTACAAATGTAATTTCTTTTGTTACTTTCTATCATAAATTAGGGGAGTTAAGCAACGACGACGGCGACGGCAACAAGAACGGCAAAAAATCAGTAGGCTTAGATTGGCAAAACAACAACTTTGCACGTGCATCACGTTTTTTGTACATTTCTTTGCCGTCGTACGAATACAACGTAAGAGTGCTTAATTTCACGTTTTGTCGAGGACAGGAACACAAAACAACAATTTTCTTTTTCTTTTCCTGAACTTTGATCAATCCGTTAGATCTCTATTCCAAAGAAATTTGCCAACATTTGACGAATTAAACGAGACGGAATAAGCGCGATAAAGTTTGAGGGAGCGCGACTTCACTTTTTAAGTGACGTTTTCGTAGCTGTCGCGGTCGTCGTTGCTTAAGCCCCCTACCTTTAGTTAAGCCAAGGACATATTTGAACCACAACAAATTTTTGTAGCCTGCAGTTTCTTTACTTTATCAACCTCACGGTTTGGCCACACCGCTGAGCTGTGAAGGAATTTCTTACCCAACTATATTTTCTTTTTTAACAATGTGTTTCCTACAGCTTAGAGAAGGCACTCTTGTACAGGTTCCGCCATCTTTGGTCAAGCGCTGTAAAACTCACTTTCTTAATCTCCCATGTGGAGCCACTGTGATTCTTGGAAACAATGGCTATGTTTGGATCTGTCCTTTGAATACGGAGGAAGCTATGCTCACAGATGAGCAAACCGACCGACTCACGATTGTCAATGAACCACCTAAGCAGGTATAGGATTTCAATTTAATGGACTACAATATCATTCTTGTCTTGCCCTTCATCCAGGGAGGGCTTTTCTTATTTTCTTGTCCAAGTGGAGTCGTATGCTCAAGACGACCGAAGAGAAAAGTAGCAAAAATTGAATACCAAAAAAGAAAGAAGAGGGGTTAGACGGGTCGACACCCTTTCTCTCCCCAGTCCTGCCCAGTTTTCTTCATCTTCGCTTTTCCTTTTGCGCACGCTTGCGCGCACGCCAACCAATCGAGGGCCTGGAACACTAGGTAACATATGCGACCACCCAAAAGCAATAGAATCTGGTCGCACTTACAAGTTTTTCACAGCAGAAAAATACAGACGGGATGCTTGCAAAGGGGGCCGACTCCACCATTCAAACCTTTTATGCCGACTTTGAAAAAATGAAGTTGAGGGTAGGTTTTCTTTTTGTTGTAAGATTCTAGACTCTGACCGTGAGACAATTGCCCGGCTTCGTAACTGTATAATGACGCTTACAGACAATGGAGTGATGCTGTTTAACACCTCTCTGCAGTATGCTTATGATGCCTCCATGAAGCACTCGGTAGGAAACGTTTTTAAAATACATTTCTAGTGTAGGACTTAACACACCCTGTCAGCTGCTCGATCTTGGTTCCTCGAGAAAGACTGTGCGTGATTCGAGTGAGATCTTTGTTGAGCATGCGCTGTATGTTGGTAGGGTACAGTTTCGAACACAGGCCTAATAGACGTGTGCTTGGTACAGCGGGCTCAGTTATTACTATTGATTTATCGATAATAAGATGCTTGCACTCGAAAAACAAGTTTGACGTGAGAAAAGAAGGGCGCTTTCCATTCAACAAAAATTCCGGTTTGAAATTTCGGAAATTCCTCGTGCCCATCCCAGTTGCACAGACCCGACCCAAGCCACTGCGCGTTTGGTTATTGTTCTTGTAAGCAGGATACAAAAGAGCGGTACTGGGGACACCAATTTTGTCAAATGGAAGGGAACATTTCGGTTGGACCGACCGAAATGACCAGACTGGTCAAAGTCGGACCAAACCGATATGGTTCGCTCCATGTGATGTACCAGCCGAAATTTCCGGAATTTTGGGTTGAATGGAAAACGGCTAAGAAGATTAACTAGTACAGAAGTTAGGGCTGCGGTGACCTCAGAGTTGACACGATTCAAGTAGAGCCTCTTTGTCTCCTCCTCGATCAACAAGGAGACGGAAGGAGGCTCTGCTTGCAGGGTGGCCCAAACAGTGATCAGAAATTTATTTCTCCTTGTCTTACCACCACTTAATCAGTTACAAGGGTCAGGAGAATAAAGAAAATGATCGCCAAAAGGGAAACAAAATTGATTGAAAACGGAAAGGAGAGGCTCCCATTGATTTCCTCTGCTGGTTTCAACAACAAACTTTCTCTTTTCTTACTGATGTTCTTACTAGGTCAAGGATTTGCTTAAGCCTGAAATTCAAGAAGAGATTGCAGATAATGTGAGGCAACGCCTTATGCAAGAAATGTAAAATACTCTTGCTGGATAACTGTATCAAAGAAGTGGCGCCCCGCCCGCTGAATCTCTTTGTTCCTACTTGTTTAGAGAAACTTCTCCAAAGGCGCTGTCCGTGTCCAGTTTTGAAAGGTCTGAAAGCTGAAAAAACAATGTTTTTCGCGAGTAGCTGTAGTACAGCTTTGAGCAAACAGTGCACAATTTGTTATTATGACCAGCTGTGAACAATATTTTAGAGATAAATAAAAATTCGGTTTCCACACTTCTTTAGGATTAAAACTAGAACTAAAACAGATTGACCCTCAACATTCGCCCCCATGAGGAGTTTGTCTCTTTTAAATCTCCTGCACACAATAACTTGGGCTGTATTTGTATCTGTATCTGTATTCTCTGCGCCTATTATAAAACCCTTTTATCGTTTACACAGGCAAGTGAGGAAACTGGAAAAGTTGTTTTCAAGTTTGGAAGAGTGTTGCTAATTAATCCCAGTTTACGCCAGGGATAGATTGTCTCTTCCCCGAAGAAATAGCTAGGCTACCCTCCTTTCGTCTCGCGTTGTTTTCAATTTCTCATCGCGACTCACGACCGTCCCAAGAGAAACCGAAAGTAATGCTTATGCAAAGTTTGTGGGGGAAAACGGAGTGTATCATGGGACGATATGGTAGGGGCGAATACCCCGATGGTCCTCTTTACTATAAATAAAACACATGGGAAACATGTCCCCCTACCACTACCTGAGACAGGATTAGTTAAGGTCCCTAATGTCTTCGATGTGTGGTGTGAAGGAGAGATCTTGCGAGAGCCTAGGAGCGAGATTGCAATTTTGACGAATAGTTCACTAATAAGAAACTAATAGGACAATTGCGCGATGACGTAATTTGACTATAACTACCAGAATCCTTCAGTCTAATACGTTCTTTTGCAAATGACTGCTTTTGTCTTCTTAAACCTCGATAAGATCAATAAATTTGAATGAGAGAACAAAAAAAATGAAGTCAAATATCGCCATTGTGGAAATGCCCTTTAGGCCCAGCGCTTCTCTCGAGCGAGAACTATTCCAAGTTGCCCCCAAGCCAGTTTTGAGAACCAAACTAAGTGCGATGTCTTTGATATGACAATGTTTTTTTTATTCTCATGGAGATAAAACTCATTTCACAAGTAGTATAGTTGGGACCGTCTTGTCCTTTTTTCGAAGTGGAATCTCATTAGTGTGAAGTTGTATACATTAACGCCGATGACGTCATAGTGTTTTTGTCTCTGTATCCCCTGAATAAAATTGGGGGAACCTCAAATTAACTTATGGTCATGTCTTATTTTAAGGTGGCTTAATTCGTTGGATAGATTTTTTCTAGTTATTTCTAGGTCGACACATGTCTTGCTTTTTGATTGGTTGACTAAACAGTAATCACTGATCGAGTGATTACAAAGAGTGATTCGCAAAGTACAAACGTCTGTAAAATTTCGCGACTTTGAGGAGCTATATCTTCCTTAGTTTTCAAAAAATCACTTTCAAACTGAGCAATTTTACTATTCTTAAGGCGCTCGTTTCAGTGGTGTCGACGTTTCCCCCCTCTTGAACTTGTCCATGTCAAAAAGTTGGAAAAAAAAACCGTGAAAAGGTCTATTCGTTTGTCCTTGCCAGACACTGCTTGTGTAACATGTCACCAAACACTTTTTTCATCGTTACGGTTCCGTACTTCTCCCTCGACACCCCACGTTTCTCTACTGACCATTTGAAACTTTTCCGGGCCGCAACAACTCTTCGTCATTGTACACGTTGAAATGCACCACTTCTAAAACAATCATCCTTGAGTTTCTTCAATTTCCCCTCGTCAACAAACTCTCTTGTGTTCACATCCGCCTCTCTGGCAAACTGGAGAAAATCTTCCTTTACATAGATTAAGTATCCTTCATCGAGAAATCCTAAAGCGTACGGAAGATCACTTTTGTCTGTTTCCCTTAATTTTAGCAGAGTGTTAAATTCAGACTCCATTTGGTTTCTGCTCTCCGATGTATCCTTCTGATAATGTATCTTTTCTTAGCCTTATCATTTGACAGAGGGCTGCTCCATAAATCCTATACAATGTAATATCATCTTCTCTTCTCATCGCTTTCATCGCTTACTAATCTCTTACCCAGATCCGTCCTGTTGACGAAGCTGAAGGCGAGATCTCGTGTTCACAGCTTCGCTGAGCTTCGCTTTGCTTGCTGCCAGTTTTTCCCGCCAAAACACCGAGCTCTTGCCTGCTGGCCGGCGGCCTGCCAACATTTCTCATGTCAAGGTTCTTCACGTTTAAACAACCACGGTTGAACCTCTCTATTGTTTAAACCTCTCTACAACCGCAACTTTCTTCTTTCCCCACACTCGGTGGCCTTTAAGGAGAAGTTCACCTCAGGATTTCAATGTTTTCATGTCTTGAATATC
>JBBMOI010000003.1:8577500-8682500 GCA_038088405.1 Porites divaricata
ATTCAGGTCAGAGAAATATTTCGTATACGAGATATCCGTAGAAATGTTTTACCCAAATTTATAGAGATTTGTATGGAGACGCCATGCTGGTGCTCACCTGGATGAGCTCCAACATGGCGGACGGAAACCAACAGAAACATCTGTTACCGAGTTTTGCTACAAAAGCGTGAATTCATTATTCGAGAAACTCATAAACATTAAAGTAATACTTTTTCTAATACATTAACTGATTAGACAGCAAAATTTCCTGAAGTAAGTCATTTTCTTAACCTACATGACAGCTCTCCTGGCCGTCATGTAAATGCTGCGTCACGCAAAAGCTTAGAAATTCAAGCGTACTCTATCACAAAACCAAGAACCCCTTTGAAGCGAAAATTTGTATGAAAATTAGTTTTTAGCTGCTCTAATGCATCGGGAAAGTAAAATCTAGCTAGGATCGATAGTTTTTTAGTTTGAATTTTAGTGACGTCATCTGAAAACCAACAATATTTCGTATATACTGTTTCCGGTAAACTTGATCAACGTGAACAGAGTCGTATATCCGTAGTAGATAAATGAATGGGACTGTACGGAAATCTTGCCTCCGGCAATTAAGTCCTGTAAAATGTGTAGGACAACAAAACCAGTTCTGCACTGTTTGATTCTCGATTGATTCGATTCAAACCTTTTCATTGATAAACGGTTTACTGATTTAAATCCTTCGGAGAGTAGGAAAAGTTCTCCCTCGTTAATTGTGTTGTTCTCATCACTAAACTAAAGAAGTAACTCTCGTATTTCTTTAAACGAAGCCATTCAGTGCAGTCTACCTACTTCGGCGACGAGCCGAGACGGGAGCTTGCTTAAACATTTGTTTTTCCCGCTTTGGACGACGTTCTCGACCCAGACCTCACTCGTCTTCTCTCGTCGTCGTCCACAAACTCGTCCTGGCTGCTTAAGGTCCCTATTGATAAACCGAAAACGTAACCATCGTTCGTTCTCATTGCTCTTGGTTAAAACTAAGGCCTGGCTCAGACGCCGAACTTTTCATGAGCCGAAACTAATACATTGAATTAAGTTCATGAAAAGTTCGGCGTCTGAATCGATTAGGAACGCCAGTTTCAATTTGGAATGGCTGTGTTCTTTTCCCCTGACCCGGCCGGGAATTTCGCCTTTGGAGCGACTTTGGAACGGCTTTGATTCAGACGCCGAACTTGTCATGTACAGAACCTAATGCATAAATTATTATAACGTATTTTGTAAGCAGTTTGACCGAATGAGCATTTTCCGCCTTTTGAACTTAGTTCAGCAGCAATTAAGATCGGTGTATGAATCAATTCAGCCGGTCTAACTAATTTGGGTCGGCCTTAATTCGAATTAGGTTAGGCTCATGAAAAGTTTGGCGTCTGAACCGGGCCTAATTAAGGCGAAAAAAATACCGTGAAACTGACCAACGAGTTTTTAACCATCAGGAAAACTCTAGCCTGAAAAAATATCCGACATTTCACAAGCCATCCGACACGTTTTCCCGCGAAATGACGCTGGGAAACCAGTAGTGTCGTCCCGAAATGTCGGATGTTTTCTCAGACAACTAGGAAAACTCTTCAGTTCTAAAGAAAATAAGCATTTCTCCTCTTACATGGGAATTTAACAGTATGACAATGATGGTAATTCTGAGTAAGAGTTGGATTTTTAGTTGGACGTTTAGTCTGAGTAAGAGTTGGATTATTAGTTGGATTTTAAAACGCATTTCTTGGCATTTTGGCCACTTGTTTGTTTGTTTCTTTAGGGGAGGGAGAGAAAATGATCCCTTCCTTCAGTCATCTCTGCACCCAAACAAGACACCATTTTCTCTTTAGAAATTAAAGCCAGTCAGTTTATGCTTTTTGATATCTCGTATCCTCATTCTAGCCGTTCTAGCTGTTAATTAAAAGCGCTCAACAAGTGTAGTTTATAGCTGTTACCATTCAATTTGAATAAATCAAATTCAGATAATAACCCCTCGATCCAAGATATGGGTTCATATGTAATGAGCCATTAGAAGATAAATAATGAACCTTTCTCATTGGCAATAATACTATTGATGATCACAAAATGACTGTTATAGAGAGTTGTTTCGTCACGTCGCCATGGTAGGAAAATTTCGGGATCTCAACAACCCGGTAACAACATGGTAACGTGACGTCACACTTCTCTTATTTTAATGGTCAAAAGCAGAAGCCATACTCAGTAGGGTTCTTTTAGTATGTAAAGAATGTTATTTCCATTTCTCTATCTATTATTGCTTTTCTTACTGGATCAACACCATAACTTCGTTACAAACTGAAGATTAGAATTACCTTCGGCTAAACGACCAAGCATTTTAGTTTGACATCGTGTTTATCATGTACAGCATAGAGTTGACCAAACAACGTTTGTCTGTTCTCGGTTTCTGATTGGTTGCTTTTTCCCGCCATGGGCGTGCTTGGCTGGTAGAGGTTGCTAAACGATCAAACATTTGTTCGTAGCGCAAAATGTTGGATAGTAATAGCTAGTAATGTTTGATATGACTAGATCAAACATGCGAAACCATTCAAATCATAATGAAAAGTTTAGAAAGGCGCGGGTAAAACATCAAACGGTCATGCTCCTTCAAGACCTCCAACACAATGTTGCACGAAAATGCTTCATTGTTTAGCCATTGTTCACAAGGCAAACCAAAATTTGAAAATAGAAATTGTTGCTTGCGTGGTTTTGTTTGGATAGTATGAGTGTATGAAACGAGGCCCAAAAAATTTGAGCACAAAACTTTTTAGTTCCTGTTCCACTATGGTTGGTTTTCACATGACGTCACTAAAATTCAAGGTAAAAAACTATCGATCCTACCGAGATTTTACTTTCACGATGCATTAGAGCAGCTGAAAACTAATTTTCATACAAATTTTTGCTTCAAAAGGGTTCTTGGTTTTGTGATAGAGGACGCTTGAATTTCTAAGTTTTTACGTGACGCGATATTTACATGACGGCCAAGAGAGCTGTCATGTAGGTTAAAAAAATGACTTACTTCAGGAAATTTTGCTATTTAAACAGTTCATGTGTTAGAAAAAGTATTACTTTAATGTTTATGAGTTTCTCGAGGAATAAATTCACGCTTTTGTAGCAAAACTCGGTAACAGATGTTTCTGTTGGTTTCCGTCCGCCATGTTGGAGCTCATCCAGGTGAGCACCAGCATGGCGTCTCCATACAAATCTCTATAAATTTGGGTAAAACATTTCTTCGGATACCTCGTATACGAAATATTCCTCTGACATGAATCTTGGCGAGGGTCTTTATATATGTACCTCCTTTTACTTCCCAGATTCTGGACTTTATCTATTGGACGGTTTTGATTTTTATTTTGATCTATTTTGAATGGCGTGACACTGAAAACCAGCAATAGGGCAAAATACCATTTATAAATCTTGCTCGAGATTTTTGTTAAGTAACGAATAAAGTTCTTTACCGCTAATCGAGTAAGTAGTCCAGTTTCGCAGTGAAGATGCCCGTTGTTTATCTTCGTTAAGAAAAGGTTCATCAAAAATAATGGAAAAATTATATAAGAACAGGGACTAACATTGGATTAAATATGTCTATACCATCCCTTAATAGGCCCATAAATTGCAATTACTGGCGCATGTCACAAAAGTGAAAAACAACAATAAAAACAATAGTACTGAAGGTATAAGGGTTAACTTCAACACTCGAAAAAGGCCTTTTGGTTTCCTATCACTAAGCACAACTAATCATAATGGTCAAAACTTGGTCTTCCCTTCTCGAACACAGTTGCATGCTTGTCGGAATCGCATGAAGATCAGTTTGAAGTTAACTATTTTTTTGTTGTTGTGTTTTTAGAAATAAACTACATCTGTCGAGATATGTTTCCAACGCTTCGTTAATTGGCAACCCGCAGTGCTTTGATGTCCTTGAAGACGAACTACTCGACAGCAAATTAGAGGATCATCACGGTAGGTTAGAATGCGTAATCCGCCAGTGTGGTGATAGCAGTGCCAAATGAGAAGAAAATCCGTCTGGTGGCTACCTTTTTTAACGTAATAAGCTTTAACCAGTTTCAAAAAATGCCTCTCTAACTGCCTCTCAAAACTTTTTACCGTTGAATTTCGGTTCGCGAGGAGAATGAGCCAGCCCACACTTTTGAACAAACAAAGAAATGCAATTAAATAAGAATCGTCGCGTGTTAACGGCTGACGCAAAGCTGTGTATAAAGTGCAGTTATAGAGAGTTGGTTTGCATGAATTTCTTTCTTATTGTTAATGTTGTTTTCGTTCTTCATTCAAAATTCCCCAGGCCTTACTAAATGATTTGGAACTGCTTCTCTCAGATTCGATTCATAAGGTAAGAAACTGTTTATTCAGTACGGAGATCAATTATGTTACCATCCCGTTACGGTTGTTATCTAATGTTCGGTAAATACGTCATTTGATTTTTGCTATTGTTTTCGTAATAGTCAATTTTCCCCCTTTTGGCTTTATCATCATAAGCCACCCGTGGTGGGCATTGTGTCTTCCATTCGGAGAAATACACGCACTGATAGCAGTGGGCGAAGCATAGTACAACGAAGGTGCTGGTTTTTCATACGCAAAACAAATTATAGCACAACAGTGTAATTGTTTGAAAGGAGAGTCATTAGCAGTTTGCAATGGGAATTTTGGCCTCAGGAGCAATCTGAATGTATGTGTGGCTAACTTCAATTGATAACCTTATAGCGTTTGATCTAGTTTGCTCAGACCACGCTATCTGTTCAATTTGCATATTGATAGCTTATCAGTTTGAATAGCTCTACATAGACTACCAGTTATAAGTGAATGGTTAATTAGCATTTGCAAAAAAAACGCGATTCTTGTTACCAAATGTTTACCGAAAATGGACGTTCATCGTAAGTCGTGCACCCTTCTAAAATTCAACAGTTCGAGAAGAGAATTTCAATTAACTTTAAAACACATAACTAAGGGTTTTCAGAGTAAATAATCTTTTATTTTTGAACAGCCAGTAATTTGTCATCGATAAGGTTAATGTTGATCAGTTAAAGGTAATCAATTAGATTATTCATGATATATTTGTGCTCATCCATGTCACTGCTGAACCTAATGTGTGCAACGTTTATTCACACATAAACTAATTTTGCCGATAAGAATTTAGCTTCTTCTTTACTGGTACCATCGTGCGTTTTTTCCACCTGCAGACATGCCCGATTGTAAGCACGAAAAGCGTTTACTTGGCAACTGGCGATTTCTGAAGTTTTGGCTTTGTTTCTTTTTTCTCTTTGGAGAAAACAATGCGGTGATCCATTAGGCTATCACATTGTAGACTATAACTGAATGCATCTTTATCTATAGCTTTCATGATAGTCAGTTTCCCTTTTTCTTTTCCCGCTATTCCCCATGGAGAATTAAAAAACGTCTTGTATGTATTTCAAAGACATACACGCTCTTTTCTTTAAATTTGTTCGCTTTTGATTTGTTTACTAATGGTCATAAGCACACTTCTTACACAAATTGCATTAACACAGAGATCACTGTGAGCAACTGCACCTCAATAAATAGGTTGGCATTTATTAAATAAGCAACTTTTGCATGGCCAATAAGTGTTAAAAAAAAATTCCTTGTCGGAAAATAAGCCTTAGTTAGCTTGACATGGTTAATCCATCGATCATCTGATTGTCAATTAAGCTCTCTGAGATGTTGAATCGGTATTTTGCAATCTTAAATGTAAAGGAAACCTGAAGAGGCAACAGTAAACTGCACTCGATTAAGGATGGTCAGTTCAGTATGGCTGGAAGTAATTAACATGGTTTACACACCAAAAAAACGTAAAAAAATATATATCAAGATATAACCGTGACATAATCTCTTTAAGATTCATTTACTGACCCACTACGCATGACCAAAGAAACGTAAGAAAAGTTTTCTTTTTTGAAGAAAAGCGACTGATCGTAGGCGACACCTAAAACAATTGTACAGGATATATCTAGTGTTTTATTGTAAAATTAATCTGTGAAACACGAGTTAAAGTTAACTGTAGACAGTCGATGTGAATAATTTTCGAATCTGATAAAGGATTTGGTCTTGCCTTTCCCGATCTCTGTCCATGAAAAAATAACTTCAGCTCTAACTTCTCCGAAAACAAGCGCGCAAAATTTAAGTCACTACTAAACCTCATGGCAAAATAACGAGACAATAACAAAATAAGAAATTAAATAATCAACTGTTTGTTTAGGACTGCATGTCTTCGTTAAATTCTTACTATCGGACAAATTTCATCCTTAGTCTTTTTTACTCGATTTCCTATGTGTACCATGAAAGGTTTCTACTGAGATCAACCAGCTTGTCATGTCAGTTTAGAGAGCAAAGTCATGACTCATTTATACTGTGTGAGTTAACAGTGAGCAAGTTCTCTCTTTAGTGTTTAGTTTCTAATAAGTAAATTTAGCTTTCCCATTAGCCCTATGTTACAGTTAGGACGCCCGTGGAGCGCAAACAATCTTTTTACTGAGTATTTTAAGACAGACATTCCATGCAGAGAGAGAGAAATAAACCGCAAATCATCTTCCTTAAAAAGGTTTCAACAGTTGTTGACGAAAAGGAAAGCAAGAACAAAAGACCAACCCGCTCGAAAGAGTTATACTTGTCCAACAGTGCGGAGGGTTCTTTTCGAGACGCAGAGTATTCTCAATTTGCCTCCGCTAAATCATTACTTACAACTCTTCTTGACTGGTTTATTAGGAATGAACAACTTAGTTAAATTGATTAAAATCAATAAGAGGCTAGGCTACTTATTAATAAATCTATGGAATCGTTTTTAATTCAGTTTTTTTTTCCCATAAAACTAAGGTCTTGGTTCTTAATCAAAATTAAGAACTCAGGTGCATAAATGCCCATTTATCATGGGCAAGAGTTCGCTATTATTCAAAATGTTCGTGATCATGGAAACAATCGGTACTTTGTTATGATCAAGATCTATTACGACAATTGGATGTTTATTCAAAGTTAATGAACTCACGAGAGATTGAACCTGAATGCTTTTTAAACAGCAAAGTTCTTACGATCACCATTTGTTTGATTTGCAGCAGCTTACACAAAATCTTGAACTCCTTTGACTTTGAATTTCTACCAGGCAAATAAAACAGCATTTTATTGAAAAGTCAGATCATCGTTTTTGATCCAGTTTGGAATAACCTCCAATTCCTTTTTTCAGAAAGAAGTTAAATGCTGAACAACAACACTCATGTGTCCCATTGGCGATCGCATAATTTTTAGGTTTATATTGTTACACTGAAATCAGACTGATTGCGGGATCAATGATCTTACGCGTAAGGTCGGTAGACTATTATTCATGCTCTTCATTTATGAGCAATATATTTCTTTAGGCTTAATCTTCTCTTTTGTGCTAATACAGTAGAGAGGCAAACACAACAAGTTTTATTTGAGATAAAAGCAGCAAAAATGCAAGCATACTAGTAAAGAGTATTTGGATAAATTGAAAGCAGGTCAGAATGTGGATTTAAGCTCTATAGATACCTTTCCGTCAAGAGTTCTAAGAATATGAAAGTTTAGTATAAAGTGACTCTTGCCTAAACGATTACATATGCTAGTCGCAATTGTATAGCCACTATTATTGCTGGATGTCTTTTTTTTTTTTCGCTGGTGATCAAGTCAATTGAGATTTTTTCACAAATTAATTCCAAATTCGAAGTGAAATGCCTTTTGTGCGAAAGTGACGAAAACATAAAATTCTGATTAAGTTCTTTGTGTGTTTAAAACGGAGGAAAAACAGACTACTGATAAAGAAAACACTTATTGGTTCCGCTTTCAGACATGCAACTTGAATGTCTACATATATGTTCACACAATCGCTCGACGGAAGCCCTCAGTATATGTTGTGGAAATTCTTCAATTCGTTTTAGTTTTTGAAGGAAACCTCGCCTTCTTTCAAGCTTATGCACAACTTCTTAACAACCTTCTCATTGCCGATATTTGTACACATCATCAGAAAAGAAATTACAAATTAAATGAATAATACCAAACACAAATGCTGTTCTATTAGTCAATTGTCTTCGCGATTGTTACGTTTCTGCTCTGCACGTGTCGTTAACGCTAATACTCTCGTTAACATAGCGGTCTCTTTCAAAGTTAAATGATTTAACTTCGTTTTCTGTTTGAGGAATATCCAATTTCTACAATATCAGGACCAGAAAAGATGTCACAGCATCACCAAGACTTTGACTTGAAGCCTTGATACTTCCAACACTGAGTTCCGGCTATTTTAAACCAGATACAACGTACTAGCTATTCTTTTCCACATCAGAATATCTTGATGATTTAGCGGAATTAGTTTGATTCAGCCCGAA
This sequence comes from Porites divaricata, assembly GCA_038088405.1. Taxonomy (NCBI): domain Eukaryota; kingdom Metazoa; phylum Cnidaria; class Anthozoa; order Scleractinia; family Poritidae; genus Porites; species Porites divaricata. The sequence goes on from JBBMOI010000003.1 coordinate 8,585,861, forward strand.
TTTTTGTATTCTTGTAGCCAGCCATAAATATCAGGATGATATTCTTCTCAGTTTTACTTCAAAAAAGGTAAAAAGAAAATATTAAACGAGGACTTGCAAATCATAGTAGTTGAGACGTTCAATCAAGACTCGAATACTGACTTTTGTACTCAACCTGACAGAAACATAAAACAGAAGAATCGATTAAATCAACCACGGTCAATCACGGCTGTTTTTTATTTCCATTTTTTGGATAAAAATTAGAATTTAATTCCAACTTCTGTCTTGCTTGGATGGCTGGCAAGGAAAAAATTTACCGACCAAAATAGGAAAAAGAAGGAAAACATGGAAAGAAACAGGTAAATTATCGACAGAAGTTTGAAGTCGCACAGACGGTAACTGGCCAGCGATGATCCTCTTAAAACTTTCTTTTTTTAAGCGTTAATTTTGTAAATTCGTTCGTAGTTCCCATGTTCATGATGTTATTATTGAACTGGCCTAGTGGCCGGTGCTTCACTAGGAATGTAACACCTCGATGCCTCCAAAATCAAATCACGAGTTGGACTATCACAGTAAATTTCTCAGGTTGGTACTACGTTGAGTTTTTTTTTAGGGTGAACCTGTTTTGTTCTTTAAGTTCAAAGGTTTGTATGGGAAGTACTTTTATTTGCCAGACCTTTCCTGAAATTACACTGATTTGAGGTCCTTAATACAGTTCACACTGCTTGTGCGATGGCAATTAGGAGAGCTGTTTTCAAGTCGATATACCTGGAATCAGTTACCTTATGTCGTTTAAACATTATGCATTTTCTAAAAAGAAAATCTAAATTAATATTGTCCCAAGAGGATTGGCATTTTGGGCATTTATCAACAATGCTTTCAAAAATATAGATTTGTGCGTTGATTGAGTAAACTACTTGCTGTTCGTGCTAGCTATAGACTGAAAAAGATCACTTATTTTAGTAGCTAGTGAGGTTCTTCTTGACAATGGCATTAGGTCCATCAGTGAGAAACGTCCCTGTTGGACTATCGAAACAATAAGACTGATCTCATAAACACAACGCTCAGGTTTGTTTCAATTTAGTACGATGGCGTAGCAGCTATAGAAAAAATAGATATTGACCATATTTTATATGCGAAAAAATAGTAGTGTCACCTCTTATCTCCCGCCTGCTGGGAAACTGAATGGAAAAACGCTGAAAAACTAATATGATCCTCAAGAAATCACTGTGTACACTTGCCACGATATTTGATGTTGGGCCTGATTTGAAAATTGTATAGATAAACGGAAAAGACGATGTTTATTAAAAGATAAGCGTCCTTTATTCTCTTTCTTACAGAGGCAAGTAGACGATTATCGATATAAAGACAGTTTACCATTGTATTTTTTATGAACGGGTACCGTCTCTCAAACTGTTTTACGACTTCATGAGGATGAAAGACTTTCAAATAACGATTGAGAATTTACCCCCTCCTCTGCAAAATTGCGTTTAATTTTAATTTTAAAACTTTATCACTGGAGTTAAATTGGAAGAAAAATTTTTTAGATTGAATTTTACACCGATATAAGATCTTAAACTGTCAACTTAATTTTAGCACATATGCAGAAGTTTCTTTTGCATAGGACTTTTAACCTTAACATGAAAAAACGAAAGCACTTTCCGAGAATCTATGAATACGCTTTAAGCTTTAAATCAATGTACGAAATAAAATGCAGTATGTACTGTTCAAACATAACTTTTTTGACTATAATAAACTGTCCACCGATTTACTCTTGTTATCGCTAAGTGAGGATTAAAAATTAAAATAACGTTGCCCAAGATAAACAATTCAAGTTTGTGGGCTCTGTGGGGACTCCTAAATTTTTAACAAAAACGATCCGCTCAAGCGACTAGTGATACGAATTGAAATATAGAAAATCATTGTTATCGGGCTGGTAAATTTAGTTACGTTGCATTTAACGGCAGATTCAAACGATGCGACACCGAAAAAAAAATATTTGAAAATACCTTTCGGTAATAAACCACACCCGATCCCCGCATCACATTAAAACGAAGAAAACTGGTTTGAGCTTTTTATTGAATGGTTGCCGACCATCAAATAAATAACGGAAAATAGCAAAGCACCTTTTTAAAACGCTTGAGTGATGAAAAGAACGGATATACTGGAAAAGTTTATTTTGACGAATATTTCCTCTTGCCAAATTTGTGTTGTTGATGAAATTGAGTGGCGCAAGAAAGTAAATGATATAGTTCTTCTATCTTACTGCTCCGAGCTTGAAAACGTTGGTTTATTTTACGATTAGGAAGACGGTCTTGTGCCCTTTTTGTTCCGTTACAAAACTGAGCATCGAGACATCTGTCTAGCGGGTTTCCTTACGTGCATGCAGTCTAGCGTGCTAAGTACCTTTTGATTTAAGATTTAAAACGTTTCCTTATAATCCATAAAATACTTCCGATGTACATAAATTTACTATCTAGTCGAAGATGATATTATCATCTGAAAGTACCACGCAGCCGTTCTTTAGATACAGTTGCTTTTTTTAACATCTTGAGAAGTTTGCGTAGAAAAAAACACTTATGTACTCGATGAAGATTTTAGTCCGGCAAAACACTATTTAAGAAAATGCAAGTTGATCATTTGAATGTGTTGTTGAAAATAGTGTTTACTTTACGAAGAACATTTTTGATCAAGTTTCTCCTCATGAGTTAGGTGTGAAAACTTCTTAGCTTTCCTACAAAATGACATTTTTTAGCCAGTCATTACATAATATCTTTCCTCACAAAGCACCATGATAAACAGCAGTCACTTTGTGCGTCAACGGCTACTAAAAAAGTAATAGTCTTGGGATAGTTTACCGCTCCTCGACAACTAATATCTTAGTTTTAATTTCGCTTATTTTGGAAGCTTCCTTTCGCATAGATTACATAGATCCCTGAGGGCACCGCAAAGTGACCCTCAGCAGTTAGGAGAATATTTAAATTTACTTTGCACCAATAACTTTAATAAGCAATCACTGATTACCACAAACCAAAACAAAGGAAAAATAAAAATTACTGATGACCGTATAGATAGGAAACGAGAACCGCTGGAGTTAGTGCTAATGAGAAATATCTTTGTCATTTACATTCCTGGTCGAGGTCGCCCACTGAGCCTCTCATATGCCACTTATTTTACACAGAAACAGTCCGGTGGGATCGTTTTAACGGCTAAATAAGAAAGATAAAACAAGTTTAATCTGTTTGTTGATCGCATCCTTGTACATTGTACTCGTGCATTATGTTGTGTATGCTTTTTACGAGTTGTCCACCTAAGGAACCACGCGAAAACACCCAAATGAACAGACTGTTAACAAAAACCTACCTCATCTCTGGGGCTATGCTCTTGCCTGTACCCTCTAAGACAGCAAATAAACCAGAACACGTTCAGCTTCCATGGCTCAGCCTAAACCCTTAGCTTAAGTTTCTATAGTAGGCACCTGGCTGATTAGAACTCTACGTCCACCGAGACCAGTGGCCTACATGGAGGAAAGAAGCCTAACGTGGGCTAAGCTCTTTGAAGGCAATTTAATACCTTAATAATTGATCATATATTGTTTGAAGGCGATTTGTTTGCTATTACACTCATTTTTTACAGCACGTGTATTCTCAAACAAAGTGATGCTGGCCTTACAGGCGTGTGTCTGCTTGAAAACACTTAATAAACTTATCTCGCCTTTTTATAGAGGGCCTCAGTGAGTGCGAGAGCCGCTGTAATTGAGGCCTGGGCCTCCTTGTTTCAGCGACGCCTAACATCTCGCTCATCGAACTTTCACCTAGTAGTAAATCTCGCCAATTACATATTAAGTCGGCTTTCAGTGTTCACTTGTGTAATTTCCCTCTTCCTTAGTTTACTTCGAAAATTTTTAATTTGCTTTCTGGGGGATTAACAGTAAATTGGGTGTTTTCCGGTGATTATGGTATTAAGGTAAAAATTAAAAATGAAATATCCCGCTCTCGGTGTTTCGAGGTATAAGAACGGAAAGAAAATAACTTATGTTTGTGGTTACGTGTTGCTCTTCCACTACAAATGCTATTATTCTTCGTAAGAACTACGGAGTGAGTAATTTCCTTGATCCAAGTTTCTATACAACACAACACAATGACCCTTTTTAACGGGGAATTAAAATTAACACTGCAATCAATTGATGCAGTTTCAAGGGCAAGCGCTTTTATTTTGCTTGAGTAAACATTGAACTAGCCTGGAAACAAAACCTCAAAAACTGGCCACCATTTATTGATCTTCGGAATAAACTCTGGCTGTTTTTCGCCCCTTTAGTTATTTTCTGTCTCATTTACTTTAATTTATTATTAATGAGACTCGCATATTTACCTTCAGTAATGAAAGAGACGAAAGTTATACCATTTAAGAGATAGTTTAAATAAAAGAGTAGTTATTGTAAAGAGTAAAATGTACCTTATTTTCGGGTTTAGAAGTCCATTAGCCCGGTAAGCGCTCTGATTGCCTGAGAAATAATGAGTTTTCCTAGGTAATGATCTCCCTTCTATTCTGATGCAAATTTAATTTCCTTCACCTCTATTTAAGTGTCGAAATATTTCCGCACCATTTTATCCACTTTTAAAACCAAGTACAATGATAAAATGTTTTCTTTAATTCAATTTACGATATCCTTTCAAAAAATACGAGAATCATCCTTGAGATTTTCTAAACAAAGTGAAAAAAGAGAAGTAATTTCCGCGTTCTAAAAATAAAAAGGGAACTGTCCACACCCTAGTTGGAGAAGCTGACTAAACGGTTTGCATATTAAACGTGCGTGCACGGTGTTCCACTTTCAGTTTGTTTTCCTTGGCTTCATCTCAGTGTGGAGCAATCTGACCGATCATTTCCAGATTAAAACTCGGTCTTCTAATTATAAAAGAAAGGTTGCGAATTCGAGCAAATATGTTTAAGCACCTTTGTTCTCGACACGCGTCTGACACGCGACTATCAGCAGGTGCCAAAAGTATGCCCCGCCTAACAAAAAAAAGCCTAGATTTGATCCTAGATTTGCTCGTTTCCTACTAAGTAAACAAGACGTGAAATGAAAGTACATTTTAGAAAAAACAAGGTCATTCTAAGAGACCGATCTGTAGTCGAAAGACCACGGTGACAACTCTTCCAGTGTAAACACATGCATCAACGGTTAACTAGATAACAACCTAATGCAAATCCAAATTCGAAACCTGAAAATAACACATATTTGTTTTCTTATTACCATTTACTGCATGCTCTCTTAATAAAGAGTTGGTGGTCCTAATAAGAGTCGTTTCTATTGGAAAATGTTAGAATACCACTAATTAAATAAAGCTATCTAATCACTGATGATTGATTTGGGCGCGAACTTCTTTGTGTTCATTAATTCGTAATTGGGACCAAGCGTGTTTACATGTTTCCATTTCTGCAATGTTAATTCGAAGGATCTTTATCTGAAGGAGTAAAATTAGCAAAATATGCCTTCAGGTCGCGGCACCAACTAAATCGATGAAAATTGATAATATGCATTAAAAGGACACGCATAAGACATTTGATTTTTACAGCAGAACCGTTTTACAATTCCTTCGCATTAATTTATCAGAACAGAGGCTTGGGTGTTTAAAACAAGGCATTAAGGAGAAATCAAGCTTTGAGAAATCATGTCTTCTGGGGAACCTCGAATCTTATAAAGCGAAACGTAACTATTTTTCGGGCCAAATTTGATACAAATGCAAAAACTACACCTGTGACCTTGACTTATTATTCGAAGTAAATTTCATTCTCCTTCCATCACTAGATTTGACCATCCGGATATCGGGTAAATGTGAAAAAAAAAAGTTTAGATTTAATCTCTGCTAATTCCACACTTTGCAACAAATCTCCCTGTCGCGGCGATCGTTTAAGTAATAATCAGTACCTTGTTTGTGTTTTCTCGTGCTCTGTACTCACTAACGGAAATTCTTACAAAAATCCATTAAAGCCATGTAGGAAATGTGAGGCAGTTTGTTTTTTTCCTCCTTTGGCGAAACCCTGTTGATCAATTGCTCAAGTCTCCGTAAGGGGCCAGCCAATGCACATGCGCAGTTGGTATTTAAGGCAGGTGCTCATGGCCTCGGCAGCTCATTATAAGCGAGTAGCTCAGAGCTCAATGAGGTGTGAAGGACATGATGAAAAATATTTGATTTATTACAAAGACTTATTTAGTTTTGCTTAGCCATTGTTCACATCTTGATCATTGTCAACGGCAAACATAGCTCGGAATATAAAGAGCTGACGTTTTATTAAAATCTCATAAACCAAGAGTAAGTGAATACGTAAAGACCGGTGATCACTACAACTGAGCCGGCGGTCGTGTAAGGATCCTTGCCGAGATGTCTGTTTGGGTAACACCACCACTCTTGGAAAACCCAAGCGGACCCCTGAATATAAGTCAGGAGGTCTTGAGAAGTGTTTTATACGGTAAATGGTGCAACGTATTTGGAGGCCAAAAGGAACTCACTTTTAAACCCGGTGTTTTGGAGAAAGTGGACTACAATTCCGATGAAGGTAAAAAAAATCTTAAGTTTCCATTTTCATTACATTAAGAGTATAAATTATTACATCGTAGAACCTGAATGAAATAGAAAATACAGCGCGATTAAAGACCCCGTTGCGTGCTTCGGCACCTCTAGAGTTTTGAGCAATGAGAAATTATGTAATTACTTCTCTTTAAAGTAGTGTTTAGTTACGGGCATTTAATATTGCTTTCTCATTTCCCCTGTTTCCACGCGTAGCGAAACACACTATCAAGGGCTTGTAAATTTCGCGTTACATATTCTTTTGGAATTTAACTAAGGAATGCCATTAATTTTTAACGACTTAGGGAAGTTTATAGTCTCTAGTTTATTTTAATGAGAACTCTGGTTTTATTAAACACGCACCTTTTTTACCTTTTTTGTTCAGAGCGTAGATGCTAACATTACACCGTTCGCCGAACAGTCTTGATAATTTAAAAATATAAAAAAGCAGGCAAGGAGAAAGAAAACGAACACAGTTTGTAAATTTGCAAAATCGCGTGAGATTATTCTCGCTTTCATATATTTTTACGCAGCCTTAGAAAACATCGCTCCGGGCTGATTCGAAATGAAAAAAAGTGAATATTTTGATTTGTTTTCGTGTTGTGTCAAGTAACTTATTCTCAATTTAAACATCTGTGAGGGAAGACGTGCACAGTAGTGTTCAGGATATTGCGCGCTTGCTTACACTTGCTGGCATCATGTTTTACTCAATGTCTTACGAACGTTTTGTACAGTTTCCGGCTGTCTGCTGGAATGGTCATTAGTGTGTGATCTACCAGCAAACAACTTTTCAAACATGAAGGCGAAAATGCTTCCTTATTTCAATTCTAATTTCAGAACGATAATAAGGTTTAAATACCCAATTTGCTCTGGGCAGGTGGACCTACTCCGAATGAATATGCACGTCAACTCGGAAATTTAACTAAAAACACTACTTCTACCGGGTTTTGTAAACTGGCCGTGTTTCTTGGACTTTTAAGCTCTTTGAGCAAAGTTCATTCCTTATCGATGGATGTTTTTGCGATTGCAAATCGCAACAGGGTGAGATAATTCCCATGTTTTCTTTTTGCTCGGTAAGTGATTCCTAAGTTATCGAAAAAGGTGACCTACATTGAAATTCTCGAGTGCTGAGGTGACATTGCACATCAAAGGAGATAGAGAGGAAAAAGAAATATGTTTGATCTTGTGTAATTTCGAATTTGATTTTCGAGAGAAATTAGCATGTTTGGACATTTTTTATCGTGTAATTAATGTCTGCTAGCTGGCATTAAACAAAGATTAGCATATCAAAGCACAGTAACATGATGTAGTAACAATGACCAGAAAACAGTCAAACTCAAAGCAATGAATGTAGCTAGACAAACGCGCTTCCTATAACAACTTGCCAGGCTCTGCCCCCAACCACGTGACTGCGATTCAAGAAGACCTCGCCTCTATCGCAACATTGCATCTACTTGGTTTTGTTTTGTTTGGTTTTAGTTCTTCCAGCCATTGAAAGAAAGTCGATGAAGCTGCTTGTTTTTATAAAACAAGCTTCCGTGCTCACTTAATTCAAATACGTGTGCCGTATTGTTCAACCTTCTTTACTTTCGCATTGTTTATGAAATTTTACCAATACCCAAATAAAAACCTATTATGAGAGAAGTGTTCAGTAATGAAAAATCGCGAACCATATCCTTCCTCTGCATATCTTAACTTCCGCAATCATCTCCAAATTTACTTCTTTGGTTTGTGTTTCACACTGTGTTCTCCATCAAAGGCGATTGTTTGTCTCAGATAAGAGCCCAAAGCATAACAATTCGTTAGAGATTAATGCGTCGCGTAAACCATCCCTTTCTACCTGCTTATCACAGTGTATTTAGCACGTTCTTTGGGTTTACTTTAATTCAAGATCATAAAGATTATTATTAGAAAATCCTCGAAGCAGGTGGCTTCGCATAAATAACCTCACTAAAAATCTAAATTCATTACTAGTCAAGGATAAAAGAAAACTATTTTATCTTTCTTTTTTAAACCGCGCATCACGCTTTCTCTTTCTTTTTCCCGTTTCTGTACTATCTTAACTAATTTAACAATATTCTAGTTCGGACTTCTTTCTAGCGGCGAAATGAAATAAAACGTTATGAATAATTGATTGTACACGACTTCTGTTTACTGTAATTGAAAACTACATTACAGAATAGCGTTTCGTTTTACGACCGTTGCAAAAAAGAGAGTTTTTTTATTTTTATTACGCGTTTATTCCAAATTTTAAGAAGTTCTTTCAATATGTAAAATCTTTACTCTCTTTTCCGCTCCTGTTTTCCACATCCGCTGACTTAAAAACGCTCATGACAAGCAGTATTTTACTCACTTAATGCATAAAAAAACTGTGTGCAAGAGATCGAGAGAACAGTTCAGTTAACTCGACTATAAAAATCAATTTTTGCTCAAATGTAGAGGTGGATTGTTCAGTTTTTAGGTGATGAGAATGTTGTATATAGTACTAATTGAGTACTTTCTTGTTTTGTGTTTCTCTTGTTCTCTTAGAACCAGACGCTGGATACATGAGCAGCAGCATCAAGCGCGTTGGATCAACGGCTTTGGTCCCGGTTCTAAGCAACGATAGCACCAAAAATAAACAGTTTTGCCTGGAAAATGACTCCTTTTTCATGGCATTTGTCTCCCTTCCGGAGCAGGTCACTATAACACCATCCTCAATCCCGGGAGTACAACTTGGAGTATTCAGTACGTGTTGGATCAAAGAGGGCACACAGATGGGGCCATACACGGGGAGGATTGTTAAAATTGAAGAACTCAACTCCGACGTTGATAACAGCCTCATGTGGGAGGTGGGTAACTTCCACAAATAACATCACGATTCTAGAGTCTTATCTTGTTTTGAAATTACGTTATGCAAGATGCTGGCTAAACCTTATCGCGTAAAAAATCAGAAGGCGCCGTAAGAAATACAACGTAAGTCTGCAGGGAATCGGAATCATAATCAGTTAAGGACTGAATGCGCCTTATTAGTATTCTTTTCCTTAAAATAAGTTCTACTTATTCACTGGTCTTCGAAGAAATCAGTCAAAATAAATGATTTTCTGCAAGTAAAATGCTAAGATAAGCTTGATATGCAAAGCTTGATATGGTTTCCTGATGAATTAAGATTAACATGTCTTAACTGTCGAAGAATAATGTAGAAGAATTAATTTGGTTTTAGTTCACTTCTCAGCCCCAGATTTTTGTTACTATTTACGTGCGTGATTTCCTCTGCTTCTAACCAGATAACTCTTGGTTACTATACTGTGAAAATATGGTTTACCTAAACTTGTCTTCAACCGGAGAAAATCAAAACACCGTAAAAACTCTCGTCTCTAATGTGTAACGGGGAATAAAAGCTAGTAGTTTCCAAAAACTGATAATCCCTGTGCAAAGCACCAACGAAAAAACTAAAAATGGAGTGCTTAGGAGAAACGAAGTTAACATATAAGCTGATAAATATCCACAAAAGTAAAGTGCCCATGATTCAGTCTATGTTTGAGATGTACACATGATATTTGAGGACCTCTTTGATCGATTCACAACACATTGAATTCTTTTGGCATAGACATTATCAAAGATGGGTACCCGGGCACGACGTCTTGAATGTAACTGTAACATTTTCACTTTCTCTTTGAATAACTGCGTCATGCAAGCAAGTCGTTTGATTCACGAAACCTCACAGCAGATAAATGAGTTCGCCGGCTGAGTCTGAATATCTACCACGCAAAATGCGAGTTGAATGGTGGTATTTTAATGCTACATCGCCGTAATCGATTGAATAATTTACTTGCGCGCATTTTTTAGGTTCTGAACGAAGACGGTTCAGTGAGCCATTTTCTCGATGCCAAAGACGAAAACCCGCGCAACTGGATGGGTTTTGTTAACTGCGCAAGGAACGAACAAGAACAGAACTTAGACGTTTTTCAGTACGGAGGAAACATTTACTACCGCGCTGTCAAAGATATCCCACCTGATCAAGAGCTGTTGGTTTGGTATGGTGGCACGTATGTTCAGTTCCTTGGCATACCTGGTATAGCGCCTGTAAACGACTTTGTCCGAAGAAAGCGAAGAGGACCCGAAGACGATGAAGTTCCAGGTTTGTATTGCATGGTCATGTAACATTGAAAATTAAAGTTCTAAGCTTCCCAGGGCAGCGAAGGTTAAGAACGTAAAAATACTATTGAGCAATGGAAAGAATATCTAACAAAAGAGCTAATATCTAAACTTGCATGTTTTCATCCACTAAATAGAAAGTTAAACTGAGTACAATAACACATAGGACCCAACTACAACTTAGAAGTATAATAAAAGATAAATGGCAGTACAGTTTATCATATGAAACCCTTATATCGCATGTTAGAGTTTCTCCGTTCAAATAAATCGAATTCGCAATCTAAATCTTATTAGGGGGTATTTCTGAAAGATATCGACGAGAGAAAACATCACTGTATCAGGCCAACCTGGTCAGTTTAAAAAAATGCGCGTTCTGAAGATTTTGCTGTTAAAAATCTATTTTAGCGCTACGCGTTTCGAATTAGATTCTCTGAATACTTTTAACAATGATATTTGTCAATGTGGGTTCTACTCTGTAAACCGAAAAAGTGAAGTTACGCACGTTTTTCACAGCATAATATACTTGTTTCTGAGGGAAAAAAGGCTTACATTGCGATGATCTCGAATAGAGTTTCGGTAACTACGCGCGCATTACTGTTACACTCACAAACTATCGATGCTACAAATCAACTCGATCTTAAACACTGAACGCCAAAATGGGTTAATATTCATGTTGTTCGTAGTGCTGAATTTGTTAAATTTACAAGCCGACTTAACTCAGTGCACAGGAACTGCAAAAACAAACCCTTTTTATTTCAGTCTGTTTGTTTCAAATGACTCCTTTGCTTGTGATGCGTGCGTTACGATGATTATAAAACCTTTCCTAGCTCCAATGAAATGTAGGTCTTACATTCGCTTATGTTAACTCCCCAGGTATACTTTGAGTGTTTGCGAAATTTAATAACATGGTTTGCCAGTCAGTATTTATGCAGTGATGCGAGCAGCGAAAAGCCTTGCTGTGCCATCAAATTTGTTTTATTTTTCTTCGCCGGAACTGAATTCATTTCTGCACGGTAATATTTTAGCTGCAGCTTTATTACATCCATTAGCACAGCGCTTTTATTGAAATGTTTCTTCTGAGTGTTATATGGCTATATTACCAAATAATCAAATAATATTGTGTCAGCTAGAGAGAAAAACATGCCAGACCTTTTTTTTTTAATTCTTTAAATCGCGTGTATCAAGAAGAACTTTCCTTTTACCAACAAGAAAACTCGACTGGTAAAACAAACCGAATTTAACTGCGTTCTTAATAATTAGAAAAGAGGGTACGTTTTTGTCGAATTTGCATTTCCAAAAACGTGGACCGGGAGTTAATGAATCCGATAAACATTAAAAATATGGTGACGGCGGCCTTACGCTCTAGATTAGTTCGTGTGAGGTAGTAAACCATGCCTCAAAGACAATCTGTCATTTTACAAATTTCAAATTACGAAACAAGTACGTAGACGCCTAGTGTTTTCTTAATTATGATTTCATCTGTGGGGTGTAAGCCCTTCGAAGGCGTTAAATTAAGGACGAAAAACCATGAAGCTGTGGACTGAAGAACAATACTCAGAGTTGTTTAAGTCGGTTAAAATTGTTGTAGTATACAGCGTTTTTTTTCTTTCAACGTTTTCAAATGCGTTTTTAGCACCTATTCTGTGCGCAAATTTTTACTGTCTTCCTGTAAATTACTTTCGCTGGTTTTGAAGCCACAAAAACAAACGATTCACTGAGATAAATGCGGTAATTATTAGTTAGTTAAGCCTCGAGCTAACATCAATTCGCTGTTGCCTTCTGATATACGCCTAATGGCAATTCGCAAATTACAATTTCAGTTTTAGTTTCTTTCCTTGTTTCTTACACCCACTCGAGCCCTTGCACCTTGTAAGTAATAATAATTAATACATAATGTTTCCGGTAGAAAAACTCTAAACGTCTCCGTTGTAAAAAGATCGAATTCACTTGGGATTTTATCATAAATTCTTAATTTGGAAATAACCTTTAAAAGAAAAAAAAAAAAAGAATAAAACCAATAAAAAAAAGACGACTGTGAAAATGGGCGTGATATAGCTAAAGTATGAACCAGAGTCGTTTGCGCTGAGATTGTTATTTCTCTTGATAGCCAAAGCAAATTTACTCACGACGTTTTTTTTAAAGAAATAGAAAATAGATTGTGTTACTAGTGCTCCAGGACAGAGGAGAGAGTACAGGGTTAAGACAGCTGTATTTCGATTAATTTAGTAGGCTTTCAAGAAAAATCAATTAGTACGCTAGGGTATAAAATTAATAATGGATTAACTATAATGATTTGTAAACGATTCCAATTCGGCATGTTTAAAAGTGTTCAATTAAAGGGAAGTTTATTTAAACGAAGTGGTTTAATAAAAAGAGCCTTAGCAAACAGAAAGGAGGGGTCTCTGTGGTATTAAAAACGACCTTTCGCCTGCTCGACGCCAATTTTTATGGATAAAAACCCAGATTTTCTCACTAACGTACCCTTCTTGCAAACCGTAATAAAGATTTTAACTTGTAAGCAAATTAAACTGGAGAAGCTAAAAGAGAAAAATCGATTGTGAACACTGACATGCATTGTTAATTATGCTTCACTCAAGACTAGGCTTTCTCTTTCTTTTCTTGTTTTTGGCGCTAATGAAAGAAAACAGGTGATTTCTGCTATATCTGTAAATCAGTTCCTTTGTATTCAGATAACATCATACTAGTTTTGTTGAAATTCTATCTTGCTTGAATGGCTTGCTACTCGAAAAAATGAACGTGATGGCGGAATAACCATTGTGAAGCCAGTATTTTTAGCCTGAAGCCTTGTCGAGGTTTGCTTACTCCAATGTTCTTAGTTTTCCTTACCTCAATTTATTGTAACAAATCACACCAAAATGGGTCAAGATTTGGTAAATCGGGGCTCTTTTAATCATGCTTGGCGTACTTCTCTGTTTAATTTGGTTTTAATTCATTAGGTTTCGAGATTTTTTTCTACCACCAATAAACAATGCTTTGGCAACTTTTATTTATTTCATTTAACTCAAGATTTAGCGGCTCTCACTCGAAAGTGTGTCCTTTAATTATTTTCTGCTGTGTATATGCCTTATAATTACATCAGTATTTCTTGAATCTCGGAATAAATGCGGTGGTTCCGAGCCACAGTTAATTAGGAGTTCTAAATTGGTTTTATTGAGTTCGTCACCTGGTTTCGAAAGACAGCTTTTTTCTTTTTTTCTTTTTCTTTCTTCTTCGCGCTTAATTGTAAAGAAGTGTTTGCGATAAATGCACGTATCACATAACATGAATCAACAATGTCATTTCGTTTTTCTCGGCGAAGCTTTTGCGTTAATCGAAAACCATTCAATCGCGCCCCAGGTTATGAGATAAATGTAAGTTTGCTTGCTAAAACACTTCTTTCGGTTCCAAGTAAAAAAAAAGCCACGCCCGACCTTATCAACTGGAAAACGTTTTACTTCGGGGCGACAACAATGTCATAATCAAGACAAGGTATATTAACTGATGCTCAAATCTGCCACGGTTAGCTACAATAGGGAAGAAGCAGGTCAAACAAAAACAGCGACAATGTGCAATTTTTTTTGGCCGAAAAGAAGAGAAATAAACTTTTTTGAATTTACCTGGTTTAAATGCAAAATCAATAAAGAAAGAATATTCGACAATGCGGTTAAATCACTCACTGGGAGTTGCAAGAAATTCAGTTTCTTTTAATTTTCGCTTCTGTACTATACTTTGCTCCATCATTACATCGCTAACAGAAGCGCGTGCCATCAGAATTCTTTCCAACTCAATCAAATTTTTTACTTCAAATGAAACAGATCTACATTACCCAGATTGCAGCGCACATAATTGAAACCTTATTGCACTCAAATAAGAATAACATGGGAAAACAATTTAATGTGCACACAGGGATCGTTTGCTGTGCAAGCCTGTACAATTTTTAGTGAATGGTCACCGTTTTGCGTGAGACCAAACTTTCTAGCTTGTTTAACAAAGCGAAAAATTGCATAAGGACAGATGCGACTTTTTTGGTCCTCAATTTTTAAAATAAATTCTTTTTGCTGCCTCACTATACTGATTAAACACAATGTATTAAGTATTTCAACATTTCGCTTTAATTACTCATAAATCCTTATTCACCTTGAATAGGAATGGGGGAGATAATAGGGAAAATAGTCTTCAAAATTTTTATGGCCATGGCTACCAGAACATCAACAATGCTTCACAAAAACTTCGCAGTGAGAAATAATTTATAACAGTTGCTAAAAATGTAATAGATATATCTTCTCAGCGGCACGATAAACTATTTTATTTTTTTCCGCTTAATTACACGAAAGAACGTATTAACAATACTTAGTTGAGTGTGGCATACTTGTTCGTCTTCTTATTTGTCATCAAATCGGTATTTTATTTTTTAAAGAATTAATGTTTTGATTTTTTATATGAAAAGGATTTAGTTATTTCAATTTTGATTTCACACTGTTCGTAAAACGCTTTGTATAATTTCCAACTCAGCGTGAAATATTTATCTTGGAACTGAACAACTGGGACCACTTTCCACATTTCCTGCGCCCTGTTGTACGTTTGAAAACAGGAAATAGTGTCCAACCGGGCAATAAATTACAGGCGATTTTGTGGGAATATTAATTCTAGCGAAATGCCTCGTTGTTTGTTATTGAAAAACTGTGTATCTGTGTTTTTATTCTGTTTATAGCAGAAGAGCAAATGTACAAGTTTAACCCCGAACGAGTTAAAAGCAACGTTGTACCTGGCAGACTTAAATGTACGCTTTGCAGACGAGGATTCAACTCTCGTAGTAATTTGCGTTCACACATGCGCATACACACGCTTGAAAAACCGTTCCAGTGCAAGTATTGCAAGAAGTCGTTTTCTCAGTCATCAACGCTTCGGAACCACACCAGGCTCCACACGGGGGAAAAGCCTTACAAGTGCAAAGTGTGTCACTTCGCCTACTCGCAACTAGCAGGACTAAGAGCTCATCAGAAGTCGGCAAGGCATCGGCCATTGCACGAGGCAGCGAAGGCTTCAACCCAGCAGTCAAAAAGCCTCCACGATGAAACAGCTCTTAGTGAACTTTCACCAGACTCTCCTGATTTAGAAAGCGTCTCGCAATAGTTACTTCTTACTTATAAAAAAATAATAACTATTACAACATAAGAAATAAATATGTATGATAAAAAGCGTCCATTGAATCACCGTTTCATAGTTTTCCTTCGGAACGCAAATTACTTGCAATTGATCCAGATCATCTTTATTAACCATTAGTGTATAGTCCAGAAAAGGATTCTATAATCTACTAGAAAAAGTTTCATATAAAGGCAAAAAGAGAGCTCTAAAAACAAGCATTCAATACATATTATATTTGATACTACAAATTTAAACTAAAATAGAACATTTCAAAAATGGGTCCGTTAATCTACAGCCGCGTGGTCTCTATAGCGAATAGTTAATTTTTACTATATGCGACTGATAGGTTGATCAAAGACTGCAAACAAATCAGCGAAAATGGTAATCACAAAGTACTTACGCACTTTTCAGTTGTATATAGTGTAAATATTTTGTAAAAAATTTGGAAGCAAGCTTTATGAACTCTGTAAAATGCCTTACTATGCTCATATTTAACCTGTCAATTTGATTGGCAGGTTAGATCGTTTAAAATATATGGGTGGACTTTAGGTTTACTCAAGTACCGTTTTATAGGAAATAAACAGAAATCCTACCACACGAAATTGCTGTGTTGTATTTGACATTGAGCGGTCTAAAAGCATCATTCTCGACAGAAATTTAGCTGCTAAACTGCACTGTAATTTCCAAGGGGAAGTAAAAATATGATATTATGTCAAAATGATAAACTTGCGGGTCAAACAAGAAAATGGAAAGGGACATTCACCTGAAGAACATAACAACAAGTGAATAAAGAAAAACTTTAGCCTTTTCATCAAAGTTTAATTTCCTACTTAACTAGGATGGCACGTTTTTTCTTTATTTAGCAGTTATTTGCTCTTAGAAAAAAGGGTTTCCGATTTTAATCTTTATGGTTTTTAAATTCCTTGGAGGGAGTTTGTTTGAGATCACTGTACTTCCTTAAAAAAAGAGGAGATTATGTGGTAATGATTTGTATTCAAAAATATGTTCGAGTTTTTTACTTCTTGCTTTGCATGTTTCTTTTTACTACAGGCAGTCCAAGTCCTCTTTATTAATTCCTTTTTACTGAGTTACCTGTTATGATCATGCGCTTCAGTTCATTCTAATTTACTTCGTGCAAAACAACATTTTCTCCTACATTGACAAAAAAATCGTATCACGCAGAGCTTACATTTTCTAAAATCTGCCTGATTTGCCACTAAGATTTTCAGAAAAAAAAAAAAATTAAAAGCAGCGAAACATCTAAGTAAGATAGCTATATCAAAAGCAAGAAATACAGCCGGCGTTGGGTTTTGAATTACGGCGTTTACTTGTCATTTTATGAAATAAAAGCATGATAACGGCTTTGTTTTAAAACGTCGCAGAACCTGAAAGTTTCGATGGCGTTGTACGTTGTTATCGCCAAATCTGGTCACTAAGTGATCTTTAAGCAAAGCGTAAGTAATGTAACATATAAACCCCAGATTCGTCCAGATAACAAGGGCTTTATAGACCGGAGCTGAGGGCAAAGATACGATCTCCTTTAACCGCTTATTTGATTGATAAAGCACACAACTAAGAGACCGAAGTCAAATGTTTTTGGCTGTGACCTAATTTTGCCTTACGGGTTATTTAATGCCAATAATAAAGCAATTTGCAGAATTTGTTATCGCTGGCGGTGGTAGGTCGCGCCGCCAAATTCATTAAACGACTCCACCGTTAGAGTTAAGTATTTTTTTTATCCAAACTTTAACTACCCTCAGAGTGATAGCAGATATCCGATTTGTGGTGTCTTCACTACACTGGCCAGTTCTAAATAAAAGAACAGGGGTTATGGTTCTTGCTGCAGCCCAAATCTGGCTTACTGATCACCTAACGGCGAAAAGTCTATGTGACGCTTCGAAGATACCAGAGAGATCAAAGGGATTTTCCCTTGCACGCCATTTTTCTGCACCTGCGGTTTATAATTTTTCGACAGAAAAAAGGAGTGTGTATTGTAAGTCGCCTCGTCTGTTATGATAATGGCGGCAAAGATAAGCAAAGCTGACAAGCAACTTTTTCCTTGTGCAGCATAGAAAAGACAAAAAAGGAAATACAAAAAGAAATAAAGATAATAAAAGCGCTTAGGAGTAACGCTTTTAAGTGGAGGGTGGTACCCCCCCCCCCCCCAATAGATTCACCGTAATAACCAACATCTACTATGAACATATATTACTGTAGCGACTGAGCTTACGTATGTAACCTATTCTTGTCGCAGGGTGACAATCAGACTTAAAGAGATATACGATGTTTTCCCCAGGGCAACAAAATGCTAGTAATTGGAGAGAATTGACGGGGAAAGAAGCTTCTAGTCCGCGGAACACAAGAGGCAACACCTTTCCTGCTTGGCAGTTGTTTGACGGGAAAGGAGAACGGGGGGGGGGGAATTTGTTTTCTCGCACGCAGGAATTCCCCCTCCCCTCTTATTTCAACCTTCTTCCACGAACGGAGTAAAATTAAATGAGTCACAAGGCCTCAGCTAAGCCATTCCCTCTTGGGCCCGGCGAAGTTTTCACTGGAATTTCACCCCACAAGACTATGAGAAAAATATCCAGCTGATGATACAAATAAGGTGGTGAATATCCGACAAGTTTCATTTAACCTTTTCATTTAATGAATTTCCCACTGTGTGGAGAAGAAACGAGAAACTGACTGAGCTAAAATTAATATAGGCGGCGTCAAAGGAAAGTGGTCAATAAGGACGGCATTTTTTAAAGTGGTACTCAGGGTGGGTCCTAGGGTAGAGAAGTGGTTACAGGCGTTATTTCTAGTCTTTTACGACGCCAAGATAAGGGATAAGCATTTTAAGGTAGACGGGAATGAGTAGGATTCTTACAGTTTAGACACGGGCGGTGAAGTAACTGCAATAAAACCAAGTTTTTGTTTATCAAGCACGACGCAAGCGCAGCAATAGCGCGGCACACATGGAAAAAGAACTACGTAAAATTTCAAGCGAGGAATTTAGCTCAGCTTTTCCCCATGTGCGGCAATTTCTTCGCGCAATTTGGCTTCTTGAGGCCATGAACTTGTCGTAGGAGTAACGCTGACCGATATGGGGCATGGACAAGCAGAAACAATCTTCGTTTTCGCTCAATTTTTTTTCATTCATCTGTTTTTGATACTGAGATGTGTCTAGTTTATGTTTTTGAAATCTGGAGGTCTCACTTAAAAAGACAGCCGAGGACCGACCGCAATTCTATGAAGGTGTCTCCTCCAGATACATTTATCAAACACCATCTTCAAATTCTAGGTTTAAAGCCATGTGAACACACGACCGGAACTACGTTTGGAAATACGTTTGGGTTTGCAGGCTAAACCTGTGCTTCCTTCAAAATTAATGTCTCGATCTTCGGGATTTTCACGAAAGCACTTTCCACCGAAATTTAAAGGAGAAGCAAAAGAACAAAAATCTGGGAAAAGCGTCGCACTCAGGCGAAGTCGTGCTATGAGGGTAGGAGGTTTGGAACCAAACGCGATAGCGTAAGATCGTACACCCGACAGGTCACATATGAACACGCCGAGGACAACTGGAAACCAAGCTGGAGAAGAATTTTTCCTTTTGAGCATGCCCGAACGAAGAGAGCTGTAATTTGGCAATGTTCTGGACAGTTTTGCATCTCCTTTGTGACCAGATGGTAAACAGTGTTTATCCAATCAACCTATACATCACAGCCATAGTCATATCAAGTAAATTCTATGACCAGTTGATGTGTGCTGAAATTACAAAATTGGCGCGACAGAGAAACCGAGACATTGTCTCGAAAAAGTACTTTAATGTTTGTTTGTTTTAAGATTGAGGACAACACAACGGTCTCCCTCTGGTTAACTGGCTAAAATAAAGCTTTGGGCGGTGCTAACTACAATACACATGCGGTACCTACTTCTCGTCCATAGGTAACTCTTCGCCGAGGTACGAATTGCGGAGAAAGTCGAAGCTAGATAGAGAACAGACGGCTTTATGCACGTGACTAGGTGTGACGAGCCTACAACCATATGACGTAGTCTGGTCAGTGGTACAAGCCCAAGACCGTCGTATAATATCCTCGGCAAACCTTTTCGTTGCCACCAAAAGAAGGCTTTCCACTACATGAGTATAAACACCGTCAATATCGACAGGCTTGAGCGAGATTCCTATATCACTGCACGCCTCACGTATCCACTCTTGTTCCAGAGTGGGGCACAGTGAGAGCATTATTGGCTTCTTTTCTGGAGACTTAATTTTTCCCTCTTCGGGAAAGAAACCCACGACATCTACTTCCAAGTTCTCGGATTCTGTGCCCGTTTGTGGCACATTAGGGAGGCAACTTTCGTTACCTTCCAATTCTAAGAAAAGACGACTTGCTGACGTACAGCTGTCAAAAGTTTGTTCTTTGCATTTGTGAGTAACCGCTTCTTGAGCTTCATCTAATGCCGCATCACCAATACAATGCCCACAAAATTTACAGAACATACAATTCTCACCCACTTTATCACCGGGCGTGTAACCAAGCCGACGACACCACAACAAGATGTCTTTCGTGCTGAGCTTACAAGAAGGTATACATCGGCAAATATATCTTCTAACAGCCGCTGCTCTCTGCCACTCACAGGCTCTTCTCTTAGCAATGTTCCAGCTGCGGAACTGCTCAACCGAAGACGAACAATAAGGATACTTTATTACGTTTCTCTCAGGTTGAATTAAGGGGTGTTCTTTCACTGCCGACCGCAAAAGTTGATGCATTTCCTCCGATATCTTGTTCACCTTAACGTTTTCTGATTCGGGCTCTGGGCTTGTACAACGAGAGGCTGGTTGACTGTTTACTGGTGTGGACGGAACCGATGACGGGCTCGCTGAGAGTGGAGACTCCAATTTGAATTTTTTGAGCTGGGAATACTCCCTTGGACTGTCTAAACGTGCCGGAAACTTGACCAAAGGTAACATTTTAGATTGTTCTTTATTGAGGCTTCCGTTGTCATTGTAAGGACGTTGATCACTGTTGGTAGAAACAGAGATCAGATTTGTAGCAAAACTTTCTTCTAAACTTGGATTAAGAGCTATACAGTTGTCTTCAAATGTTCTGCGATCCAGCTCCAAGTCTGCTACAGTTTCGGAGCCTAATGTCTGAAGCCCAGTGTATGTTCTATCCAGCTTCAATTCATGGATAATATCCACTCTTTTGTTTCTAGGATCAACAAAGTGTAGCTGTACTCGGACTGGAAATTCCCCCCAACCTCTTCTGGTCAAATGAAAAGGCGGCTTGTTCACTTCAACTATGTCGTTCGGGCGATAGCTCGGGTGAAGAAAGAACCAGACCTTCTTTATAAATCGTTCGATATGCGAGTCCTCGGGGGTACCTCGCACATACACCATCCATTTGTGGGTAGATTTGTCGTTGTCTTCACGGTTGTCAATGGGGATGTACTTTGATGTGTTACCGATAATAATACGTTTCTTCAAGTAGAATCGTGACCCAGTGCAAGTAACTGACAAAGTTGATACATTTGAAGGGCTTCTGTTGACACTTAATGAGCTTCCCTCGCTGGTTGGTTTAGTAGACGACAAACTTGGAAATTCAAGCCCCTGTGATGTTTTTGCCGCATCAAAATTCACGTTATTATGAAGACTGGCCATTGATTTTCCCTGATTTTCGGTAGAGAGTAAAATTCTGCTCTCGCTTGGAGCAATAGCGTCGCCTTTGACTGCCATTTCAGCTGGTTTGTTTGCATTGCGTTCATGACTAACTGCACATTTGCTCGTAAGAGTATCATTAAATGCACGCTTTTTTACATTCGAAGAATCTTTACCTTCTGTTATAAACGAGCCAATACTTTTATTTACCGTTTGAGGTTCAGTTCTTTGAAATTCAGTTTTCTTCATGCGATTTCGCGCTGATCTCTTGGAACAGAATTCACCTTTGCTCTCACTTGTACGATTTCCTCTGAGTTCGGAGGTGCCATAATACTTTGCTAAAACGCAAGCTCTCAGTCTGTCTAGCATTGCCTTTGTTTGACTAATTCTTTCATCGATAATATCGATTTCTCTCTCCTTCAAGTGAATCTCAAAACTGAACTGTTGTCGAATAATCCGTTCAATTCTCTTTATGGCTTCTTCTTTCGCGTCTTGTTGTCTTGTGCTAAGTGTTCCTTGCTCACGCTTATGTTCTTTGCTCGCGGCTTGGTAATCTGGGTCTTCCATTTCCTTTTCGTCTAATAAGGTTTCCATTACTTGGTTGTTTGCATCAACACTCCCATATTGAAGCAACAAGGTTGGAAGTCGACAAAGTTCCACCGAAACTTTCAGGGGGAGAAAAATTCACATGGTGTTTACGTCTTTTGCGCATACTCAGTAAGAAAACCGCCGAGAAAACACTCGCGGGCGTAAAATCTATTCAGGAGGGCCCACTGGGAAGCCACTGGGACCAACTTTTGATTTATTCCCGGATATCGATTATATCACAAAAACATAAGTGAAATAATGCATTAACGCTTTTGAATATGATTTAGCCATGGAAATGAAGTATAAATGATTAGAAACCACTATTTATCTTGAGTCTTGGAGTCGGAAGTCCTTTTAATGAAATCCAGATGGTAAACCCTCCCCTCCCTTTCTAGTTCTAAGAATGGCAATGTTTCAAAAACATGGCGGAAAATTCAACCCTGCAACTTGAACAACAAAAAATGTTTCATTTGGAAAAGGTGTGCGTTGTAACAAAGTAGGGAAAAATACAGTGTGGTATGTAGCAAATTCATTTTATTTGCTGATTATGGCGAAAGCCTCGAGTTCGAAGGAATTCGAAGGGCAGTTTTTACAGTCTACGAAATACACATGGAAACTTGGACGTTGTGTGGGACGTGGAACGTGTAGTGTGGTTGTTGAGGCTGTTGGATCATTTGTTTCTAACACCATGCACAGGAGACCTCAGGATATTAAAGCAGCCGTTAAGATTTTCAAACAAGCACAACGTTTTGAAGCTGCTGGTGTGAACGAAATAGAAATTCTTGAGTATTTGCGTCGTCGAGGAGAATTAACCAAGTGCAAGTGTCGTCATATAGGTGAGATTACTAATGAAGATAGTGAAAATGTCTTGTATTTTGCAAAATTTGCATTAGTTCCCTTTTTCTCTTATTGTTAATTTCTCAGCTGAGTAGGGGTGGGGTTGGGGATGGGTTGGCATGGGGGCTCTGGGGGGAGAGGGAGAATAAATGCTTGCTTGTATGTCCCAGGAATTTAAATTTCTGCATCAAAAAAGTCACTGCAAAGTGCTGATTGGTGTTGATTACATTTGGCATCATGGCTACAAGATAGAAATGCAGGGTGTAAACAGAGATTCCATTAATTTTGTGAAGGCAGCAAAGAAGTTTTGGGAATTTTGGTAATGTATGCTCTAATAGACCATTTTACAGTTATGGGCTTAGTATCCTAGCCTTTGACTGAATGTGAGGCTAAGGTTGACCTTGCTTTGATACAAACCTGTTTCCTTTTCTAATGGAAATTATGCTTAAAAAGCACTAGTTGGCATAAGAACAACATGATTTTATACATAATAAAGCAGGAAGGGTTGTATCAAAACAAGGTCAACTCCAGCCTTGTTTTCACCTGTAACTGTCAAATGGGCTATCTGAAACCCAAAGAAACTTAATTGCCATTGTGTAACTCTAAGAGCTTCTACACTGTTATAGGTGATAAACTGCTTCTCTTAATCAGTTACAAAATATTTACCTTATACACAGGGCTGTCACCAAGATTTCAAGGTGGCAGCTGAGTGCAGTAAATAGTAGGCGAAGAATTGAACAGATAAGAATTTCTCTGCCTCTATTTTCTATTAGCTCAATGTTATGCTAGTTGTAGCTGCGGGGGAAAATCCTCAGCCATTTGTCCTTCGTGACAGCCTTGATCATACGCATTTATTGAATTCTGTCCCACTGCCATTTATCATGCTCCAAGTGAGTCTAATGCACATGGAAAGAGAACTACAATGACTCATACCAGCCCATGTTTGTGGACCATGCCTGCCTGTGGGAGAAGAATTTGATCTGTTTTAGTCTTAAGTGACACATTTGCAAAAAATAAAGCAAAGTCAAGTCAAGCCACGGTGACCCAGCTTAAAATTTGGAAAATAAAGTGCTAAACATAAGTTGGAGGTTGGAATGTGCTTGGAAATCTTTCAGATGTGTTCATGCAGTTATCATCAGGTCTTTTACAAAAACTCTTGGTACTTAATATCATGATAGAAAGCTCATCCCTATGACTAAGAAAAGAGTTGGCATGTATAAGATCACAATGGATGAATTTTCGTTCCGATGAAAATTCATGTGCTTAGGTGTTCAGTTCATGTGGAACCACTTTAACTGAATTAAAATTTTAGGTGCCCAACTGTTCAAAAATTTGAATGCCAAAATCAAGGTCAAATTTTAAGCTGGTGCAATTGAAAATTTGAGTGGCACGTGTGAACCCTATTATGGTTCCTTCTGTGAGTACCGGAGCACAGATTACATAATACAAAAGAAATAAAAGACGGGAAACAAAACAACTCCAAATAAAGACTAGTCCCAAGTGACCAAAAATTCAAAGCTTTCCAGTACCTGCAGAAAGACCCCCTATTACTGTCTAAATGGTTGCATGGATGCACGGTAACTCAGCTGGGAGTCGCAATTTTGGATTTGCTAAAGTAGCACTCTGTGCATGGCCAGATGGTAAAACCATTGACAATGACATTGGGGACATGCTGTTGTCAATTTTTCTTTTTTATTGTAAATTTTTTATTGCTTTTTACTTTTCAGCATGGTTGATAGATTACTTCTCCTACAAAGGTGTGATGCACTTGGTATTTGATAGGCTTGATTGCAACCTTCATCACATCTTACTGAAAAACTCAAACAAGGGTCTTCCTCTTTACATTGTCAAGGAATGTGCAAGGCATATTTTAGAAGCCCTGAGATTTTTAGCAGCAAATATGGTTGTTCATGGTGATATCAAGATGTCCAATATTATGTGGAATGCAAACAGAGGACTTTTTCAACTTGTAGACTTCGCTCTGAGCTTTGTAAAGGAAAATCAAGTAAGATAGATTACTTAACATCATCTTTTCAAATTTAGGGGTTTACACCATTTGCCAGTAATATACTTCATAAAAGTTGTTTCTAAAAATATTATTGTTGTCTACTTATCAGCTGTTATTTAGCTCTTATTAACCGAGCGGAAGGTCTCCCATACAGACCAACCTAGCTCGTAATAAGATGTTTATTATATAGCCAAACAAGAAAGCAAAGCAACAAAAACATTTTGACTTCATCTTTGCTTGTAGCTTCCTTGGCAGGACTCAAATTTGCCAACATTTTCTCATTTTCTTTACCTGCCTCTCGTGAAGGTCCGCTAATTCTTCCATTTAGTGTTATTGACAGGAACAAGACAATTTTTTCATATTTGTGGTTTGTAACCTTTTGAGGACAACTGTTACAACAAGATCGGTCTACATGCCGGTCTAGATGGGAAAATCTAGACTGCGATCAAGATTGATTTTAGCCAATCAAATTCTTCAATTTTTTTTTCCAGTCCTTTTGAGACATGGCCATATAATAAATTACCAGTATGAGTAATAAATATTATAAGTTTAAATATGCTGTAATAATAAACTGCCGCTTATAAGCCCTTGGCTTGTACATCTTGTACATATCAGAAAATAAGCTGCAAATTTCAATCTTTAGGCTTACCAGCCACTTCAGAGTGCTGGTTATCAGAGCCCTGAGGCTGGAATGTGGAGCAGAATGATTATTGAAGGCACTGCTGACAGAAGCAATTCAGTGAGTATCTGCTTACATTTATTCAAAGCATTTAAAATCTTAATATGAATATGGCACTGTCTAATCAGGAGGAACATATATGAACAAAAAAAAACCATTTAAAACCTTTTATAGTGAATGGCTTGATGTCACTTATGAGTGATTTACCCATTTGCCCCTGAGAATTTTGCTGAAAAACACGTTTTGAAGCTAGTTGAGACATTTTCTGGTCACTGTCTGTCTATAGAGAGCTAGAACTTACTACAAGGCCATTTAAAGCCAAGTGGCCTTCTGATCTAGATGCAAAATATATTAGCTTGTGAAGTTTGGGCATTCACTTTTCTTGCCTCATTTTTTTCTTTTGCTGTGCATTTAGAAGGTTTCATTTTGGTGGGAAACATTTTTGGGAAAGCTCAATAGGATCTTAGGATTAGATGAAAGGAAAGGTAGGACTAAGGTGAGTACTGGTTGGCCTCCTTGACTGAATCCTGCTCATTACTGATCAAGTCACAAGTGGTAGGAGAGACTGGGATCCCCACACATACTTATGGACGGTTCAGGGGTAAATGGGTCAAACAATGTTTCGTAATTTGATAACGTTCTAAAATTTTAAATTATATGGTTGTTTATCATTAACAGTAGCTGTGTGCCATTTGATTCTGTTTCATTTTTGCTAGGGATGCTGCTGTGCCAGTGATATGTGGAGTTTTGCCTTTGTACTTTGGTACATGTACACAGGAACCCCAGCATGCAGATATGAAACAGACAACCCAGTGTGTGAGAACTGTTTAAAGGCAGAGGTACATTGAAGCCATTCCCCCCTTTTTTTACTTCCTTTTTTTACACAAGGAAAAACAAATTTGCAGTTCTGAAAAGGTATTTTACATGCTGGAATGATTACACCAAAAGAGGTGCACAGCCTCAAAAAACACTTCATACCAAACAAATACTGCCATGTGAAAGAACTACTGAAACGTTTTCATTTAATTTGTCACACCATCAGAGACTCAACAACTAGAGTGGATCAATTTAGGTTACGGAGAAACTGCCCACCTACCCCTCCCTAAGCCAACATTTTGCTCTAAGTGAGAAGTAAGTGTTAATGTTAGCTTAGGAGAGGGGTAGGTGGGCAGTTTCCCAGAAACCTAAATTGGTCCGTTAGAGCTACATGAGTGGAAGTGAATGGTTTCAAGGGTTATACCAAGAGTAGTCAATGTGATGAGCTCCCAGTTGGCTTAAGAGTTTAATGGTAAAAGCAATGCTCTGAAACCTCTGAGGACGTGGGTTCAAATCCCTGTAATTTTTCCTGCTTTCTTTTTTCCAGCGGCTTAATTTACATACAGTTTCATGTCTTAAACTTGAAATGATAAGAAATTTGCTCAGAGGACGATGTTAGAAGCTAACTGTGACCTGATTGGCTCACTTTTATTTTGTTTCTCTGATGTAGGAAAGTGTTTGCTTTCATCTAAAACAAATTAATGATCAAATACCGAGTGATGGAAGGAAGATCACGGCTGAACAACACGAGTTGTTTCATGATTTAATTATGAAGTGAGTAAATATCATAATTAAAATATATTGTCAAAAGCAAACTGAAGTTCTTAAAAGTCCACCTGCTGGCACTCCTAGTTAAAACAAAGTATATTATTTTCTAACTTTTTTTATGAACTAACAAACCTTCTTCATGCACATGTATGCATAATTGTGTACTGTTTGCACGAAACTGTTTGTATAAAACCTGTCAATAACTACTATGATTTATATGACAGTTGTACTTGCAGTAACAGATTATAATACGTTTCATACCTCCTCTTTTATCACTTGCACGTATTAGTTAGTTAGTTAGTTGGCTATTTAGTTCCTCTTGTCTTTTTTTGGGGAATTAGTAGCAAGTCTTCTCCACTCTATCCAGTCCGATTTGTCGGCATTAAGACATCGTCCCACGAGATGTCTAGGGCCTTCAGATCATCTCTCATTGCGGCTCTCCAGGTTTCTTTTGGTCTGCCCCTTTTACCCAAGCAATCTTTTGGTTGACGATACCTTTAATTCAGAAAGGGGGAACCGTGGATCGTATTTGTTCACTTAAGTTCACATAGCTAATGCACTATAAAGCGTATAAAAAAGAACGGTAATAAATGAACGAACGAACGAACACAGCTAGGCCAGAATAAAAATTGAGCAGCAAGTCCAGAGACTCATCGGTGATTGACAGGTTACCCCAACCATGAGAAATGGTGGAATTCCACTGTCGCGTATTTTTTTAAGATTTTACGCGCGTCAATAAAGTAGAAGCAATGTATAGTATAATTATATAAATGGCCACGCGTAAAAGTAAAAGTTTAACGAGGACCAACTTTAACCTGTACGCACGGCCTTTCATACGTTGCCTCTATTTTATTTACGCACTCAAAAATTACGCGGGAGTGGAATTCCACCCTAAGGCTCACGGAGGTCTCCAAAGCTACGAGCAAACGGACGCATTAGCTCCCAAAATTGTTGGGAGTTGTTGCGTCCATGTTGGCAGTGGTGTGCTAACGGATGCAACAACTCCCAACAATGTTTAGACCTGCACTGAGGAGTGCATTATGGGAAGGATACAACCCATAAGACTTTGGAGACCATTTGTAATGCGCGTGCGTGGTCCCAACAATGTTCAGGAAGAACTGTGCAAACGGATCCAACATTTTTGCGCTGCGCTTCGACGATCACGGAACAAAAGAAATGTTGCGAGTTGTTGGCCAACAATGTTGCGTCTTTTTTCACGGGGCTTAAAAATTGCGCTGCATTTAAAACATCGGCAAGCCTTTGATGGTATTCAGGAAAAGTAACAAATGACTAATTTGCTTTCTTTATTAGGATGATAAAATGTAAACCAGAGGAAAGGATAACGTCTTCTAAAGCTCTGCAACATCTGTTCCTAGAGCCGTCTGCTGAGCTGCTTATCCCTAGCTTGGCAGATATGATGCTACTTCCGACCACCACCCTGCTAATGGACAACGTCTATTTACAACACGGTGAAGATCTTTTTTTTATTCTCACACAGTTACCCCCTACCCCTCCCCTAAGCCACATGAACTCTTACTTTGTTATTTAGAGCAAAATGTTGGCTTAGGGGAGGGGTAGGTGGACAGTTTCCCAGAAACGTATAATGACTTAATACGGAAACCCCATCAGTACAAAAACTTTCTATTACCCCCTCAGTGTCCGTATTTAACATGGTTTGACTGTATTTGTTAGCCTGCGAAAGTGGTGTCATCAGAGTAGGTTTATAGGACCTTTTGGTGGCGGAGTCTCTTATCACAGCAACCAGGGATTTGGACAAGGCCAAACCAGGAACTGAATTTGTTTCGTCGTCCACATTCCCTCAGTCAGTGCAAGTTTTTTTTTTCTTTTTTTGACCAGTTTTGCCGCTCAGAGAAAGGGATAATTTTATACGGTTAAGTCAATAAGATATGATTGTATTGTATTTACAGATTTTCAACACACAAAATGATATCTTTTTCTCACAATTTCAAGTTCAAGAAAGCTGAGAAAATAGGTTAATTTTTTCTAATCAAGCACGGGAAACTTCCTTTCGAAAATACCACTGTCTGGCAGTTACTCAGAAAACTTTCAAATGTAAAACCCCCTCTGTTAACAAAACTCCATCAATCGTCTTAATCTATTACGTTTTACTTTTGTATAGTAGACTCTCTGAAGGACGTTGAGGAGATGTGTGCAAGGTTTGGTGTTATTCGACAAGTCACCAGAGGTTCTGATGGGAAGGTAATTGTGAATGAATTAAGACAAACAACCTCTGAAGATTTATAACATTGGGCGGTGCAAATGTCCGAAACAAATAGTTTGAGTTGAACGCAAGCGACATTTTAATAGCCCCATCTGGCAGAAAGTGGAATTTTTTCAGGTTGGTTCAATTCTTCATGTGCTATTCGAAGAAATGGTTTACCCAAATTCAGAGCTTTTTATAGAGAGGGGCACCAACATGGCGGCTGGAAACCACTTAACAAAAACATCTATCTGTTACCGAGTTTCGCTGCGAAAGCTTGCGAATGCGTGAATTCATCCCCTGAGGAGCTCATAAACATTAAAATAATGCTTTTACTTTTACAAGGACTGTTCAGACCGGTTAGAAAGCAAAATCCCCTTTCCCCAAAAAAATAAGTTCCTTTTTTAAACTCTAGCTTAACTCTCGGCCGCCACGTAAATGCCGTGTCACATAAAAGGTTAGAAATTCAAGCGAACAACACTTTTGAAGTGAAAATGTTTTTAAAATATAAGTTTTTAGCTGCTCTAACACGTGGCTTCATGAAAGGAAAAACTTAGGAAGATGGATAGTTCCTTTTTTTTTTAATTCTGTTGACGTCATGTGAAAATCAAGAACTCAACATTTTCACATCAACTATAACGCACCTTTTTGACCTCAAAAAACTTTGCATCGCCATTGTTTTCGGTTTCTCTTGGGACGACTGTAATACCTAGGAGAAATTGAGAACCACGATTGTGCAAAATTTTGGGGTGAAACAAGCTGCATTACGGTATATGGTAAATAACCAATAAAACAAGCGATAGAGTCCCCAAAACAGTCTCTTGGTGCCATTGGACGCGCAACCACAGTATAGCCAATAGGCTGAAATCAGGTGTGTTCGTCCTCAGGTATTGATCCAATACTTTGACGCAGACGACTGCTCGCGGGCTCATAGTACTCTTACTGGGTGGATATACAATGGCAGAACAGTCATTACCTGCTTTTATCCTTCTGGAAAATCTAGTATTCCCGGGATTTTTACCCCGGTTGAGCCCACACAGCAGAAAATCCATGACAACGGACGTCCCGATACCCTTGGGAAACGAAGTGTTGATTTAGAAAGTGAGTCTCCTGAGAAAGATAATGTCAAGTGTATGAAAACTAGTAACGAAAATCTTGTTATTGACCTAAAAGTAAAGACGTCTTTTTGAGAATCACCTTTTTATTTGGTATCAATTTTACTTAACTCTTGGGTGTCATAATTATTGTTTGAAGTGTTGAGTTAGGAGTAACGAGCAATGAATACGTTCAGCTCTCGCAGAACTTTATCTCTCGTTAAGCTGAACCCCCGCCATATTGCCACCTTGTTATGACGGTCACTTGAAATTGTCCATATGTTTTAAAGTAGGCTTCATTTTGATGGGAAGAGTTTTTAGGAAAGCTTTTAGGATCTTAGGATTAGGTGAAAGGAAAGGTAGGTGGGCAATGGAACAAGGTTTCATGGAGATTTACAGGTCAATCTTGCATGGTTTTTTGCCTTTTTGCCCGGTGTCCTTGACTGAATTGTGCTCATTCTGGTATGGTTTAAAAGATCTCTTCACTCTGCATAAGTTAGCGGACAAAGTTGGCCTTGACCGTTAAAACTGATGACGTCACGAGGGGTAGAAAGGACGTGAATCCGCACGGGCGGTTACGGACGGTTCAGGGGCGAATGGGTTAACAAGACCACAATATGAACTGAAGCACACACTACCAATTCCGCGGTATGGCCAGTACCTGACCGTGCTGCCTATGCCATGTTGATGAGTCCAAACAAGGACGAAACAGCTGTCCATGGCTGCCACTGCCGGGATGATATGGTTGTGCGCATGCGTAAGTTACTGGCCATACCGCGGAGTTTGGGCGTGACTACCATATAACACGGGGGGCCTTGACCTTTTAAGGACGGACCATTAGTAAAGTTAAGGGGAGGGATTTTCGAGCCGCAGGAATTTTTTTCTTCGTTATCAAATTCCCTGTATGAATTTTTTTTAGGCCATAGCGTGAATATTTTTTAGGGTTAATTGGCGTGCATGAATTTTTTCATTTAATTTCCCCTTGCGAGAATATTTTTTTGTACCTCGCCCCCCCTTGTAAGATTTCCAAACTAACTAACAGCTAAACAATGTTGCACTGACGAGAGAACGGGAGAGAGAGCATAAAACGCTGACGGTCAGCTTTTACCTCCCCTTTCTCCATCAGTACTCCGTTTTACCGGCACGACGTTCTCGTTGCCGTAGCCGTCCGTAGTTTTAAACTCTCAGACAGCGCCTCTTGTCGACGCGCGCCTTTTGGACTGGCGTTGAAATTAATCATATAAAGCTGGATTTTTACTGTAATACCCTGCGGTGTATCGTCGTATAAAGTAAATTAAAAACGTTTATTGGAGGCCGCTGTATGATGAAGGATTAAGCATTGTTTAATTACGTAATCCTACATTGACTGAATCTTCACATACTAGGCGTCATACTAGACCGAGACATTCTAATTTGTGAGGGAATTAATGAGGACTTCAGTTTCCTAAAGTGCTGACAGAACTGGGAGTAGATGAGTGGACTCGCTTCAGACCCACCGATTACGATTTTCTTGACAGTTGTCGCCGTTGCTACTTGAATTGCAAACAAATTTAATCGATGCGCGATGAAAGATTTTCTTAATGAGGTGTTAATTGAGAAATGATAGAAGTTTACCTCCCAGGGGGTGGGGTAATAAGAGGTCTTATTTACCAGCTGGTAAATTCAGAAACATTCCTTAATTTGTGATACCTTACCTCCTGCTCAAAGTGATTACTTATACCTGTGAGTCATGTAAACCAACGTTTAAGTTGCAAAGTTGAAAAACAAATAAAACTGCACCGGCGGAGTTTTTGAGCTTGCGGATAATTAATTTTGATGGACTACTTCTAGTTATTTGGTTAGGTTTATCCAAATTTTTCCCCGATGATAGGTAAAGTTTGTAGCATTCCTTCTGAACCTAGTTTTTGCACTCAATAGACCCCGTAGGAACCAGAGGTGCATGCTTTGCAATCAAGCAATTTGTTAAAACGCACACTTGTAGTTGTTTGCCAGTTTTGGCGACAGGGAGTTTAACCATGTTAACCATGATTTAAACCAAAGTTATGTAGTATTTTTATTACCACCCAACATAGCTCAAGAACGGAATTTTAGACCATAAATTAAAATGTTTTGTCTTTAAATGATGGCTTTAGGGATCATTATCCGGCGAAAATTCGGTTTTTCTTTTTTCTCCTCTTGTTACACTTTTATGCATTTACTTTCTTGAACTTTGTGAAATTAAATAACCTGAAGAAGGCAGACAGGTTGATTGATGTTGTCTAAAGTGAACAATAAAGTTTGAAAGGCTTGTTGTAGATGCCAAAGACGGAATTTGGCAATTTTGGATAGCTCTGTATGTGACATACACATACAAGATTGCGCAACTTTAAAGTATTCGAAGGAATGTGAATACAGCACCGACAGTTTGACAACAAATCTCCTGACCAGAGAATATAAATGGATCGAATTAAATGACTGTACAAGATTGTTGTCTTTTTTGCTTGTTTATTGAGATCCGAGGTTCAAGGTAAGCTAAGGTAAACTTGGTATTTTCCGGCGTCACACTTGACTCGCTTTATTTTCCCAAAACGAGACTAAATCAATCCTCATCTTTTTTCTCCGCTGTGGGTACTTACTTTTGTGTGTATCTGAAAGTCATAAAACCCTTTTTACAAACTAATTATTTCTCTCTTAGTTTGTCATATTGTGATAGACAGTAGTATTCAAACTTAACGCTTGATTCCATACGATACGATATTGGATGCCAATCAGTTATCCTTTCTTACTAAATATTTCATCAATTCCCAACTCCCTTTCTGGATCGTCTTTGTCCACTACTTGAGAAGGTTTTCTAGGTCTCCGTACGTATCTAGCTTTCTTTGCCTCTTGTAACAGATCTTGCAAAGGAGGGAGGAGATACACTGTTCTTGGTAAACCGTCCGGTGGAACATGCATATAGGGTGTTATATCAGAGTCTTCATTGTCATCGTCGGTAAATTGATTTGGTGGTTGAGAAAGCCTATTTTGAATCCTGTCTTTAACAGCATCAAGGCTGAGATTTACCAGGAGAGAGTCAGCTTTTGGAGCCCCTCTTGGCGAGGCAGGTCGAATTCTCTCGGTTTCACCACTTGTATCTGTTACAGAAACAGATATCGGTTGCTCAGTTGCTTGACCCTCAAGGCTCAATTTTCTCCTCGATTGCCGTCGCTTTGCAGTTTCTCTATTGAGCTTCGATGAAAAACGCGAAGAGTTAGCCTGGGTTTCTCTAATTGCGAACTCGGTATTTGTCCTTGAGGTTAGGTCTGGAGGAACCCGAGAAGGTAAAACAGATGTTCTGTTCATGGAAGGTAACGTTGGTAACGATAAACTTTTTCGTCGTACACGTAAAGTGTCCGAATTTTGTGCCTCTCGATCCTTTCCTTTGTTGCCGTCCGTAATGGCGTTGGTTGACAAGTCCGTTATTTTGCCTTTTCGCAGGTTTTTCCCAGATTCCATTCCCCTTAACTTTTTTCTCCTTCTTGCTGTATCATTTCTGGCTTTACTCGTCATTGTTTCGCCGAATTGATCTAAAGTTCCCGAAGAATTCGCTATGTCTTTCAACTCGTGTTTGATTCGCCTCATTTCGTAATTCATTGAGTTTAAATTGGCGGTCTCATGTTCCTCTATGTTTCCCTTGTGAAGCTGTAAGCGATTGTGCGCGCGTTTGTTCAGATCACGAGCCATACTCGCATTATAATCAAGCTGCTGGGCAGACAAAATGATATTGTTGCTGCGTCGTGGAACCCGATCAGCCATCACGAGTAGATTTTATCGGTAACTGGCTCTCAGAAGGATGATTTGTCGAGCAAAGCACCCTCCCGGCTTTCAACCTCAATCACCCTTTTAGTACGGTTGTCACCCAACGAAACAAAGACTGACTGGGACGTTTTGACAAGTCGTTGAGAATCAAAACAATTTGCTAGTCACTGAAAAGGAAGAATGTTAAACATTTGTGCTATTAGCATGAGACACTAAAAATGTCACGCTGCATTTAAGGCCATGAACAAAGTACAACAAAGGGAGTAGTACAAAGACTTGCGTCAAACTCCAACCGCAGTTAATGTTATTTCAAAATACAGTTCGTGCGCAAAAAGGCTTCTACATCTTGTGTCATGGCCTTTCGTAAACAAATTCTATTGAACTCGGCTTTGAAATTCCGGAAGAGTTTCAAACAAAGTCAGCGTGCTATTCACACTACGAGTTTCAAACCATCTTTAAAACACAATTTCGTGATTCATTTGTCTTGACTTTTTTCCATTCTTCTCAAAAGCGTTATTTTGATCAATTTTATACCGGTTTTGCTGTCTTTTGTTTTGTAAATTAATCAGTTTCGTGACTTTCTAAGAAGAATAGTCGTTAGGGTCATCTGTTACGTCATAGTTTTACAACAACAAACAAATCAAAACAATGAGAAGTTGTTCATTTTTTGCCAAAAATTGTATCTCCTGCTTGGCAAACTTGTATCCTGCTAAGCGGAGATAAATTTATTCTTTAATGAACGTTGCGAACTGTAACGATTTAGAAAGGAGTAGGATTTAGGAAGATGTTGGACTATCAAATCCTTTTTATTTTTATTTTATTTTATTATTTTTTTTCTTCGTCTTAATATGCACTGGATTTATAGTAATTTGGCACGTTCACGTTTAAACGAGTCTTGTACTCATCTGTGTAATGTGGATAAATAAAATACCTACCTACCTATCTAGCTACGGGGGCGGGGGAGTATTGTATGTTCGGGGATGCGGCTCTCAACTAAATGTTTCAACCGGGCCCCCGAAATGTCACTGTAAAACCGTCGCGTTTCGTAGTCCATGAGCGTTGGAATTACAGATTGAAAAGGGGTGAGAAGGAGCTGCTTCTCCTGAAACTAGCCTGAGAGCAGTCTCTTATTTTTTCCTCCGAGAATTAAGTTGCACGCGAACTCGAAACACCAAGAAGTCCTTAATTGTAATTTTTCTCTACAAGCCCCTTTCATGAGAACTAATTTACACACCTCACTCGAGTTGCATGAAGCATTTTAAGGTAACGGGAACTCGTAAATATTAATTCACAAAACGGGTTTCTGTTTCTGGACTTAATTAAGAGTAATATGTAACTGGGCATGGTCTGATGCCTTTCATTCATGCAAATAGCCTTGTCATTAATGGACTAGGATATTGGACCCTGTAGTTGTAGGCAGGTTTTGCGTAGAGTGCGGACGTCCGGTAAAAGCATTCCCCGTTTTTTTTAGCCTGCGTAGCTGGCGGTATTGTGTGGGTGCGAGATTAAAGTTTTGGTGGCGGAGCCGTGTTCCAAAAAGAGGAAGTAGGGACGAGGCGGTATTTCTCGCGGCTTCGCTACTCATGACGGCTACGCCGTCAAATCTCACTCGTCTATATTACAACGGCTCCGCCGTCAAATGTCACTCAACTACTGCACAATACCGCCAGCTACGCAGGTTACGTTTTTTTGTATTTGCTGATGTCAGGTTCTAATAATGAATGACTATGATGAGTCAAGGATCCTAATTAACCACTGTTTACAGCTATTTCGAGAAAGGTTGTCGGACAAAGTGCACGCGACAACCCCGAAATGTATCGTGGGTGGTCTTACGTTCACTGTTTTTCAAAGAAATTTGAAACAATGGCAGGATAGGCCATGGACATATGTCTGCGAGTGCTAAAGGAAAGTAACAAAAGTAGGTTCGACAGCTACAGTGTCAGGAACAGTGTATTGATCATATCTATATTATCTTTCGGGATTGTAGCGTGCCCATTTTTTCCGACAACCTTTCTCGAAATAGCAAGTTTACCCTCCAAAAGGTTCTGATTGTTCACTGTTGTTAGAGAACCCTCTCATTTTTAAGAGAACCCCGTACTCTTTCCCAGGCAACGAAACGTAAGTGTGTTTACATCGTGGTATTAAACCAGTTGCTTTAAGCAGCCATTATCGGTATTAGGCGTTCGCTAAATATATGCCGTTAAATCCAGTGGATGGGGTACTCCCAGAAGCCCGTATACCCTGAGCGAGCAACTTCCATGCGCTCGTGTCACGGCGTTTTCACGGACCAGTTCATTTTTAGAACGCTTTTGGCGCGAATTTGGAACATCTTTTAAATTCCGCAAACCAGTCAGCAAAACTTACAGATTTGAAAATGATATTTTTGCCTTTTAATAACATTTAATTTTTCTTTTTGATATCTTATACCTCAAACGCGCTCGCGGGAAAAAAGTGACCTAAAATGTTTCTAAATATAGACTGGTTCGTGAAAACGCCGTGACATAGGCCTAGTATGGGAGTTGCTCGCTCCCGGTTTTGGGCTATAATATGGCCTCTTTATATATGGAAACCCTCAATTCAAGGATACCTTTTTCAGGCTTTGGGTATATGAAACACTAGGATTTCACTAAAGTAGAAAATATGAAAGGGTCGGGAAATTCGTCAATGCGGTCTGTGAAAGGACCTAAAAGGGCTAAGATGCGCATTTTATGGTTGTGAAACACACAAGAAAACTTCCTGGTTTATTTCTGTTACCCAATGGAAAAGACCCTGGGGATGAGGTTGTTCCGTTAACGTTCTCGTGTCTTCTGTATTTTTACTTCCGGTTTTGCATGCGCCGGCAATATATTCTGGTCAGCAATGATTATGTGAGTATGCGTAAACAAAGACCGGCCTCTAAACGGAAGTGGAACATGGTCTTCTTGGAGAAGTTGTTCAAAATAGAGGGGCACGTTATGAATCGACAGCGATTAAAAAGAAGCTAATTGATCCTCAATGTTTGCAAAACTCAAGCAGAAGATCGCCGAGGAGGAACAAAACTCTGATTCCAGTCGTCCTTTACCTTCCAGCCCTAGCGTTCGGCGACCTAAAGTCAATGGCTGGACTGAGAATAAGTGGGAGAGACGAAGGCTTAGCAATGCAAGTAGCTTGTATGAATCTAGGGAATCTATTTACAGTGAAAGCAGTCTTGCTTCATCTGGGTATAATGTATCAAGGCATGCTTCATTCACGAGCAGATCAAATTCAACTCCTGCAGGAACGCCGATTGAGTCTTCTTCGAATTTTACGGTTAGTATCAGGGAACGTGTTCTCTCCATCTTGCTTTCTCTCATGACTTTTTAATATCCTACATTGTTTCGTTGTGACCTTGACTACACCGTGCCCAACGTTTTAGCTAGAATTTAAAGGAAGTAAACTTAAAATAATCCAAAAGATGAATGAAACTATTAGCTAAAGCTTCTAAGGCTCTCAACTGCAAGTAAACAAATGCTCTTTTGTGGATCGAATCATTTTTCAAACCCTTGCGCTGCGTTATGGACTTAAATTAAATTATTCTTCCACGTTGCCTGCTCATTATACCAGTATCCATATCTCCCAGAATAAAATTAGTTTGGTAAAAGCGATGAGGTGATTAGAATAACCTTACTCTAACTAAAAAGGTATTAAAAGACGAGAGATTCTACTCTGGATCTGATCTAAGTAAACTGCATTTCATTAATAATAAATGAAAGGTTGGTAAAGTGGTTGTCTTTGTTTGGCCGTAAGTTACGACAGTTGATTTTATCTGTGAATTAAATTCAACTAATGGATCTTTATCCATTATCAGTCGCTATCGTGAAATAATTTATGCTGTTTAGCACTTTGGTAATGAAACAATATTTTGTGATAAATTTGTTAAATCATGAGGTTGTCAAATAGTAATTGAATTATCTGTGTTTACAACAAGCATCCCTCTGTTTGTTGTTAATGGATGGTGTTGTTAAAACAGCCTCAGCCAGTCACTTTAGAAATGTAGTTCTTTTTGGCTCTAGAGTTATGATAGAAATACAGTCCAAATTATCATCCATTCGCATCGGTGCATACATTTGTGAGGCTTGCATGGTAAAGGGACTGAGGTCTTCAATCCCCTTAGTATAGGCGTGGATCCACACCAGTTTCCACCGCTTTATGGAAATCGGTCAGATTTTTCATAACAGACATATTAAAGAAAAACTTTCCAAGTTGCAAGGCTTCATTCCAGCCAGGAGAAGGAACTGGCCAATATTCTGTCTGAATGACTCAGAAATCCAGGAAAGGGGACTTAAGGATTGTTAAAATTGAAAAAATTCCCATGGGGAGCATGCGGCCGGACCCCCCAAGAGATTTGCACCTTTGACGCTCGTTTAGGAAATTGGTCAGTATTTGTCATAGATCTGTGCCTGTAGAAGACATGATTTCCAGCTCTCCTGATTTGTTCAGCCTTAATTCTTCCAGCTTTGGTTGCTGCCCTACCCCTATCATGATTTTTCTTTCAAAAAAAACTATGGATATTATTGGAGAGAAGATGGGCCAGGGCTGTCACTAAGAACTCAAGTTATTGGGTAAATACAACAAGTAGGAAGGGAATCAAACAGCTAAAGATTTCTTTTGGTTCTAATTTTCTTCTTTTTTTCTTTGAAAGTAGCTGGGGGCCATGTTCATAGTAGCCGGGGAAAATCCCCAACCCTCGGCTCTTAATGACAGCCCTGAGGTGGGCACCCAATTTTTTTATATCATATTGAAGAGAACGTAGGCATAACATCTGACCAATTTGTCCTCAACTAAGGCAAAATAACTTACAGTAAAGCTCATCACTACCATTATCATCTTGAATTTTCACATTATTCTCTAGAAACCTGTCGTAGAACAAAACCACTCTCCAAATAGCAGCTTGTGCTTTTGATTAATCAAGTCTGCGATTTGTCAGCCTTTATGGCTGGAATGAGACCCCTTATTTCAGGTCTTTAGCTTGAAATAGTCATCTGACTTATAAACCTGAGGCCGAAGGTGCACTCATTCCCCCCCCCCCCCCCCCCCTCAGTGCTCAGTTTAATGGGTATTTAAAGCTACTTAAAGTTACACAGAAAGGAAATAAGTCAAAAGAAGGATTTGTGGACACATCTGGGAGTTGAACTCATGCACCGAAGGCCATGCGCTATAACCAACTGCGCTAATCTTTCCTCCTAAGAATGGCTGCACTCACCCTCTCCTTGAAATATGACAGAATTAACATTGAAACCTAGTATGTATTTTTGCTTCCTGCCAATGGAATGGATTAAGTAGGTACTGGACTTGGTTAGTTAAACCCAAGTTACTTCACAGCTGTGCAAGTTGTGCTTACCAACTATCTGGATTGTACACTATTATGATTTAATTTCCTTGTTTTCTTAAAATTTTCATTGTGCATCTAGGTTAATAGTAGATCATCAAAGGAAGAAGTTCTTGATCTGCTGGCAAAGAGAGGAGACCAAGTTTACAAGCTGGAAGCAAAGATTGCAGGTACATTGTATATGATGTAGTAGAATCATGGAATGTTATAACTTAAATGAAATATTACTTGAAAAATCTTTACATTAAAGGCAACATGCTAGATGAAAGAGACTAATCTCTTGTACCTAGCTCACAATCTTCTCTTTAAAGTAAGACATCTCAGCTGTGCTCCAAGCAAAATGTTTCAGGGGCCCAGTGGTTTGAACCTGTGAAATCCAGCATATGGTTTTTTTATGTAAGAATGGAGAATGATTTCCTAGGTACTGGTAACCAAGAAAAGATGCCAGGGGCCTCTCCTAAGCACAGCCCTGTCTTCATAAGCAGAAAAAGGTTTTTATTTATAACGCATGTTTTATGTTTTTTATCACCAACACCTCTGGCTCATTACACATTTTTTGTAATTGTTTCCATATTTGACACCCCAGTTAATTGAAGTCAAACCTCCATGTGGGATTGCATGTTTGTCTCTTGTCAATAGACACCTGGGTGACCCTCTAGTTTAAATTTCCCAGTCAAAGCAATAGTAAGCAATAGCAAGCTATAGATACAACCTCAGTAAGCAATCACCAGATCTTGGCAGTTCAGGTTGTGGTTTACGTACTCTTTGAAGGTTTGACTAATGTCATTTTGCTGGTTAAATCTTCAGACATGGCAAGTCTTCTTAGAGAACAAACAAGAATTAAAGAATCACTAGAGGGTGCTCTTGAGAGGCAAAAGGAAGGTATGTATACTATCTATCAAGAAATTATGAATCTTGGAAATAACTTAGGAGACTAGAAGGGCTGTTCAGACAGTGTGATTTTGTGAGGACAAAATCACAAGTCACAAAGTTAGCAACCATTAGATTGCATGTACACACTTACTAAGATTAAGATAACCAAAAGGTTTGTAATAGTTAAAAATGATTATACATGTAACAATAAATGTATGTTGGTGATAAG
The DNA here is from genome assembly GCA_038088405.1 of Porites divaricata. NCBI lineage: Eukaryota > Metazoa > Cnidaria > Anthozoa > Scleractinia > Poritidae > Porites > Porites divaricata. The sequence goes on from JBBMOI010000003.1 coordinate 8,626,572, forward strand.
TGGAGCTCTCGTAAGGGCGAAGTGCAGAAGAGTACCATCTATGCAGCCATAAAATTTTGGTTCTAACAAAATTGTCTGTCGGTCTCTCCACACATCCACCCCATCATGTCAGTGGATGTGAAAATTATGTCACACTAATACTAGCTTTGAGTACAAAGCATAAAAAATCTGTGTTTAATTAACTTGATAATTTGGACATCCATGTGATGTTCAATTGACAGCTGTCAAAATAGAGTATCTGCTGACTAGTGTCACATGACTATATCAATGGCTCAGGTGTACAACTCTTTGAGGTGTTAAATGTTATTTTTAAATTCTCTGCTGACCAGGTATTGGTTAATTTTCAATCAATCACAGGCTCAGGTTCATTTTTTAGGAGGAGTTCAGTTTGCTTCTTGCTTACGGCAAAATTTGAATTACTTCAGAAAGGCATTTTTCCAATGATCCCAGAAGAGTTTCACTTTTGGCCTTGGTTAAATCTTTATATTTAATCTTGTTTGCTTAATTAACCATATATGGTATTGTTTCAGAGCAAAGTACAAGAATTAGAAGCCTCCAGGCTGATTTTGAAAAGACTCTAAATGAAAAGAATCAGGTATTTTTTAAATGTGTTGACATTTTGATATCTGCACATCTTGTGGTTTCTAGCAAACTCCTATAATGGTTGAATTATAAAATGCTTGAATTTTTCAAAGGGACTCCATTATTTCACTAACGACCAGTTTGTCAAATTATTATGTAAGAACAAGACTTTGGTCTTTAATTATATTCTGCATATTTTTAAGCCAAATATAATTAATGGTACTTACCAAAATGAAGCTCTTATGAAGAAAATTTCCACTGAAATAAATTTAAAATAATAAGTTAAAGAATAACCTTTTCATTTTGTGAAATAATTTGTAGGAACTTGAAACTAAACTCAAGGCCCTAACATTGGTAAGATTTTAGTGCGTTGTGACTGATTGTTAGAATCTTTATAAATATTATCCATAAAATAATAGATTGTATTTTACTCATAAATTTTAAAAATTAGGGTGTAATTGAGTTTTAGAGCAAGTGCTGAAGGTATCCACTACTTGACGTCCTGATTATATTGCATGAGGCCGCTGAGCATGATATTTTTGAAATGTATGAATAAAGTATTTATTACGTTTTATGTAAAAAAAAAAAAACACAAAAACAGCAACAACAATGAAAACAACAAATTTAAAAGTTTAAGACTCTTTATAGTGTTTAATCCATTCAGAACTGATCTGCACATGTCCCTTGTACTGTTTGTGACATCATGGCATCAGTTTTAAGTCAGATCATAGACAACATATAATCTTGAAAGGGCTCGTTTCGTTTAAACAGGCTGTGAAAAAAAGTAAAAAAAATAACATGTAATGCAACTCGTGTTCCATCACCCTCCTGAACGGCTTTTTCAAACTAATCTTATGATCCCAATAATTTTTCCAAAAATGTTTCCCACCAAAATGCAGCCTAGTAAATGACAAGCGGAAGAAAAAGAAAGGAAGAAAAACAGGGTAAGATAAGCGAAAGAAGCGGAAGGAGAGAAAAGCGAAGGTTAAAGGTTGAGGCAGGGACAATGCAGTGTGTCATCATTTTTTTTTTGCCTTCTGCACGTATCTTTAACATCGGAATTGGGAAAGCTAATATTTAACTTCAGAAACAAAAAGCAGCATAGTGGTGGACTTTTAAAAAGCATTTTGTGCAGTTTTGGTCCGATTTGGCCCGATGGTGACCGCAAAACCGCTTAACTAATTACTAACCTCAAGGCGTTTTTCGGCTAAATTTCCAGAAGCATTTTGAATTAAATGTGTTTAGTGAAGTTCCACTGTTAGTATTTGTTGTTGCACTAAAACTGTTGTTTTAATTTAATCTGAAAGTAAGACTTAAACTTGACGATCACTATTTCTTTTTTGGTAAATAACTTCGAAGTTTCTAAACATGATAAATTTTAGTAATATTAATTCTAAACCATTATGATGATTTAGGAAAGCACACGCTATGCAGACATGAATGAGTTAAACGAACTCCAGCAACAAGAACTCACAAGGATGAAATCCTTGGTAGGTTGTTTTGAGCATGGCCCGTTTGATGCTTTAAAATGCACTTAACCCTTCCAAATTTTGCAAATTAGGCAAAGATATAATAAACACTTTTAATGTTCTAAAGGGACTGTGGAAGTGGGCCTTTTGCAACATCACGTGGTACCACATACTGTAGCTGGAGAATGATTTTTTTGTTGTCCACTTTATAAACGAGAGGGGGCTGGCGCCGAAGTGTGTCTCGCAATTGTTTCTGGGATCGTTGCTGGGAATGCGCCGGTCAGCTATTGGCCAGTTTTTTTCTTTGTCCCTGATAATAGTCCCAGAAGTCTTTGTGAAAGTTAACTCGACCCAGGTTTCTTTTCGCTTTTACATGTAAAGCGGCAAATGCGTTGTTTACCCACTAGCGTAGCTACTTCATATTATGCGACATTTTGTTGCAAAAAGCCCGTGCCTGTTCAACTTTATTAGGAGTTTGCTAGTAAGCGTGCCGTCTTCCAATATTTTTAATGTAAAAATGTTCATTAATCAATGGCTGATGGCTGATAGATCTGCAGTAACAACGTGGAAAATTAAACATGGAACTGGAAGACATCATTCCTATGCTTTGCACAGAAACTTGTCTTTTCCACTTTTTTATGCATGCCAATTAAATTAAAAGTACCGTATTTATTCGAAGAGTTTTCAGTTGGGTGGCGACCACAAAACAAATCGTTCCACTGTCACTAACAAGAGTTACAAAGGTTTCAATTTGACTTTCTTTTTTAATAAATAATGGCGAAAAAAAAATAGTGATTTAAAACCATTTTGCATAGAATCATTTTTAACAGTTTACAATGGATAAAAATCATTACTGTAAACCCTAAGTATATTTTCTAACGTTGGTGTAGATATTGTTTAGATTTTTGATGCCGTCCATCAAAAAAGGAGAGAAACTGTTTACTTACAATCACCATTTAAATGCAGTTGATAAAAAGACTTAGTAACAAACAATAGGTCGGGCGCTGCTTCCGAGTTAAATGTTCCCAAGTTAAAAAGCATAATCATTGTCTGGTTTAAACGTCGTTTAAATCATTTCGTTGAAAAATCACTGCTTAAAGAATTCAAATTATATATATAAAAAAGTTAATGTGCACGTGATTTAACCCTCTAAAACAGTTCATCCAGTACCAAACCGATGCTACTCGTAAAGCTGCAGAAATTATTGAGAAAAGCAAGGTAGGAACTAAAGTAAATCTGATTATATAAAGCCATAAGCCGCAAATTCACTTAACTACCCTAGTAGAATGCGGTGTTGAACAGATATAGAGCCTTTTCACTCACGAAGCCTTACATAAGAACTTGAAAGGATATAACTCCCACTTCAGCATCTTTTGGGCTATATATAAAACTGTTCTATTGAGGCCTTGAACTGCTGTTTAAAAAGTAAAAACTGAAATCCAAGTTTTCGCCGATCAACGGCATCATCAGGGCTGTTTAACCTACTACATTAAGACACTTGAATTTTCCCCTGTCCAAATGGGAAACGTTATCCGTACGAATAGTCTTAGTGCGAAATAATTTTTGTACAGTAAACGTATCACAAACACTTGTGCGTTGCTTTTCTTTTCTTGTCTGTTTTTTCTGTCTTATTCTGTTAAATCCTGTCCGAAATATCTACTCTTTTAGCCCTTGTGTGCAGTTACTGTGGGTATTAATTGTTTTTATGTTTTCTATTGCAGCAAATTGAAAACTTGGACAAATCCTATCTTGAGCAAAAAGAAGAATTGGCGTCCCTTCAAGAGCGTTTAGATGATTTGGCTCGCGAAAGGTACTGATTTGTCTGACCCCTCTAATCTAAGGCAGGCCGGTGTTTGAAAGGAAAAAGGAAAGGGTTCTGCCCTTTACCCTCTCATGCCCTTTGCGTTCAAGCACGCCCCTCGCGTTCATGCGCGCCCTTGACGTTCTCGCTTGCTCATCGTGATCACGCGTGTCTCTCCCAACTTTCTACGCCACTTTCATTCTCGCGCGAGCTAAATTTTCCCCTTCTTTCCTTTCCGTCGCCAGGCGCATCATTTTTCAACCACGCATAAAACTAAAGCTCCTCCCTTCCCATCACCTTCTCCCCCCTGCCACTAAAAAAGACAATCAAGTATCAGTGCTGATCGCATTATTTTTCTAACCCTGCGTTTCTTTCATTTTTCGATTGTTAAGATGTATAGATTACTGGGTGATTCCTCTCATATTCCCGAGATGTGTTGGACATTAGAAACAAAAATGACACTGCAACACTAACAAGAATCAAATACCATTTTAATTGTTTTGCGTGTAGTCGCTGATTTTGCTGTCATTATGTGTGTGTTTATTTGGTATTCGTTTCATTTGTATCAGAACGAAGTATGAAGTACGTGACAAGCAGCAACAGAGTCGAATAACAACATTAGAAAAAGAAAAAAAATCATTGCAAGACGAGCTAACTAGCACTGTCAACGAACTGACCAAGGTACGAGGGAATTTTTTTCATTCTACATTTTTAACTATATATCGACAATATATCATCATGCAGTAATTAATACCTTTAGCTCTTAATGAGTCGCACTTGATAACGCCATTCCTTGTCAAGCAGGTTTCTGTTATAATACATTAATTTTATGAGGGTCTTATGAAAAATGAATTAAAATTTAGATACTACTGATGCCTATTCTTTCGAGTAAGTTTGCAAAATGCGTGACCAAATTGTAGCAATACTACAGGGCTCGTTCCAGGATCGATTGCTTCTTGAGCATTTCAGTGCCAAGGTCCAGGGCTCGAATCGTCACCTTATGTTCATCAACGTAGCTCACTTGTACTCACTCAGTCCTGGAACCGTCTGCCAATATTGCTTCATGAACTCAGCTGATGTTATCAATTTTTTGGTCAAGCAGTAGCTGGTTTGCCATGTTTTGTAAGGAATGTTTACATGATGTTGTCTTTAAAACCTTAGAAATCAGTGCAGCTTGATAGAGCAGAGAAAAATCACAGTCAAACAGAGGAGCAACTTGCCAACCTGCGCCAAACATACTCTCTTTATAAGAATAAGGTGCGAGTTGTATTTTTTTAGAGAAAAATAAGCTGTTTCTATTTCCTAGGCATAGTCGTGATTTATCGGTTTTCTGCGTTTTTAGTTGTCAGAACGCAGTCTGAGCCAATAAGGGAAAACTACGAACAGAAAATCAAATGGAAATAGTTTCTAATTCTATAGAGTTACGTAACTTTTGTTAAGAATTATAAGTTGCTCTTGATATTGGCAACTTTCGACACACTGCGGAGTGGAAATTATCTTGAGAGGCTAATAGAATTGGATTCGTGGGAATGTCGTTGGCAGATTCAAGAATTAGAAGAGCATTAAAAAAAAGTAGTTGTGAAGTAACAGAATACACTTTTTGCTGACACAGTTTATTTTCTCTTGCTTGCGATTGAAGGTTTCACAGGAACTTGAAGAAAAAGATAACGAAACTTCTCAGTTGAAAGAACGACTGGGTGATTTACAACGAAGGTATGATCGGACGAATCTCAAGCAGTCATTTTATGTGTGATATACAAAGGATGTGTTACATTGACTGCATTGTCCTATTACCAAAGCAGTGGATGGCAAGTTTCGCGCTTTTTCATTTGCTCGCGTAAACTAAAGGCGCTTTCCAAAATTCAAAATTTCTCGAAATTTTCCCCAAAACCCACCACTGCCGCACACAGCATTAAACAATAACCGATGCCAAGTCAAAGGAACATCAGTGGACGTCTTTTTAATCTGGCCCCTTATAGGTTGAATAAATAACACTTTGGTTGACAGTTGTTCCTGTGACTTTGTGCGGGAAAATGCATGCAGGCTTGGCATCGGTTTGACTTGTATGCCAGCCATATCCAGTAGGCGTTGACCCTTATCAGCGTATTGCATTAGTTACTTTATCGGTTCCATTCCAGGTAATTTGTCAGAAATGTGACTGAAAAATGACATTAATTTGGTTCCGATAGCTTTCTCAAATAAAACTTTATGGAGACAAACGCACCACTCTCAGTTGATCTGATACAATTTTGTTATTTTTTTTCTAGACTCGAGGATAGCAAACTTTCCGGTAACGATCAAGTTAATGCCATGGAAAAAGAGGTATGGATCTGCTTGGGACATTCTACGTTTAAAGTTCATTTGGTTGTTGCTTCGCCTAGGTGTTTATATACTGTTGTTCAAAAGCTGTTAACGGTTCATTCCATGCGATTAAACAAATATTGAAAAGAAGGTATGATCGTCGCAGTGAAACGCAATTTAAGCAATTGCGTAAAGAAGCCTGAAAAAAAAAAAAAAAAAAAAAAAAATTCAGGACTTCAACGGGGTTTGAACCCGTGACCTCGCGATACCGGTGCGATGCTCTACCAACTGAGCTATGAAGCCACTGACGTTGGGAGCAGGTCAATTATGGGTTCATATGTTCCCGTGAAAGAAATGAGTGTTAATGATATATGAAATAAATCATATATGAACTGCGGAAATGAAATGAAATGAAATGAAATGAAATGAAATCATACCTTCATTTCATTTCATTTCCGCAGTTCATATATGATTTATTTCATATATCATTAATAAACAAATATTGTAACGCTATTGTTGTCGTAATATTTCAGGAGCTAGTTTCCAACTACTAATGAACGCCGGGGAATCTAACTTTAATTTGTTTTAGAGATGTTTAAGGTTTGAAAAGTTTTTTCCCGGATACTCTGGGGGATTTTCTCTCTCCTCAAAAACCGACTTTTCCGAAATTCCAAGTAGATGTGGCATATAATAGCAAAGAGCCAATCTAGATCTGTGATTGTACTTCTACCAAACAATTATCTGTTCATCAAATCATTTGAGTAGTTAGTTAGTTAACGAGAATTGAATGCGTAAGTAAAGTAACTCGACTTCTTTTTTTCAGCGAGAACAACTCGAGAGCCGTCTTCAGGAATCTCGTGATCAACTTAACGAGTTGAGGACAAGCTCAAACGATCGAATCAACACACTTGGATCTCTGGTGAGGACCTACATGTATGAAACCCAAGTCTCCCCTCTCACATGTTGATTCACTTGTTCTTCAGGCCCCGAAGGTGGATAACGCTATCATGCAACTGGATAAATCTCGGATAAATCTCTATCTAACAGATAGCGCGTAATTGCTGTTTTCCTAATACTTATCCGCTGGATAACGGTTTATCCGGTGGATAGTGCTGTCCAGCATTTGAACAACAGGGGCCAAACTACTTAAGAAAAAACACAACAGTTTTTCATTATCCATAGAAGTGACGTGAAAGTGTTCAAGTTTTGAGTCGAAAGCACTCGCATGCGGCTCCTGGTTCCACTTGAGTTTTAGTGGACATTTTGACGTCATTTTTCGGGTCTAAAAGTGAAAACGTTTTGTTTCAAGTTTCAAATTTGTTTAGTTCTACTCTGCTGCTTTTCGGACAGATTTATCGATAATTTTTCTTGTTAGGTCAGCACACTTAATGAAAGACTAGAGAGAAAGGAATCAGAGCTAACAGAATGCAAGAGAAAATTCGATCAGGATTATGAAATCTGGAGAAGTAAAGTACGTTTGACCACTTTGTTACTGGTGTTAGAGAGAGCTTGTTTCGGTTACCTGCAGTGAATGTTTTTTGTGGATCTTTATGCAGATGTTGGGCTATAGTTATTTGGATTAAGTCTTAAAATGGCAACTCTGCCGTCGATGTAACACTTCCGACGTCACTCACCCCTGTAACAGAGCCGCCTAGGAACGAGTTTAACCATGCTATTTACATCCTGATGATTGATTGACAGAACAATGGAAACAAGCGCATGAAAATATCATTATTCCCTCCCCCACTTCCAGAGCGAAACAGCTTGCTCGTAGTCTATACAATCCCTAAGCTACCTTGCATTGACCCTCTGTGTTTTTCGATGAAGGTTTTGTATTGTACTGTTCCAGCGGCTCCTTCTTCTTCTTCTTCTTCTTCCTCTTACTCTCATTTACAATGGAGTAATAAATGAATCTTCTTTTGCTGTTCTATGTAGAATCTTCAGCTCGAGCAGCAATTGGAAAGAATACAGCAAGATGCCAAGACTGGGAAACGTTCCTCAGCGGAGCAGACTGCGCACCTGGAAGACCAGGTAATCTGGACGTTGCAGTTTGCGCCAAATAATATTTTACCGTTAATTCTCTTCCCGAAAAAACGGAGCTTTTTAGCTAAACAACATTAAACATTGGAAGCAAACATTTTAACTCAGCAAATTAAACATACCAGTATTTCCTTTATAAATGATCCTTTGGTTGATCTTGTTTCTCTATTTTCTTTCATTCAACCTCGATCACCAAAAGCTTGAGGATGCATGTGACGATGATAATCTTGTGTACCTTTATTTTATTGCTCTCTTTAGGTGAGGCTCCTGGAAGCGGCCAGGGAAAGAGAAAAAATTGAAATGCAAACGAAATTGGTAAGAGTCGAAATAAAAGTCCAGATCAGTATGGGATTTACTAAGCTGTTCTAAATTTACACCCTGTCAGATATTGATAACTTGTTGATTCAACTAAACTAACTTTTTTCTTTTTTTGGTTGTTTTGTACGTTTTGAAGAACACAAAACCGAATCTCTCCTTTTGTATCCAGTAAAAGCTGGATCCCTCCAATATAGCTTACGAAAAACAGACATCTTCACTTTTTAGATTACTGATTCTAACAATTTGCTTTAAAGGATCAATTGAAAATGTTCGAGAACGAGTATTCGAGACAAGAAGACTCGTACAAACAACGAATAGCCGACCTCGAGGAAGAAAAAGAGCAACTGCAGGTCAGTATACATAGCGTGTCTTTGCTACATTGTATTACGGCTGTCTAGTTCGTTATATTACTTCTTTTAAGGCGTCCTTTTTTCCATTAAACTTAACATTAGCTGAGAAAATACTTGCAAATGACAAAATGGGAGCTTTGGGCCAAAAGCAGTGTTTTCCTTAGCATTACACCTAGCGTTGCAAATGACAAGTCTGGTGGGACTTTGCCATCCGTTTTAATCGTCTTCTTTTCGGCCGCCCCTACCATTTTTTGTATTTGCTGTCAGTGTTAGCTTCTTTTATTGTCTTGAGCCGTTATTTTCGTTTCATTAAATTTGGTGGCAGTCCCCACGTTTGTTTTTGTGTGTGTCGTGATTCGGCCTTTTCAAATGTTTCGTTGTACTGCGTTCTTTCCATTGGTTTGTGTTGTATTTACGTAGCTTTAGTATAGTGTAGTACCTTAGAACTCGTATGATAATCAAATTAATTCATGGCGTCTTTGCTTGTAAGAAAATCGTACTCGCTCACCACCCCTAATATAATCTTTATCTATCGTTTAATGTCTTGCATCCTACCGTTATAATTATAATTCCTTGTCAGTATTGTTTTTTCGTTATTCATGCCCAGGCATAAAATTTTTAAAACACTGAAACTTGTATATCTTTTCAGAGCGAACTTATGTCAAAAGCGGAGGAGAACAGACATGTTTCTCTGTGTTTGGAGGACGCCATGAAAGAGACAAATGAGCTTAAAAGCCAAGTAAGTTGAAACAGGGACGGATGTCATTGATGATATATCCCTTCTCTATTTTCTTACTTTGGTGTGTCTTTGCTACGGCTTTTTAGTGCTTATTAGATGTTACACGCGGGAAAATTTGGTGTATGTGTATTTGTCTGTTATCTGTTGATGACTTATCGAATGAAAAGTGACGGATTATCTTTAGTTAGTAACAAATATGAATAACTTGCGAAGTCGTATAAAGCTTCTTAAATGTTTCAAAGAAAATTAAACCATATCATAGAAAATTTTGAACTCCATAAACACCAGTGGATGAAGTAAAGCATTTTTTTAACAGTGAATGTAGCAGAGTATTATTTCACACTATACTTTACTTTCATATACATCAATTTGCCATCTCCGCCCGCAAATAGCAAAAGCTGGACGAGGCGGGCGGAGAGGAAAGGTTACAGCAGTCATAACACATGATATTGTAAAGTAAAGTTCTAGATAAACTACGTGGATAAATAAGAATTACAGAAAAACAAGCTAAAGTTACAAAATCTATAGTCTTACAGAATGATATTACAGACAAATTTGCTACTAACAGAACCTATCAATTATTAGTGCATTGAAGATACAGAATTTGCCATTTTTTCTAGGAGAATGGGCACTTCAACATGATCGTCCTCTGCTTCCATTATCGAGAGCAAAAAGTCATGAAAAATTTTTTTAAAAGCTCCTTTGGATAGTTGACGAAATTCGTTAGGAATTGCGTTCCAAAGTTTAGCTCCAAACGTGGAAAAAGAATCTTGATTTAGATTCAGTCTTGAAGTTTGGACATAATAATTTCCAGACGAAGAAAACCTGGTCTCATGCTTGTGCTTTGAATTATAGCTTTGGTGAAGAAATCACAATGTTAGACGGAGCATTCATGCAGGAGACGTCGAGTATTATAAATGAGTGATACTTTTTCTGCATATAACATTTGTAAACGTAGAATTTTTGAGGAAATAAATAAAGGCACGGCATGGGCTCTGGGTTCAGAAAAATACGTCAAGCGAAGGACTCGTTTTTGATGCACGAGAATTTTTGTAAATTGGTTTTGGCAGCTTGACCCCAAGCGGCCAAACCATATGTCAGATAAGGCAATATCAAGGATTGATAAATATTTAAAAGGGTTGTACGTGGGACGAAGTGCCTAAGACGGGCAACAACACCCACAGTTATTTAAATAAATAAAATGATTAATAAATAATTTACACCAACAGTTATTTAAATTAACAGAACTGATAAAGTGGAGCTAAACTTAAACACGTCCATTAAACGTAACCTCGGTGATTGTTCTAAGCTAAAATATTTGGAATCAATGGCTCTGAACTTCGTATCTAATTGTTAATGTGCTGATCACATTATAGCATTGTGTGCTCTTTTCGCCACCATATTTTCAGATCGCAAAATTTGAGGAAAATCTAAAGGAGAAAAATGATCTTTTAACTTGCTTTAAAGAAAATAAGGTGAGAATAAATGTTGGAAAAAGCGTTATAGAAGCTAAATGTTCTAAATATGCTAAATACAACAGAGCTTAACAGAAAACCGTTAGGAATTAGAGCTTGTAATTACCAGAACCCCTTATGCCCAACATTGACACTTAAGCAATTAAAACTCCCGCTTTAAAAAAAGATGTCGCTGTAGTTAGCTTTCGAGCAAGCTGTCGGCTTGGGGTGTGGAAAATGGTGGGAAAGAATGCAAATTACCTTTCCCCCCCCCCCCCCGCCCCCACCGTCACCACCTCCTCACCCTACCCAATCCCTGAGTTGAGAAATTGCACGCACACCAGCTGAAGCTGACGTTGACATCACCCCCTCTGAAGTCAGATTAATCGTTAAATCCCAGTCAATCGGAAACCAGTGCTTATCCGGACGAATACTGAATGAACAGAATTTTACCAGGAAATACACACTCTAGAAATGTGAAATTGTCAATGTTTTAAAATCGATATTTGGTTTTAGGGGTGATGAAATCAGTTATTGTTTAAATGAGTCCAGCTAAATTACTTGTTTTACTCTATTAGCTGAATACCTCAATTCATATATCATTGCTAAACCTTAAGCATTAAATTTCTGCTTACTTCTAAAATTACGAATTACTGTGATCGTTAGGCTAGAACTTTACCGTACGCAAACTCATAAGAAAACTTTTTTTGTTCTCTCTAAATCACAGGTTGATTCGCCCTCTCATTTTACAAGTCATCTGAGCCCTGAAGCTGTGGAAAACCTCAAACAAGAACTAAGTAGCACTAAGGTAACACTTCACTTAGACTACGAGCAGTCACTTTTTTTTCTTGGTCCGTCGAGCAAGACGCGCGAGACACGCAAATGACCACGCGCGTGACTGAAGGCGTGGGCTACCGCCCTCGTCGACGTTCGCGCGCGCATGCACTACCCTCATTAAATCTGAAAAAAGGAGAGACTGCTCGCAGACTACCGTTCACTTATTTTGATGTTTTGTGGAAATTCTTTCACTGCAACTGAAGAAAGAAGTCAAAGTTAAACAATGTAAACCTTGAAAATTCTTTTTTTTTGTCAGTAGTTTGTGTCTGTACAAGTAAGTTTTTGTTACTAAATATTCTGATCTTATATGCCTCCATAATTTATCGTTAACAGGCTCGTTACCAGTACGCGGAAGATGTTCTCAAACAGAGGTAAAATTGTTGATAAGTTCATGGGGTAATCATCATTCCTTGTTCCTTTCTGCTCTCGCGGCATTATTCGTCCTGCATGACAAATAGACTTGTTGTTAACTAGGGGCTTTAGAATGCAACAAAGTTATCGCTACCCAGCGACATCAGTTCGCGAAGATGTGGTCTGACACTAAAAAGTGCATATCGTCGTTAGTAGATTTTAAGTTTGAGATAGATTGGATATTGTAAGGCCTGTTTCAAACGTCGTGCTACTGCCGTGCTAAGCTGGCTCGACTGTAGCACGACACTAGCACGACTTGGTTTCAGACGTCGAATTTAATTCAATCGAATAGAACGGCTTTGTCGAAAACAAAACACAAAAATAAAGAAACGGTTTAGGAAACTTTTGAATGTATTCTAATGTATTTATAATTTATGAATTGAGTTCGGCACGGCAGTAGCGCGACGTTTGAAACCAAGTCGAGCTACTGCCGTGTAGCACGGCAAAGCTTGCCGTGCTACACGGCAGTAGCACGACTTGGTTTCAAACATCGCGCTACTGCCGTGCTAAAGTCGAATTTAATTCGATCAATTGAGTTCGGCACGGCAGTAGCGCGACGTTTGAAACGGGCCTAAGCTAAGTCTCATAAACCCCCGCCGCCCGTTATAGGCTCATCCGGCTGTAAACAAAAAAATACATCCTATTGTATGCCCCTCTCTAGCTTGTATCGAAATGAATTCGATTTATCATGACGTTTTAAAGCTTGTTATTTAAAACCAGTAAATGCAAAATGTAGTTTGATCATTTTACCACATGGAATAATATTACAGAAAGAAAAAGATAAAAAATACTAAGATTGGAAATTTACAGGGCAGAAAGAGCTACAATAATAGTTGAACATAAATGTAATATTAAGTGACTTAACTTTTGTAACAGATAGAGTGACGAGGAAGGCCAATAGAAGCTAAATAGCTTGAAGAAATTGGGCTCCTCGTATTTAATTATGATTTAGTGTCAGCTGCCAGATCAGCACTGCTATAGCTTATTTCAAAGCCGTTTTTCCATTCCGGTTATAAGGCCCTACGTTTATAAGCCCTCCTAAAACCCCCTAGTTCCGAAGATAGTTTTAATTATCTTAGATCGCAACTAAGGGGCCCCTGGGCTTAAAAGCCCAGGGGCCCGTTTCCCGAAAGCCCCGAAAATTAACGGGGCCCGTAAAGCTGTTGTTGTTTACGTGCAAGATAGAGGTTTCAATAGTTTTGCATCTAACGTATAACATGATAAAACTATCAGTTAGTGAAACAAAATGGAGTAGTTTGCTAGACAGGACCTGCGCCCTTATTCTTTATATTTTGATTTGAATATTGTAAAATTCCGAAAATAAGTCCCTCTATGTATAAGCCCCTCCAAATATAAGCCCCCCCCAAACTGGTAACGCAAAAAACCCCTTCGTTAAATCGCCCCTCCAAATGTAAGCCTCCCGGGGGGCTTGTACTTGGAAAATTGTCCTCAAATACGAAGTAAAACAAAGCAAAAACAGTAAATTTACTTCCAACCATAAGGCTAGCCCAATCGGTTTTGAAACGCAAATTTCCCTCCGTAGATAAGCCCCTCCGAATATAAGCCCCTCCAAAAATAAGCCCCTCAAAAAAGGCCTTTGAAAAATATACGCTCCGGGGCTTATTTTCGGAATTTTACGGTATTTGATTTCGGGCCCGAAAAGTTACCGGGGCTTCCGAGAAACGGGTCCCAGGGCTTATAAGCGGTAGTTTACCGTATCGATTGGGGTCATAGCTGGTCCAAAAATGAAGCATCGTTGTATTGACGCCGGCATTCAACTAAAATACAGAGGCGAGGCAAATTAAAAATCAGGCAGGATGGGAAAACGGTGCAAGATGGCTTGCTCTAACACTAAGCTCGTCCTCTTGTAGTCTTTTACGGGCTCTTCAAACATTCTGCGTGGAAGGTTGCTATGGTTGCTTAAGTTTCATAACTGAAGTATTATTGTTAAGGAGGACACCTTCTTTGTTCTCGCAGGGAAAGGACAATTGCTGACCTGAGACAAACAGTTGCAGAGAAGGAGGAATTACTAAATCGTTCAACAACTAAAGTTGGTTGACTCACTGACTGAGGAACATCCTATAAATATTAACAGAGTCTGGATATTTATATAAATATAATACCGACGTCAGAGCCTCGAAAACTGGCGATAAACTGCATTTCGTTTTTCACGTTATGAAAAGAGGGATAGACATGCCCATTCAATTTATTCTCCCTCTAGAGAGTTTCGTACACTTCTTATGAGTTAAATGGATGTCGCTTTTATTTCATACAACACAATTTCGTTTCCCATTTCCATTTCCGTTTCCATTTCCGTTTCCAAGTAGCCTCCCTCTCGCAACGCTTCTGTCCTGTAAGGGAGGAGCGTTGCGTGACAACACTAAAACCGGTTTGCTATTTTCCATGGGGCCAATATATATTGTAGGAAAACATTATAACAGTAAAAACCCGCGACTAAGAACTTGCTTTTAAGAACCTGTTAGGCTAAACTTTGCCATTTAGGCCCCCTCTTTACAAGAACCTGTTTAGCCTAAAATTTGAAACATGCTCTATTTTGTCATTAAAGATATGAATATTGTTCATCGTGGTGTCAGATAGGAATGAACGTTTATTCGTTTGTCTCCTGAAGCATGGATGCCCACGATCAGAAAGCATAACAGCCGTTCAACTACAAAGCGGACCCCTGAGGGAACATCATCTGCTAGTCGGAATAATGAGGATAGAAATACACCAATCACAGCGAACCAAAGTGCATAAATAGCTACACGTAAACAATCGACCTCATCGCCTGATGAAGACTAGCAGTATTGCAGTCGAAACGTCGCGATCAATATCTCAAAGCGATTCTATCGTGAGACAAACGAATAAACGTTCATTCCTATGCTCTATTTTCTAAAATTTATTTAAAAAATTATGTCCACTTGTGCAAATAAGATAAGTCAACATTGAGGATCCTTTTTGGAGTACATGTCTTATCCCTCCAACTGCAATGTACTGGTACTCAGAGAAAATATAAGGAATAAGCTGGATACCACTAAATACTCTAAGCTATAATGTATTTTTTCTCTTCAGAAAATAAGACCTTTTTAAGAACCTAAATAGCCTAAATTTGTTCCAATTACCACTTATGTAAGAACCTGTTTAGGCTAATCTGAAAATGCAGGTTCTTAACTGTATGCCATTATGACTTTCAAACCATTTTTCTTGTCTTGTGCTTAGGTACAATCGAATATACATGGGAAAACAAGGTTGAAAATAGAAAACAAAAACGCACTTTAAATTTGTTTTCTCCCTAGATAAGACAGTATGAAGAAAATAACAGATTTATAGCAAATGATAGGATTTATTTTTCAGAAAACAGAGGTAAGAGACGTTATTT
This sequence comes from Porites divaricata, assembly GCA_038088405.1. Classification (NCBI taxonomy): domain Eukaryota; kingdom Metazoa; phylum Cnidaria; class Anthozoa; order Scleractinia; family Poritidae; genus Porites; species Porites divaricata. The sequence continues at coordinate 8,642,253 of JBBMOI010000003.1, forward strand.
ATGACACAGTTTGCGTTTTATCGAAAAACATTTACCTTATAATGATGTTATTGTTGGTATTTGCCTTATTTAATTACTATACATTTCTCTTTATAAGACTCCCAAAAGGTGATTTCAAATTTAAAGATAAGAATAAAAGAACTGGAAGAGCAACTCCAAGAAAGAGAGGTAAAGTATCAGTTGAGTCATCTCGGTTTTTGAAAAATTTTCCTGGATTTGTTTGTTTTCTATCCCTTCTTTCTTCTGCAATGTGGATATAGGACTTTTTGACAGTATAGTGTTGCCGAAGGTAGTTCTACTACCTGATTGGTACTCAATTTCGCAATTTTCGCGATTGTAAAAAAGATCCTCGCGAAAGTTAAGCACGCGAAAATTAATACCTATATAGAAAATTCTAAGTCACAATTAACATGTAATAGCAACAACATAATTATACAGGATATGTATCGACAAACACACACATTGCTAACTGGTTTTACTGGTAAGCTCCATTTTTTATCTTTAGTTGTAAATAACGTTTTAAAGGTTCAGGCTTTCTCACAAAATACAATGCAGTTGAGAACGTTTAAGTCGCGAAATTGTTTGCCTTCTTATTTGCCTGATGTTTTCGTGAAAATTAAAGCCCGCGAAATATTGTCTCGCCAAAATAGCGAAATTAAGTGCCCGCAAAATTAAACACCAATAAGTTGTTTACAAAAATTACTGCAGCAAAAATGTCGCAAGACACTGGAGGTGTTACAAGTTGCATGAGACTTAAACCTAGTGATACACCTTTCTGAATGAGCCGTCCTTGCAATGTTTACCTTGAAGTAGTAATTGAGGAAAGAAAACTTTATTTTCCTTCGCAAGGTGCAGTGTTACAAAAATGTGCCATTTGTTATTCCAACTTGAAAATCGCGAGTCAAGTTGCAAGATAAAAATTGCCCAGTTTAAAAAGGGTTTTTAGAAGCAACATTTCTCGCTACGGCGCAACAAAATTGCAAGGCAGGTTCCGCAAAACCTTGCCGAATGTAACAGCACCTTAGAACTTTTCTTGATGGGAATAATTTTGTTATTATGGTTTTTCCGTCAACCTTGTGAAGGTGCAAAAAGGGTTTCAGTAGTGTAGCTGCTTTGCTTTTTTATAGGTAGCCCTAGGGAAAGCTGATCGAGACACGGATAATTCTTAGCCAGAATTCTTTAGGTAAAGCAGAGAAGAACAGCAGGCCCTTACTTCTGGATTCCCGGCCGCTGATTGGTTAGAAAATATTTTCTGGCCAATCAAGAGCCGGTGTGTTTTAATGCTTTTGGAACTGGTTCGTGAAAGTGGGCAGCGGCTCTCTCTTTCTTCTTTTAAACTTTGCAAGGAATGGACCCTTCCACGGTTTTTCCAACTTTTGACATGGACCAGTTAGGGAAAATCCTTCGACACCACTGGAAAAGGCGTCTTAATATGAGCAAACTTGCCAAGTTACGAAAATTTACAGACGATTGTACCGGGTGGGGGCAAGTTTGTGCCCCCCAACCATACAAATGTCTGTAAAGTTTTGCAACTTAGAGGCGCTATATCTTGTTACTTTTCAACCAATCACTCTCAAAATTGGCAATTCTACCAATCTGAAGATGCTCCTTCCAGCAGAGTCGACGGAATTTCCCTGACTTGCCCATGAAAAAAGTTGAAAAAAAAAAAAAAAAAAACGGTTCAAAGGGCTATTCACCTGTTCTACTTCGCTCTCCTTGGCTATTTGAGTATAGAGTCTTTCACGTAAATTTTTACAGATAGCTAATTGTCCAGTAATTATCGTACACTTAATTAATTCCCTAACGCGGCGCTTGTTCCTTTTTCTCTTGCTATTAGATGCTTCAACTGGATGAGAATGAGGTTAGTCTCTTTAATTGTTCGTAATCCTCTCTATGATAATTAACCAGCAATTTACTCAGTAAGGTCTTCAAATTGACGTCAGTCTCCTGTTAAAGTAGTTTGATAGTAGCTGTGAGAAAAGTTGCCACGTTTGAAAGTGATTTGTTAAAAACTAACGAAGATGTCGCTCCACAAAGTCGCGAAATTTTACGTTATACGTTTGTATGATGGGGGGCACAAATATACAAACGTTTGTGAATTTTCGCAACTTTGCGGAGCTATATCTTACGCTCATTTATATAAGTCGCATCACTTTCAAACTTGGCAAGTTTAGTAATTTTAAGGCGCGCTTTGTAGTGGTATCAACGGATTCACACTAACTGGTCCATGTTAGAAGTTGAAAAAATCGATCGTGGAAGGGTCTATTTTTTACCCCTTCAAGCGTAGGCCATTATCACGATGACACAGTTAAAGTGATTTGACATACATGCTGTGGTTTGTTTAATTTTATCCTTGGTTTAAATTTTATTTTCCTCTGTGTTTGGGTACGGTAATATTATGATGATGAGTTTGAAACAAAGGGAAAGGAAATTTGACCGAGGACAAAATTGAGCCTCAGCTACGCAGGCTAAGAATTTAGTGAATGTGTCGCAAAACCAATCAACCAGTCAATCAATCAATCAATCAATCAATCAATCAATCAATCAATCAGTCAGTCAACCAATCAATCAACCAATCGCCCGGTTATTCTTGTTAACTATAGGTTTCTCTTTTTACAGTAGCAGGGGATGAATTTGGTTTAATTAAAAATATGCGATAGAGTAAATTAGTTACCATATTTCGTTTCTCAACAGCTGCGTGACCTTAGAAAAGATAACAGTCGACTTGAAACAGATCTTGAAGACAAGGATAAGGTAACAGAATTGCCCCCAATGGCCGGTTAGATATCAAAATGTGACCTTTGAATTTCCTTTCAGTGTCTTTTTCAGCTTTTCAACTCTTCTCTGAAATTGCTTTGTTGTTTCTAATATGCAGCCTGGGTGGAGACTATGTGCTGTTTTAATTGATGTTGAATTGCCTGTATCGATATGATATCTAGAGTCATGTTTCGTATATTTCTCTACAGAAAATAAAACTTCTTCAGGCTAAAATAATCGAATTGAAGAAGGCTTTTCAGCGGGAACTGGTAAGGGTTCGTTTGATTTTTAACATATCAAGGTTGTTTCGTGGCGTGTTTGCAGGCTTTTCACGTTTTGTCAAACCCGTGCAATGATAGAGATGTGATGATGAATTTTGAGCCTGGTGAATACATGAGAAAGATGATTTTTCAGTCAGTGACACAGGCGGCTCAGAAGAAAACATTCGAGTACTCGTAATAGGATTCGAACCCATGACCTTCTGGGCCGAGTTGTTTAAAGCTGGGTTAAGATAACCCAGGTTTAGTGCGAGATTTGAATTCAGTTGTGAAAGCTTAAATTTCAGTTTTAATTCTTTTTGTCTAAAAGTTGATTATTGGAAGCTTTAAAAATATCAGGGAAAATTATCCGAGAAAATAGTTTTGAACAGAAGAAAAATACACCCGGGTTAAATTTAACATTGGGTTAAGCGCTAATCGGCCTTCGAACAACTGGGCCCTGGTTACTAGTCTAGATGCCGCTCTACTGCTTAGCTACAGAAGACTAGGACTTTGTTTGATTCGTGGGTGGTAAAACGCGCGATATCGCTTTGTAACTAGTTTGGAAGCAATGTTGCAAAACAATTTAATTAGCTTTAGACATCATGTATTCATTCAAATACCAGCATTTCCAAGTTCCTGTTTGATCAAGAATGGTAGACAGGGATTGATGTAGTGGATTCAGTACTACTGAATCGTTGTTTTATTTTTTTATTTGAAATCTGTCGATCCAAAACCAGTATTTCCCAGATTCGAACTCCAGGGCTCGAAGTTAACTTTTTGGTGCACTTGCAAAGTTTTGGTAGTAAGATTTTTTTCCACTAGCAAATTGGTGAGACCACAAGCAAACTCTTTCCCTTTGAATTCAAAACGAATTATCAGTAAAATCGATATCTCGAGACCACCGGAAACTCATTTGTAAACGGACGAGGAAATAACTTACTGTTTCTTCTTGCGTTCGAACAGTTTTCTCCAAATGTTTGGGAGACATGGATGATTCTAACTCACAAACGTTTACTAGTGGATATTTTTCTCACTCGCAGGTTATCAAAATCACTCGCATTTTGCAAGTTCGCGAGCGTTAATTTCGAGCCCTGAACTCGATCGGGAATGGTAGACGGGGATTCACGTAGTGGATACGCTACCATGGAATCGTTATTTATTTCATTTATTTATTTAAAATCTGTCAATCTTTTCCAGAAAATGACAGCCCCTGAGGGTGACGGTGCAGAGAGAAGTCCTGGCACACCTAATGGTGACGTTATGGTCCATAGCGATGAAGAAAGAGAAAGATATGATTATCTCGAAACCAATTTTAAGTATCCTTTGATGTTTATTGTTATTTCAAGCATGTACCTTGGTACATTGTACTGTTATAGCAAAATTTAGGGATCTAGGCATCATTGCTGGTGGGTGCTTTTTATTGACAACATAATTAGTGCACCATACGGGCTTCCTTTTAAAATGTCCCGCAAACCATACTGACAGTTCGGGTTTGTTTGTCTTTTTGTTGGGTGATCCGTCAGTTAAAAGACTTTTTCCTCATGTAGTTAAGTATTCGATCAAGCTTCCAATTTTTTATCAATGAATGAACGAAAGAATCAATCAATCAATTAATCAATCAAATGAAACCGTTGGTAGACTTTTGTTAATGAATAACGCAGTTGATAATATTATGGATAAGACAGTGACTAAACCAGTACATTGTGCTCACCTTAATTCATTATGAAGATACTTAAAACATGTCGTTTTGAAGTATATGTGCAGCTCAAACAAGCAGGTAATCGTGGTTTTCTTCTGTCGAATTTTTAAGAACTCCAGAATCTTGGTGCCGCTCTGTTCTTTTAATCGGAAATTGTAAATATCTTATTATTCACTCCCTTCAGCGCTTTTCAGAGATAAATTTACAACACTGGCTGAGGGATTTTTGCCGACTGCTTGTGATACAGTTTACACTGAAGTAATGAACAGAAGTGATTGAGATAGACCACCACACTGTGCGAACAGTGTTTGCGTTTTTTAACGTCCCACAGAATTTACTTATACTATATGTGTAAGGGTTGTGAGACGGAACCAAAGGTGTATCGTCATATCCTGAAAGCCTAGAACGTGCCGTCTGATCGTTTGCAGATGTCATTACAAAGGCAGCACTTCTCCTCATTTATTAAAAGACCCCGAGTGCTGGTCCGGCCAGGGTTTGAACCAGCGGCCCTTTCACGCTCAGCCGACCGGCGCTCATACAATTGATGTCCACTAGTTCGCCGCAGTCTATAGGATAGCACTTTGTGGTGCCCTTAATTGGTGGTATATTACTCTGTTTCTGTTCTCTCATTTCCAGTCTCGCCAGTTGATCAATGTGATTGGTCATTTACTGAGATTCACGCCCAAAGAGCTAACATGCGTCAATGAGGCAGTGGAGTGGAAGGTTTGTGTCAAAAGCGAGTTGTTTGGTCAGTTCAAAAGTACGCCTTGTCTTAGTTACTTTAGTTGTTTATGATCGTATCTCAAAGCAGAAAGCAGATAAGACTGATTAATAGACTAAACCTGCAAATAATTCGAAGTTTTCTCCAAGTGTGTGCATGTCATTCTTGTGAGTGCTGCTTTCCTTCTTGCACACTGTTTGAGTTTGTTTATGATAACGGTGTATTGTTAAATGCTATTGAAGCTCAGATATGATTGGTGTTTTCTCGAGAAGATAAAGAAGTCGCTCTAGTTTCTTTTGTTGGTTTGTTTACTTGTTAAACAAAAGATAATGGTGTAAAATTTCCTCTTCACCGCTCTGCATTAGTTTCTAAGTTATTTTGGCTTTGTAAAGGTACCGTAATCGTGTCTTGAAGGTGTATGTGTTTCGACGTGTTCCCCTCTTTAGTCAAAGTTAGATGTAATCTATTACTCTATGTTCTGATTGGTCAATTGAATTACGTACTCCTTACGTTTAGCCAGTTGAGTGACGGTGTGATGGATCTATTTAAATTGCTTTTGCTTTTAGAATAAAACTACTCAACAAAATTTTCGGCTTCTTGCACGCTAGACTTGCTACCTGTCGACCTCACGAGTTCCTAAGCGAGCTGAGCGAGGGACAGGTCGCGCCGGACGAAGGTACATCCACAGGAATCCCAATGTTTTTAAAACCGCACATATTTTTTTATCGTACACACGATTCTGCCTTCCGTCCACACCAAACCAGTGACTCCAATCATTCATCCGCGGCCTAATCGTTTTTTTTTAATGTGGTTTCAAAAATATCCGGATTTGTGTGGACGGGACCTTAACCAACCCATTTCTGTTGTCTTTTTAGCTGCCACTTGATTAGGCGTAGGAAAATAGCATTCTTCTCAGTGGTGAGTACAGGACGAGTAGATCCTAACTATATTGTTGATTGAAATAACAGGTTTTTTTGGTTCCACAACATATATTTACTTAATGCGATGGATGGTGATGGTGTATGGTGTCTGGTTTAAATCCTTTTAAGCTCCAAAAGTGATACTGGGCGTTTTAGTAACATTGATTATTCAGAAGATTGGTTTTTAAGAGTTAAAGCCCATTTTATTTTAACACAATAAATCATTTCAAAGTTATGCTTAAGTTTAGGCGTGTTACTTAAGAAAGTGATTTAGAAATCAATATTACGGCCAACGGCAAACGCGAGATTCAAGTGCGCAGTTTCTCAAATTAGGAGATGAGCAGGTAAAAGCTGCCAAAAACAATTCTTATGGATGAGACTGACATGAAAATACTTACTTTTTGGTAGAGAAAATAAGCAGTAGATGGCGAGTAAACGGAAACTTAGTCACGTGGTACAATTTGACGTTTACGTGATTCTAAATCTCTCTCATAATACCTGACGAATGAGTGGGGGACTGGTTATACAACGGAGATCTGCTGTTTCCGTTGTTTTCCAATGTTTTATGTTTTTCAAACTGCTTACCTGGAGTAAAGGAAAATGCATTATTATAATGTTCACTGTGAGTTACTCCTTTTGCAGATCTAACAGCGTGCTGTGTTCCTCCTGCCGACCTTGATGCTTGGCTTGACGATAACAGCAGGCAAAGCCTCTAGATCTTTTAGTTTTTCCTTCATTCTATTTTAATCGTATACAGTAGAAACCTGCATATACGACCTACGTTTTTCCAACTTAGCCTAAGAGTTTCTTTTATATTGGGTATCTGCTGAGAAAGTAGGCTATTTAAGTTCCCAAATCTGTTTTTACATTAGTAAGAGCCGAATGACCTGTCATCTAAATTAATATGGGTGCGGTTTCTTTCTTGATAATAATAAACTTGTTACGTATAGTAGGAACACACTCGCCAAGCAAACAAACTCCCTTAAGGTCTTTGTGTGTTACTAGTTGTTTGTTCTTGTTGTCGTCGTTGCTGTTTTTATTACTGACCTACGTATAATTTTGTTTTTTCTTGTTATCTCAAATAAGAACCAGTGGTAGATTTTGGTCTCAACTGTTTCTTATAAATGAGGATTGAAATGCCATACTCTTAGCCCAACACATTCTTAATCGTGAGGTTCGTATATGCAGGTTTTGACTGTATTATATAAAAACCAAACAAAAACAAACAAACAAACAATCAGTAGTATTGTACTCTTATACTTTTAAAAGGGGTCACGTGTTTCAGCGTATAACTTTGTTTTTGGCAACCCCGGCCCAGTCCACTCTCTCAATACGATGCAATGAATCTCGTTCTGGTCATTTAAAACAAAGGACTTCGGCAGTTCTGTTTAATTGGACATACTTTTTAAAGCAATACTATAAAATGAAATTGGAAGTTTTTTGGCTGTTGGGAATGTCATTTATGACAGATTGTACAATTCAAACAGTATTTTCATTAAGAGGTAAACAAATTTTCAATTGATAAAGAAAGGTTAGGAGGTATTTTTAATATGGTGACGAGGAAGTCCTATCCTTGAAAAGATCGAATTTATTAATAGGATTATTTAATATGACTGAATTTTCAAAGAAATATAATGCGGAGAGCTGTAATATATCTTTTGTGACCAAGTAAATTAAAAAGCATTATATTGAAATCTGATATAGTTATATCACCGTGATCATTACCTAATTATTATAAGTTATGGTTTTACATATCGCGTGCCGCATGTTTGTATATATTTAACAATCGTATGACCTTCATTTTCTCTTTGCCTCGATTTACCCCCTGATTCACTCACGACTTGTTTCCGTTTGACCTTGGCATGCAGAGGTTAGTCAATATACAGATTTGTTAGTTAGTGAATATAAATTTTCCCCAAGCTTGTACAATGGAACCTCGATTTAACGAAGTGCCAAGGGACTGGGGAATTTCGTTCGTTATCGAGGGCTCCTTATATCGAATAACGAATTTACTGGAAAACTACCAAAACGTTCGTTATATCGAGGTGTAGTTAATACTTAATTTACAAAACCCAGCATTTCCGAATCTGAAAAATTACTGTAATAACATTTTAGTACGAGCTATACATAGCTACGTCACTAGGAAGTCAAGAACAGGCAAACAAAACTGCTTAAAACTATTGTACACATGAATTTTATCGAAGTTGGTCTGTTTGCCATTCATATTTTATGACAGTCTGACATTTATTCGTTATGTGGAAGTATATTTTACGTTTGCGCTTGTGGATTGTCTTTGTTATAGCGAGGATTTCGATAAATGGAGGTTCTGTTCCATACATTTTACTGTAATTTTGGTCGGGCTTAAGAAAATCGTTCGTTATACTGAGGACTTCCTCATATACAGGGTGTCCCAAAAGTTCGTTCCTCTAATCTCATGCACTATAACTTTTCATCAAAACTTTATTTTTACATGAAATTTCTAGAAGATGTTTATTTCTCTATCAAGTACATGTATTCAGAATTTCAGTAACTGGCATGTCCTTTTTGTTTTTTTATCACATTCTGTAGCCGTTGCGGCATGAAGTGGGATACAGCGTGTAGACCCATTTTGAGTCTTTTTATCACCTGGTGCACAGGATCCAGTTCAACCCCCAAACAACATTTGTTTAGTTTGGGCAGCTGAAAAAAAATATTTTGGGTATTCATCCAAAAAAGATAATAATCCAGGCCCCCTTCCACAGTAAAGCTTTTGTACTTCTTTACAAATTTGAAACGAACTGGGCATTAATTGGCAGACTAAGCAGAGGTTTCTTTGCCATCTCAGGGGCTTCTAATTTTGAACATTTTAAACAGCTTTTCATGACCCTTTTATTTGGCTTGCTAACTATGTGAGACTGAGCTTCCTTGTCGAGTCTCTTATTTTGTATCTAGCCTTCTTTAAAACTATTTTAGCTACTTTATTCAGCGCTTTTGGTCTTCCCCTTAGTTTCTTGCCTTCAAAACCTTCATTTCTCCATGATCCTTCTACCACCAAACATTCGCATTTTTCCAGTTTTTAGCAATTTCTACAACAGATAAGCCAGTAAATCGAAGTTTACAGGCTTATGCTCTAACGCAGCTGAACGTTATTGCGTTAAGGGGGTTTATCTTCCGTGATATTTACAAAAAAACAAGGAAGGAGTTCGAGCAATTCGGGCTATGAAATTCAAAAAATATGTGAATGGAACATACACTCGCGCACGCGCACCTTTGGCGCGGAAGTACACAGATCGAATATTCGAGTCAAAAGATGGCACAACAACTATGAAAATAGTGAACTATATTGAAAGACACAACTTTTGTTGAAATGATTTGCTTACCAAGCCCAATCGTACTGAAATACAGACTTATGAAGTAGAGGAACGAACTTTTGGGACACCCTGTAAAGGTTCGTGAAATGGAGTTTCCACTGTGACACAAACGCAGGCTCCTCTCTCCTATATCCATGCAGTGTCTCCCCTCCCCTTCCCCGAGAGTCTGTACTGATGTAGTGCGATCAAGTCACCTGACAAGCAAATGATAATACCTGTCCATCTCCTATAAAAGGAGCTCCGCTATAAGATTTTTTCTGAAATATTGTTTGTCCGATAAGCGAGCAGGAGGAAATGGTATCCACAATAGTAAGTCATTTATGACCATACTAACTGGACCAGTCCAATTCTCCGTTTTGGCAATAGAGCGATTTTCGTATGACCTTGAAAAATGGTTTCGGTAAGTGTTCGTTCTTTGTTTCATCAGCCAATGGATGGAAAGAAAAAAACATGGACTCTTTGTTTTCCCGCCAAAGAAACCCTAATATGGAGAAGGCATTGTTCGATTGACCAATCGTGTTGCAGTATGACGTCAAAGCAATTTCTAGAAAGTTCTTCGGGCATGAAGTTTGTTTACCCGAGCGTTCGCTTAGCCAACCAAAACCCAGGTGCGTTTGTATCCGTTTCATACACCAATCAAATCGCTCTATTCCGTTCGTTTGTTGTTTCTGTTTTGTTCGCGCGTTTTCATTTCAAGGTCATACGAAAATCGCTCTAATAGATTTATCACACGTCTAGGTATCACAATAGCCATGATATAAGGAGCAAATTCTATACTAAATGTGAAGCTCTAATGTGTGCTAATTTTTAGATCTGAAAAAGCTCTTAGGGCCAATAAGACAATTTTTGCAATGAGCAGGTCCTTTAAACTGGCGTCAACCTTCCCATATTTTGCAAATATGGGCTTAGCACAATTTCAGTTTCACTGACAATCAGTTTGACATCATCGCCTGATGAAGACCCAGCATTAAACTGTTGAAACTTTGTAACCAACTACATCGAGTTCCTATTTTGGGAGAGAAACGATAAACGAACGTACCATCAGGAAAGAGTATTGTTGATTTAGAATTCATGGCTTGGTAAATTTTCAAACAGAGGGGTGACAGAGACGCGCCAATATTTCGGAAAATTATTTTGTTCTGTAATTACTGAACTTGAGAGGAAACCTAATCCTGAAATTAAAATCCATAGTTACAAAATTGCAGTTTACAGTTTTGTTGTTATGGTGTCAAACAACTGGCAAACAATGGCAAAATTATTTCATACAAAAAATTAAAGGTTTGGGTTGCATTTACAACAGCTGATCCCCGTGAAAAAGCCTCCGCAGCCGATTATTCAATCAAGAAAATACAATAAATGCCCAGTTGGCTTGGACAACATGCAGGCTTGTCCTGATCATTTAAATGAAAAAAGCAATTAGCGATTTAAGTCTGTCAATTTTCAAAAACTAATTTGTTATGGAGCTAGATAAATAGACTGAATTCGCAACGCTTACTGTTGAACAAACTAAAATTGATAAGAAATGGCCAAGTTTTCAACAAACAGTAAAATAGATGGCCTATCAAAGGGGTCGATTTGTTCAGCTAGTGTCGATTTAATCCAAAACACAGAACACGTAATCACCTCATACATCGCGCTATCTCCAAATGTTATTTTGTCTATAACAGCACTCGCTGGCAATGTTTTAATCTTACTTGCACTTTGGCGGACATCTTCACTTCACTCGCCGTCAAAACTCTTGCTTCGTTGTCTTGCCACAACCGATATTTCTGTTGGACTAATTTCTCAGCCACTTTTCGTTATCCATGTTGCGTCAGTCATCAACAAGCGTTGGAAAATTTGTTTTATCAGCGAGCGTTCTGCCTATATATCTAGTGCAGCGTTATGTGGCGTATCCGTGTTAACCCTGACTGCGATCAGCGTCGACAGACTTCTGGCATTACAGTTGAAGATTCGTTACAGAGAACTTGTAACAGTTCAACGGGTGTGGATTGTTATAATCATAATATGGATTGTAAGCTTTGCGAATGCCTTCTTGTACCTATGGAACCCGTTTATTTACTTAATTGGTTGCTGTATTGTAATAGTAGTGGCAGTCTCCTTTACGACCCTCAGTTACTCAAAAATATACTTTAAGCTCCGTTATCAAATGTTGCAAGTTCGCGATCGTTTTGACACATGTAACCAAGGGAGTTCCGCGATGTTCAACATTGAAAAGTACAAAAAGACCGTGTATAGTGCTCTTTGGGTTCATCTGGCTTTAGCAGTATGCAACGGGCCGTTTGTTATTGTGACAGTTGTAAAAACTATTCGTGGGATAAGTCCTACACTTTTTGTAGCAGAAGCTTTCACAGCTACGTTGGTTTATCTTAACTCATCTCTGAATCCTGTCCTTTACTGTTGGAAGATTAAAGAAGTAAGAATGGCAGTCAAAGATACTGTAATGAGCCTTTGTCGTCGTTTAGCTCCTGCAGATAAGAGTTAACTTTAGTTTTGACACATACAAGGCCGACTATGTCCAATTCACCGCTTTATTTTAGTTTCCTTTATTTATTTTTCCATCACTCTTCCTGTCGTAAGAATCAGTTTACTGTTTTAATTTTAAAATTTGGTACTCAAGATTTTACTGATGCAGGTCTACTAAAGATCCGGTTGACCCGGCCTCACTGGTTTTGTCGTTGTGGCTTTGCCTTCATAAATATGACTAAGAAGGACAGGAAATAGCGTTTGGTGTCCATCAAACATCAATAACTGAGTAGTCCCCCTAAAGCCTTACGGAACCAATGAAAAAAGAGTTGAAACTCTGGGGGGTCCATTTTAGGGAGGCTTCCGTAAAAAGAAAGCTCAGCCGTATATCCAACCAAAAATTACTTTAATTATTTAATTGTCAATGTATTTAGCTGCCACAAATTCTAACTAGCCGACACTGTTTAAAGTTTCCTACAGAAGACTAGACTGCGAATGCAGTCCTAGCATGAGATCAGGCGTTATTGTTTTTTTTTTTTGCTTCCTTGCTTCTTTCGCTCGAGAGGGAAAAAAATAACGCCCTCTTCCCGTGAGAGACATAAAAGGTTAATAGAGAGAGGGCATGATCTCAGGCTAATGCAGTCCCCTCTCGTCGCTCCTCGCCGCTGGGGACGTTTCTCTCGCGAAACCGGCAGGTACTTTCTTGAAGAGGAGAGGAGGCGTCTGCAGTCGCAGGTTAAGAGAAAAAGGGGACCGTCATTTCTACGGGGGTAATTACTGCCACGAAAGGTCTAACAGTTTTCAGTGCAAAGGAAGTACCTTCTTTTTATTCTAAGACCCTGAATATGGGTCCGGCCCTTGGAAGCGAACCCACGACTCTAAGCTCCGCATTTAAGTGCCCTACCAACTGACTTAATCCTACAGCTTAAATTTTTTAGGATGCTTTTTGGAATCTGATCCAGCCTTTGATTTTAAAGTCTGCATTTTTTAAATTCTGCTAATCGAACAAGCAGTTTAAAAATGTTTCGTCTTTGGATTTGTTCATTTTCCTTGTAACTTTTATTGTAGTTTTAAACGTTTTTTTTTAACTTTGTGCATGTTTGCTTTTTATATATTTGTTTATCCTTTAGTACTTCTTATTACTTGTAACTTTTTATTGTAGTTTTAAACGGTTTTTAACCTAGTGCACGTTTTTTTTTATATATATATTTTTATTTATTCTTATTTATTAGATTTTTGATTTTTTAGTCAGCAGGACCCCGTTGATAACAGTACTTGGTACTGAAGTTATCCTGGATAAATATTCGACTATTATTATTATCATCATTATTATTATTATTACGTCGTAACATAGACGGTGGTGTGACTGAATTCATCCTTGGTTTCAAGCTAAGTTTACTGACTATACTGGATAGTTTTTCGTGCTGACACGAAAAGCTATCCGGCCAGTATAGTGTGAGCACCTATCAGACATGTTACTCTCCATTTTAGAGATCGGCGCGGCGAAGCTTGGCTTTGTTACAGAAATCGCGCCTAAGAAATCACCGTTCTTATGTTTGAATTAACAGAAGCCATATGCGGTTCGGTTTTTTGCACCGGCGCAAAAGCTATCGTTATCTGTGTCAAAATAGCCTCAGTTATTAATTGGAAATCCGTAATAGCATGATATCGAATTTCTCAATCAAACATCCGTGCTGGGAGGAATGATATTAAAGTTCAGGGCTGAGTTGTTCAAAGCTGGCTTAAGGTAACCCAGGGTTAGAGCGAGATTTGAGTTAAGATTTGAAAGCTTAAAAAGCATTTAAGTTTTAATTCTTTTTGTCGACAAGTTTATGAAGTTGGAAGCTATAAAAATAAGAGAGAAAATTATCCGAGAAACTGCTTTTGAACACAAGAAAAAGAAACCAGGGTTAAATTTAACCCCGGGTTAAGCGCTATTCCGCCTTCGAACAACTGGGCCCCGTTTAATTAAATTTTTTAAGTTATCTTTTCTTATTGAAGTAATAAGAAGTTCATAATAAAATTTATTACAGGTTCAGTAGCATACGCCACGGCATGCTTTCGTAGAAACGTATCAATATGGGATCGAAAGTTTCCCAAATTAATCACCGAATGGAACTAAATATGCTTTCAATGCTGTATAAGATAGCAACAATGCAGGTATCCCGCTGAATTAATAATTAATTTACGACTTCAGTTTACAAATCTGATCGCTCGCTTTTCACCTGCAACAGCGGCACCCAACAAGAATATAGTTCAAAACCACTTAAACACAGCATTTTAAACGTATTTTAGTATTTAAACGGTAGATATAGGCATATTTTTATCCCCTAAAAATTTTTGATCTGTTCGGATTTCCTAGCTGAAAGTCTAGTGATCCGAAAATTATAGGGATCAAAACTTACCTTTTCGAAAATTTCAGCCAGACGAAAGGCTCCCGAAAATCCTAGGTGACCTTTTAAGGGTAAAAGTCCTTTAAAAATGGGAAATTATACCATTTTTTAGATGTTCGAAAATCCTAGGAGAGGCAGGCAAGCAAGAAATTTTACGACAAATGTTCCGAAAATTCTAGATCTCAAATCTTCCGAACAGATATTTGAAAATTGACGTTGGGTGTCCCTGCTGTGCAACCTCGCCACACATGGCATTGTTCCTGCTACCGCAAATTTTATTATGATTTGTTTACCTAGGGTGTTTACTTACTTCCTAGGTGGCAGCCACGTTTTAATATCACGTTGCTTAACAAATCGTAATTATATAAGTGCTAGATTCGTCTTTACTTTAATACTGATACCAGCGACCAACCGAAAGTTGAACCGAAATTCATTACTAAGCCAAGTCCCCGGCAATGACAACTGATTAGTACGTAAATAGAATCCGTTAAGTTTCGAACCTTTGCTTAAGAACAAATTTATATCGGTGACTAAACTTTCGAAAGCAGTTAATAAGCCCTGAGGGAAAAGGCCAAACTCACAAACTAAAGTTCACATGAAACGCGTGCACGTGTGGACGTCCATGTATCTAATGAACAAATTGTTCAGAAGGCCGCAGAACTCGTTGATAGGTAAGGTGGAAATCATAAGTGCTAAGTTAATTAAAATTAACTATAGTATGTGGTTTTCTTGCACTGACAGTTTGAACATGACTCGGATTAGACGGTTACTCATGTTACGTGTAAGCTGAGCTGCTGCAACTAAGTATTTCTCGATATGATTATTTTGCTTTTTTGGCTCTCCCAAATGAATCTCAGAAACTGAATTGATAAACGTGGCCAAATATACGGCGACAACACAAAAAGTAGACAACTCAGAGAATTAATCAATGGGCGTTAAAAGTACGTGCAATACAGACACAGAGGTTTGTATGGTTTCCCTGAGTTCCTGAGTGAATCTGACTTCGTATGCCCTTTAACCAACTAAAAGTTAGAAATTTTCTTCAGTACGGCTGGTTACTCTTCCTTAAACGTGTCCGCAAGGTCTACAATATTACGCCTCAAGTTTGTTTGCGAAGAAATCCAACGGTTTTAAAAAAAGCTAAAACGTGTTGTTGAATCAATTGAATCCCAAACGTAATGATTCAGTTTTGTTATTCAAGACTATATATCAGAGGCATTGAAACTGCTTCGTGCCGTCTGTTACTCCGGATGGCACAGATGGAGATGGAATGAAAATTGAAAAAGTTGAACCAACTTTTTTAAGTTTTACTGCTATGCCTGCAAAAATTAAGAATAAAAAATGTATTATGGTCAGTCATCCCTGATGAAATTTGTTGATATCTTCTTTGTAACTCTGTAGGAGAATTTTATGACTGTATGATCAGGTTAAAGGCACTGTGCAATAACTTTAGCACAGAACTGAACTGACCTAAAACAGCTCCCTTAAGAAGATAAGGGCAGAATAAGGGATTATGAGGTTACTAATACTCTAGCATTTTCTTTTTTTTTTTTTCCTTTCTTTCTTTTTACAGCCGAAACATGTCAGTAATTTTCTAACGTAACTGAGATGTGCTGAGATATATATCGAAAGAAGGCGGGACGCCTGATTAGTTGGCTGTATTCTGGAGATAAAATTTGGAAATTGAATTCACCCTGAAAATAGCTTGTGCAGTGGCTGCATCGTGGTTTTTTTATGGTCTGGAAATAAGGCATATAAAAAATAATTTGTAAGATATTCCATGCATTTTTGCTCGAGAATATTATCAAGCCTCTATACCTTATTAAGAGGTCACTGCGGTCACTTGCCAAAGTCTTGGAATCATATCGCTCCTTTTATACTGCAAAACTGACTAGTCTCGATCACTTTTTGCTTGGCACCTATATCTAGAGAACTTAGGCAAGGAATATTTCTCAGGCGACGAACGACCGAAATCACTCGAGCGAGTGTGTTTCCACTGTGCTGTCATGAAGTTGGCGAGGTCAGAAAGCTACGCATGAGGTTGAACATGAGAGTCTTTAAAGACTCGGGTTTTTCATTTAAAGATTTTTAGTGGTTTCATAGATGGAGGACAAAGTGTGGCACCCTTTTTCTTCATAAGTATACCTTAAATATACGGTAAATATACTCCATAAAAAAAATAGTAGATAGAGCCCTTCTGCTGTTGTTCAATGTTTTGAAAGACGTAAACTTATTTTTGGCTTCGTCAGTAAAGTTTGAATCAGCTGGTTGTACTGAACTTAATAAGAACAGTTAAAATTATGTTTGCATTGTTCATCCAATAAGTTAGAATACAATAAATTAATAAATTTTAGATTTTCTCTTTCTTTCCTTTTCTTGTCAGGTACTTTGAAATATTATGACCATGGGGGTGAACTTCTTCAAGATCTCAGTAAAATTCTTTGCAACGGTTTTGGGTTTCTCTTACCTTAACTTGGCCGGGTAATACTTCGTGATCATATATAGATTAGGAATAGGCCGAGGAAAAGAATAATTAGCCCGGTCATGATCTTCATGCCCCATGTCTTGTTTGTAAAAATTTTTGATTTTTAAAAATTGGGGCCAGTAAACTAGCTCCAGGAGATCATGGGGAGCATTGCCTTATTTAAAGGCCCAAGGGAAAAGAATAAATTGTCATAATTCATGTTGTCACTCCAATTCGAAATTGCCTTACGGATTAACCACAATCTATCATTGTTTATTTACTTTTTGTTTTTAGTTAATGTACACAAATTTCCTATGGTCAGCCATGTTGAAAATATTGAGAAAAACTCTATCGCAGACGAAATGGGAATTTACCTTCGCGAAATTCATGGTGGTAAGACAGACTTGGATATCTTCACTTGGGTTCTTAGAGGTTTAACAGGGGAGATCCTTTTTATGGATTAAAGAAATTTAATTTGGTGATGAGAAATATGTATTTAAACAGACGGACACCAAAACAAACCTCAATTCCCGGCTGGAGGAAAATTAAAGTTATGAATGACAAACCCTCAGAATAGAATGTACAAAAATAAGCTCATTATAATGGCAGCCAAAAAAGGGGAAAAAAAGATTTCCGTCCTTGCCTTGCATATTTTTAAAATAATACTGTAGTCTATATAAGAGTGCCATTTTTGTCCTAAAAAATTAAGAAGAGACATGCGAACGGCAACGTCACCCTGAGGTTAGTCATTCTCTTTAATATTTTTTTTGAAAAAATTAAGTTGCTTTATTGTAATTTAAACAGTAAATATATACGAGGACTCCACGTTCAATACATATTACACAGATGAAGGCGAATCGCAAAGACCCCATTGTTCCAGCTCTTAGCCTAAGAAAGTACAGCGGACTGAAATATAGTCAGAGGAGTATCCGTCATTTATCTGCAAACGGCTATATTGCCGTGTTCATACGACAGTAGACGTTTCTTATATTGCAACACGTGTTCTTAAGTTATATTTAGATAAATGTTGGAATGAGTCGAACATTTGCGTATGACAAGTAAGAACGTACCGGAATATTGTTGAATGCTGTTGCGATCCAAGGAGATCGACCAGGGTAAGAGAAATCTTGATACTTTATTATTTTTTGCCTGCCTGCCTGAAATTCTGTTATTCTGTTTAAGCCATTATAAACGTGTTGAACCTTTTTACTTCTTCTTTCTCCCAAAATTGCTTCCAATTCACCTACTTTATCCTTGCTTTAAGTTACCGGCCACCTTCACAATCACAAAATTGGTAAATTGGCGCATAGAAGTACGTACGTGCCTGATCAAAACCGATAGGCTGATTGCAAGAAGCTCGCTTTCGCGTGAGTCTTTTATTATAATCACGAATTATGAATGCGTGCAATTAAAACGCTTACGATTGCTCCGATGAGAGCGTCATCAGTTTGCTTTAAACAGAGATATTGAATATACGCCTTGTATACGAAGCAAATAAAATGCGCCTGGTGAAATAAACACATTTTGTGTACCGTCTCCTAGAAATTCTCCGACCTATGCTAGTGTGCTACCCCCTTTTTTTAAAAACAGGTTGATAATCTGTTAACGCATTTCTGAAAAAAGGAAAAAAGAAAAGAAGAAAAGTAAAAGAAAAGAAAAAAGAAGAAGAAAAAAGGGTCCTGCAATACCTTATTCTCCACTGAGCTTCCAATATAATTGATGGCTAAATACAAAATATGATGTTATGTAAAATGCGGACATTCATGCACTTATGGCAATGTCGAGGCGTTCTCCAACAGTCAGCGAAATGGGAAAAACTGGAGAAACGAAAAGCCTGCTTTATGGAGATAACTTGTCTAACAATCCATAGTCTTCCCAGATCCCTTCCTAGATCTTGATATGTCTCGATTTTTTCTTTTTTTCTCTTACAATCTCGATGTAACTAGGAACCTCAATGTCGATATGAAATTATTACTCTTGTTTTCAGTCAAGAATGATGATGATGATGCGATGATGACGTCATGATGGCGACGACGATGTTGAATATGACTATGATGATGATTATCAAATCACTGACTTGCGGCAGCTAAAAATAGAGAACGTGATTACATCACGAGATTTTCCTTCTAGCTTTTTGCAATTGGGTAATTGTCAAGAGCTTCCACCGAGCGCACTCCGCACGTACCCTTGGAAAGTGTACGTTTGATTGCGTGATTTCAATTGGAAAATTTTTATATTGGTGTTTCAGCTATAATTATACAGCTGGACCAACTGACGCCGGTCGCTGTCTTGCAATACTTCAATTAGTTTAGACTGGTTTAAATTGCAAACGAATGAATGATAAAGCTACCATCAATGAAATCGAAAGTGCTCTATTTGCCCAGCATTTCCGAAATAATTTGAAGGGTGTATTCCGTTCACTGACAAATCTAATTCATTTCCCATAGCTTAACTTAGCAATAAATGAGTAACCAAATTCAGTAGCTTGAATTTTAATCTTCCTAACCCAATAAGGACAATATTGTGTACTTTTGTTGAACATATAAATATTAACAGCATCAACTAGAGCTGCCATTAATGGTTCTCGGAAACGTAATCCATTTGAAACTTGACCCTGACTTCTTCAAGTATATTATTTGTGCTTTTAGGACGCTAAAAAGTAGTCCTTTGTATGTATAATTTAAATTACACTGCTATTATACTGCTAAACATCAACTGTCATGTTCCATCTCAGTTCGTCCAGTTTTAAATGCTTAACATTTAGTTTAGAGGGTATAAATTCAAAGCTGAATTTCATTTGCATCTGTTTGAAATTATCCGAAAGTAAACTGAGAAAATAGAATACTTCATTGATTAGACTGTTTTTGTGAAGGGGTCGTATTCAATACAGCTACGTGATGACAAAATGAGCTGATAAACAGGTGAAAACTAAGCTACAATTTTTAAAAGTTAAAAGGGAAATGTGCATATATCGTGCAACGTAAGGTTCCATCTCGCGTCATTGACCATTGAACAGTACGACACGCACCGATAAGAAAGATCTTGTGAAAATTGTTTCCAAAGTGATTTTTATTCTAATGTCATCGTTATTGTTATTTACACTGAAATTTTAATTTGAAGGAAATGATTCGTGAGAGGAAAGATTGAACTAGAGTCAATTTAAAACGTGTATTTTATATTGCAGTCTGTTTAATTTTTACACACGTTCAACCACGCAGTACATTATGATTAGCCAGTCGAGGAGAAAGGAAAATTCAGTAGAAAAGGTAAAATTAATTTAAGTACGTTTGTAAATAATTTGTTTCCGATGTTTTGTCGATGCACCGTGTAAAAAAAGGTAAAATAGTAGACCTTATCGATGCTAAACTTGCTCTATAATTGGAGACCCCAAGCATAAGGGGAACGTCCCGAACCAATGAAGCGGCTCTCTGAATGTAAGCACGAACTAGACGAAGTATGTAAATGGTCCATTTTAACATGATCGGTTGAAATAATCGTTAGAAATGTGAACAAGATCATCAGAAACATATAGGTCGTTTACCTCACATGGTCAAACCGGTCGGTTCACGGTTTGCGCAAATGGTTAACAAAATTCAGGACTCACGTAAATTTCGTCCCGGAAACACGTTCATCATTTGTACAAATCAGTTTGATTTTCATTTATCAAGGATGACTTTGAGGAAATAGAACACAAATTTCTATTTGGAACATTCAGTCCGGAAAAACAGGACTACCTTTTCGGATGATCCGTTGCTCCCGGAAATTTTCCGCTCGAACGACCCAAAAGGTCGTGTTCCATTCACTTTTCCAACCGGATTTTTTATAAATGGTAAACAAGCATAATGATATTTCTTGTTATGAAAGGAAGAAGGAAGAGGAAAGTACGTGCCTCGGAAAGAACTTAAGGGTGTTCAAGTGGGTCTCAATAATCTCATGATAAAGATTAAACGAAAAGCGTTGTTATCTTTTAAACCTACGATCAGGAGGAGGCGTTTATCATCACTTTGCGTTCAACAGCGTCATCAGCGTCCATCGTCCACTTTTTCCTCACGAACGTAATACAGCAAAGTCTTATTATTTTATGTAGCCAATAGTTTTTCCGTTAATTTCAAATGACTTTGGTAGGAGACAGAAGACAAGACAGCAGAGATTTCTTCCAGCAACATATTACCGACGTAAGCGTCTTCAGTTATGTTTTAACTTATTCAAAAACTTTTAATTTTTGCATACAGGATTACCAAGAATCAAATCCAAAAGCGGATTGGCGTAGTCTAGTTGTGCGTGTCCTTCAGTGTGCGAGACCCCTAGTTTGATTCCCAGTTGTGACCTCAGATCGTTGTTCCGACTTTTCTCCTTGTAGGTTTAACTAGCTTTAAGGAATACCCGTCAAACGAAGCACTGATGAAGAGGTGGCCGTGCGTACCGTTTGCCTAAAGTTTGTTAGTCAGATGATGCCGATTTCGAACCACCGACGTAAAATAAGGCATCTTTGCCCTTAACTTTTTTCAACTGTACATGAGCAGAGATGTATTTGATAAACAAGAAACTGATGAAAAGTCGATATTTCGAAACTACAGTCGGGAACCCTCTCTCAGACAGACACCTTTGGAACCGGCAATAAGTGTCCGTCTTGGAGAGATTTCCGTCCTGTATATTAGACAGTCAACAAATAAAGGAAGTGAAAAAAGGCAAGGACCAACTCTAGATGTCCGTTTTACAGAGGTGTCCCGGAGTTAAGAGAGAGTTGACTGCAAACGTATCCAGCGTTACTATAAAGACAATAGAAGGGAGAGCAATGTTGAAAATATGAAATGCCACTTTTGTCATAGGTGCTGACTTTCAGTGTTGCCGACTCTTTCGTCTCTACTGTTTTCTATTGACTCTATCTCTTCTCCTGACTTCTATTTGTTTCCTCATTGATTACTTAATTAAGGTTATATTCCGGATCAAAGAAATCGTATAATAAATCTCTCATTTGTTTATCACTGAACTCCAAGTTTTTTTCTTTTTTTCCCAGTGTGATTGGTTATAATCGCTGCCGACGATGGAAAATGCGTCATTTTTTATTAACTCGACTTCAGATAACCTTACTATGAAGCCTACTGTTCCGGCAGAGAACCAAACACTTGACTATCCAGTTGTGATTGTTTTGTGCATCGTGCTGGGCCTTGGTAGTATTTTCGGAACAACTGGAAACACTTTAGTTGTCTCCTCCATAATCAAGTTCGAGAACTTAAGAGCTATACCAGACTTGTTCATTTTCAGCCTATCAATATCAGACCTCCTGGTTTCGGCATTGTATCAACCTTTAAGAGCTTACAGGATTGCACATTTGTCAGATGACTCCACGGTTATGAAGTTCGTGATATCTATCAGCTCCTTTCTTGGATATGTCTCGCTGATTGCTTCGATAACAAACATGCTTGGAGTAACAGTGGAACGCCTAATGTCCATTCGATTTCCCCTAAAATATGGAATTCTGGTGACAAAAACACGTGCTGCGGTAACATTGATTTGTATCTGGGTCTTTTCAATAGCCTATGGAGGAATATGGTCTGAAGATCTCGCTCCTGCAAATTACTTGTCAAGTTATTTTGTAGTGGTTCTTCTTGGAACAGTTTTAATATATGCTTACATCTTTGTGGTTGCAAGCAGGCAGGAACAGTCGGTGGCTCACGTACAAAACAAGTCTACTAGCGAACAAAGAACTGGATTTCGCAGGGAGCGAAAAGCAGCAAAAACCATCGCAGTCATCTTAGGAGTAGCAATTGTGTGTTGGGTTCCTCTACTGGTGGTTCCTCGCGCCATTGCCAGTTATGTTCATAATACCACATACTTCACGATTTTTACGTTACTGCAAGTTTTGTCGGTTTGTAATTCTTCCATCAATCCATACATATACTGTGTAAGAAGCCGCAGGTATTATGCGGCTTTTGTCAAACTGCTTGGTCTGCACAATCTTGTTAAGGTACAAGCTATTGTTGCTCCTACTCACACACCACGTGATCAAGTGTCAGGAACACGTGATGTCACAGATATTGTGCAACCTGAAACACATGACATCGCTCTTTAATGAATCTCAAAACTGAAAAAAAAAAAAAAGGATTTGTATAGTAGCCGATCAATTGCCCAACATCTTGGATTATCGGCCAAAGTGAAATCACTCGCAGCCACCATTCATGCGGGGGAATTGTGACTGGTTCATGTAATAACATGTTTGTTTGGTCTTAGACTGTCTACAAGGCTATACCGGATACTAGCTTATCATGTCGACATGGTAAGCTACTCCGGCCTGTTTACACAGACACAAAGAGTGGCACAGAAACCTATCTGATATGTGATCGATCTGATTTCAAGATCGGAGTGGCACATATGACCGTTGACATGTGTGAAAGAAAGAGCTATCCGGTATAGTGTAGAAGTACATCCGGGGGAATAAAGATGTGGTGTAACTAACAATTGGCACCACTGAAAACTGGAGAAAAGTAGACCTTTTTACCGATACGGCGGCCATATTGAATAAGTTAGATTTGAGGAGTATTATGGGATGCCCAGGGGGCATGAGCGCATTCCCATATACAGCTATTTCGAGAAAGGTTGTCGGAAAAAATGTGCACGCGACAATCCCGAAAGGTAATATGGGATATGAGCAATACGCTGTTCCTGACACTGTTGCTGTCGAGCCTACTTTTGTTGCTTTCCTTTAGCACTCGCAAACATATGTCCATGGCCTCTCGTGCCATTCTTTCAAATTTCTTTGAAGAACAGTGAACTCAAAACCACCCACAGTACCTTTAGGGATTGTCGCGTGCACATTTTTCCGACAACCTTTCTCGAAATAGCTGTATTCGTTTAGTATTAACGCACGCCTTAAAGTTTTCTTAGAA
The DNA here is from genome assembly GCA_038088405.1 of Porites divaricata. Classification (NCBI taxonomy): domain Eukaryota; kingdom Metazoa; phylum Cnidaria; class Anthozoa; order Scleractinia; family Poritidae; genus Porites; species Porites divaricata. The sequence goes on from JBBMOI010000003.1 coordinate 8,666,170, forward strand.
TAAGATTGTATTGGGCAAAAAAGATCGTTGTGCCGTGTTTGGATGTAATACTAATCACCTTTTGCCGAGAAATTTAAAGTGAAAGACCATATTTCTAATACTAAGCGAGTATAATAGATCGTGCTCATGCCCCACTAGGCATCCCATAATACTCCTTAAATCGAATTGATTCAATATGGCTCCCGTATCGGCAAAAAGGTCTAGCGTACGTTAGAGCAATTTTCGTATGACCTTGAAAAATGGTTTCAGTAAGTGTTCGTCATCTGTTTCATAAGCCAAAGGATGAAAAGATCAAAACATGAACTCTTCGTTTTCCCGCCAAAGAAAACCTTAATATGGAGAAGGCATTGTTCGATTGGCCAATCGTGTTGCAGTATGACGTCAAAGCGAAGGATCCATTGATTTCTAGAAAGTTCTCGGGCATGAAGTTTTTTTACGCGAGCGTTCCCTTAACCAACCAAAAGCCACGCGCGTTTGTATCCGTTCGATAAACCAATCAAATCGCTCTATTTCCATTCGTTTGTTGTTTTTGTTTAGTTCGCGCGTTTTCATTTCAAGATCATACGAAAATCGCTCTATCCGGACAAAATACTATTCCCTATCGTCGTAGGGAGAAAGAAGGAAATAATTTAATCGTAGTAGATAAAGAGGGGACAAAAGGAAGTTAAAATCAAAGAAAGACTATCGTCAACTCGTGGGTACGTTGTTTAGAAAATAATCAATTAATTATCACCTCCGCTTTTCCCACAGTAAATTTTGGAAATGATAGAAATTCAGATTATAAATATACTATCCTTGTTCTGGAAACACAATACTTTTCTTGCTGCACGAAGTGCCGAGTAAAAAAATGGACAATTTCCGTGTTTTATACTATAAGCCGATCTTGCGACCCCTCAGTCTCTTGGTTTGCGGTCTACAGAATGTGTAACGAAACGACTAACGAAACTGTAACGCGATCAAAATAAGCCATTTTTTCAGAGGTTTTCGATGGGTTTTGATGTTCTAACGACAAACACATCTCCTCTGGACCCCGTGGCCATACTTAACCTGTTGAAAAAACGACTCGAAGCAATCGGATGAAATTTAAGGCTAATTGAAATCAGATTACAGACAGTAAAAAACAATGTAAACACATTTCATGGCAATGAAAGAACATATGCGATACAAAGTCGACACAACTCCTCCGCGAAATAGGACGCAAAACATAAGCTTATGTTTTCTTATCTCGATTTCTGCTGTTATTTTAAAGCTAATGCTCAAAATCACATCCATTTCCCCCGGTGATCTTAAGGAGTCCTTGTAAAAAAGAAAAAGAAGAAGTGCCTTTATTTATTATACATTCATTCATACACATAACCCACTACATTACTACAAGGTATGAGATCAAGCCAGCGTCGAAGTTGAAGGAGTAGAAGAGCAAATGCTCATCTTCACGTCAAGTTTAACGCCTGGACGAGTCAAAGGCTCTTGAATCTGAAGATTCCTGCGTGTCTTAACTTTGGCAAGACCTCTATCCTCTGACCGTGCTGTAGCGCACGATGCACGCTCTCAGCGAGGAATTTGATGCCACCGAACTTCGCCGAGCACGTGCTTCTTTGGAAACGATAGATCTTCAAAACTACTTAAACATAGCATTGTTGAAGATATTTTAGTATTTAAACGGTAGATATAGGCAGTATTTTTATCCCCCCAAAATTTTTCATCTGTTCGGATTTCCTAGCTGAAAGTCTAGTGATCCGAAAATTATAGTGATCAAAACTTACCTTTTCGAAAATTTCAGCCAGAAAAAAGGCTCCCGATCGAAAACTCTAGGTGACCAAAGGTCACCTAGAATGCCCCCTGGAATGGAAATTCCAGAGGGGTAGGAAGTCTAAAGCAAAAAAGCCCCTCGTGGAGGGGGGGGGGGGGGGGGCTTATGTCGACCCAGTTTTCACTTGCTCACACATGTGCTTGTGTTTATGCTTATGCTTATGCGCTAGTGAAAACCAGGCTTTAGGGATGAAAAAATTAATCAGAAGATTATAAAATAAATAAACCTCTTTCTGGTTCACTAGTATATCGGAGGATAATGCCCTTGGCTGCGAGATTGTCCTCAAAATTTCACAATTGTTTATTTTTCGGACAATCTCTCAGCCGCGAGCATTATCCTCCGACATACTATAGCCGCCGGAAGGGGTTTATTTACTAAGTGTCTTCACTTATTCAGCTTCCGGTTCGTGCTCCATTTCCTTTGTTGTATACGAAGGGGTTTCCCTCAGTATTTTCTTTGATTTGAGATGCTCTGCAAAGGCTTTTGCGCAGAGCCCTTTTAAAACTTTAGAGATTCCTCCATCCTCTCCGGTTCATTTTTTAAACGTTCTAGTCTGATGGCATCGTATTTAACGGCGTTTACCATCATCAGCTTCTGGAAAAACAAACTCAAGATATTTCCATCCTCTCCGGTTCATTCTTTTAACGTTCCAGTCTAATGGTATCATTTTTATCAGCTTTTACCACACTAACTTCAGCTCCTAGATAAACAAGCTTTTTCACAGCTGGTGCATTACCACATCTAACTGCCGGGTGAAGAGGAGGCGAGGGTGGTGCCTCACTGATGTTGCTATTTTGCACCCCATACTCTCAAAAGGAGATAGATTATTTTACTGCAATCGCTATTCAAAGCTGAGAGGTGCACCTTCACCTTAAATATTTACATCCGTGTTGTGTTCAAGGAACAATCTATAGAGGTTTTCGTTCCCCACTAGGACACACCAGTGCAAGGGTTTATATCCATAACAATCATAAATATTTAAATCCGCGTTGTGTTCAAGTAACAATCTACAGAGGTTTTCGTTACCCTTTCTAGTACTCCAGTGCAAGGGTGTATATCCATCTTCATCTTGAGTATTTACATCCGCATTGTATTCAAGCAACAATCTACAGAGGGTTTCGTTTTCCGTTAAAGCGCACCAGTGCAAAGGTGTATATCCATCTTCATCTTGAGTATTTACATTCGCTTTGTGTTCAAGTAACAATCTATAGAGGTTTTCGTTGCCCTCTCTGGCACACCAGTGTAAGGCTGCACATCCATCTTCATCTTGAGTATTTACATCCGCTTTGTGTTCAAGTAACAATCTACAGAGGTTTTCGTTACCCTTTCTAGTACTCCAGTGCAAGGGTGTGTATCCATGAATATCTTGAATATTTACATCCGCGTCATGTTCAAGTAACAATCTACAGAAGTTTTCGTTCCCCGTTAAGGCACACCAATTCAAGGGTGTACATCCACCTTCATCTTGAGTATTTACATCCGCATTGTGTTTAAGTAACAATCTACAGAGGTTTTCGTTATCCCTTCTAGCGCTCCAGTGCAAGGGTGTATATCCATCTTTATCTTGGATATCTACATCCGCGTTATGTTCAAGTAACAATATACATAGGTTTTCGTTACCCTTTAAGGCACACAAGTGCAAGGGTGTATAACCATCTTCGTCTTGAGTATTTACATCCACGTTATGTTCAAGTAACAATCTACAGAGGTTTTCGTTACCTTTTAAGGCACACAGGTGCAAGGGTGTATATCCATCTTCGTCTTGAGTATTTACATCTGCGTTATGTTCAAGTAACAATCTACAGAGGTTTTCGTTACGCTTCCTAGTACTCCAGTGCAAGGGTGTATGTCCATGATTATCTTGAATATTTACATCCGCTTTGTATTCAAGTAACAATCTACAGAGGTTTTCGTTGCCCTCTCTGGCACACCAGTGCAAGGGTGTATATCCATCTTTACCTTGGATATTTACATTTGCTTTGTGTTCAAGTAACAATCTATAGAGGTTTTCGTTGCCCTCTCTGGCACACCAGTGCAAGGGTGTATACCCACCTTCATCTTGAGTATTTACATCCGCGTTATGTTCAAGTATCAATCTACAAAGGTTTTCGTTATCCTTTTCAGTACACCAGTGCAAGGGTGTATATCCATGATTATATTGCATATTTACATCTGCTTTGTGTTCAAGTAACAATCTACAGAGGGTTTCGTTACCTTTTAAGAATGATTGGTGAAGGGGTGTTTTTCCATAAGTATTTTGAATATTAACCTTTGCGTTGTGTTCAAGTAACAATCTGACGAGGTTTTCGTGACCTTTATTGACTGAAACGTGCAGTGGCGTGCACCCATTACTAATATGGACATTTACATGAGCTCCATGCCTTACAATTAAGCTCGCTGCCGTGTAGTTGTTCCAGTCAGCTGCTAACATTAGTGGTGTTTCTTTGCATTCTCTCCTCTGGGCATTAACGTCGGCCCCAAGATCAATAAGGGTTTCAATAAACTGACTTGAGGATGAACAACTCGCCTGCAGCAAAGCTGTGCAATCATTGTCTGATCCAGGGGCATTGATATCTACACCATCATTTAATACAAGTTCAACTGCCTGTTCGACATCATCATTGCATGTACCCCACTGCAGCTCAGTCAGTCTGCTCTGCTCAGTCAACTTTTCGTAAATCCTTTTAATATCAACATGAAATGGGTTTTTTCTCTTTCTAAGTGACAAGAAGTCAACTGCCGTTCTTCCCACAAATTCTTTAGCGTTTTTCCCCGTTTTTGTAAGTTCCATCTCTTCTACAAAGTTGTCAAAAAGGCCACTTGCTTTTAAAACAATGTTGTAGTTTCCTTCAAAGACAGCCGCCTGGAGCAGATTAAATCCAGATTGTTCATCCACTTGCAAGAAAGCTTTTCTTGAGAGTTTCTTTAGACAGACCTATGATGAAAATGGCCTTGTTTTGAGCGAAAATAATAAAGAGGAAAGTAATTTGCCACTACGTTTTAACTATTCTTCTTGCAGATAACAGATTAACAGGAATACACTGTATTCGTATTGCACTGAAGGTGGGTGGGTGGGAGGAATGTAACTGTCTTAACCTTTTTATACAGGTGGAAGTACGGATTGCTGTTAAGTCTGGGTTTAAAGTTGAGATGCACTTCCCAAACTATAATGTAGTTTTCTTCCTTTCATGCGACTAAAAAATATTAAACCGCCATCCCTAGTGTGTCAAAAAGCCATTCAGAGAGCGCATGTGTATAAGACGCAACGCCAGAACCATAGACATTCACTAACCAAGAAATAAAATCTACCATGAAACCTTCATTCAGCAGACAGACACACGACCTTTGCTGGTGTCGGCTATTAATGGTTCGTTTTACAGTAATTTCACAGTAAATATGGTAAGCAACTTTTGAGATCAACTGATCCACTCATCCGCTTAATTTGGTGACCGTTTAATGTAAAATTTACTGCACTGTGATCTCCCGGTGGTCGTCAGAACCAAGGGAATATAAATAATGTTCGTGTAGGAAGGACAAGCATAAGATCTCCGCGATGTAGGCTTGGATAAAACTCATACGACAATGTAAAGGTCCTACTGTAATGTTCAACATTATCGGCATAGAATACAACAATTTAAGCGAATTTCATCTGAAAGACAACCCTTGGCAAGAAGCACATACAATCTAATATCTTACTGGTTGATGAAAACTTGGCCTGGCATCATTCTTCAGCAGCAACTGCAGTATGGAGTGGTGGTTTTGACGTTCAGCTTTCTGCAGAGGTGTTCGTTGAAACTAAAAAATTTACAAGCAGAGTAAATCGTGTTACATGCCACGTGCTGTTTGCCAACAAGAAGAATATTCTAACTACCGGTATTTCTACATAAGGTAGTACATGTGCAACATATAGTAAACTATCCAAACAACAAGGAAACCTGCGTTAAGCGTTTTCTTACGGGACTTCAAAATATTTGAAATAAGCTCTGCCATTCGCTCGCTTAATTCAGTGAAACCTGCATAAAGGGAAAGAACGGGACAGTTTGTTTTAAGCGTCCAAATAAGGACATGATGTAAAAAACTTAAAATACACTTCGACATCATCACCCAAAATAACTAGAAAAACTATCAAACCGGTTAAACCACTTTAAAGGCTATGACGTAACCGATGGTATAGCATTCAACCGCACGTTAATGAGATTCCATCGTATAAAAACGGCCCAACGGGTGTGCCTTATACTACTCGACACCTAAAAATCAAGAAGTTGAATACATCAACACGGTTGCCAGGTCAATTCAATTGGTCACCTTTGAGAGATTTAATGTGTAAATAAAAAAACAAGAACTTCCCTTGCCCCACCCTCCACTGTAAAAAAAATTCACTCACTCACCCTGTCTTTAGTGTTGACGTTTGCTCCGTATTTCAACAACAGTTTGACAACAGATTCGTGTCCATACCAAGAGGCAAGATGAAGAGGAGTCAAAGAAAACTATGGAAAACAGGAAGAAATAACGCAGTTAAATAAGGTCGAAAAAAAGCCATCCAGTGCCACACTACACTAAGAATCTGCGATTGGATTAATTTTTAAAGGCCTAGTTTAGACCAAAGCCATAGCATCTCTACTTTATCTTCTTCGGTTTACAAGGAGCAATCACAGAATAAAACTAAACTTTAGTCCAAATGCCAAGTCACAGGCCACTTTCCAGTAGTATAGGTCGAATCACCGAATTATCCTTTTTTTCGACGGAACCTTATTAACATGCGGTGGAATAAATCACCGCAGATGACGTCATAGCCTTTTGTCTTTATCTCATGAATAAAATGCGGTGGATTCTCATTTTGTATATTTCTAAGGCCCAGTTCAAACATCGAACTATTCATGTACCGAACCTACTTCCTTCAATTAAGTACACGAAGAGATGAACGTTTGAATGAATAAGTCCGATGTAGACCAATGAACAGGGGCTCACAAAGCCTTTACCGGTTTAACCTGTTTGTCATCTTCTAGTTTTATTTTACCATTTTACCAGTTGGTCAGATTTTCTAGGCACATTTCCCATAATGCAACATATTTGCTCCCACCACCCCAAATTTAGCATAACCTTTGTTTTTCATTTCTTCTGGGTATCACAGCCGTCCCAAGAGAAATTCAAAACAATGGTTTTTCAAAATTTGGGGGGGCAAATAAGGTGCATTATGGAAAATGTGGAGGTGGCTTATTGGTTGATTCATATCGTCGAAGGAGAAAGCGCTAACTCGCCCGTGACCTAAAATTACTGAGCCCCAACGTTAATTGATTATGCACGTTTATTTCTTGTCACTATCATTGTCCATTGCAGACAACTTATTCCTGCTTCTGGTCCAATGATTCTTGGCACGAAAATTGTGCACACTGATAAGCATGGAAGCAAACTAGCTCTTTCTACCACTAAAAAAATTTCCATTTTCCCTCATCACTTTTTAGTTCTCTATATTTCTGTTGTTTCTCGTCCTCCGGCACCACCACCACATTTCTGTTTTCCCTCCACGACCACCACCACCACAACAACAACTTTATTCTTTGCACAGAAATACAAAAGTTGGATAGTTTGCAAATAGCTGGAAAGCTAGTCGTGGTGGGGAAAGACAAGTACGTGAATAACACAATTATCTAATAAAAACAAAAACCTTAAACTATTACGAAGCCTTGCAGATTGCAACTAAAAATATATAAAACTTGCTGTGGTTTGTTCTTTAATTCTTCAATTTCCTTCGTAGCTTGTCGTTACCCCTCATACTGAATGGTTTTCAGAATATTTACGTTCAGGATAAAAGAGGAATTCGTGAATTAAGATCGGAGCACACAGAACACGTCTGCACAGCTCAGTGCACACGCGTGATTATCCACCACCACCACAATTCTATTGTTTTCTTCCCTCATCCACCACCAGCCTATCGTTTCTATATTGTATTAGAAACGCACAAAAAGAGAATATAATGATAATCCACCGTTTTTTTCATGAGATAAAGACAAAAGGCTATGACGTCGTCGACGTTAATGTATTCCACCGCACGTTGATGAGATTGCACCGCAAAAAAAGGATCATTCGGGCCCCATACGACTCTTTCCATTACAGACTGGTAGAACAAAGCTATATGTTTTCATTCAAACCACTGATTCCTTACTAAGAAAATGCAGATAACACCGAACATTTTTCAGGCTCCTGTGGTAAAAACAAACAAACAAACACAAACAGAAAAATATAATAACTAAAGGAATGTTCAGTTTCTGCTTCGCCTCAACCTATTAACATTTCAAGGCGGAAATTGCTTCCAAGTTCAAAATAAATTAAGGCTCCATAACTTTTCAAAACTACAAAGTTGTATAAAGTTGTATAACCTAGTTGAGATAGACCATCAGAAGTATTTGGAGCCTGCTGGCCGCTCTAGCAGGCACATGCACAAATTCTCATACAAAGTCCCGGCGTCTAAAACAAATTATCATCTGTTTTCTTTTTTTCCTAATACTATCAGGGACTGGAATAGCCTACTCCTGAATGTTGTTGAGGCACAAAGTGTAAATTCTTTCCGAGCTAAGCTGAACATGTTTTGATTGTTTGTATTTTATTGTTATTATTTCTTAATATTATTTGTAAGGCCGCTGACCTCTTGCTAAGAATCATCACATCGATGGAGAGCAAGTATTTGGTAAATAAATAAATAAATAAATAAATAAATATTAAAGAAGTTTGAATCTGATCGTCCGGATGAGTACAGTACTAAATAGTAAGGTTTTTGCCCACCAATGCATAACTGATCATCAAAGTCACCTCCCTGTGCGAGAGTCATCATCAGAGTTTTTCTTGACTCTGCAGACGTCCTTTGGAGTTCGTTCGTCAGGAATCCCAAAGGACGTCTGCGGGGAGGCTAACAGAAACCTTGCTTTGTTACATCTTTGCGTTTTGTTATTACCATTTATTGTTTTGTTGCAAAATAAACATACCACACTTGCTGAAAATGCTGAAAATTTAATAAGCGCCCATCTCAAGGTCCAAATATTTAATAAGCGCCCCGGGCGGTTAATCGAATAAATACGGTATCTGGTATAGTGTTGACATAGATTAGGCATTCTACTGAAGAAAAGTTACGACTTATAGATATTTTCAGCAACAACAAATATGCTATCTGTCAATTGCGCTGGTCGCTACCGGCCGATTAGAATGGTGTGTTGGTTCATGAACGCAAGGCTCCGCTCATAATCTACTAATGTACGAAAAGAATGTAAGAATCCGTAAGCATTAGATTTACATAGACTGGGGAAGACGTAAACCTGATCTCTTTGATCCACATCTTCACCACTTTCAAGAAGCATTTCAACCATCTCATATTGTCCACTGACAGCCGCCTTGTGTAGAGGGCCTCTCGATACCTGTTTCAAAAAATTAATATCCTTTTATGAGAGAAAAAAAAAGTAAATTAATTCTTCCACCAAATGATGATTCTCTCATTTGCACGTATTTTGCTTTGTTTAAATACACAAAGCGTGCACACTACTCTTTTTTATGACACTGAACTTACTTTAGCTTTCTCAGCTCTCTCCATATGGGTCAGGACCTGTGTCTTGTCCTAGGATGATAAAGGAAAAATAAGAGAAATATACATTTACAACCAGATTTATAATGAAGTTCTATGAAATCACTTCCACGGTGAAATTACAAGGCAAACGACTCACTTATGACTGCCCATAATGTTTATCAGTCTATTCAAAAATCTTGGTCTAAGAAACACTACTTTGCTAATGTTGGAAATTTCTACCAAGATGCAAAGAAAAAAGAGGATGCCTATATAGCGAGCCAGGAATCGACGCAGGACTCGACAATTTTTCGCTTTCCCGCCATTTTCACGTCCTGCAAGTCCCACGACCATTAAAGCCTGGATCACACTTGCGACATAACGAAAAAAATAATTTATGTCGTTATGTCGCAAGTATGAACATGTAGACATAACGACATAACAGCAACATAACGACATCGACATAACGACATAAGGAAAAAAACTGATCATTTCCTTATGTCGCTATGTTTCGATTATGTAAGCTAAAAACAAGTGTGAACATCCTTCGACATAACCTCATAACAAAGAACCAATAAGAGCGTCCCTAATCTCCCGAACCCCTAATCTTTAGCAATATATAGATATATATATCTGTAATTAATGAATAGGGGAAATAAAGAGGATGTTGTTGTTGTTGTTAGCGTCTCAAAAATATTGAACGTAGTCTCCCTTGCTCAAGCACAATTTTCAACATGGCGGACGCAGAGGAGGTTGAATGCGTTGATGAACATATGCATCCAGATATCAACGAACTGCTTTCCGAAGCCGTTCGTCGATATCCCATTCTATATGACAAAACTCTTAAAGCGTTTAAAGATCGCAATAATATTCCCTGTCACTCAACCCAAGCTCTTTGACAAGGTTATAATGTTGGCTATTGGCTGTTCTTGCTTCCTCTTGAACTATTGGGCGTACACAAATTTTTCTTGACGCAGTTGTATTGTTTTGGAGACTTTTTCTCCGCCTTTTTATTTGAAAAAAAAAAAAAAACAGCACAATGGAAAACGCCATGAGGAGGGCCTCCGCCTTTATGTTTTCTTTACTGGACGTACAGTAATGTCGTTATGTCGATGTTCACATTTGCGATATAAGCATCTTATGTCTTATGTCGTTATGTTGCAAGTGTAAACCAGGCTTAAGAGGAGGGTTTTCGTGTCAATCATGGAAAGAAAGCTCGAGTTAGGGTTAGGGTTAGGGTTAGGAGGTTACGAGTTAGGTTAGCAGTCCTTTTTGTTGCTTTTGTTTTACTTTTGTTTATTTGTTAATTAATTATTTTTATTTATTTATTTTTTGCTTAGATAAAGATTAGAAAAGTCGTAACGGGAGTCCTGGCTCGAGTCCTGGCTCGAATCTTGGCTTTGATGTTAGTTTATCTCTTCAGTCTAACTGTATCAACAATCTACTGTTTTAGTCCTACATTACGACTATTTGTGCAAAATTTTGTATTGCTGTAGATTAATGCAAAAGGCAAACCACTGCGCGCAGATGAGTCGATCCTCATACTATAGATTCACTTTTCTTTGTCTTTCTTTCCGACATCTGTTGCAAAATTAAACAAATTCACACAAGTTTTTTATCGTCAAAGTTTGTTGTGGATCCACCTGCCTGCGGCTCGTGGATCCACAACACTTTGACAATGTTATGACGTCCTAAAAAACTGGCGTCAATTTGTTATTTACATTAACAAAAGCTCGAAGAAGTCAAATATTGCCTGAAAGAAGAAAACGGAAGAAAATTATTTCATGACTTTTTTAAACTAGCGCAATGTTATTGTCAAGAACTTTTCTCGCTTAATTGGTGATTGGCTACTGATGACAAGTAACGGAGATTCACTGGCTAACATTTTGACAAGATGGGTCACGCCACTGCCCTGTATAAATTAGGAATTACATTGTTTTGCAAACTTCAAACAAAATGAAATCAGCGATGTTTATTGTCTTGAAAAACGGAGGCATTTTAGGGCTTTGAGAATGGGTCGTAAACTAGCCCAGGGTTAAATATTATAAGTATCAAATCAACTTCACGGTATGACCTAAGAAGCTCTAAGGACAGCCTCCTCCTTAGTTATCCAAAGCCGTTATCCAAGGCAACACTGAGTGATCGCTCTTTTACATATGCCGCCCCAAAACTCTGGAACACTCTTCCTTTGGCCATCAGATCTGTGAATACTGTTAATGATTTTAAAGGCAAACTTAAAACATATTCGTTTTCTAAAGCGTTTTTATTAAAATCCGAAAAGTATTGTAATTTCTTAGAATTTTAGATTTTAGTTAGCTTTAATTTTCACTTTTAGCGTGTAACGTTCATTGTAATGCGCATTTGAACATATATGCATGGAATTTGCGCACAACAAATTCATAATTATTATTATTATAAGAAAAGATCTTGGAGCCGTTAAAACAAGTCAAAGCAACGTACGGTTAAGCTGTCAGTAGATAAAACTAGCCTGGCAGTTTTGAAGAGTTGCTAACCGATAATCGTGCACGGCCGGTTGTCTACTTCAGTTCTTGTCTTGTTTGTCGTCCTATACCCGATTCAGCTGTATGAGCTGTGTACAATCAAACCGGAAGGTAGGTTTTATGGGCATGAAGTTTTCAATTCAACTTACCAGGTACTTGCAAAGTTTCAAAAAGTTTGTACAAAAAGTTTGTTTTGCTTTGGGAAAAAAGGATCTGAAAAACACTCAGTAATTGTCAAAAGAAAACTACCGTTATTAATGTGCTTATTTTTAATATAAAACTAGACTTTCAGAGTTGTTTTCTTACTTTTTCAACTTTAAAGCTATATACGAATATTAAAATCATATCTAAATCGCAGTTTTGAAACTGTACATCTAGCAAGTCGTCTCCGCTTTGAGAAACTAATGCCCCATTCACACCAACTGAACATCTTTAATTAAACTAGGTTTTAACAAGTGAAAAACAGACACGGAAAACTGGAACACAGGTCTTCACACAGGATTCGAATGACACTCAATAAGTTTTGTAATTTGCACAAATTTGCAATCAACTTAAGTCGATAAGCAGCTTTAATCAAGGAAACATTTTAAACCGTGTTTTACTAAACAGCTTTTAAACATGTTTAGACTTTGAAGTGAATGGGGCGTAAGTGACTTGTTTAGTGTCCTCAGCTGCTTAAGCTTTTTGCAGAGAATCCAAGCAGGATGCAAGTCTTGCATCAGAGCTATCTGGCTATTTTTCTCAGAGAACAGAAAGTGAATCTTCTACGAAACTAAACTAAGAAAAAACACCGAAGTTTGGCATTCGTTCGACAAATGACGGCGTCTTGCATAAATTAACATTTTATGTGTTAGCCAATCAGAGTGTGAGATGTAGATGGTTTTCACAATGACATCATCAAATTGTTTTACGAATTTTTATTTACACTAGGTTGAAGATAAAAAGTAAATCTTTGTACAAGTTTCCATTCCTGTAACACGTTTCATTTCGTAATACAGCAATTTGAACTTCCGAGTTTTCACAGTGCGTGACACAAAAATGGGAATGCTGTCTCGTTGAAAAAAAAGTATCTCCTCTTGATTTTCAGAAGTATAACCATTTCAAGTTTTAGAAGATATGTTTATGCGCCCGTATGCTAGTTCTCGAGTAAAAAGAAAGAGCTTTAAGTTTATAGAAAAAGTGAACTCCAGATTTTTTTGTTGATTTCCGGAGGCCGCAAAGCTGGAAAGAACAGATATACAGTCGAACCTCTCTAATACGGACACCGAAGGAACAGAGCGAAGTGTCCGTATTACAGAGGTGTCCGTATAAAAGAGGTAACTATGATTGCGTCACTTTTAAGCCCCACAGACAGGTTAGAGTGTCCAGTAAGTAAAATCAAACCCAAAAATCAGTGTCTTGTTAATTTCTGAATCTAAATTGATTAATGTTATTGTACTTCTCAGTTACATGCTGTACATACGAATTTTGGGACAAAACGAAATACTTCGTTTAAGATATGTTCTGGTATTGGTATCGCTGACTGATAAAGTGTCAATGTTTGTGTAACTCCCGACAGGAAATGGTACATATACCGCAAATAATCGACACCTTGTCCCGGAGTGTCCGTAATAAAGAGGTTAAGTTTGTGTGAATTTACTCCCAAGGGCCGAGATTTTGTGTCCCTTGTCCGAATTAGAGAGGGTCCGTATTATAGAGGTTCTTTTTTAGAGGAAATGTATGAGAATTTTGTCGGTACATAGGAAACTGTCCGTAATAGAGAGGTGTCCGTACCGAGAGGTTCGACTGTGAAAAAAAGTTGTTGTACTATATTTCTATGCCAAAGATATTACTCGGCGATAAAATGAGAAAAAATCTTTTCCTTTAATACGGTGTCTAAGCTCAAGGACGTTCTTAACTAATAATTAACCATAGAGGACGATACCTTAACACTGCTGACTACACGAATATTGCCATCTGCAAAAGAACCAGTTACATTCAAACTAAACACCACGTGAACTTTCATTACTTCATTAGTTAGAACATGTTACAATAAGGCTTAGAACACGACAACTAGATAACCGGAAGTTTATTCATGAGCCGATGACAACTGTGTTAAGAAAACTATCACATAAGCCGTGAAAAAAAGCATTTAGCCGATCGACAACAATACCTTTATTCGCCCTGTACTTAATTACATACATTAAAGAGAGAGAGAGAGAAAAAAAATATATATATATATATATATATATAACTTCACAGAAGTTCAGGTTTCACGAGTAATCATCGTTTTATTAGCCTTTTAGGGACTAGAGCGTAGTTTAATCTAGTTTGTCTGGTGTCAACTTGACATTCGACGTGGTATTTTATTACTATTTAGTTTCGTACCGTATGACATGTACGGCACTCCTCAGATATTGGCAAATTTATCTGAGGAGTGCCGTACATATAGTACGGTACGAAACTAAATAGTAATAAAATGCCACGTCGAATCTCAAGTTGACACCGGACAAACTAGATTATATATATATATATATATATATATATATTATCCAAGTTGAAGATTCACCGGTGATCCAATAAAGTGCTCTACAGTGAAGGAGCGGTATAATCCGTAAAGTAAAATCACTCAACTCTGATGACCATAAGTTTAATACAAACTTGTTTCGTAGGTGTTACCACCCACTCCTCAGTTTAACTGAGGAGTGGGTGGTAACACCTACGAAACAAGTTTGTATTAAACTTATGGTCATCAGAGTTGAGTGATTTTACTTTACGGATTATATATATATATATATATATAATCCGTAAAGTAAAATCACTCAACTCTGATGACCATAAGTTTAATATATATATATATATTTATTTGTACTTAATAAGGCCTGGAGCTGAAATAATCCTAAGATTTTCTAGCCAGTTCTCCAGAATTTAAAGTTTTAGAGAATTGAGATAGAATTTATTTCCAAAGAAGCAGTTCTAAAGTACAATGTATTAAGAAAGAAAGAGTATATGCTTAAGTTATGTTAGCTATGTTGTTCTGACAACAAATAAGGTTTCAAACGCTTTTGGAATTGGTACGTGTTTAGTTCTTTAAGAGTTAAGGGAATTTTGTCCCAGACGGTACATTGCAGCATATCCGATTGTTTGTTTCCCCGTATTAGTTCGCACTTTTTTACGTAAAGATTCTGTTTCGATGCATATCTGGTATTGTATTTGTGGACATTACTAGCGTATTGAAAATAGTTTGAGAACAGCTTTGGCAGGAGGCCTTTATGCCAGGGGTAGGTGAATTTAGAATCTGAAATCGATAAATATTATGTACCGCAAGAACGTCTAATAAGTTTAGCAGGGGAAGTGCGCTTTCTCTGTGTTCACCATAGGTGGTGGCAAAGAAAATAAGCCTAGCAGAATGATTTTGCTTAGCTTGTATCTTATCAATGTGTGTTTTGTATGCATTGCCCAATGCTAATATTGCATAAGAGATATATGGGTATATTAAGCTGTAGTAGATTTGTTTCATTTGTAAAAGAGTTAGATAATGTCTCAGCTTAGATATAATACCATTGTTTCGCCCAATTCTTGTACAGATGTATGAAATATGGTGATTGAAAGACATCGTTTCATCAAGCAAGACACCTAGATATTTTATTTTTTGCTCCCTTTGCAGCACATTTATTGTACCATCTGCACTTTCAATCTTGATATCTACTTGGTCATCTTTTTTCTTTGACGATTTAATAATCATGAAGTTTGTTTTAGTGAAATTAATTGACAATCTATTTACATCACACCATACTTTCACTTTTTTAAGTTGAGTTAACTACTTCCCCAAGATCTTTCAGGTTGCGGGCTGAAGCAAAGGTAAGGTAAAAGATGATCAATGCCAACAATAATACTTGTTTTGAAGACCTGTAACAGTAAAATAGCTGAAAGCTTGCTCAACAGAGAAGCTATTATTTATTAGTAACACACCAATCTTATTCAGACCCCCTGGAATAACCTCTGTAAGCAACCCCCACCCCCTCGGAAATTGCCTCCATTTGGACTCCCCTCCCCTTGCACTCCGTGGCGGGTGGGGTGCTTTGGATATTTATTAGGACTACACATTTCCTTCCAAGACAATCATCAAACTGCCGAAATACTGATTGACAGCATTCATATCATGTTATTCCACTCAATAAAACAATAATATCTAATTATTTTGTCAACTAGCTTCTTCCAATTTTACTTCCTAACGCTACTGTTTCTACTTAAGTTAAGCACCTTTACTAAATAAAATACGTTTCAATAACTATAATAACTCTTAAGAAGCAACCATGTGTTGTATCAAAATTACTGTTCACCTAATTCAAGTTCTTTTTTTGTCGGAACGAAAAAGGTATGTTGAACTTTGTAAGCGAGAGAATAAAGCTTGTTTACAGGATTAACTCACTCGGTACAGGTTTCCAAAAAAAAAAATAGGCTGCCTTTCAAACTTCTAAGCCCAAAATTT